>JAJTUV010000327.1:2535000-3135000 GCA_021653895.1 Mastomys natalensis | reverse complement strand
TCCACAAAGCTAGCATCTAGTATGATACACTTATTTATTCCGCTACTATTTGATGTCTTCCTATGAAAATGGTCAGCGATAGATAACCTACTTATATAAGGAGTATCTAGAGCTAAAGGAGTGAGCAAGAACTGGCAGGTTCCCTAACTTACACCTAAATGAAGAGGCAAATATAATGTTGTACAATATCTATGGTAAAGTAGAAGTCAATGCAAAAGTATCCACCTCAGCACTCACCTGGTCTGGAGTATGAAGTATCATGGCAAGTATGAATAGACTTTGCTGGGCCAGAGAATAATGTGTTTTCTCATCTGAGTGAGAAAAGTGCATATAAGTTTTATGAAATTGTTGTATTATTGTATAAAGAATAGCTAGAGGAGGACAGATAACTCTTTTAGTCTTAGAAGAGCTGGAAGCCAATGCCTTAAAGCAAGGAATTTTGACTAAGAATCAGGGAGAGAATTTATGAGACTTTGAGTAAGAAATGATAGGATTTGAAATCCTATGAAAGAATCCTTAGGATAAAAATTACTCACTGCAGCATACAAAATCACTTAGTGTATACATCCTCACTAACAAGGATAGCAGTTGAGGAGGGCAAGGATGAAGGCAGGGATCAGTAAAGGCTACGATGGCTAACTCTGACTAGGAAACCAGATAACTCACGATAGTTTGAAATATGCTTTCCTTCCAGTTTTGCTCTTTCATTCATTAAAGCAGACAGAGAAAGAGGAATTAAGATGCTCTGAACTACGTTGGCTGGACTCTGATGGTGCTTGAAATGGATAGGTGCTGATGCAGACAGGTAGAATGAAAATACAAACTACACAGAACCAAATCAGTAAGACTTGCTAATTTCTGTTAGTTATGGGGGAAATGGGAATATTGAATATAAAGAACATTTCTAGCAGAAATGGCAAAAACAAAACATTTACAGTACAAAATATGAATCAAATTAATTTTTCAAGTATAACTGATTGAAAATAATTGCATTATGTAAGATAAGCAATTCATTAATATGCACATTTCATTATACAAGAGGCATATATTTATTATAACAAGGAATAATTCTTTTTATGATAGTTATTGCTATTGAAAGAATAATAACAAAGGCTCCTATTTTTAAAATGATTATGCCCTATTTACACAGTTTCCACCAAATTTACTCATAAAATTCTGAAAACACAGCTTTAAAATGCTGTCACAGGAGTCTTGAAGTATGATGTTTTATATCAGAATTTGATATTTTGGTTTGTTTTATAATTGCTTGGTGCTGGAGCTTGAATCCAGGGCCTCCTGCATTCAGCACTCAGCCATTTGTCCAGCCCTCAACATTTAAATATTTAAATAAAATAAACACTCACAAAACTTTTGCCTTGTGTAAAGTATCTTCAAAGAAAAGTTGAAAAGCTCCAAAGGAGGAGGAAGAATAAAAGAGCTGGGGACACAGAGAAGCCACCAGGAACATTAAAAGAAAGAATTTTACAGGGGAAAAACAATTTCATTTTATTGTAAAGACCGAAATGAATAAAAGAAGACTTTGAATGTGAGGATGATTAAAAAGACAAAATCATTAGCTAAAGATATTTACAAGTTTAGACTCTTTCATTTTGATTGTAATTTTAATTAGCCGGACACAGGGGGGAAGAAAATGAAAGCCTACACCGGCTACTTACTCTGTAAATTGCCTTCCACCTTAATTTTCTGCTCTTCAGTTCTTAATTTTCTCTATTTTTGTTCTAAGTAATCTGGTTATCAGGCGAAAGCGATTTCCCCTCAGCCAGGTTTGGCATTCAGTATTTGCATCTGGGAACTGAAAGTTCATTCTATTGCTTTAGTTTTTATTCTTTCAATAGCAAAAACTCTCTCCAGGTAACTTTTTTCAGTCCTTTGTCTATGCAGCAGGGTGCTTTGCATACCCCTGACAGGTAGACGGTTAATAACAAAGGCTCCTATTTTTAAAATAATTATGCTCTATTTACACAGTTTCCACAAAATTTACTCATAAAATTTAGAAAGCACAGCTTTAAAATGCGGTAGATTTCCTGTTCATTACAACAATTTTTCTATGTGCAAGGAAGTTGTTTGATTGTGTTTGATAAAATAGGCCAAAAAATTCAGTATTAATCAAGTCTGGGTTGTGCACGTTTATGAATAAAATTTTTAAAAATTACATTGAGATAGAACAAGGCACATCTGTTTAGAATAACCTACTTTAGAAAGGGTTTATCTTCAAGATATTATCTGGCTTTTTAGTAGGCTATTTATTTTGCATTTGTTAAAGAAAACAAAATTAGCATAGCTAACCATGTATTATGTGTCTCTCAGTTTGCCCTGTCTCCCAAAAGAAATTCACTTAAATAATGTGTAGCCTCCCTGTTGAAGTGTCTTGGGGTCAGAGAATGAAAGGCACCATTTAAGTGGTGACAATTATTGTTATTATTCTGCCATGGATAAAGAGTAACAATTGCCTTTTAAAACTATTGTGGACAATTTCATTTTGCTCCCCCATACCTCAGACACAGCGTTTGAGCTCTGCCAGGAACCATGCTCTTAAAGTAAAACAACACCCAGACTGGTGATGGATGGGAATAGAATTCCCTGAAGGTCACCATGGCTGTCAATCATAACCACCCAGGATGGTGTGGTTTTAGAGACAGCAAGAAAACCTCACTGTGCACCATAAGTGATCTTGTGTCTGAAGTTCCAAACTTTGAATTCCCTTAAAGCTTTCCTCACTGCAAAATACAAGTGCTTCCTTAGGTGGACAATCCTTTGACCCTTAGCACTTCTGCATTGTTTTCATGAAGCTGAACTCCAGGTATTCTCAGATACAGTGGCAAAGTGAGAGGTGGGACACACAGGCGAAATAAGGCATCAAAGAAGAAATTATAGGGAGCTTTGAGGTTGAAAATAATGCAGAAAATTAAATAAAACAGCAGAAAGGATCATTTTTTGACTGGCCCCATTAATGTGATCATTGACATTGGAATCCTTAGGCAATGTGAAGAAGGAATATTATAAAAAAATTACCTTACCAACCAGTCATCAAATACGGGGTTCTTGATTCTCTCCAGCATAGAATTTTTTTCTGCATCTGAGGTGACAATATCAAATAATCAATCACCCTTTCAGGTCAAATCTCTCTTTGAAACACATTGCACCCAGAAGCTCTGCTTTTCAGATGCTCTGTTAGAATGAGGTGACAGTTTGCTTATAATATGGATGTGCTGGAGCTGCACTGAGATTTTGTGCCAGTATTCTCTTTCATTCTTGTCTATTTTGTCTAAGAAGTATACTGCTATCTGACTTTTGCATCAAAAAAGCTGAAATACTCTGTGTACACAGAATCTTGAGGCTCCACCTTTCTTTGGGGTCAAATAAACCCAATTAGTGAATCTGTAGAGTCCTCATATAATAGTGGATGAAGCAGTGTGTTCTTCAGTAGCTTGATATTGATGCAGACTGCTGGGCTCCCTACCAGGTGCCTTTCCTGCCTCCCTAGCTCAGTGTCACCTTTGCTCACTAGTCTAACACCCACCCACACTGTTCGTCTTGTTGGGTAATCCAGACTCCAGCCATTGCAGGATCATCTGCCTCCCATATCCTCTTAAGTCTAGTTCTGTGTCTGGAATATAGGAAGTATTCAATGATACTGTATCAAACACTACCTATTGAGTAAGATAATAAATTAGTGAATATGTCTATAGAAGAGCTACTTGTATATTTAAAAGAAAGGAAATGACAAGAGAAACAGATGTTCTGGAGGTTCCTCAGAGTCTTGTATCTTAAAAGCTGGATGGTGCTATTTGAAGGTCATAGAAACATTCTGAGCAGGGTCCTAGTCTCTAAGGTGTTTTCTCAGGAAGGAAATCTCTATTCCTCAACCTCTTCTCAATTCTCCACCATCCACCCACAATGAACTGAGCACCTTTGCTTTCCACGACAATACTGGCTTCACCAGGGCTCAGAAACAGTGGGGACAAATGACCATGGACTGAATCCTCAGAGACTGTGAGCTGGAAGAGCCCTTTATTTTTATCAGTTAATTTTTATCAGGCATTTTGTCATAGAAATGGGAAGTAAAGGAATTTTCTTGACAGCAAGATCAAATGGGAAACAATATCTGTCAGTAATGATCAAACTCATACTATGTGGCAGTCGTTGTCCTAAACACTTTAAATGAGGTATTCATCCAAACACTAGCATAAGTGGAAAACTATTACTTTACTTTATGAAGAATAGAAAAAAGTCCAATAATCTGCCCAAAGTCACATATGGGGAAAGGTAGAAGAAATGAGGACTGGGCTCCTGAGCTGGTGCTTAGAGTTGTAACATCATGAATTACTCGTGAAACTGACGGGAGGGTGTGGCTGATGCTTTTAGGCACCGATCTGCTTCTATGGGTGTAAACATAGTAAACAAGAATCTGTTGAAGTTAGTCTGGCAAAATCTCAATCTGCACTTCACCTAGAAAATTCTTTGAATGCTAACATAAATAAAAAAAATAAATAAATGATATAAATAAGTAAATGTAGAATCATTCTTTATTAGAAGAAATAAAGTTATATGAAAACAAGTGTTCTATGTGTTTAATTTTCCAGCTATATATTTAAAATTCTCTTAGAACTTCAGCTTCACGCTATCAATTTTAATATAACCACTATAGTGTTTATATATATGTTCTATAGAAGGATGTGGCACAAAAGAGCTAATTATGGTGCACATGGATTTTCAGAAGAGTTTAATTTAATTTAACTAACTCTGTAGGAGAAAATTTAACAAGAATCATATTATAAGGTAAAAATAGAGAATACAAGGTTTCCTTAGTAGGAACAAGGAGTTGGGTGCAGGGTGATGCCCTCCAAAGGATATGACATGTTATTACTTTGTAAAGAAATAAAAGAATAATAAGTTTAGAAAATTAACTATCAAATTACATTTTTTTAAGAGGGGCACTTAAAATGTTGATGAGCAAATATAAGATGATGACTCAGGGGCTCTAAAAGTGGGAAGTGTTCGGATGCTACCAGATAGTAGAATAAGTCCTGAGAATCCGGTTTATCACCCATTGTGATTAACAGCGGACTGCTGAAAAGGCAGATGTGATACTACCACAGTAAAACCAGCCTCTTAGAAAGATGTTTCCAATTAAATCATGGAAAATCAAAACAGGAAAATGTTGAGGGAAAACATCTTGAAGACCTTATTAATGGCGCAGTCACAAGGAGGACTTTATTAGTTTTGAAACAGTGAACACCAAAGCTCGTGTGCAAAGCATGCCAAGTGGTAGGCAAGCATGTCTCCCTCCCAGCAAGTCTTCCTTCAGGATGGAATTTTCCCATTTCGTTCCTGTTTTCTTCAATACCAGGATCTTTTGGTTTGGTTAAATTTTAGTCATGGTACTTTGACATTTGATTTCATGGTTTCATTGATCTTGGTGTATGTATGTCTGCTCACTATTTGTTGCTATCACCTGCCTGACACTATGCGTTCTACCTATGTGAAGAATTCATCCAATCAGTTCAGACTCTTCCTTTCCAGAATAATGCCATTTAAGTGTTCACTGTTTGGTTATGCTTTTTATTTGATTCTGGTAATTTTCTCATATACACGTTTGGCTTTATGGCCAACCAACTTTCTTATGACAGCTGCCATATTTTACTTTCTTCGGTTTTCAACCTCAAAGGTCCTCTAGCTCCTTTTTTTTTTTCAGTGTCTTAGTCTCCTTCTGTTTTCTTACTCCCTCTGCCAAATTCTTTATCTGGAAAGTGTGACATGCATGAGTATAAAACAGATTTTCCTGGAGATCCTCTTTTTATATTTGGGGTCTTGGTAGTAAGACAGAACATAGTTCAGACATATCAAAAGAGTTTTCTAGATCAAAATTAAATTTAACTTTGTAAAAATGGACTTTTACTCTCTTGATAGTTATTAAAATAAACTTTTCCCACATATATAATTAACAGTAACTGTCTTAGGTAATTTTTAAAATGTTGCTGTGATAAAATATCCTGACAAAAGCAACTTAAAGGAGAAAGGTTTCTTTCTCACAGCCTGGTTCCAGTCCATCAGGTGGGAATTCCCAGCAGCAGAAGCCTGAGGCCACATGCATCCACAGCCAGGAAGTGGAGAGTAATAAACAGATATACTCAGATCACTGTCTTCTTTTATAAAATCTGGACACCAAAGAATGGTTTCACCTGTACTGGCTGAGTCATCCCACTTTACTTGGGCTAATCAAGATATCAAGGGAATCTCTCACTGACACGCCCAGAAGCCTACTTCCCAGGTGATTCTACAGTTTATTGAGATCAACTACCTAGTATCCATAAAAAGAAACAAACAAATAAACAATCATCATCAACAACAAACTAAGGAGTTTTTTTTTACTGTAGTACTAATATATATTCATTTAGGAAAAATATCCATTTTACAACATCTGTTCTAAGGTGAGCTGAATGAAAATGGTCCCCAGAGGCTCAGCTATTCGAACACATGGTCCCTATTTCTTGTTGTTGTCTGGGGAGATAGTGCAGCTTTTGAAGGAAGTATGTTGCTGAGAGAGACTTAGACAACTCATAGTCATCCCACATCTCCAGCTCACATTCTCTGCTTCATGCTTGCAGTGGAAGATGGAATTTCTCAGCTTCCTTTTCCTGTTGGCATGTATTCCTCCCACCAGGATGGATTCTCATGCCTGTGGAACTATAAACTAAAATAAAGTCTTTCTTCTATACATTACTTTTGGTCATGGTGTTTTATCACAGCAACAGAAATTAAGTAATAGATTCTCTTTGATTTGACAAAATCGAAAGACAACAATCCTTTGACCCACCCATATTTCTTTTATCTAATAACCCCACCCCATCAGCCAAATTACTTACCTATCATAAACTACATGGTTTAGAGCTTGGGTTATTTTCTTCCCAAACAGCAACACAAAACAGGGACAAAGTGTTCAAATATCTGAGCCTGTGGAAAATATTTCATTCAACCCACATTAAAGCAGATGTGGTGAAACTGATGGTTTTTTTTCTAAATGAGTATATATTAATACTCCTATATATAAAAAAAACCCTAGTTTTTGTTGTTGATTATTTGTTTTAATGGTTGTTGGGTAATTGATCTCAATAAAATGTAGAATAACGTGGGAGGCAGGCTTCTGAACATGTCAGTGAGAGATTGTGTTGATTAGGCCAAGTGAGATGGAAATCTGAGTCCCTACCTTTCTACTCAGCAATATCTCACTTACATGGCTAATGTGATAGATCATTTTTTCTACTGTACTTAGGATATTGAAAATATCTAGAAAAAAATCTCTAGACCATCCACTAGTTGGTACCACCATATACATTTACAACTTACAATGATGTAGTTTCAGTGCCTATATATATATATACCATATAACCCTAATTATCCCTAGCATCTATGTTCCCCATCTGACTTCTTCACCATCTTGTACCTTCTCTGACTTTATTACCAAATAAACTTGCCTCTTGCTTCGTAGACTTTAGCTTATTCACCATCTACCTTGCTGCCATCACTCCCATTTGTGCCTGCTTTTCTTAAATCACAAAGCATTAATACTTACCTGGTAGGGGAGGTGCCATGAACACGAAGGTGATTTTTCCAGGGCAAGGCTTATCCATTGCACTTTGGGTATGCTGATCCCTATGATTTCCCCAAATGCGGGAAACTTGACTGCATAATTTGTGATCATGGGGGACTGAGATTGTGCTCTCCCCTGAATTAAAAAAAAAAAAAATACAAAGAAGAATAAAAGAAAAAATTAATATGATTTTTTACTTTTCATTAGAGTTCATACCTTATGAGGAGACAAAGAAGAAGAAAGCATGTAAATTTACTCAGTACAAATGTCATGAATAGGAATCTTCAAAAAGGAAGACGAGAAAGACTCAGCAAAAAGGAATACTTTCGGCTCCTCTAGAGGGCCTAGGGTCAGTAAGCAGGACTCACATCTGGTTGCTCACTGTCTATAGAGCCACCACTAGGGGATCTTTTTTTTTTTTTTGGTAGACTCTAAGGGCACTCATACACACATGACATACATTCCAACCCCTCCTCCACAGATCTAAGTATAAACCTTTTAAAATAGCAAGGCCAAAGAAACAAACTGTATATTTCAGCTTAGATTTGTGGCAGTCGTTTGGAGATGTAACTGCACAGGAGTGGGTGTGGTCTAATGATAGGAAATGGAGGGGAATTTAGCCAGACCTGTTGGTTCGGATTCTTCACTGTATTTCTGTGTCTTCACTATTTCCTCCCAGTATGAAGGGCCCTGCTTGAACAAGAGTTGTAGGATCTTTTCTAACAGAAAATTAAAGCACCAGTATGGCCTTCTGCAGGGAAGGAGGAAGGAAAAAATCAAAGAGTACCTCTGTTGCTTTCTTCACTGCCATGTGCAGAGTAGTAAAACCTAGAACTTGTTCAGGATTGGGTTTCTTTCCTCCGGCTGAAGACCTACTCCTACCCCTGAGACTTCAACCCCTGCTATCTGTTCTAAGATTACATTTCCCATTGCTATCTACGTGCTTCATTTTCTCTTGATTTTCTTATTGTCTTAGTTGCTGTTCTATTGCTGTGAAAATATACCATGACCAACGCAACTCTCATAAGGGAGAGCATTTAATTGGGGGTTGCCTTACAGTTTTATAGACTTAGCCCATTATTGCCATGGCAGGGAGCATGGCAGGTATGCAGGGTGATATGGTGCTGATGAAGGAGCTTTGAGCTACATCCTGGTATGCAGGGAATGAGAGAGAGAGAGAGAGAGAGAGAGAGAGAGAGAGAGAGAGAGAGAGAGAGAGAGATTGGGCCTGGCATGGCTTTTTGAAAATTCAAAGCCCACCCCCAATGATACATTTTCTCCAACAAGGCCACACCTCCTAATCCTTTCAAATAGTGTCACGCCCTGGTGACTAAGCATTAAATATGCAGCACTCCTATTCACCCACACCTGTACTTTCCTGTTGCATGTATCTTTTACTACCCTGCCTAAGTGCTGGAACTGACCATGCAACCAGTCCCTGCCAAGAGAGTATAGGATCCATGGATGAAAAACACAGAAACACACAGTTGTTCAATTTCAACTTGCCTAATTGGTTTAATTACTGGGCACTATTAATCTACCTCAGCTAGCGTGCCCTTCCTAGAACTCTCAGCTCAGCACCCTAAATCTGTATTCAATTTCAGTTGCTCAGCAACCTTCAGTCTCAGCTCAATATCCCCATCCTCTCACCTGTAGAAGCAGCCTGTGTCTTCTCCATCTGAGATCTCACATGGCTGGTCACTTTTTGTCCCTCTCAAGCACGGCAAAAATCTGTCTTCTCCCTTGTGTCTGCTAGCTCACCTGCTGGGCCCCAGAAGTCCTGCCTATACTATACTTCTACCCAGCAATTGGCCTGTGGCTTCTTTACTGATAGACTAAGAACCAATTTCGGAACAGGACCGTAGTATCAGAACCACCTCTACATTATACCTCTCCAGATTCTGCAACTCTCCTTCATGCTAACTTAGTTTAATCAGATGCAACTCTTGTTTCCAGTACTCAAACTTATTGTAGTCCATTCTGGAGGGCTTAGTTATACATAGTGGTTATATATTCAGAACATAGCTGCTCTGGCAAGAGATCACATCCAAAGACCTAAGTCTTTGGGATCCAGCTGGAATACGGACATGCCTTTAATCCCAGGAGACAGAGGCAAGCAGATTTATGATTTCAAGGCCATCCTGGTATAGAGCAAGTATTAGATAAAGAAAAGCTTAGGTTCAGGTGTAGCCTTAACACACTTTAATCCTAGCACTCAGGAGACAGAGGCATTCAGATCTCTGAGTTCTAGTGAGTACTGTTCAATGTATTTGGTTGAGTCAGTAAATTGAGAGGCAGTGCAGTGGAGTTAAGTTCGTGGAATTCAGAGGCAGTTGTATCAGGAGAGTTTTACAGAGACAAGTTAAAGAGAAAACAAGCTAGACACAGGTAAGACAGAGTGAGCTAGAGAATGAGGAGCCAGAAGATTATAACAGATTGATAGAGTTAGTTTGAGGCCAAACAAAGCAATCCAGTCAGACGCTGAGTGAAACCAGTTTGAATCAGTCAGCTTGGAGAAGAGTTTAAGCCAGAACAGCTATGTTGAACCAGCCAGCCAGAGTTCAAGAAGAGTTTATTTAGCAGTAAGTTTCAGAGGCTGAAAACATTCTAGGCCTAGATAAGAATGTTTGGAGGCTTTCAGGGCTAGGCCTAGGTTAGCAGCCAGAGGCAGCAAGGTTCCAACATGACAATTACCCTAGAGAATAAAAAATTATGTTTTCAAAGTTGCCTGCAGATAACCAAGTCTACTGGTCATGCTTTGTCCCTTGTCTTCTTTCGACATCTTTATGGAAACTCTCTGCTCCATTAGTTGACATTGCACTATTTTTGTGGTTATGATTCTTTCTCTTTGCATGATTCACTGGGATGCCACAAAAAGTTTATTGCCACTCACTAATCTCTTTTTACTTTGTATACTTTGTGTAAATATCTGGCAATTTTATCAGTTTTCATGCTTTTGAGTATTACTTAATCTAATAAATTCAGTGAATATTCCTTTCCCTTTATGTATTTAACTACCTACCTGAAATATTTCCTTAGATGTCCTAAAATAACTATATTTGTTTCATATCTTAAATGAAATCCATTTCTACCCACCCCTTGTATTTTACACTCTTCTCTTCTGTGAATGTAGTGATGGTGGTGTATCTGAGCACAACAGATCACTCCTCTGCTTAAACACTCTTTGACACATTATCACCTGAAGGAAGACCTTTCCATGGGTGTAATGAGGGCCTAGCGTTTCCCTATCCACCTCCCATCCTTACTCCCAAACTCATCCAGCTTCATGGTTAAAGATTTAGAAACCCTGAACTATTTACCCTTTTCCAGGATCTCTCTATGATTTTATCATGGGCATCTTTCTCTATGCTATTTCTGAGTCTGAAATACTAGTAAAAAAAAAACTCTTGGGAATATACTATTTGGTTCTTATTCATCTTTGCAGACTCATTCCAAATAATACCCTTTTCTAAATTTTATCAACTAGTAACTGGAAATGGCAGAAGTTAGAGCAATTAACCTTTGAAAGTAGAATTTGCCAGGGCAGCAGGTGAGCTTTTATGCTTGTTTGTGCTCCTTGGTGGATATTTTAGAAGTATACACTGAAGACGAGGTGCTCATATAGAAACGGCTGTTAAAACAATACTTCAATATTTAGGTGCCTTACTATTTCTGCATTCTGTTTTAAATTTCATTGTATGTTCTGGGTAGGTAGTAGCAAAATAGAATTACTGGGTATGAATCATTGTCACTGTTTGCTGCTGACTGGGTTGAGTGAGTGATTTAAGGCAGCATCTGTGGTGTTCAACTGTGCAATAACTGAAGATCCCTAGAAAGCTGTGGCTACTGTGGGAACATGTTACACACTGGGCTGAAGCACCAACGGATATCCAGATTCTGTTAGGTACAGGGACCTCAAAGGATTACATTTCTAGCACATTCTCCAATTATTCTTGAGAATACCATGCAAGAATGAAGGGAGACTCTGTTGGTTTAAGGTCACTGAAGAACTGTCCTGCACTGGGCTAATAGTTTTTGTGCACCTATAGCTGAATCATTTCCAAAGACTTGTGCAAGCGTGTAATTCCACAAGCCACATTATAGTAAATTCTCCCTAGGATAAATGAATTTTATGAACATTTGCTTTTGATTTTGTTGACAGTGAAACAAAGCTAGGCATTACATTGATCTTCCTGGTCATAAACCTGGGCTGCTATTCTTTTCCCCTAAACATTTATTTACCACCTATAGTCTTTTTATTATATGCATGCCCATTTGTGTGCACACATGAAATGTATCTGTAGGTTATCTGTGTGCCACAGCATGAATTTGGATGTCAGAGGTGTCAGCTTGCTCCTTCTATATTAACAGGTATTCTAAGGATCAAACTCAGATTTTGGAGTCTGCAGCAAGTACCTCTACCCACAGAACCATCTAGCTGGGACCAGTAGTTATTTTGCAATCTTATTTAAATTATAGAGTTATCTTAATTCTGCAGCTGATATTCCTCCTCTTTGTAACATCTTATATATATGTTATAGCTACAGTGTTTTCTGAATATTTATGAGGGATCATTTGTTTTCTCTTAGTTTATTTTCTTCAGCAGGAGTTCAGTCCTCTTTTGTAGGTCATTTAATGCTTGCACTCCTGGATCATTCTCTTTCCTATTACATAATTCATTCAATGTCAAGTGTATTTTTATATAAGTAGAAGAACATATGTGCACAAGCAGAGTTTATCCCCATCCTGTAAGTTAGCTAGGGGCTTGCCATCTTGCAGGGAGGCCCAAAGGCAACAAAGTCAGTTTCTCCCACTTCAGAATTCTCACCAGACAAATGGCTCATTTGTTTGTTTGTTTGTTTGTTTTGAAACAAACCCTGACTTTATCATTAACTTGAAGAATAATGGCATACCTTCTGGGGATTCTTTCTTCTTCTTCTTTTTTTTTTTTTTATTGGAAATTTTATTTACATTTCAGATGTTCTCTCCTTACCCCATTTCCCCCCTCCCTCCCAGGAACTCACTATCCCTTCCCCCCTCCTCCTGCCTCCACGTTGGTGTACCCCCACCCACCCTCCCCCATACCTCACCTCCCCACCCTCGAATATCCCCCCACCCCACGACGTCCAGCCTTCATGGGACCAAGGATCCTTCAGTTTCTGTCCTGCACTGTCTCCATATTTGCTCCCTTGAGTATTTTGTTACTCCTTCTAAGAAGGACTGAAGCCCCCCCTACTTGGTTGTCATTCTTCATGAGCTTTATGTGGTCTGTGAGTTGAATCTTGGGTATTTCAAGCTTCTGGGCTAAAATCCAATAATCAGTGAGTGAATACCATGTATTTTTTTTGTGATTGGGTTACTTCACTCAGGATGATATTTTCTAGTTCCATCCATTTACATAAGAATTTATCAAATTCATTGTTTTTAATAGCTGAGTAATATTCCATTGTATAAATGTACCACATTTTTTGTATCCATTCCTCTGTTGAAGGGCGTCTGGGTTCTTTCCAGTTTCTTGCTATTATAAATAAAGCTGCTATGAACATAGTGGAGCATATGTCCTTGTTATGTGTTAGAGCATCTTCTGGGTATATGCCCAGGAGTGGTATAGCTGGGTCCTCAGGTAGTGATATGTCCAATTTTCTGAGGAACCGCCAGACTGTTTTCCATAGTGGTTGCACCATCTTGCAATCTGGGATTCTTTCCATATGATGGGCATAAAGGGAAGAGTTCCCAAGCTGGGCTGAAGAGATGTAGGAGTCCTGAGTACATCTGTGGAGCCCTTTTGTCTCAGCTCCTGCTACCAGTTCCTAGTGACTCAGAATCTAGCTTGTCTCTGAAGCCCATCAAGGGAACCACACAGACCACTCTAGGTCACGTGAGGCCCTAACCACTTTTCTGTTTTAATCACCTGTGGCCTTCTTCCATCCATCTTTCCTTTTGCAAACATTGGTTGAAATTTTGCAATCTTGTTCTTGTTTCAATATTGTCCTGGGTTTTTCCCTTAGAGTAGTACTGTCCAAATAATTAGCTTCCCTCAACACAAAGCAAGGACTTTTTATTTGAAATTCATCTATATAAAACTTTTCTAAAATAAAGAAGTAATACATTAAAATCCATGCATGATATAGACACTGCCTTTGTTTTGGCTCATTTTAATTAAAATATAGTTTTAAATTTAATGTACACATCTCTGGTTTTTCCTATATTTCTATTGTATTACATTTAGAAAATCTAGAAAATTCTAGTTGTTTCTGGTCCTTGCTGTTGCATATTAAGGATTTTTCAGTAATATAGGATTTTTCAGTAATATTTATATCACCCATCAAAATTTTTGATATATAGAAAGTTCCCAAAAGAAAATACTTTTTGGTAAAACAATTTTTCTAAACAAGAACATATGCAAATTAATTTATGAAAATGAGAAGGTAGACTCTCTTCATGTTGTGTTGGGGTAATGAACTCCACCTCTCTCTCTCTCTTTCTCATCTACTTTCTTATATCCCTGCTCCCATATTTGTGAATAGATTTAATTTAGGTACAGTAAGTATATTCTCTAGCATATACTACAAAATAAATAATAAAATGGATCTGATACATCATTTACTAAACAATTATATTAAAAAAACCTAATTATTATTGCTTTTATCCCCATTGGATTGAGAAATCTTTTAAAACATTAATCTGGTACACAGTTGTCTTTCATATACCTGTGTAATTTTATATCCAAACTCTAGAATTTTAAATTATATGTTTATAGTTATATAAACTGATACTACTTTTTTGGCCCAGAATTTTAAAAATACTTTTAGTAGCAGACTTTTAAATTTTAAAAATACTTTTAGTAGCAAGGAGATTGAAAAAATTATAGTCTTTGGGGTGGGTTAAGATTGCTCAAGATTTTGGAATTCTGAACCATTGATTTTGTTTTGATTTTCTAATGTGGGCAAATATTATTATGATAAATATATTAGCATAATTGTGATTCCATCAGTGTCTTTTTTTTTGGTTCTTTATATTTTTCCCCTTTAGCTGTTTTGACATTTTTGGCTCTGTTACTTGGCCCTTTATGTCAGTTCCCATGTGAAGATTGGCCTCGGGTAGGCCAAAACCAGCTAGTCCACAGGATTCTCAGGAAGAGAGAAATCACGGGCTGAAAACCAGGAAGATTATTTGATGAGGAGAGACTGAAAGTGCCAAAAGCCCTGTAGATGCCAAGGCTGAAAAAAAAAAAAAAAAAGAGGGTTTAGTGCCAGGTAATCAAAAACAAAGGCAGAGATAAAGGGTCCAGAGAGAATTGGGTCAAAGAGTAAGTAGCAGGCACAGAGGCAGGCATGTACACTGACCAGTCATGCAAATAGCCTTCAGCAATGACAGAAAAGAACTAGTGAGGAAATGGCCTTGACCTTGCTTGGCTGGGTAGATGTCACATAGCTGAGGTAGCTACTATAAAAGTTGAGAATTCTAAAGAGAAATCAGAAGCAGAGAGTTATGAAGCAGAGAAGCTCATGCCAGCCTGTTGGCAGTAAGTGCTTCCTAAAGGACCCTTAAAGTCCAAAGGTCATTCGTTTTGTTTTTGTTTACCTTGGTTTACATGAATCCTTGCTTTGCTCACTTCTCATGTATTCAAGCATTTGTGCAACACTACATTTCTTTAAGAGGCTCTTGACCAAGTAGGTGTCCAGGAGTAACATCCCTATTGATTAGCTGATGTTGCTTTTCTTGAGTCTCTGCCACCTCACTGTACGCTCAGCTAGTAACTAGCACTGTTTCCTGGTTTGCTATAACTTAACTAGTCGATATACAAGGAAAGCCAGTCATCTCCACAAAACATGGTCAACCTTGGAACATTTCAGTTCTAATTCTATAGTTAATTTCAGAATCATTTTACTGCTTTGCTGACCTGACAGCGTTTGACTAATTTGTTTTTCAAAGAACTAGTAAACCTTCATTCCTTGCAGCAGCTTTGAATGGATTTTTTGTTTCTTACCACTTACTCTCAATTTATGTAATTTGAAAGCTAAATGTGAACTGTAAAACTCAATCAATTTGGTGGTATTCTTTTAATACCAATTTTTATATAATTAGCCCCCAAACTGTGCTCAATTACTAACAATTAATCCTATGCACTTTCCAGGACAACACTAATTTCACACTTAAAGCATTTAAAGGAAGGTGGTGTGGATTCCACAGGGAAAGCCCCTCCCTGAGGATCTCAGCTTTGTTACACAGGGGGAAGTGCTTCCCAGTACATACACTACAAGGGCCCATGTTTCCCTAGCAGACATAAGCAGAATCACACACCCTTTAATTACAGTTTCCAGTGGGATGGCCAACCTTTTAAAACAGATTCTGAATTTTGTTTTCTCTTGACAGTCTTCTTGAGTTAGTATACTTATCAATGCTGCAAACTTAATTGTTCTACTGAGGCTGACTGTGAGAAGCCCAGCAATGACACCATAACAGGACAAAGAATGAGAATGACAGTGCAAGGCAGAAAACTGTGGAAAACTAGTTAAGGAAAAATTCCCAAAAGAAATCAAGAAAAGCTTACTTGGAAGTTGGCTCAGTGTGTGAGAATATTTGCTGTTCAAGTGGACAGACCTGGATTCAGATGTCCAGCACATTCATAAAAAGGTTGCACAGGACCACACAAGCTTTTAACTCTGGTATTCTGGAGGAGAGGGGTGTGCAGGGACAAGAGGATTCCCTAGGACATGCTGCCACCTGCTAGTCTACATTTAAGGTAAGTTTCTGGTTCTGTGATAGACCAATTTCAAAGAAATAAGGTGAGGAATGATAGAGCAGGAGGCCCAATAGCCTCTTCTGTCCCCCCATCCGTATGTGCACACACACCATACATTTCCTCCCCAGCACAAAATAAAAATTGAATACAAACTGCATCAAGAAATCTGGAATTAGGCTGCATTTAGAGCACTTACGATGTGGCTCAGAGTTTTGGCACTTCTCGAATATCTGTAAAGCCCTGGGTTCAGCTTCCACTCCTCAAAGAGTCAGCTAAGGCTATTAGTCTGTATCTGATGCAAACATACACTGCTACATGGTTTTTCTAATGTAGGGCAGTCTAGCCTTGAACTCATAGAGATCTATCTGCTTGCCTTTGCATGTGCCGAGATGCATAGTTATATTACCTGTCTGACAATAGCAATCTCCTAATGATAATCTACAATCTATTGTTTTACTGATTTGTATATGCCTAAGGACTTTCACCTGACATGTGGTGTTGGAAGATGACATCATCACGTCTGAACCCTATGAAGGTAATTTTCATTTAAAATATTTTAAATTATTCTAGTAATTCTAGGTTAGAGACTATGAAAAAGTCAACATTTAAACTTTCACATAATGCCAAAAATTCCAGAACACTTGTTGAATTGTGTGCTCATCAAAAGGTGAAAGTAAGCCTTTATAATATGATGAGTGTCAGAACTTTCTTATATAGTTGAAAATGATACCATGAATAATGGAGAGTGACTAAAACTAAATAAAGTGTGCTGTTTTTCCCTCCTCACCCCTCACGCGCGCACACAGACACCATTAGGAGATCAGTAAGAGGCCACAAAGTTTATAGAATGTTTAGAAACTGACATGTCATTCACATAATTATATGATGAATGATCCACTGAGATGAGTATGTGAAAATCAACATTTCCAAGCCTGGAGAGTTTATTAAAATGTATATAACTTAACAGGATGTTTGTAATAGTTGTCAAATACTTCTATGGAAATTCATCATTGAATGAACTTTATCTTTTGTTATATGTTTTGTCTGATGCTGTGTGTAAGTTGCAATGTGTTTATAACACATCTTAAAGTACAATAGGTACTCTCAGGCCTTTCCTCCTATCCCTGAGAAGGCCTACATTTTGACTGTGAACGTAAACTTTACACCAGGAAAACAAGTCATATGAAAGAATACATTCGACTTATAAGTAGGACATTTGAGAAAAAAACGACCCTCAAGTTTATGGTAATCTATAGGAAAATGACCTGTGTGTTTAAGCTCCCCGTTGTAGTATTTGTTAAATGAGTATCTTGAGTGCCACTGAGATGCAACCAGTGAGCTGGTGGTAGACCTTGAGTCTCTCTACCTTCTATGCATTGCAGCATCCATCTATATAGCTTAGCAGTTCTGCAGCATTGAGTTTCAGCAGGGAAGCCATCCGCCTCCACTTGTGTAGCAATGTGATTTGAGTCCTAGTGTCTCCCAAAGCCTCCTGTGCTTTGTGAAGCCAATATTTAGAGAACTCTAGCAAACTAACACCTGCTAGATATAAATCACACGCAGGAATCTACAACTGGACAAGCTCGGAAAGAAATAATAGATCAAGTCCACGAAGAACCTCACAATGAATTAAGAAAACCTTAAACTTAATCCTGTAACTTGACAGTCAGCCGGCTGACGTATGGAGAACCGTAACATGGGTATTAGACTGGATGCCAGATGGCTGCTAGGACTCAAAGTAAGAGGGAGGAAAATGGAAACAAAACTGATGTTGATGATAAACACAGGTAGGGAGTCTGACAAGCAAAATGTAGTAACAAAATAACACTCAGGACTAACTAATATTTTATACCATATTCTCTTTCTTTTGTTTCTCCCAGCAAGCTTGACAGAAGGTAGTAATGTTTGACTAGTCACAGCCTAATACCAGATGCCAGTTTGAACAGGTGCAAAAACGAAGAACAGGATGCTACCATTTGGAACATCAGCTCTCCTCTTTATGTATGTCCCTATATGCATAGTGGGAGCTCACCTACTAGGTTTCTTATTGTTATTTCCTTGATTAAGAGAAGTTCTACCTGACAACCACATATCATTGTCCTTTAGTAGATGAGAAGAAGTAAATAGAGAAATGACCAATTAGTTTTTCTCGGATGGCATGTTATAATTTCAACAGCCCACCATCATGGGATGATGTAACCGCTGGAGGAATAAGATCACCCTGGAAGAAATAAATTGTTCCCCGTATTATTGCACAATGGTAAAGCACTGCAGCATACTTCCACTGGAGAAAGATAGTGGCAATTGGCGTTGCCAATTATCAATGTTAAATGTATGATCAATTGGACAGGGGCACAACAAACAGGCAGCTTGTTCCACACAGTTGCTTGGTAAATTGGATGCAGGCAGACAGAGGAGCACAATCTCCCTCCTCCGTAGGTGGTCTCTATTTCATTAGGTTTCCAATTGATGTTGCTGCACAGTAATCCAAAAATGTGTGATGGGAACATCACTCTCATTTTTCATTAGCACTCCTTCACAAATGGACTGGAGGCAGGTACAAAACAAAGATTTCGCCAGGCTTACTTTTTATCCTTTTGGAGACTATTGAGTATCCAACATCACTGCTGGGAACTTAGTTTCTCCTCATTTAGAGTCACTGTGGCGACTCATCACAGTTTGATATGATCAACTTCCTCAAGGATGCTGTGGAAATAGAGGGAGAGTGGCTAATCTTCAAAAGAAAGTGATTTAGAAAAAAAAAACAGCTTGTATTTTATACTGAACAGTAACATGACCACACAAGCTATGTGGGAAAAGAAAACTAGAGATGGAACCTGTTCTTTAGGGGTTTCTGTCAGAGACGTACAAAGCATGAAGCTTTTTTTTTTTTTTTTTTTTTTTTTTTGAGATATCCTACAGATGATTCTTACTGGATTCCTCATTTTCATTTAATAAATAATGGAATTGCAAATTGCATCTCTGGCTTTTCCAAAACAATACAATTATTGGTACCAGCCTAAGACAGGAAAGCAGGACACATGACTTATGTTGACATCATTACAGATCATGCTCAGCCGCAATGCACAGTGTATATGGTCACAGCCAGCTACACCATTCATTCTTCTCTGTAAAGAGTTACATCATGGTATTACCTATGTACTCCCCAGTGTGTGGCCTTTGGAGAACATATTCATCTTTGTTCCATGTAGCAGTGGTTCGTTTGCTCATGGAAAGCATTGCACATTTCTTTTAGATTTTCAGAGACAAGGGCATCATTTCTGCTCCTTTTTCTATCACCTAATGTCAGTATCTATGTTCTTATTGGATTGAGGCCCTCTGATTCCCATCTAGTGAAAGAGCCAGCAACATCCTACCTTGTTTGTATTGGGAAATCTTACTACCTCACAAAAGAAAACAACAACAAAAAAGGCGGGGACCACTTCAAGCTGCTCAGTTCTTTCGTGTGATTCCAGAACCATAGCTGCTACCTACCTGCATGCCTGACAATGATACTCTGTCTGTAATAATGAATTCTTCAGTTGCAGTGTGCATTAAGCTACTTTTCTGTTACTATGATAAAACCCAATAACCAAAAGCAAACTCAAGAATTAGGAGCTGCTTTTGGCTTACAGTTTCAGAGGATAAGAGTGTATTATGGCAGGGAAGTATGTTAGCAAGAGGCAGACATGCTATCTAGAGCTGAAAGCTGATTGCTGATAACATCAAGCACAAGGAGGATGCAGAGAGAGCAAAACAGAAGCCACAGGAGGCTTTACATTCTCAAAAACAGGCTCTGTAACATATTTCCTCCAGTAAGATCACACCTCCTAAACCTCTTCAAACGCTTCACCAACTTGGGACTAAGTGTTCAAATGTCAGAGTGAATCAATTCATAGCTCTTTCCAGAACAAAGGAAGAATCTGTGCTGGCTAGTTTTATGTCAACTTGACATAAACTAGAGACACTTGGGAAAGATAACCTCGTTGGAAAATGCCACCACTAAGTTTACCTGTGAGCAATCCTGTGGTGCATTTTCTCAATTAATCATTGATATGGGAGGGCCAGCTTACTGTGATTGTGGCACCTCTGGACTGGTGGTCCCAGATTCTATAAGAAATCAGGCTGAGCAAGCCATGGGAAGCTACAGTAAGTAACAAACCCTTCATGACTTCTGCTTCAGTTTCTGCCTCTAGGTTCTGTCTCATGACTTCTGCCTTCAGTTCTTGCCCTGACTTCCACTCAGACCTGACTGAATGGGACAGAAATAAACCCTTTCTCCATGAGTTGCTTTTCATCATGGCCTTTCAGCATAGCAATAGAAACCCTAAGACAGAAACCCATCTGGGTATAATCTCTGAAGCAATTCTGGCTGCATAGGACCCAAGCTTTTCTCCTCGGCTCTTCTTGAATCTCATCTTTATCCCCTGTGTTTCCAGAAATTCCTTTGTCTAGTAAATCAGGAAACACAGTGTCACAGACATCAGCTTTTACATACACCTTGAATATTGAATCTCTATTCAATCATCATCAAAAGACAAAATAATACTGCATTTCATATATTTCTCATAGTATGAACAGATGAGAAAAAGTGCAATGATCCTTACACACATTAGGAAAGTATCTGTTTTGTCACCACAGTGAGCCTGATGTGCCAAAACCTATGCTGTCACAGTGGGTTTCTCTAGTAGAGCAGTATCTTCCTGGAAGCCTCAACCCCAACGATGCCTACCCCAACCTCACCTCAGTCATTGAGAAGTCAGTCAGGCCTAAAAGAAGTATTTTAAAACTTGACTTCTGCATTGGCTAGAACCTTAGAAATCATGAACCACCCTTTGGGTGGGGGAATAAATTTTGAAAGTAAATATTCAAATAGCAAAATGATGGGCATCACTATGACATGTGATGAAAAGATGTTTCCCACAAATCCTCTGTTTCTCGTGGCACTGACATAACAGGGATAGTGATAAACTGAAAGGGGGAAGTTACCATACCACTCAGCACACCAGATAACATTTGTAACAAGGAAATCAAGGACTGGGAATGAGCAGTCTTTCCTAAAACCATGGATTATGTCAAGAAGACACAAGTTCTCCTGATTTTAAAATCACAACTTCTGATTTCTGAAAAGCTGGACAATCTAGGCAGTTACTCAGTCTGTGCATTAAAAAAAATCAGAACTTTCAGATTAGATCTTACAAGTATCAGGGAAATACACTGGTTCAATATCTACCATTTCATTTACATAAATTATCAGAAAAATTAAAACTTTAAATCTTAACATATCAAAGGAATTGTTACAGTAACAATTAGATACACATAAATCAAGTCTCACAAAACATGACATTTTAGGGAATAAGGACCTACACCTTTATTTAAATGGTAGCATGGAATACTTATAGAGACAGCACTTTACATTCTTATATCTAATAATTGGTCTTGCTGTTTTTCTTTTCTCTCTTCATTTTTACATCTTGGAGAAGCAAACGGAATGCTCTCAAGGATTAACAGTCAGAGCAGCCTAGTCAAGGAAGGACAGTTTGGTTGTAAAAAGACCCTGAGTATGTCAGACTCTTGCAGACTTCTAAGGAGACAGCTATATCAGACTCCTGTCAGCATGTACATCCTGACATCCACATCAACCTCTACCTTTGGTGACTGCACATAGGATGGATATCCAGGTGGAATGGTCTGTAGAGGCAGATGCTCACAGCTAACCATTAAACTGATCATGGGGTTCCCAATGGAGAAGATAGAGTGAAGGCTGAAGGAGTTGAGAGGATTCACGACACCATGAGGAAAGCAACAATCCCAACCAACCAGAGCCCCAGGGTCTAAACCACCAGCCTGGGAGTGCTTAGGGAGGGACCCATGGCTCCAGCTATATATGCAAGGGAGCTATATATAAGTGGGAGAAGAGATCCTTGATCCCATGAAGGCTGGACGTCGTGGGGGGGGGTATTCGAGGGTGGGGAGGTGAGGTACGGGGGAGGGTGGGTGGGGGTACACCAACGTGGAAGCAGGAGGAGGGGGGAAGGGATAGTGAGTTCCTGGGAGGGAGGGGGGAAATGGGGTAAGGAGAGAACATCTGAAATGTAAATAAAATTTCCAATTGAAAAAAAAAAAAACAAAAAAGACCCTGAAACAAGAATTCTAAATAAAAGACACAGGGCCGATCTGAGTTTGCATTCACAATCCTTCTGCTTATGGTACTACATGTATGTTATGTTCCATTGGTATATAAGCACCACACCGTGGGGTGCTCCAGAGAGTCCGCTAGTGTGCATTTCATAGTGTACTTGCATACAGAAAGTTGGTCTAGTTAATTCAAATTCTTATTGTTCCTTAAAAAGCAGAATTCAAAAATTCAATTTATCCAGGTAATTGACTTAAGTGTTTATTGCATTCCTATTTTACACTTAGCAGTAAGCAACATGTTATAAATAAAACATACAGAAAACTAAGTCCTTTTTCACAGCCTACTTATTTCCCATTTTAGGTAAGAAAAATGTTATGCTGTCCTTAATAGTTGTTGAATTTATATTGGAAATATCATTACTTTGACTATATGACTTTAGCAAAGAAGATCAAAGTGGTGAGGAATTGTCAGTAAGAAAAAATAGATTATTGTAGTCTTCACATCTCAAAATAAGAGAATTGATTTGGCTTAGCCTGTGGAAAATGAATCCTATGGAATCTGCATTTCCTAAGAGCTGCAATTGGCTTTGCACAGAGTGGCTACTTTCTTTAAAGTATGCCCAACATTCAAACCCAGTTGCTGAGGCAGGGGTAACAGATTCCACTTCCAGCCAAACAGGAGGGCAGGGATAGGAAAGCCAGCAGGGAGAATTTTGAGCATCTTTCTGTCTTTGTTTTAGGGCTGCACATCCATTTCTGCAGCAAAGGAGAGACTCAGAGGGAAGGACTCTCTCCAATAACCTTTCATTGGATTTCATCTGTAGGCTCAGCAGGCACCATTGCTAGAATTTATTCTGAAGAATACTTTCACTCAAGGATAGGCTGATTTTGACTTTTATGTTTTGTTTTGAAAGAGAGATGTTAATTTAAGCAAAACTTTGAAATGAAAGAAATTACTGACTGATTATAATGACATATACTGATTATACTGACCTCGATTTTTGTTTGTATGTTCAAATATTGTCTATTATTTAGATGTAAGTTTACCATAACTCCAATGCTTTCTTTGCACATGTTTTTACAAAATTAATATAATTTATAATCTTTTAAAAACATTCTACTTATCAACCTAACTAGACAACTGAAGTTCTAATCTCTCTAACACTTTGGTCTTTTCCTTTTTATTTTATTTCTTTTTGGTGGTACTTTGACATTCTCTTTAATTGGTGGCAGAAATGATAGAGTCTGGGGTCTCAAATTACTTGCCACAGTCACTGGGTTATGTCCTTGCAGCTGATCAGATGGGCTCTTTTTCTACACTCCTATCAGAGGAGGTTTTTGTAAACTAGTGATATAAACGATTATTTTTAGTTAAGAGAAGCCCCAGGAAAGATTAAAAAAAATGGATGTAAAGACATTCCTGTTCTTGATCTTATGTCTTTCTCATCTCAACCTTTGGAGAGTCTTGCTGGAAGAACACACGGGAAGGCAGGAAGGCTTCTTACAGATCTGTGAGACCTCCTTCCACTCAAGTCCCAGGGGAGCTAGAACGCTATACCTCTGTGCTTCAAAAAGTCTTTGGACCAGAAAGGGGGCCTTTATCTGCCAACATTTCAAACATATTCAATCAAATATTGATCTAGAAAATCAGCTACTTTTTCGTCTAGCAAAGATATTAAATTAGTAGTGCCTACTGCCGACCTACGTATGGGCGGGAAGATAATGGTGGGATCCTAGGCTCTTCCTAGGATCAAAAGTTTGTATGGACACCAACGTGATTTAACATTTTCTGTAGTGCATGGAGACAAAGGGTGAAAGATCTGCTTGCCAAAGTAATGTGCTGGAGATTAGCTCACGTGGCGAGTCCTTGCCTCAGGAAACCAGGTGATGGTTTTCAAATCCATCTCATCTCTGCAAATGAAAGGAACAGAACGTGGCCTGCTTCACCCCACTGAAAGGTTTTCAGCACCAGAAATACCTTACTCGAGGTGCAGGTAGCACACGTTCCTCTGACTCATAAACAGCCTTTCTTTCTATTGTGTCCTGTTTCCAAGAAGTCTGTAATGCTGTGCTATTAAAGAACAGGAGGCTTGTCTGCCAATTCTACCATAACATGAGGCTAGCAAAAATGAGCAGCAAAGGTCTGGAAACACAAAGTGTTTGTAATTTTAAACTTATTTTATGAAATTCTATGTTCCAATTGGTACATGATATAAAGAATAATCTTGTGCTCCCACTGACACCTAAATTGAGTTAGTTTAGTTTTAATTGGAAATTTTAAGTTGCAGTAAAGTTTGTTTCTTTCAAA
Organism: Mastomys natalensis; assembly: GCA_021653895.1. Lineage (NCBI taxonomy): Eukaryota > Metazoa > Chordata > Mammalia > Rodentia > Muridae > Mastomys > Mastomys natalensis. The sequence goes on along the minus strand of JAJTUV010000327.1, from coordinate 3,110,196 downwards.
ACAAACTTTTATTTTGTATACGTATGTTACCTTTGACATCTATAAATAGTTTTTATGATTTGCTCCTTGAATTTTACTTTAATTATTCAAGAGAAGAATGGATTATACATTTTACAAATTTTTTATACTCAAACCAACATTTTATGAGTAGAAAAACTAGAAAATAAGACATTCATTTTTTCCCTTTGAATCCATTAGGCACTATAGTAATCATAATGAACCTATTGGTTAAAAGCTGTTGGCATGAAGACCACTCACGTAAAAAAAAAAAAAAAGCCACTGCTCTCATTAAAAATAAAATTATGTGTTCTGGAATTGATAGTAGCTTGATGAAAATTAGATTCTCAGATAAGATAGGTCATATTTTGAAATTTGCCACTGACTGAAATCTTAAGGCTCTGGCATTGTCTTAGAAAGATTATAGCAAATGATGTCAACAGAGTTAAAAATTTGTGCTTGACTGACCATAAAACCAAACTGATATTTTGGTTACACTATAACCTGGTAAGAAAACAGCATCCTTGAAAACCACTGTAGAGCAACAACCCTCCCACTCAATGAGAACACGGTGGTGGCCAAATATACTGAGCCCTGTTCTCAAGAATCATAGAATGAGCACACAGTAATATTCAGTGATGTGGGCTATGAAAGAAAAGTATCAATATTAGCTAGGTTCCTAGGTTATGTGGGCATCTTGTTTATTATTAGAAATCAATGCAGAATCTTTAATGAATGGTGACAAGATTAATTGGAAGTTTAATAGCTCAGAACATCCGACTGCACAGGACTTTTGCAAAAGAAATGTCAGAATTCAACTGTGGTGGGTATAGTAAGCAACTATGATATATTGTGATTAAGGTTATTAAACACCTACGATGTTCTGTGACTAAGCTTAGTGAGCAACTATGGTGTGCTGTGACTTTCAAGGTAAAGCAGGCAGTTTTAGGTCATTAACAAATGGTCAGGTATAGATTGAGGCAGGAAAAGAAATCTGTGTGTTTGACATTGATAGAAAGTATTGAGCTTTGTTTCTGGAAAGTATGACTTGAGGGTTATTGCAAATCTGCTAGTGTTGTATAGGAGCTGAATCTCTACAGGGAAAGGTTCAGAATTCACAGCCATGAAAAACATCTAAATGAAGTGAGAATCTTGGAAGACAGGACAGGGAGATTATCACAGTGTTTTTAAATAATTAATATGCTGTCATGGAGATGAATTAGATAGTCTTGCATAGCGACACATGACAAACCTCAGGATATCCAAAGGCTGGAAGTTATAAGCTTAGGTTTAACATTAGTAATGAATCTTCTGCCAGTTGGATATAATGAGCCCATCTATGAGGTAGTAGATTTCAAGGTATTAAAAATGTTAGGCTAGTGGATTGCATAAGGGTACTGTCTAAAAAATATTATAAAAAGAATAAACTCATTGGGACACTGGACCAAGTTTTTATTAAGGTCCTTTTAAAGTCCAAATTTCTGTGGTTTCATGTTATAATTACTTAACCATTTCATCTTTAAGTACAGACAAATGTAAAATTTTTATCCATGTACAGAAATTTAGCGATAGATATCCCAGTTAGAGAAAACGAATATACAACATACCATCTTTGACTTAACATGCTTCAGATCTATTTCAGATAGCAAGCATTTGAAATAGAAAGAAATAAGAGGGTACACAAACAAGCTCTGATACCCTTCATATGCAAAGTTCTCTGAGAAAATGACAGTACTGTTGATCTTCTAAAGAACAGAATTCAGTTCCTAGCACCCAGAATGGGGGTGGCTCAAAACCACCAGCAAATCCGGTTCTAGAGGAACAGTATTCTCTCCTAGACTCTGTGGGAACCTGTACTCACATGTGAACATTCCACCTTCATGTGCACATATAACTAAAGATAAGCCCGATCACTTAAAATGTAGTTATATATCTGCCCTAAGTAAATCCCACATTCAGCTCTGCTCAGGAATATGGAGCATTAGCTCAGCAAAAGAGGCCTAAACATAAGCTATAGGGTTTGGATGCTACTTTGGGAATACAATACTTTATAAAATGTATATAAAACGGAATAGATTCTGGCTTCTATTATATGATTTTTTTTTGCACCAAAACTATGTTATTTATTTTCATTGACTATCCCTGCTTGGAGATGCAAAATTTCCTTTCTCTATGGCAGATTTTATTAAAAACAGGTGTTTTAAAACATAATTCATAAACAGCACAATTCTTCTGTTAAAATGTAAAATTTTGTTATTTTTAATGTGCTCAGAGATAGAATCATGTCAAAACAAAGTTGGTTTTGTGACTCTTTTTTTAATCATCTGAAACCCCGTTCCCTGAGGCTGTGACTCTCTGTGCTGCCATGTCCCTCAGACCTAATCAACAACTAAAGTCATCCTGGTTTATTTGTCATAGTACATACTATGTGTATCAATCGGTCATTGCTCTTCCTAGTCAAATGATAGGAAATTGCTTGGCTATACCACATTTTACTTTGTTAGTCAATTGGTCAAGATCAATATTTGGGCTGTTTTTGTCTTTAGACCATTTTGACAATACTGTTCGTTATTGGCATTTGTGTACAAGCTTACATTTGTTCCTTTCTCTTTGGCTAGAGCATGTAAGAGTAAACTTGTTAGAGTACATGGTGTTTTAGTCTCAGTTCTAGGTGAAAGTATCTGGCATAAATAATATAAGAGAGGAAGGATTTATCATGAGTTGAGAATTCACGGCTTACAGTGCATGCTGGGTTAGATTTGCTGCTCTGGCCTGCAATGAGGTAGACATCCTATAGAGGTAGTGTTATGAAGCAAGGCAGATCATGTGTGCCATTGTGCCTGAGAAGCAGAGATAGCAAGAAGAAGTAACGAGAGCTAACACATATCCAAAGGCATACTTCCAAGTGACCTCCTCCCTCCATCTAGGACTCACCTTCCAGGTTCGCCACATTCCAATAGTCTACTCAGAGTTTGGACCCATCAGTGAAGCAAACCATTGGTTAGGTCAGAGTCTTCACAATCTAATCATCTCTAGAGTCACCTTCTAGGTGCACTCAGAGTTGGGTTTTTTTGTTTTTGTTTTTAGTTTTACCAATCTTCTTGGCATCTCTCAATTTAATCAAACTGATAATTAAGAATAATCATTGCATCTGGCAACTCAATATTTAGCTGTTTGAAAAAACAGTAAGACTGTTCTTCAAAACGGCTATGTCATTCGACATCCCTGTAACAGTTCATGAAGGTTCTAATTTCTCCATCTTTTAGTAAACACAGTATTATCTCACTTTAATTCTAGTCACCCTGGTGAAGGTGATGTGTGACCTCATCATGGTTTTATAATTCTTTGATGACTAATAATGCTATCTTCTCATGTTTGTATTATGTAGTTGTGTAAATTTTAGACAGATATTCAGATAATTTATGTCATTTTAAAATTAAATTATATATCTTTTTATTGAGTTATAAGTTTTTATATAAAATTCTTAGTAGATGTATTGTTTATAAATGCTTTATCTGTTCTATGGTTTATCTTTTCTCTTTATTATGTATTTTGTATGTACAGAAGGATAGTGTCAAATAGATTTTTTTCTTGTTCCTTGTACTTTTATGTTAAAGAAAAGACACTATTGTCAAATCTGAAGATGTAAAAGATTTGTCTTCTAAGACTTTGTATAGTTTTAGCTTTTACATTTGTGGTTTTAACCCATTTGCATTAATATCTGTATATACTTTGATATCTTTTATTCTTTCATGTCGGGCTGACCAACTGTACCAGTTCCATTTGATAAAAGTAAGTCTTCCTTTTCCCCATTGGATGTTTTTGAAACTCTTATCTCAAGTCAATCATAGATACATGATGAAGTTAATAATAGCAGCTGACAATTGAATGATGCATTTACGACTGACAAAGGATTTTCAAATAATTTATACTTCAGTTAGTCTTCAACACAATTAAACAGAAAACATGTTCTCTTTTTACAAATGACAATATCGATTCTCAGTTATCTTAATGAATTCCAAAGTGGCCTATAAATGATGCAAAATCAGAAAGGAACATCATAACTTTTGATGGAGGCTTTTGTTATTGCAGCACAGCTACATTCATGACAACTCCTGAAGTCCCATGTCTTAGAAATGGGTATTTTTCTGGAGCAGCCCAACAGCTTGTGTACAAAAGAGAAGATACTGATAACAGCTTCAGTTGGGGTTCATTAGAAATATGAAATAGAAAGGCATTCTAGCTGATTTGGGCCAAAAGGAAAGAACTACTGGAAGTTTACAGAACTTATCACAGAAATGAAAGAAGAACCTTGGAAAATCAGATATCATGGAAGATATGGGATTCAGTTTATAAGAACTAGAAGCAATTTTAACCAGAGCTCCATGGTCAAAACTAGATCTAGATGTTTTCCACTGTGATGATGTTCTATCCAACAGTCTAATTCCAGAAAAGTCTTGATTTTGATTGGCATAGCTATAATTTCAGCTTTGAAGAACCTTAAATAAGATCAGTGTAGGTAACGTGGAATTGGAGGGATATTTATGAAAGGAAATGGTTACTGAGACAACAAAGTTTTCTCATTTTCTATTAATATGTATAAACTAAATTTTCTTTAAGTCATGAATCTCTAAAATAGGGAAAAATTGAAAAGTTGTAAAAGGACCTGTGGACTTTTTCCTCAAGGACTTATTTGCCCCTCCCCTGTGGTGTTGGTCTCTCTAGAAGCAGACATACATACACTGCCTAGAGATGTGCAGTGGGGAAACCCTTGTGTCTCAGCACAGACCAGGGCAGATTGGACCTGGTCATTTCTCTTGTAAGATCCTTCTCTGGAGACTCAGATCAGAATGGGGATGTGGACACTCATATCACAGGCACACTGATTTTTCGCTGGACTGGGCATGCTGTCCTGCTCTTAGAGGTCTTCATGGTAGCCAGATTTAAGGCCCTTGTGTCATCCAGCTTTCTCTCTGCTGGTATTCTTGAAGAACCTCACATTGCAGTATAAAAATGGGCTTTATAACCAACAGAAGATTTCTAAAAGTACAATCAAGGTTATAAATAGCCTTCATGTAGATATATGGTGTAGGTTACTTAATTCTAATATTTTCCCAATTGTTTGGGTGTCCTCACTGTAAGATTTTATACCACAACTTACAAAAAAATCCCTAACATATGGGGGAGAAAACTCGAGAGAGGGAGTCAACAATACAGTAAGTGAAATTATTATCTAAAAGGGCATTGTAATGTTTATACTCAGAATTTCATAGAAAATCTGAACTCTGCTGCTGTTCTGAATATGGTGTTGAATTGATTCTAAGTAAATGTAGATGACAGTACAGTTGAGATGACCCTGTTGAAGTCAAATTTTAGGGTTTGCTTTTGTTTCTTAAGAAATGCCATGGGGATCCACATGTGTATTTGTCAGGCTTTGGCAGAGCTTCTCAGGAGACAGCTATATCAGGCTCTTGTCAGCATGCACTTCTTGGCATCCGTAATAGTGTCTGGGTTATGGTGTCTGTATATTGGATGGATCCTCAGGTGGGGCAGTCTGTGAATGTCCTTTCCTTCAGTCTCTGCTCCACACTTTGTCTCTATATTTCTCTCCCTTGAGTATTTCATTCCCCCTTCTAAAAGAACTGAAGCATCCACACTTTGGTCTTCTTTTCCTTGACTTTCATATGGTCTATAAATTGTACTATGGGTATTCTGAGATTTTTTTTCCTAATATCCACTTATCAGTGAGTAATACTATCTGTGTTCTTTTGTGATTGGGTTACCTCACTTAGGATGATATTTTCTAGTTCCATCCATTTACCTAAGAATTTCATGAAGTCACTGTTTTTAATAGCTGAGTAGTATTCCACTGTGTAAATATACCACATTTTCTGTATCCATCCCTCTGTTGAAGGACATCTGGGTTCTTTCCAGCTTCTGGCTATTATAAATAAGGCTGCTATGAACAACAATATCAACCAACCAGACTCCCCAGAGCTCCCAGGGACTAAACTACCAACCAAAGAGTATACATGTAGCAGAGGATGGTCTTGTCTGGCATCATTGAAAGAAGAAGTCCTTTGTCCTGTTAAGGCTTGATGCCCCAGGGTAGAAGAATTTGAGGGTGGAGAGTCACCAGTGGGTAGGTGGATGGGGGGAGCACCTTCACAGAAGCAGGGGCAGGGGGATGGGATAGGGGATTTGCAGAGAGGAAACCAGGAAAGGGGATAATATTTGAAATGTAAATAAATAAAATATCCAATAAAAAAAGAAATGCCATGAGCTAGAGAGTTGGCTGAGCAATTTGAAGCACTTACTAATCCTCTAGAAGATCTCAGTTCTGTTCCCAGCACCCAGGTCATATTGCTCACAACCACAGTAACTCAGGAACCCTAACTCCTTCTTTTGATCTCTTCAGCTACCTAAGTGCACAGGAGCTCCCAAACATGCACACACAAACCTAAATGCATACATTCTTTTAAAGGAAAGGCATTTAATGGGCACTCCTCCTACTCTCAGAGTGGGGATGAGCGGAATGGATGGAGTGCTCAGTGAGCATGCTGCAAAGTGTTGGCTTAAAGCAGTGGGATATCCAAGGATTTTGCAAGTTTTGTCAAGCAGTCACACTCCACTTTTCTCTACTGCCATATCATACATAGGGCAATGGATAACCACACTGGACCATAAGAAGCAGAGCTATTCACTCCATAAGCAACAGTGGTCACATAATGTGACAACTTGACCTAGCCCAGTGGAATTCTTTTACATTGTTTCCTAATAAGAACAGGAACGTAGCTCTTGTCATTGCTGTTTATAGCTTTCCTGTATAAATCAATTGTTCTTTTTCAAGTCTAAAAGATATATCCTGCTTTTATTGCTTTTATTAAGTTTGACAAGTTACATCCTCAAACTGCTTCTCCTTGCATCAAACTCTTATTAAAGGTATGGAAAGATTTGTATTAAAAAATGATTGTAACTTCAGTGTATACTAATATTTGTGATTACACTGATGATAACATTGTTGCTTAGCTCCATAATATTTCTTCTCTTTCAAAATTCCTTTATGGTTGTATATGCATGTATATTATGTACAGACATGTATGTATTTGTGCATGCATGTGAACACATGTTTGTGCATGTGTATGTGTGTGTGTTTATTGGTAAGAAAAATATATAAGATTTAAAAAGAGAAGCAAAATAAAATTCAGAAAAAAAATGTGAGAAAGGGCTTTTTATTTCTTGGCCCTGTGGTTCTTGCTCTGTCACTAGCCAATTACTTCAGCATTCAGTCCTATGTACTCCTGGATCAAACACACAATGGAAAGGATGCTTGCTTAACTTCCATCATTCTTTACTGTAAGCCTCAAAACAAAACGAGTTTTCCACTTGCTGTATACATTTCCCCCTTGCTGTGATGTCTGTTACTAGAATTTCCCCCAAAGTATTCAGAGAGTTCAATCACGCACATATATGTTCATTCAAGTCAACAATCGTTTGCTGAATAATCATTTTTTATAAGGTAAATCGTGGAAGAGGCCAAATGAGAAAGAAGATGGGCAGAAGGAGCTGTGGAAAGTCTTGAGAAGACAGTATGGGGAAGGAAATCTGGAAACTTTCACAGGCAGAAAACAACCTCAATATCCCAGAAAGGAGAAGTTTGTCTGTGGCTTGAGAATGCAAGGGCTTTGAGTGAGCAAATTCCTATATCTTGTGACTTGGAAAGGCTTTATCCATGAAGAACAGATCACCACATTGGTAGCCTGAGAAAAGTCTACTTGTGGTTAAAGGTCTACAGAAGCACTGCAGAAATGGGCCAGATCATTCACCAGATCATTCCTTGCTGAGCAATCCCCCAGTAAAGTTTTTTTTTTTTTTACTGTAAAAACTTTACTGTAAAAATAGTATTGATACTTGCACATTGGGCAGAAAGCTCTTGATTATGCAAGTAGCTCAATCCAGACTTTTCTTCTGTATCTCTGTCTTATTTATAAGTTAACTTTTAGTCTCCTAAACACTGGACCTAATCTGGGGAAGCAAAGTTTTCTGCATAGCAGGGACTGAGTGGATGGGGACTGCATGTGATGAAAGGGACAAGTAGAACAGCAAAAAGATGTTGCTTCAAATAATCGGACATATGATCTAAAGCAGGGCAACGGTAAACACTGTGTGAAGGTCGGCAGTTATTTTACCTGGCTGGGCCTGCTCGCTTCTCCTGTTCCCTACTGCTGTGCCTCCACCACCGTATGGACTCTCCCTTTGGAACATAAACCCAAACAAACCATTTTCTCCTTAGGCTGCTTGTAGTCAGGGTGTTTATCATAACAACAGCAAAGCGGCAATTATGTCAGGTAAAGCTGAGACTGGTACAAACAGAAACAATCAGAAGAGTGGCATATTCTGTCTTCTGCTAAACATTATGGGACTTTTGTTTTTGCCATAGCAAGTAAGGGTTCTTATGTTTTAAATAGGTATTTGAATTTTTACTTTTATGCTAAATAGCTCCTACCCTGGCCAATCCCTCTCTATATTGTGGATCCATAAGCTTTCAATTTTATATATCCTGTTATCTCACTATGAAATTTTGTCTTTACTCAAGATATCTATTCAACTTAAATCTTATAAAATCTCTAGAAAACTCTCTTTAAAAGCACTATTGCCTATTTTAACTTGCAAAAGTGATTTTATGTTATCTAGTTTTTTCATCTATTTTCACATGTAACAATAAATATAATGTGTATATGTTTCATATTCATCTAATCATGTCAGAATTTATTATGTGAATCATAGAGCTGCTAAAACTTCTGACAATTGAAAAACATTTTGAATAAACAAAATTCATACTAGTGGTGACACATATAGAACATGAATCTCCATCTCCCGAAATCTGATCGTTGAAAGGTACAACTTACAGAGCTCTGAACAGTGCATTCCTCTAACCGTCATTAACATTTCATCTCAATTTGGTTTACATAGGGACATTCTTGAAGTGACTTAAATTTCACATTTTTTATGCCTGGCATCACTGATAATGAGATCTTGCTTCTTCATCACTCATTTTCATTGCCTTAAAATACAGGTCGTAATTTCTGGAATGGCTGCGGTGTCATATGTCACTTGGTTATTTGAACTTTCCTGACATTATGTATTGTAACTCTGAGTCTCATTGCTCAGTTGCTTGGATATAATCAATCTAGGGCTAAATTTAGGTCTTCTGTATAAAATACATTTTATTAGGATTTCTTTGCTCATGTGTTACTACCTGAATCCACAATAAATGCAGTGGGTAATTATGAATTAGACAGATAATGGAACTTTGGAGAATGAAGACACCCACCAGCAGTTACTGCTTCTGAAGACTTCCTACCAACTTGATATTACCCACATTTTCATTCTTTATTATTAGAGAGAAGTTTCATAGTCATTCTCAAGTTACATTTGAAATTCCATTCATAAGTTGGCTAGTAAAACCTTCAATTCATTCAGAAAAAAAAATACAACAGCTGTGAACACAGGTACAACTCATTCTGGAGGCACCTTGTCAGTGACAGTCTCTATGATAAGAAGTCTCCTTTTATCAGAGGGGACCAAGATTCACAGGTGTAGCCAGCCCCTGCAGCTGACCAAGCCTAGAGGGATCTGTCTGTAAGAATGTAAACAGCTTAAAGTGTCAATTGCCCATCATGTTGTAGGCATTTGGAACCTAGGATCAGGATGTGGGGTGCGTGGGTCTCTGGCAGCAAAGAACTGGAAAGCAGTGTTAATTATCCGGGGTGAGGGCTGGCAAATGTATCCTTTGGCCTTGGACAAAAGCAGCAGAGATAAGCAAGCCTATAGAGAGAGTATAGCGGTGGAGGTGAGTTGGGGAAGGGCTCAAGGTGCCAGAACTCCAGGGAATGGTGCAGGCTGGCTCCAGCTGGCTTTCTAACTCTTTACTGTAAAGCTGTTTGCAGTCAAGCAATCCTTTCTACATTTTGATTCTTTCTCCGTTTGCTTCAGGAAAGTCCCCTGTTCACTGTTTAATACATTTATCTTTTCCTTTTAGTTTAAGGGGTTATTTGCTTTGTTATCAAAGGATTTCATTAAGTCATCTGGCTGGATAACTCTATTAAAGAGAATGAGGCTGCATTTCCAGTGGTATTCACAGATGTTTGGGGGTCCAGGAATAAAAGGGTAGGTGAAATAAGAAGTGGGGTGCCAGTGCAAAGAAGGAACTTCAGCATTCTCATGAGGGTCAGGATAAATTTGGAGAAGCTCAGGTTAGTGGAGACTGTGAGCATCACTACTCACTCCTCTGTGAGTCTTCAGCCTCCGACTTCTCTCTCAATCCTCGTCCTCCCGCGTCTATTTGGGTAAGCTGCGACTTCTACTATAACCTTTCTCTTTTAATTAAAAACTTCACATTTATTTATTCATGTGCGTGTATATAGGAACAAGGACTGAATGTGGGCACAAGTTTCCCTGACATCACGTGGAGGTTAGAGGACAACTTGAGGACAATTGTGTGAGTTCCAGGGATAAAACTCACTTCATCAGGCTTTAAGCATGCATCCAAAACATGTGTAGATAACATTGTGACTACTGAGCTATAGTCAGCTATGCTATGATGAACACAAACAGGACAGACAGACTCTTGGGCCTTAACATCTGGCCTATGACTGGCACAGCGGCTTTCATATGATACATATTTGTAGAACTGGATGGCAACAAATCAAAATGAAGAAAGCCAGTCTTTTAGACATGATCAGCATGGGCTCACTTTGTAGTGCAGGCTATTTTCAAAATCATAATCCTGCCTGGACCTCCATAGTGCTAAGACTACATGTGTAAGCTGGCACACTTGGATAATTATAACATTTTTATATGGCTCTGCCACCAAAAAGATAACACATGTCTATTCTATTACCATGCTCCATTTTCATCTCATGACCTACGTTAGCAATATCCACGTCAATGTGGTACTAATCCTAACTGTGCTTCAAATGTGTTGCCGCTTATAGAACCTACCTGTGATTTACATAACAACATTGTTCGTGTTTGTAGTCTCAACAATCCAGAGGTTAAGTCAGGAAGATCACATGCTCCAGACAAACATGGGCTACATAGCAAGGTCTAGGACAGTCAGACTATACAACAGCACCTTGTCTCAAAATTAAGAGGGAGAAGAGGAGGAGGAGGAGGAGGAGAGGAGGAGGAGGAGGAGGAGGAGGAGGAGGAGGAGGAGGAGGAGGCAACAGAGGCAGAGGTAGAGGAGGCACCTGCAACTTGAGGGAGGAAATTCCTGGAAGTAGCATGTGCAGGGACACTGGAAGAATGTGGTGTTCAGAGAGATGTCACCCACTGTCCCTGGCCGTCTAGAGGCCCGGAAACAGTCCATACTCAGCTCCTCGAGGTAGGAATGTTGACACTCCCACTGACATTCAAAATAATGGTATGAGCAAATGTGATCAGACTCAAGACTTTTTCGGATTACAGTTGTTGTCTTCCTTTGGGAGAAAAAAAACACAGTTTATATAAATTTCCCTTCTATCAATAAGGAGCAGAAGATTGGAAAGGGCTCCAATATGGATATTTAATTTTAAAGTCAAAGCAACCAGTAATTTTAGTGAACAATTTGACATACCATGTATTTTTCTGAGTTCCAGAATTACATGGATCTATGCCGTAGCTAATAATAGCAGAATTAGAGAAAAAAATGTATTAATATTAAATCTAAAATGATATTCCTTTGTCATTCTCCAAAGGACAATAAGTGAATAAATCTTTGTGATTAACACTTAAGCCCCCCAAATAATAAAATACTTATTACAATATACAGATCACTATGATGTGAGCACCGTGGGTCACAGCAGATGAACTAATGGGAGGCGGTTGGGCTGAGCCCTAACCCAAAAGACATCTCAGGCTAAGGAAAACCAGAACTATTTCCTATAGCCACAGTTGATTGAAGGATTGGTTTATATCCCTAGTACCCAAAATTTAAGAAACATGCTTGACATTTCATTTATTTTCTGACAAATAGAATAAAGGCTTCTTTCTGAAAATTCTAAGCCTGACACTCTTTGCCTCATCTTGTGCTTTTGTGGAAACTGGCTAAAAAGATTTCCAACATACAGGCTGACCAGTTTGAGGGACACAGGTGTCTAGCGTTCATTGTCTTAGCCAATTTTTCCTGTGTGGGTTTGTTCCTCTGTCCACAGCTGGAAAATAATGGCCCTGCTGATGCCAGTGATGTCACCATGATGTCCTACTTCCATCAATGCTTAGCACATTCCCTTTCTAGGAAGGGTTCTGGGGACAGCAACATTTTTGCTAAAGGATAAACAACTTACTTTGAAGATACATTTACAGGATGCATGCATGAATTTGACTCAAATTTACTTGAAATAATGGAAACTGTAGAGTTAAAGATCACCCACATATTTCTTTTTTTTTTTTTTTTTTGGTTTTTCGAGACAGGGTTTCTCTGTGTAGCCCTGGCTGTCCTGGAACTCACTCTGTAGACCAGGCTAGCCTCGAACTCAGAAATCCACCTGCCTCTGCCTCCCAAGTGCTGGGATCAAAGGTGTGCGCCACCACCACCCGGCCACATATTCTAATAGCTCATTAGTACCGCCTTAGAACGCAGGAAAGCAGTTGGGTAACCTAAGCATTAAGATCATTAAGTACTTGGCAAATATCGATTGCCTTCTCTGATTTCAGATCTTACGGGAGATACTACAGTAAAAGTTCTAATGCCTGAAGTGGGGAAAAAAAAAGTAGGAAGCCAAACATCTGACAGCCTGGTGCTAAGACCCATTTCTGTCTTGATGGGTCGCAAAGACAAATAATAATTTGAGGGTACACTGAACTGTGGAAGATGCCAAAGAGGATTCTAATGCCAGAATGTTTCCATTGATTTTTTTTTTCCCCACTGACTGTCAAGATTTGGGGTTGTTTGTCTTTTGCAGTACTAGGGATCAAATACAGGGTCTGTAAATACTAGGCAAAGGCTAGCCCACTACCTGCACCACATCCTCAGTTAAGATTTAAAAAAGTACAATTATAGAACATTTGGAAATCATGAGCACAAATAAATAAATAAATAAAACTTGTGTAATCCACAATACAGTTATAAACAGTATTTAATACTTCACTCACTCAGCAATTTCTAGGAATCCCTATCACGTGCGATCAATTCTACTTGCAGTATAGATACGAAGATGTCTCAGAGCTAGCCGGTGTCTTCCTAATAGAGGGGTAGAGGAGGGGCTTGATAGTCTCTGACCTCCAGTACATAATGTGTATGATTGAACCTCAGACTGTCATGGCTTTGCATTTTGAAGTCCTTTGATGAGGCTCACTGCTACCATTGTGTGAGCAAGAGTACTACTGTTCAGTTTAGCTGCTATGCATAGAAACACCAGTCAGCAATGCAAAAGAAAGCCCCCTGCCCAGCCAGTGGGGCACAGGAGAAGCAGGCCAGAGGTGAATTTTCCTCGAAAAGGCCTTTTCTCTGACCTACAAACCTGGCATTTCTCATCGGGGTTCATCTTTGAAGGAGTCAGAGGCCCTTCGCAATGTTTTACGGTATTTTCTATTAACGTATGCCATGTAAATCAATCATGGTTTCAATTTTTCTGTCAGATGCCTATAACCTTAAAGAAGAGCTTTCAAAATTAATCAAACCAGTAACTCAATTTAATTTTTCAAGAGAGAATAACAGTATGGGGTTTGACTGTAGCTATCTTAATTTTAAATATTTATTAATCAATTTTGGTTAGCAAATTTTCTACAAAAGAAGTTTAAAGATAGATGATTAAAAATTGATCTTATTTTCTGTATAAACAGCCATTGCCATTTTCTTTTTCCTCAAAATAAAAGAGCTGCATCTTTCTTTGAATAGGGGTCTATTCAGTCCAGTGGATCATTTGCTGTGTTTATTCAATTAAAAACTAATTATTTCTGTAAATTGTTAACTCCTTCAAAGTGGGTCCAGAGCTCTTATCCAGTATCTCTTAACCCAGATCTCTTAAACTAGCACATGAACAACTGTCCAATAAATCTTTGATGAATAAATACATAAATATTTATACACAAGAGTAAGGAAACTAGGGGTCTGGGATCAGTCCACAAAGGTCTTATCCTGCAAACAGGAGGAGCTCAGTTCCAACCCACAGCACACACACAAAAGGCTGCAATAATGTGCTTGTAACTCAAGCAATGGAAGAACAGGGAAAAGAGGGCCCTAAAGCTCATTGGCTGAATGGTAAGTATCAGGGTCAGGAGAGACTTTGTCTCAAAAATCTTAGTCCAACAGTAATACAGGAAAACACCCAGCACTGGCCTCAACACGTGATGCATTCCTACCGACATGTACACACAAGTATAGCACACCACACACACAGACAGAGAGAGAGACAGACAGACAGACAGACAGAGACAGAAAGACGGACACAGTCACCGACACAGACACAGAGACACAGAGACACAAGAGGCACAGAGACACAGAACCAGGCAGAAGAATATTCCTCATGGATCTTTATCTTAGAAATTAGAGGAAAGCCTGAAGGAAGCTCTCCTGAGTGGTAACCAGCCACCACCTACACGCTGAGGATGCCTTACTGATTTAGGGGTTAGACAAAGAAAGACATAGTGCATTTCTTTTTTTTTTTTTTTTTGGTTTTTCGAGACAGGGTTTCTCTGTATAGCCCTGGCTGTCCTGGACTCACTCTGTAGACCAGGCTGGCCTTGAACTCAGAAATTCGCCTGCCTCTGCCTCCCAAGTGCTGGGATTAAAGGCGTGCGCCACCACTGCCCAGCTAGTGCATTTCTTTTATGACTCCTTTCTTTACTTTTAAACTACTTTGTGAAACTAGTATTGATACATAAGAATTCATACATGTTATAGCAATATTAGTGTATTTTGGGTTTTCTGAGGAATTTACACATTCACAAAATATATTTTAATGATTTTAATACACTCACATCCCTTCCCTAATGCCTTCCAGATTCACTCCCACCCTTGGCCTGCTCCCAGTTTTGTATCCTTTTCACAAATTTATTATTATTTTAATAGCCCCTTTTCAGTCCATAGATTCATAGGTATAGGTTCATCCAGTGGAGCACCATTGACCTAGCAGGGGCCACAGCCTTAAAAAAACTGACTCCTTCTCCAGACAGTATCAACTATCCATAGCTTCTTAGTTAGGGGTCGGGCTTGTGCCCCCACCCCCACCCCAACCCCTGCCTGCTTGACAGACCTGATCTTGGATCAGTCTTAGGCAGGCAATCATTGCTGCTCTGAGTTCATGAGTTCAGTGGTCCTGTTGTGATGAAGATTCTATCCACTCCTCCCTGACCTTTGGCCTTCACAGTTTTCTTACCCACTCTTGCACGATGGTCCCTGAGTCTTGGAGGTAGAGAATGGGATAAATATATAAAGATGACCCATTTATGGTTGAGCTCTGCAAAGACACTTACTCTAAGTATTTATTGCACACATTTTGATGAGTTCCTGAGTAAGCATATACTTGTACATCTACCACTAGTATAAAAGCCATAAACATGACCATCACTTTCTATCCAGCTCATGAATAAGTCCCTACTCTGCTACTAAATCTCCTTTTTTCATGGGCCCACTGGGCAATAACAGGAATGGCTGGGGTAAAAAGCTAACTGCCAATAGAACAGATCATTCTATTTCTTGATTATTGAACTCCTCCTCCGTTGAAGTCACCTTTTGATGAGTATTTACATGGAACATAAGTACCTTCACCCATTTGGAGATATCTTCCCCAGATATCTTTCTCACCAATTTTCCAACCATGCTCTTTTCAAGTCTCTGACCATTTAGCCAACCACTGCCTGCAAGTAAGCATGGAGTTGGCCTGGCCTAGTTGCCTTGAAAGGCACAAGTCATAGGTTTTTCAGGTTAGTGGTGCCTGAGGTACTATGTGCCTTTAAGTTACCGAGAAACTAAGGCCTCCCTCAGGCTTTGAAGGATTCAAGACATTCCATGCTTCTCTGTATGTTCCCTCAGAAGTCAAGGAAGCATGGAAGCATAAGACAATTGATCTGAGACATTAATCTTATGTATCCTGTATAGCTTGAAAACATCATTGTATCCTGGCAACTACAACTATATTGATCTTGGCAATTGCCACTATATTTTGTTTCTGATAAAGGTATAAAAATTCTGATTACTTACAATAACTGTCACAGCCTCAGCTTTTCTATGGCCACCTTCAATCCCAGCTTGGTTTAATTTCTCTCTAATCATACTCAATAAGTTTGGCCTGGTAAGTAAGCAGGGATACTTACAATTGACTACAGCCCATGAACCAGTGAAAAATCACACATCTGGACATTTCTCCTTCCAAACAAAATGGATGACATCTGTCCTGTCTGACATTCTGCCTACTGCGAAGATTTATCTTAGCCAGTGTCTTTGAGGGTTGTCCAAGGGGTTGTAGTATCACAGCTGTTCACTTCTTGGTGGTGCGTGCATAACATTCATAACCATTGGTAAACTAGACCCTAGTCTTCTCTTCCTCAGTCAGCCAATCATAGGGCACACAGCTACAACCCAGGCCCAGAAGTTATAGGTACATGTTTGGTAGCAGATGGCATTGTAACAGGAATAAAAACCTTAGGAATTTGGGTAACTTCAGGTACCTTGCTTGTTCTTTTAGGACCTGCTCAGGATGGATCCCGTGTATACTACTTCAATGGAATAATAGATTGCTGCCTTTGGAAAGTGGGCCCTGTACCTTGCTTGGACAGCAGAGGAGAGCTGGCCCTGGTGGCATGAGCCAGCATGGAGGGCTTGGCCCAACCCTTTGCCAGGTACAGCTTTGAGTGAGTTATCCAGGGTAGTGCCAGTGAGCTCAGCCTGGTAGTCAGGGTGTGGGAGGGCTGGCAGGCTAACCAATTCAGTTACCATCCAGCCCAGGGCTTAGAGTTGGCCCACCCCAACATCCACCTCATATATGAACTGCTAGAGTGAGTAACAGGGGCAGGGCCAGCAAGTCCAAAGCTGCAGGATCTCCATGCCACAGGGCAACAATAGGATATCTGAGAGGAATTTCAGAGAGGATTCTGTATTGATAGTGTAGCAGAAGCCAGAGGCCTCAAAGCAGACTAGTGACTCACTGCAATGAACATTTGCAAGTAAAGCTGTGTGAATAAAAGGGTATACTGTGGGACACACTGATACACTACAGCTTCCACAAGGTTCTTGTTTGTTTGTTTGTTTGTTATTTTTTGAGGGGGAAGGAAGTGGCAAGGGCAGAAAGTGGATCCAAAAGGTTGAGGAATGAGTGAGATTTGGTGCATGATGTGAAATTCACAAAAAATCAACAAAAAGTTTAAAAAAATAATAGATTGCTGCTGTGAAAGTCCTACCTTACAATTGGTGGGTCATATGACACTCAGCTCATGATGAGCAGCTTAGGTCACATGGTAACTCACTGGCCGTTATTACTGTTGTTGTGCTACTGTTTTGGTACCCAGTAGAAGAGTTATCCTCTTAAATTATTTTAACTATACAGTTCAGTACTCTTACTGTAGTCAGTACATTTCGTAGAGTATTTGTTGATTTACTCTTTACACTATCTTCTTACTTCTGTACAATATAGAGAAACTATGTAAAAATGATCTATTCTGTATTCTTGATTAGTGAGTTGGTGAGACTCATCCAGCTATTCATAAAATCACCATGTATGCAGCCTATCCATGCTTATAAAGCACGCATGCGCTCCAGACCTTCAGCCCATTCTCAGAATTGCCACAATGGCCCAACTCATCATTGTCAGTGTTCTGTGTTTGCTGCCATGACAAACACTCAAGAAATCCTTTAAGAGGAAGAAAGATGTGTTTTGACTCTCAGTTTCAGAATTTACAACTCAAAGTCAGCTGGATCCACTGCTTTTAGGCATGAGGTGAGGTAGACTATCAGAGAATCGGGAGCATGTGGCAGAATTTGCTCAGCTCATGACAGCCAGGAAGTAGAGAGAAACCTGCTGCACATTATACTAATGAAGTCAGCCAAGAGTAAACTCCTGAGTAGTTCCGTACTTCACTGGCCACATTGTGTGGTATATGCTTTCCATAGTTACATATGAGTGCTTTAGAAACAGGTATAGGCTGCATATACAAACAGCTTCATGAATAAATGAATGAATGTTACCTACCCATATATCAAATATATAGAATGGGTAATTTTTAACATGGGTTCTATAAAATGGAAAGACAGTGTACAGAATAAATTCTAGAGATACTCTATGCAACACACTGACTATAGTAACAGAACTGAATTCCATAGTTCTTGTTGGAACTCCATAATTCTTGTATTGTTATTGTGAAAAGGAATCAAGTGTGAGAAGGGAAGATATGTCCGGTCATGAGAACATGTTGCTACTGTGCAATGACATGTAGAATGTCTTTCTTAAAAAAATAGAAAGGGTCAAGTACCAGCGTGACGTAAAATCCCTCCTACTCTCAAGATCTGTTGTTCGTTTGCTTGTTATTAGTGAAGCTGACTCAGTGCGCAGACACTTGAAAGGACGACACTTTCACTATGATTTCCCAAAGAGAGAGCTGTGCTCCCATCTGTACCAGTGATGTTCAGAACAGGGATGATTCGCTCATGGCAGAGAGCACAGAAGCAGAAGCTGGAACTAGAGAAAAGCTAGGGCTCAGCTCTGTGTTCTCATTCTATCAAGAGTTCCCAGAGGAATCAAGGAGTACCAGACTGACTTCTCACAGGAGTCTCAAAGGAAGGGGGATAGGGATGCTGTGTAGTAACTGAACGCTTTCCTTGTATGTTTGTGGAAAACTTCTCTAGGAAGATTTCAAAAAGCAGGCTTGCTTTAGCAAATGGTAAAAACCTCAGCACCAGTGGCCCGCATCTGAAATGTCACCTGATTCCTGTGCTGTACGATTTGAGAGAAAGATGGTAAGCAGCCACCATGTCAGAGAGCATTTGTACACACAGCCTCAGTCTAGGACGATGCCTATTGTGTTTTCAGAGATCTACAGACTTTTCATAACTGAACTGTGGAACCTCAAAGTCTCCAACTTCCCCATCTACACATCCTGATTAAAAGTGCCACATGCATGATCGATTTAACCTGGCTTATACTTGTCAAAATATCGGAGTTG
Source organism: Mastomys natalensis (assembly GCA_021653895.1). Taxonomy (NCBI): domain Eukaryota; kingdom Metazoa; phylum Chordata; class Mammalia; order Rodentia; family Muridae; genus Mastomys; species Mastomys natalensis. Next base: position 3,091,059 of record JAJTUV010000327.1, on the reverse strand, counting down.
ACCAAAGATATTCTGTACTGTTTGTGTTCTCAGTTATTTGGACTTGATTTTTCTTCTTAGCAATTATTTGTTAATTTAACAACTTCTAAATTTACTTTTAAAAATAGTCATTTAAAACAGGGAATGGTAGTGTATGCTTTTAATCCCCAGCACTTGGGAAGCAGAGGCAGGTGCATCTCTGTGAGTCTGAGGCCAGCTTGGTCTACACAGTGAGTTCTACCAAGAGTACACAGAGGGTCTACGTATCAAAAAAAAAAAAAAGAAATAAAATAAAATAGTTCATTGAACCTATCAAAGTGATGGGATGCCATTACACTCTCTTTTGTCTAAAAATCACTTGCTTCAATCATATGTTTGCATCGTATTTCCTTGGGGTAGGAACCAAAAGCATAAAGTATGCTTGTTTGTCCTGGGTTGTCACCACAGTAGCAGATACAACCCTTCTAAGTGGCTCTTCTCTTCTTTTTTTTTTTTACCTGTACAAATAAAGACTATAATTTAAGATTTTCAGTTAGCATTGTGTTATTTAAATGAATGAATCTTTTTGGTTCATTTTTAAATTTTGTCATTCTTTTCTTAAATGTCCCCTACAGCTTACATAGGAGAAAAAGAGTACTGTAAACTCGAAGGAACATACCCATGCCAAACTTATAAGATGCTTCCCAACTCACAGATTAAGTACACAGATTTTGGTTTCATCTCTTGACAAACTCTGTAGTAATCAGACTGTATCATGAATATTTGAATCCCAGGAGTTATATGTGAAATCCCAAAAGTAGCTGACCAGAAATCCAAGATAGTTTTGTGTGACTGCTAAGTGGATGGTATAGGTGAGGGAGGAACAATCAACAAAAGAGTCTCACAGAGCCTTGTCACGGAAGGTGTTCCTAGAAGAATCCAATAGCATTGTAAGCAGAGTTGGAATAAAAGTTTCTGGAGGAAATGGGATGTAGGCAGTAGAGGGGTGTGTGTGTGTGTGTGTGTGTGTGTGTGTGTTTTCCATATGTTTTGTATTCCATGAACACACAAGTATCCTTTTCTTTTAGGTCCTTAGTTAGTATACAAGGCTGCAGAGTTCTGCATTTGTTCATGAATGTCAAGATCAGTATGTGCAAGGTTCCAGGTGAAGGCCTAGGAAGCTTGAACTCCATCCATTTAGCAGATAAATTATTTTGACGTGGTAAAAATGTTTTCATAATTCATACACATAAAGAATAAATTATATAGAATCATGTGTCCTTAGTTATGTTTTAGAGCTGTTGGCATTACTCACAACAGCTTAAACTAATTTTTAATTATCCTCATACTTATACACAAGGTCTTAAGTATTTGGGTACCAGGAACCATGTTAAACACTGCAACATGTCAAACACTGTTATTTTCCTACAACAAAGGAGACAACAGTCATTGCGTTCAGCTGCTTCTAAAGTTCTCAGTTTTTTACTTTAAGCAATCTAAATCACCTCATAAAATTGCTGAGACCAGTTCCTTTATCTCCAAAGTAGTCTACCATCTCTTATAGCCTCCCAATCTTGTTTCAGAAGCTTAAACCAATAGCAGCTGTGGTTGACTAGAATTTCATCAAATTTCTTACTTATCCCTCTTATGTTGGTAGCAATGAGTGTACATGTCAGACAGAAAGAGGTCAGTATTCACAAAAATGGAAAGGAATATGAAATGCAGGACTTTGATGGAGAAATTTTTATGGCATTTGAATAATTCTCAGTAGAAAGATAATGTTATTTTATATACCTTAGTTGTCATGTTTTCCAATATCTTGGAAATATAACTGAAAAAATACTCCACAAATAGGAATATGCTCATTTTCGCAGCATTCATAATCAGGTGAACTATTAAGATCCAAGTTTTATATAGACATTTCACATGTTATCTTAATTTTAAAATCTGTTTTTTCCTTCCAGAAACAGGACTAGATAGAGGGTATCATCAAGAAAATATTAACAAACAGTGCATAATTCCTTTTTAAAAAATCCAGGTAGGTTGAATATTCTGTATCCCACCCAACCCTATAGCATGAAACTTCCCCAACTCATATTCCTTTTTTTGTGCTTCAGAGTCTTGTGTAGGTCACTCTTATGGTTATGCTTATATGTTGACTCACTTATCCCACAATAGTATTATGACTGGTTATCACATTCTAAAATGCCAGATTCCGTTTTAATTGTAATGGTGCCTACTTTTTTATAGAAACTATTCATATTTTATTACTGTAAACAACTTTGATCATAATGATGCCATTCAAAAGAGCTGATCAAGCTGAGAAAAATGGCACTACAGTCGTAAAGCCACTCTATATGTAGCTATTAACATTTTTATAGTGCATATAAGAAAAAGGGTTTTAAGTTGCAACCATAGACAAATAGGAAAATAATTTTAAACACAAGGCTATCCTTTCAAAGATTAGAAATATGCTACTTAGATAATCATTACCAACAGACACTTTCAGATTCTGGCAGATGACCTTCACTATGAAGAAGTATATGTTGGAATTTGCATTAGAAAGATTCAAATGATCTTACTTTGCTAGGTTAGAAAACAAGGGCTTTCAATTCCTGGAAAGAAGTAAGAAAGGAATACACCATAACCTCACTTCAAAACTATTCTCTGGTTGTATTCCGGAGGCACAAGTCTATAGAGAAGGAGTTTTAAGAGACATATTCTTTTGGCACTACTAGGATCCAACGCTCTCTTCAGATGAAATCAAAGGCACTTAGGAGGTGCCTGCCACAGAGGGAACGTGCTATAAAGTACAGCAGAGAACATGGCCTCTGCCACAGAGAGCTCGCAATCTAGTTCAGGAGAGATGAGATAAACACACAATTAATGACTAGAATCTCTAGTCCACAGATATTTAAATAACAGCACGACAGCAACAAAAGCAGTACAAGGCCATGTGCACACATAATGACCAAGAAAACTTGGGAGAAATAACCAGCACTGGAATTCAAAGAGGGAGTTCAAGGGTGGGGTGGTCAAGGAAGGTTTAATGCAAGAGTTGTCTAGCTAGGTCTTGAAAGACTGGTAACAATAACATCTCACACTTGTTTAATGTTATTCTGGCTGTCAGGAAGCACCTGAGGCCAGAAGAATCACTTTCCAATGTATTCATTTTATTTAATAAAAGTAGCTCAAGACTTTTTATATAGCAACAAGTACTTGTTATTTGTACGTGCACTCTCACGTGCATGCTCACACATAAACTCGAGTGTATATGTGTACCAGTAATGAATATAGAAGGGGTTATGAATTTGAGACAGCAGTGGGGCACAGGAGGAGTTGGAGGGGGAAAAGGAAAGGTAGAAATGATGCAAGTACAGTACCTTTACATAAAATTCCCCTAAGCACACAAAAAATAAATGTAAAAAAATCAGAAAAGCAAAACCCTGGTGTGGAAGACAGAACCTTACACCATCTATGCCACCAGTAGGTGGTTTCTGACACTTGCTGCATGACTGTGCCAGTGCACAGGGAGGACTGGGGCGTCGGGTGTCTGTGCAACCTGTAGGTGGTCATGCAAATAGATCTGAAAAACTGCCTTGCAAGATGCATGGCAGCACCTGCCTTGCTCCTGTTTTCTGGGCTGTCCTGTCTTCATAGCTGGCTTCTTGCCAGCTGTGATGATCCAAAGTCACCTCCACCCTTCCTCCATCTTTATCTGGAACTTTTATCACTTGCTAGGAGGTTTTCTGTGAGGGTAACCCTATTTCTCCAGGTCTTTGGTTTTTTTTTTAATTGGAAATTTTATTTACATTTCAGATGTTCTCCCCTTACCCCATTCCCCCTCCCTCCCAGGAACTCCTTATCCCTCACCCCCTCCTCTTGCTTCTATGATGGTGTACCCCCACCTATCCTCCCCCATACCTCACCTCCCCACTCTCGAATATCCCCCCCCCCCGACATCCAGCCTTCATGGGACCAAGGATCTCTTCTCCCACTTATATATAGCTCCCTTGCATATATAGTTGGAGCCATGGGTCCCTCCCTAAGTGCTCCCAGGCTGGTGGTTTAGACCCTGGGGGCTCTGGTTGGTTGGTATTGTTGCTTTCCTCATGGTGTCGCGAATCCTTTCAACTCCTTCAGTCTTCACTCTAACTCCTCTATTGGGAACACCATGATCAGATTGATGGTTAGCTGTGAGCATCTGCCTCTGAATATGTCAGAAGTAAGGGCACGGTTTTAGATCTCACAGGACAAAAAGAAGCATCTGAATTTCATGTGAAAATATTTCTGATTCAAGAGGTCAGCGTGTACTTGAGAATTTATTTCTGGGTAATTTTAGCTCACCAAAGATAAAGTTTACTCTGAAAGCCATTGTCTAGTGTAGTGAGCACCTCAGACCTAGGTAATCTATAGTGGAAGGATAAAAGTATCGTGGTCTTTGGATTAAAGCTAAACCTCATGGATGTTGAAGATTATAGAAAAGCAGAAGGTAGAGACCATGTAGAAAGCTGAGTCTTTATAATGGTTCTTTTTAAGTATTGATGACATTAAGTAGCTTTAACATGAATGGTGGCACTTTTCTTCTGTGGCCTTCACATACTGGACATCTCTCAGTCACTGGGGCCTGTGACATTTAGATGCACAAAGCAATGTACTGAAGGCAGAATGAATTATGCTTCTGCCACCCATGGATCTGTAAGACAGTTGAGACCTTCATAACACAAAACAGCACATTCTAAAAGCAAACAACAGGAAATAAAAAAGTGGAAATTGGTAGCTATCATTGAAAGTACTTCATCTGAAGTATTTTGTTTATTTGTTACAAAAGAATGTATACGGAGATATTAACAGTCCCTAGACATGAAAACAAAGGTCTAAATAGGAGAGGCCAAATGTCCTAGGTCCCTGCCTCTGATAGGCAGCAGAGCAGGGACTGAAACCTAGTTCTGTTCATTCACAGGATAGCATTGTTGTTTCATTGTGGGGAGGATTCTTGAAACCATTTTTTCTGAACTGCTTCCCCATTATTTGTCTGACGCATAACCCGACTGTCCTAATTTTATCTCAGTTGCTATGAAGGAAAAGAACAAAACAAAAAACTCCCAAAAAAAGCAACTTCAGAGATCAAGGGTTTATTTCTCCTAATTCCAGATCACAACCCATCACTGGAGGAAAAGTCAAGGCAGAAGCTCAACAACCAGACATGTCACAGATACAGTCAAGGGCAGAGAGAAACAAGTGCAGCCATTCTGTCAGCTTCCAGCTACCTGCTTCCTGGCAGCTGTAGTTTTTGTCCTTCCACAGGTCAGCATCCAGCCAGAAAAATAGTGCTGCCCACATTCACAGTAGGTCTTCTCACTTCAATAAATCAAGACAGATGTGCCCAGAGGCCAATCCAATCTAGATAATTTCTGAATCAAGGCTTATTTCCAGGCTACTTTAAGTTGTGTCAATAGGAAGGTCAATAATAACATGCCTACCACCATTGCTGTTTGTTTCTTTTTTCTTTTCCTTTTTATTTCTCATTTTTTTTTTCAAATAACAATAATTCTTCAACGTGAGCAAATCAATTCATTTGAGCCATATGCAGAACCTGGCTGCATCAATTACAGGACTCAGTAAAAGTGATAAAACCGTAAAGGCAGAGATGATCTAGTAGCATCATCCTTTAAACTATTTTTCAGCATAATTCACTCTTTCTTTGCTATGATGAGTTCACACACTTGTGATGTATAATGTGTTGCGATAGGCAGAAGGAAAATGCAGTTGGAAAGAAAAACTTAAATGAATAAATAACATTAAAGGATATGGAAATAAGAAATTTAGACCTTGACAAGAAATGAGAGATAATAGCTTGGCTACTTTGCACCTTAGAATTTTTCTGAAGAACTTCTAAAAGTAAACGGACTTTAGGCTATGCCATGTTTTGTATATGCTTGGCCCAGACAGTGGCACTATTTTGAGGTGTAGCCTTGTTAGAGGAAATATGTCATCGTGGGTCTTTAAGACCCTCATCCTAGCTGCCTGGGAGCCAGTTTTCTCCTACCTGTCTTTGGAACGAGAGGTGGAACCCTAAGCTCCTCCAATCCATGTCTGCCTGGATGCTGCTGCACCTCCTGCTATGATAGTAATGGACTAAAGTCTGAAACTGTAAGCCATTTCCACCCAATTAAATTTTGTCCTTTATAAGAGTTGCCTTGGTCATGGTGTCTGTTCACAGCAGTAAAACTCTAACTAAGACAGGCTAAAAAAAAAAAAAGAAAAAAGAAAAAAATTCAAACCCTGCCCATTTTAGTCATGACCTGTGTATTTTGACATGACAATACAATATCTGAGTGCCATAATGAGATGTTCTTTCATTTTTTTCTTTTAATCACTCAGTCCCAGCAAGTGTTTGCCCTCAGAGTCCCAAAATAATAGACATAGGTTGGAATTTTAAATATGATTTCATTAATAGAATCAGCATGACAGGCAGGACAGGATTTTTTTCCCATCTCTGTAATTTTTTCAGTCCATCTGGGTCCATAATCTTTCTCATAGGAATGATATTGCAACAATATTCTACCCTACTTTTGATTTTCAGATTACACCTCCTCTTAGAAGGGTCACATCTGCTGAAGTCTCTTGTGTTCTCTTTGAAAAAGTGTCTGTTTCTAAGTCTTTTTATTCAAAATTCCAGAGAGAGCTAAGACTGAATTTCCTATCCATTTTGGCTGATGTAGACAGAATGCTTGGTGGGAGCAAAGATCTACAGAATGATTTGACAAGAAAGCCAGATCGAGTCGTTCATTGACTCATGCTAGCCAGCATTTGGGAGGCTGAGGCAGATGGAAGCCTAGGCTACTGAGTGAGTAGTACTACTTGAGCCTAGGCTACAAACAAACAGACATAACTAATCAACTCTATCCTTCTCACATCTAGAAATCTAGGCTGAAGTTTCTTGCTTTAGTGTGACACTCCTCAACAACAGCTCTGTACCACTTGGGGCCAGAGAGCACTTTGCTCAGATGTGTTTGCGTTGTGAAGTGTATGGCAATATCCCTGGATTCTGCCCACTAAATATCACTCTCACTACTCGCCCTAATCTTGTCAATCAAACATATTTTCAGGTACAAACAAATATGCTGGGAGAAGGCATGGTAAAACTACTCTCATTTGAGAAATATTGATCTATTTATTTAAATTTTATTTTTTAACAGATTTACTAAGGTGTAGTAGATACAGAAATAATTTATATCATGTTTAATAAGTGTCCAGTTTGATGACACTGAACATGTGCAAACATCATGGACACCGCCATGACAGTCAAGTTTATAGTTTCTAGCACCTTCTAGGCACCTTGTATCTTTCTTTGCTGGCTATGGTTGGAACACCCTTAGGGGATTCTGAGAACACAATAACACATTGTTAGCGAGGCACTCTTTAATATGGCAGATCTCCAGAATAGATTCACTCATAAGTGACTGTTGACACCTAGTAAATACCATCTCACATTTCTACATTTCAACAACTACCAAGCTATTACCTTTAAAAACCTTAACATTTAGACAAGAGGACTGATTAGATTAGCAGAAGCACTAAAAACAGTTATATGTTTACATAGTGCTGTGCTCTCTCTTTTAGAAGGCACACCATCCACACAAGAAGACAATGTCACTCTTACCAACCAACTGGAAAACTGTAATATTGTCTCAAGGTGGCTCATTAGCAATCTAGAGCAAAACTATGATAAAGAGAAAATTATTAGGTCACCCATAAAACAACATTAAAATAAATAAGAACTGAAGTAAATCAGCAATTCTGCTTCCACAACCAGACCATTTTGTGTTTTATCTACCTTTTAAGGAGCTATTTTCATTCATAGCACTGCTGTAAATTATGCACAGCAGACTTCTTCATTTAATAGGTTCAGGTCAGAGAGTGATTGTATTTCAGCAGTTGGTATTCAGGGATTTTGTAATTTATGAGGTTTATTAATTTAGCAGATTATTTGCTTCAGACGCCACCATTTCTTCCCCAGCACTTGCTGTGAGACTCCTGGTCCACACTGCACTTTTGTGAGATGCTTCAGTACTTAGAATATTTTCTTAAACCTCAAAATTATATAAATTCCATGAAAATGAACCCTTCCAAAGAGTGGAAAAGAAATAAGACCTGTTTGTTCCTTTGAAAAGTTCAACAGGATATAGGGAGGAAAGTCCAAGTTCAGGGCAGCAAGACAATGTTTTTACTGTTTCCATGGAGGATTCAATAGGAGACAAAATGGGGGAGTAGAAAACGTCCTCATAAGGAGTGCTTCCAGAATCGGTTTCCCATATGCGGAGGCCTCAATGTTTCTGAGACTATCCTGACTGGTTCTCTGTTCATTAATGGCAGGCAAAAATGGGAAGAGCAGTGAATCCCTCTCTCGATGCGAAAGGACATGTGAAGCACCCACTGCTGGCTAACTCTGGGAGAGGCATTGGTCAGTATTTCTCAGTATTCAGAAACATGGACCATTCCCACTTGGCTTCTTTAGGACAAGGGTCATCAGAAGTTAAATGGAATAGGACTATTTGCAAGAGACTATATATCTTCCATATATTGGATCAGACCCAGTGTCCACAAGGATACCTTGTGAGTGTTTCTCCAAATCCTGCCAGCTATGGAGATCCTTTCATACTGCAAGTAATGCCCAGCATGTAGAGGGAGGAGTGGAAAAAAGCCACTCAGACTCACTAAACTGGATCTAATGATTTTCCTTTAAAATGGCTCTCCGCAGTATAAGCAGACAACTGCCTTTCCTTCCTCTTCTTTTCCATCCTCAACTGTCCAGGAATCCCCGTCCTGGTGTCAGTGTGGGCTCTCTATTCACGAGCATGCTTCCAGGGTCATTTTTACATCGCTGCCTCATGCGCATGTCTGAAAACTGTCAGTGGGGGAAGCTCTGGTTCAAGATGAACCCATGAGGTTTTTACCTGACTCTGCTTTGTAAATAGATATGGAACACAACACCTATTTCATGGAGATCTGTGGCCCTGGAACCAGGACCAGTAGTCCATTATTACCATGTGGGCTTTAAGACTTCCCCCCCTACCCCAAGCATTTTGCTCTCTGTTGCTACATGTTTCCTGAAACCTCTAAAACTGCATGGTTTTCTCCAAGCAACAACAATGAGTTATTTAGGTGGACCCATAAGAATTAGAACACTAAAGATAAGTTAATATCATTTTTTTTTTGCACACATTATGTGTTTGGGGGGAAGAAATGAAATGGTTTCTTGAACATTCTTTGATAGTGTTCATGAGAGTTTCTTACGGCTCTATCCTACAGCTAGATGAGAAGAGACACAGAAAGCAACATGCTACAGGTGATTTCAGTCCACATTCACACCATCTAACAGGATATATGATGTGGTTCATTTTTAATGAGACTTTTAAATTTTCAGTTGTGAAGAACCGAATTTGGTTAGCAGAGCCGGCTCACACCAGCCCACTGCTTCTTTTTCACGGGCACCAAGCTAGGGTTATAATCTCTTGCAGGTGAGGCCTGGAAGCCTAAAAGGAATCGCTTTGTTCTTATAAAATTAGGCTAGATTCCCACCTTAATTCCCTAGCATTAAACTTTAATGTTAATTCTTTATCATTACTGCTTGAGCTTTTTAACTTTACATAACAGAAATGGTTGTATCCTCTGTCTCCTTTTTCTCTTTCTCTATAGCTCTTTTAAATGTTCAGTGGTTCTCTTGAAACTTAGCAATCAGATAAAGCCGTCTTGATTGATGTTACAGAATCCAGATTTCTCCCACAAAACCAAAGGAAGCCTTCCTCATTATCTCTGGTCTCCTTAGCCAGGCAAGGCTCGTCTTCAGGTAAATGGACTTACTCTCTATCTGCCCAAATCAGCTATCCACTTTTCTCTAGCCAAGCTTGGCTGAAAATTGACAAAATCTCCAGTTGTCTATGTGATTTCCCTACAGAGTGCAGCTGGGTCCCTTTCAGTTTAAAAGAAACAGGTGTGGGGTAACTGTGTTCAACCTTTAAAAAATTTCTGTCATAAAAGGCAGAGATGGAGGGTGACTTAAATCATCTCTCTCTTTTTTTTTAACCCCCTTTTTAATGCAAAGACATCATACTGTTGTGGAAGATAGAACGTGTAAAACCCAAAGTAGGCTTAATCACAAAGCATCAAGCTTGCTGGAAGTTTCCATTTGTTCTTTAAGTTTTGAACAAGAAGAAACATTGATATTCAAAAATCCGATACATTTACAGAACTTAAAATTGAAGTCAAAGGGGAGTATGAGCTTTAAATCTCCCCCAATTTGGTAAATACCAGACGAGACTTGTAGGAATGATGACATCAGATTAAACAGCATGAGATGTTGTCCTGAATGATGCCAATCAACAGAGAGCTTTTCACTGGGCCAGGAAAGCTCTCTGGACCTCAGGGTTCTCATGTGTTCAGAAAGCTGTGTCAGATGGTCTCTGGATTACTGACATTGAGGTAAAATAGGCAAACTTTTTACTTTATTATCTTGTTTCAGTATTCAGTAGGAAGAGGAAAGACAAGGATACACACACACACACACACACACACACACACACATACACACTTAAGGAGGAGAGAGGGAGAAAGGGAGGGAGGGAGGGAGAAAGAGAGAGAGAGAGAGAGAGAGAGAGAGAGAGAGAAGAGAGAGAGAGAGAAAACACCAAAGTTTAAGTTATTCAATTGGGTGGATAAAACTTGAACTAGAAAAGAATCACCCTTTCTAACATCCCAGATTCTCTTACTTCTCTACTGCCTTCAAAAACATCAAGCCAGCAAGAATTTGGTGGGTTAAACTAATTTCCCCTTTTATACAAGTGCCAAAGCCCCTCACATGTATTCAGTACCCTGAAACATCTGCTCTCCGGTGTACGCTGATGACCCACACAGCTTCACATTGGTTCCAAGAGGCTTTTCTAAGCTATCTGCTGCCCCTATTGTGACTCGACATTGTCACTCAAAAGTCCTTTAACTATATAGCAATTCAGTATTTCCTGCCCCCTCAATCCAGTCTTCTTGAATATTCCTCTCTCTTAATGTACTTACTAGACTGAGCCAGAAGCCCTGGAAGCCTTTCCTCTCCTGCATCCACATGGGCATCATTGCTGTGTCACTTCAGTGGTCCCCATGATGCTCTCAAAACTTCCTCTTCCTTTCCAATCCTATCAGTGCCTTAGCTCAGTCCCCATTGATTCTACTGGATAATTGTGTTTCCTCCCCTCAGACTCTTCCTGTCTCCATCCATCCACCCTTCTTATCATTACCAGCATCACTATAAAATTCTTCAAATAAAGTTCTTCAAGTACCATGAGAGATGAATTATATAAATGGCCAAGATGCTAAAAACTGGTTGGGGCCTGGGTGGAGGTAGAGGGTAGGAGGGTAGTTTATCTTATTCAAAAGTATACAAAGATAATTTCAAATTTCTAAGCTGCCTACGAATATGAAATACCCAAAGAAGAATTTGGGTAAATTAAAATGGGAAGTGGGATAAAATGTGGTTGGCAATCAAAGCATTCAGTTAAATTTTCTATGAACAAAAGTATTATCTCTAAACCTTAGTCTAAATTAATTAAAAATAACAAAAATAATGAGACTGGACTACCACCATTTCAAGCAGTTATGAAATTATATAAATATAGCATATTACTTTCAGATATCATCCATAGTGGGTCAAGATTTGTGTTTAAGGTTCACAGGACTGAAGGACGTGCACTTGCTCAATCATATTAAACTCTAACTTGCTGATAAGCCATCTTGCTCTAAATTGCAAGTTTCATAAGCACTAAAAATTGGCTGACCTACTTCACCATGGTAATTGAAAGGGATTATTACTGACAATTAGCAAGCAAGCAATAGTAATAGATAATTTACTTTCTAAATATTTTGCAAGCAAGCACATTTTTTAAAAAAAAGAGAAAACACATTAGACAGTTGTTTCTTGGCAAATTACAATGCATCTTTTATTTCTTGACAAATAATTCATACTGCAATATTTTTTTACAGCCTGTAATTTGACTGTGACTGCTAAATTTGTTGCGTCTGAAGACATTTTGTCAAGTCAAGTACTCAGAACAACATATGAGGAATGAGCCACACAGCCTTTCTTGTAACTGACAGTCCTATGGCTATACTCTGGACAAAGCTCATGAAAAGAACTGTTCTAAATAGGGTTGGTCGTCTGAAGAAAGCTGTGTCATTTTCAGTGTAAATATTAAAACCTTTTCAGCCTTAGAAATTCTGTTACAACCTTTCATAGCTTTAAAGTCTCTGTTTTACCCTTTAATAAAAATACAATAAGGTTCATCTCCATGTGTTCTTACTACACAATGGACCAAGTTCACTATTGTCACCTGATGCTAAAAGGCATGGAAGATTCTAGAGCTTTAGGGTACATTATTAGATAACATCAACAATTTATTGTAAGAAAACTGCTTTGAGATTAAGTTAATCCATGTTATCATATTGTATTTCTGGTCAATTGCCATTAAACAAATTCAGTTATCCTCCAATTGTATGTTTGTCATAACAGCTTCTATGATTTCTTTTACTTTACCATAAGATCAAGTTTAAAGCAAAACATACACTGGGTACCCCTAAAATACTTCATAAATTTAGTCATCTTTGAGTTTTTCTAATGAAAGTTTCCACATAATGGGTTCCCAAATGTCAACACATGGTTTTCTTTTCTTGCCATCAAGAAAATACATATTTACTCTATAGACAAGTTGCAGACGGTTGTAGGTCAGCTGGTCCTCTGTATCCATCCACAATTAAACCAAATGCATGGACTGTTTTCTCTACAGCTAGGCTCATAATGGTGGCTTCCTGTACTGAATATCATTTCCTGTCTATTTGTATAGCATTTATTGTGTAGTAAGGGTCATACATACTATAGATATGCTAGAAGATATATAAAAACACAATACGACTTTATATAAAGACCTGAGCATCCCAGAGTTTAGAATCTGCAGGGGTTCAAGAGTCTACTCTCTTTGGATTCCAAAGGATAGCAGTCTGTGAGTCTAAAACTCTGGAAACACTGTGTTGCCCATCCTAACAAGTCTAGACTGTTCTAAGTTATTAAGCTGTGTTAACATGGAGAAACTCCCCCAATGTCTTGTATGAATGAATGAGTGATTGAATAAATATCCTCTTCTCTATTATTCTCCTTCCAAGATCTGATATTTTTTGAGTTCACCTCTATTACTGTGGCATACATCAAAAACCAATAAATCCTGTAGTTACATTTTATGAATCTTCTCACTCATCAGATTTTTGGCTTTCTGTTTAATGACTTCTCAGTAAACATGTGCAGAATTAACAACCAGGCTGATAAAAAGTTACTTTCACTCTTAATAATAGTTTATTCTGCCCTTAAGATCAAACAATAGTCTTGAGTGATTTGCTTTTTCCTATCCTGTAGCTATTTCTTCTCAGACTTCTTCAAAAACAATTTGGGGGGCATTTTTTTCTTTCTGTGTCACTAGCTCATATCACCAAACTCTTTAGTTTTCAAAACTAACTGAATATGGAATCCTTTTGGAGGTTAGAGAGTATAAGATCAAAGTGTCATTCAGTTGTGGCCCACAGGAAGCTATCTTTTGTTATTTGCAGGTAAGTACATTCTAGGTGTGCTTTTGCACTTTGGTTTTTTCCCCTTTGGTAAGGTACAAATCCTACCATGAGGGTTCCAGCATTCTAACCTCACTTAAATTTAACCAGTTATCAAGAGTGGCAAATGGGGAGCTAGTTCTTCATTATCTAAGTAGGAGGGGAGAACACAATTTACACCATCATATGCAGCAACTGCTTCATGGACATATTCATGAGCTACATTCAGAATCCATTTTTGTGGAGCTTACATTTTAGCTGAAGGAGACAAAAAGTAGACCAGAAAACAAAGTTAAATAATTTGAGACCATGATAAACAGCATTAGGGAGACAAGCAGAACACAATGGCCAAGTGAGACCCAGAGAGTGTCTGGAGTTTGGTGGGAGTGAGAGTCTGGGCTTTGAGATAGTGAGAGAATATCTGAATGCCACCTCTGGATGCTGAGCATGAACAAGCTAAGGCTCAAAGCAAGATTTTCTAGGTTCAATCTGAGATTTGTTTCCATGAGGGACAGAAATTCCAAAGGATTCCAATGACATCTGCAGTTGACTGCTTCAAAACTTCTCATAAGCATGAGCTTAAAGTGAACTCTGGAGCCACCACACTGCAAGACCTGTTTCCTACCTCATCTTTCCTTCCTCAGTGAATGTTCTGAGCACCTGGTGGGTTTAAGTAAACATGCCAGACAGTTTTCTGTTACCTTACAAACCCAACTTTCATCTCCTACATATGATTCTACTCCAAAATCTAGACCCATAATGCATCTGTTCTCTTTCCTCTATGAACACCAAACCAGGTCAAGAATTCTCATAGGAATCTCTCAATCTCATCACTCTGCTCCTGGCTCCTTCAAGGAGTCCACAAACAGTAATGGGCAGCCATACATGAGCATAAAATGTTGAATGATGTTGTGGTAACCATGGCATGGACATCAGGCCGATGTACAGGTAAAAATGATAGTGGGACAGCTACATGCCCACATCCATAAAAATGAAAATTTACCAATTCCCTATACCATACACAAAAATTAAAATAAAATGTAATCTACATGGAAGAACTAAAACAATAGAATTCATTAAAAGGCAAATAAGTCAATATGTATGGCATTGGCTAGCAATCATTTCTAAGATATAAAACAAACAGATGAAACAACAGACAAATAACAGAATAATAGATAAATTGGACTATGTCAAAAGTAAAAGCTTTTAGACTGCAAATAATAGATCAAGAATGATACAAAAGAACCTACAGATTGGGAAAATATGCAAAATCATATATCCAATAAAGGATTTGTATCTAGACTATGTTAAATGTTCTTACAATGTAATTATGAACAAATAATCATAGTTTAAAAGTAGGGGCCTGGAGAGAAGGCTCAACAATCAAGGATGTGTGCTGCTGTTGCATAAGGCTCTAATTCAGTTCCCAGGAGTCAAACTGGGAAGTTTACAATGGCTGTAACTCCAGCTGCAGGAAATCTGACACCCTCTTCTGATCTCTGTGGGCACCTGCACTCAAGAGTATATACTACATACAGACACACATATGCATAATTAAAAATATTTTTTTTAAAAAAATAGACAAACTATTTAAATTGTTGTTTATTCAATGATTAGGATATTTATCCAAAGCAAAGGGACAATAAACACAAAAAACTGTTAACAATTTTTAACTAGTAGGGAAAATTCAAATCAAAACGACATAGGAACACCTGGTAGAATGGCTAGGATAAAACGAAAAGACAGCACTATGTCTTGACAAAAATATGGAGAATTTGTAACTCTTGTACAGCTATGAAAAATGTAAAACTATTCAGTAACTTTGGAAACAATTTGTCAGTTCTGCAAAGTGTTGAATTTTCTAATCAAATGGCCCAGCAATTTTACACATAGGTATATGTTCAATAGGAACAAAACCACATATTCCCATAAGAACATGTACTTGAAAAACTATAGCATTATTTGTTGATAGCCAATAAAATGGAAGTACAAGTCAAATGTTACTGGTAAGTAGATAAATTTGGTCAATCTGTAAAGGGAATTGATACTTGACAGTAAAGAAAACAAACACACTGATACACACTTTTACATTGATGAGACTTGAAGACATTAAAGGTAGTCTCAAAAGTCAACATACGATGCGATTCCACTCATAAGAAATGTATAGAATTATCAAAACTATAGAGATAGAAGGTATGTTCCTATTTGCTCAGAGTTCTGGGAGAGATTGACACAGAGTATGAGATGTGACTGCTAATGATATAGGGATGCTTCAGGGGGATATTCTGAAGTTGATAGTGGTGCGAATTATAAATCTATGTAAGTATATAAAAAAAACCATTTAAAACTGTGTTCTTAAAATGTATTTTTTACTACATGAGTTTAGTAAGGGGGAAATGCACCATAGTAGGCAAGTCTGAAGATCAAAAGACAACTTGTAGGAGTTGTTTCTCTCCTCCCATGTTAGCTCTAGAGACAGGTATCAACACCAGCACCTCAGGCTTCGCAGCAAGTGCCTTTAGCCACTGAGCAGTCTCACCAACCCGAGACTGTGTACTTTAAATGAATAAAAATACCTCACTAACAAAAAATGACTGGGCAATGAACAGATTCTGTAGTTTATGATCTACATTTTAAAATTCATTCATCAAAACTTTATAGCTGTGCATTCCATAATAGGTAATCTTTACCTTGAAAGAGAGTAATGGTGACTGCCAGAGAAATTGTCGGCAAACAAAACAGCAGTATAGTTTGTCAAGGAAGGCTGAAGAGAGGTGACGTTTTCAACTTTGTATGTGTATGAATTTTTCTACTATAGAAAGTTTAAAAGTATCAACTTCTACGTTTTAATGTCAAAAATCTAATGAAGGCATGTGAAGTTCAAGTAAATAAATACAGACACAGCTGACAACACTTAAAATCTATCTATAGGAGAGTAAGACCATAAAATAAGTAGACTATTGCCTCAGTTTTGGCTCCAAAATCAAAACCAGGAATAACATTAAGAAGACACAGAGCAAAATTGTAAGAGTTTGACAATAAAATCAAAGTAATAGATATGCTTAAAATATATATTATTAAGATATATAAATATTATATACATATATAATACATGCATTATATTGTATGTATGCATAACATGGAAGAAAGAGAGAACCAAGTTATCTTTTGCTCTCCAGACATGCCTGCTGTGGTATATTACACCCTTCCCATATTGGGACTTAAACCCACAGCATACACATAAATACACATTCAAGTACACAAAAAAATAAAATTACTTTTAAGTGTGTGTGTGTATGTGTTTGTGTTGCTGGCTTTTGTCTACATAATATATGTGTGCAGTGCCCACAGAGACCAAAAGAGGGTAGCAAATCCTTTGGAACTGAAGTTCAGATGTGAACTGCCACTTGGAGGCTGAGGATTTGAACCCTGGTCTTCTGGAAGAGCTGAGGGTTCACTTAACTGAGGAGGCATCTCTCCAGCCCCATATTAACATCTTTAAAAAAATTTAAAGCAAAGAACGTGTTACAAATTGTCTGTTGAGTGACTAGCAGTATGAACAAACTGTCAAGCAGAAGGTGGGTCGGTGGGGCAGAGTGTGTTTTCTCAGCCTGCAAACCTACAGGACAGAGCATCAGTGTGGAAATCTGCTCTGGTAGAAATGTCCTGACTTTACAAGTCACCATTTTTGTTTGATTTCTGGAACTTAGTGAGAAATGACTTGACTGGATAACTCAAAACTTCAAAAAGTTCACATTCTAGAAAATAATGAGCATTTTACTCTTTTTCTGTTTCCTAAAAATTCAAATGTTGAATGCTCAGTTCAAATGTTCTGTGTAGATATCTACACACAGACATACATATAGCACATGAAGAAATCTTTCCTTACCTCTCTCTCTTCTCTCTCTCTCTCTCTCTCTCTCTCCCTCACCCTCTCTCTTGGTTTCTCTCTGTGCCTCTCTCTCTCCCTCTCCCTCCCCTCCCACTCTTGTTTTTTGTTTTTTTTTGTTTTGTTTTTGTTTTTGTTTGTTGTTGTTGTTGTTCTTGAGACACAGTATTTCCACGTAGTCCAGGCTGGTCTTCTTCTCTGCCTCCCAAGGTTAATGGTCACTTCTTCCAAGTTACTGTACGTCCCACCTTCCTAAGGATTCCATGGATGAATAAGCTGCTCTCCTGTGATGCTTCTGCATTGCCATTGATTTCTTACATACCTTGCAGTCTTGTTTCTGCTCTGCCACACCAGACAAACATGGTGATTTGTTCTAAATCCAGGAATTTTCTATTAGGAGCAGATTTCCACATTAATGTTCTGCCCTGCGCAGGGTGAGAAACACACTCTGCCCCATCTTCTGCTTGACACTCAACAGGCATCTTGTAACATGTTCTGCTTTTCAACTACAGTAATCTAAATTGTTTTGTTACGAATAATTTCAAATAGGCAGATAACATGTCAGTGATCTATCTCCTCTGCTCATAATTATCAAGATTTAGGCGTATATGATTTCTTTAACTTCTCACCTACTTTCCTTTGCTGAATTGCTTCAAATGGAATCCCAGTGTGTCATTTCACTGCTAGACACTTCAATAAAAATTTCAAAATAAATATGGACATGTTCTTCTATAATTAAAGTGTCATTATCATACCTAATGAAGTTAACAATTACCCCTCAATAAAATCTAATATTGAACACAGTAATGAAACACCCTTCCAATTATTTCAAAATGCAGTTTTATAACTATTTTGTCTGAATCAGGATCTAAACAAAGTCTATACATGATATTTCTTGATAAGGCAATTGTGTCTCATATCCACAAGCCTCCACATCCCACTTCCAGTTTTCCCTCTCTCCGTATCTGACCTGCTAAGGAAATTGAATGTATTTGAAGAACAGCCTGGAGTCTGGTTTTGTGTCTATTTGTTTTCTTCTGGTGTCTTTTTGTTTATTCCAAATTTGTCGGGGTTACTGTCCATTCATAGTGGTAACCTGGATCTCAGTGTTTAGATTCAAGTATCTACATGGACGTTTTAGAGGCAGTGTGCTGTACTTCCCAGGACATCACGCCAGGAGCTGCACAATTTATTCAGTCCCACTCTCAGGATTGTTCAGGGTCGGCAGTAGGTTCAAGAGTTGGTAACATCACCTCTCCATCAACCTTTCTTTTCTTTTTCTGTTTTTGTTTGTTTGTTTGTTTGTTTGTTTGTTTGGTTTTTCGAGACAGGGTTTCTCTGTGCAGCCCTGGCTGTCCTGGAACTCACTCTGTAGACCAGGCTGGCCTCGAACTCAGAAATCTGCCTGCCTCTGCCTCCCAAGTGCTGGGATTAAAGGCGTGTGCCACCACCGCCTGGCTTTTTGTTTTGTTTTGCTTTGTTTTGTCTTTTCTTTTTCTAACATGTACATTTTGTATTTGTGCATGTAGTTGTGATACTTAAAGCACATATAAGCCGCTACATGCATATGGAGGTCAGAGGACAAGTTGTAGGAGTCAGTTCACCCCATGTCAGTTCTGAGGATGAAACTCAGGCTTGGTGTCAAGTGTCTTTATGAGCCATCTCACCAGCCCTCCATCAGGAGTACATCTAAAAACGTCATCTGTTGTTGGGTTTCTCTGAACTGGTTTCCCTTGTTAGAATTTGGAGATTGTAATTTTCTAGTAACATCATCCTCTGCATGTTTATAGAGTTTATCATGAATACAAAGTAACCCTCCCTCATTATTAGAGCTATGTGGCTAGTCCATACTTTCTATTGGAAAAGTAGACTGAAGCTTGTTGTCTTCCTTCTAACTGCCAGTCCTCAGAACTAACTACATACAGTGGTCCTTCCTAAGCTGCTCCCTCCAGCCTTCACCTGAAGCATCATTTCTTTCCCAATTGTGTTTAAAGATCACTTTTGTATCTCTAAGGAAGCATTGAATATTTTAAATCAATTGGACTCATTTCTATTGTTTAAGATACCATGTCTTACTATGTTTCCTGGGTGGTCTTGAACTGGTAACAAATCCTCCTGCTTCAGCTCCCACCGGTGCTAAGATCACAATGCATCACCACATCCAGCTTCATACTCCAATTGCCTGCCTTTGCCTACTGGAAGAATATTCTTATATTCTATGGGGTCATTTAATTGAGAATTTGTTTTCCAATTAGGGAGATATCCCAGGGAAAGATAAACTTACAAACAACGATTAGGTCTTAGTAGCTTCTTCTTTCTTGCTATTTTTTGGGGGGAAGAAGCTGCTTGGTTTTGGTTGTTTTTTTTTTTGTTTGTTTTGTTTTTTTTTTCCCTCTATGAAAGTCAAATCCCTTTTAGTGGTACTTGGCACTAAGACATACAGACAGATATACAAACACACACACTCAATACATGATCATTGTAAAAGATGAAAAGTATATACAATCTGAGGAGAAACCAGACTATTTGGGTATGTTTCTTGTGTAAGTTACATGTTCAGAATTGAGTCATTATTCTGGTAGATTTTTCCTTTGGTGAGTATGAAGTGTCCTTCTCCATCTCTTTTGATTAATTTTGGGTGGAAGTCTATTTTGTTAGATATTAGAATAGTCATGGATCCATTTGCTTGAAAAACCTTTTCCAGCTCTTTATTCTGAGGTGACATCTATCTTTTATGTTGGGATGTGTTTCATTTATGCAGCAGAATGACAAATTCTGTATTCAATGATGGATCCTGTTTTCACATTAATTCTATTAGCCTGAGACTTTTATTGGGGAATTGAGTCCATTGATATTGTGAGATATTAATGAACAATGATTGTTAATTCCTGTTACTTTGATGTTGATTTTAATGTTGGTGGTGGTGGTGGCCAGGTGTGTGTGTGTCTATGTGTGTGCATGTCTATGTTTCTCTTTTCTTGATCCTTCTTGTGTGAGATTATTTATTTTCTGTGTTTTCTTGGGTGTATTTAACTTGTTTGGGTTGGAGTTTTCCTTGTAGAATCTTCTGTAAGGCTGGATTTGTGGATAAATATTGCTTAAATTTGATTCTGTCATGGAATACACTGTTTTCTCTGTCTATGCTGATTGAATGTTTTGCTGGGTATAGTAGTCTGGGCTGGCATCTGTGGTCTCTAAGAGTCTGCAAGACAATTGATGCCAGGCCCTTCTGAAGGCTTCTGTGTCACTACTGAGAAACCAGTGTAATTCTTTTTATGTTACTTGGCCTTGCAGTTTTTAATGTTCTTTTTTATTATCTATAAACTTAGTGTTTTGATTATTATGTGGTCAGAAGAATTTCTTCTCTGGCCCAATTTATTTGGTGTTCTGTAAGTTTCTTGTATTTTTATAGAGATCTTGTTCTTCAAGTTAGGGAAATTTTCTTCTATGATTTTGTTGAAAATATTTTCTGGGCCTTTGAGCAGGGAATCTTTTTCTTCTCTATTTCTATTATTCTTAGGTCTGGTATTTTCATAGTGTTACAAATTTCCTGGGTGTTTTGTGTTAGGAATTTTTTAGATTTAACATTTCTTCGATTGATTAATCTATTTCTTCTATCGTATCCTCAACACCTGAGAGTCTGTCTTCCATCTCTTGTCTTCCATCTGTAGTTCCTGTTCACTTACCTAGATTTTACATCTCTAGAATTTCCTTAGTTTGTGTTTGCTTTATAACTTTGATTTCCATTTTTCAGTCTTGAACAATTTTATTCATTTCTTGTTTGTGTTTTCATGAATTTCTTTAAGGGATTTGTTCATTCCCTCTTTAAGGGACTCTATCATCTTCATAAGACTGTATTTAAGGTAATTTTCTTATGTTTCATCTGTGTTGGAATATTCATGGCTTGCTGTAGTAGGATAGATGGCTCTGGTAGTGCCATATTGCCATGGCTGTTGTTGTTTGTATTCTTATGCTGGATCATCTCTAGTCATCTGGATTTGGGGTTATTATGGGTTTAGGTGCTGATTTCTGAGTTTATCTTTGTTAGATGGGTGGTTTTTGGATATTTCCCCCTTTGTTTCTGTTTCCTTTCTGGTCTTTTGGCCTGAGTAGCCTGGTGTTCTGATGACCAGCAAGTCTTCAGGTCCAGTAGTGTGTGTCTATTGGGGTTTTTGTGGCATGCATGATCTCTGTGGTTTTGGTTGCTGATGTTGCTTCTGGGGTTCAGAGTACCTGTGTGACCTCTGGGGTTCTGGATACCTTCTTGGTCTCTGGAGTTCTTAGTACTGAATGTACTTTAGTAAAATAGAAGTCTTCTGGGGTCCCTAGTACTGGTTCCCATACTGTGGGTTCCCATAAAGCAGAAGTTGTTAGAGTTTTGGGCTAGAATATGAAGCCCAGCGGAGGGGTGCAGGAAATAATTTACTTTTGAAAAAAAAAAAAGATTATATAAGTTCATATTCTCTTTCTAATTAAAATACAAACACAAATTATAAGATTGTAGCTTTGTTCTTTGATGTTTAGTTTTGAAAAGTTAATTAGACAACTGTGTTTGCCTATGTGTATGTGAGTATAGATGCCTGATAGAGCCAGAAGTCGTATTCCTCTGGAGCTGGAGTTGTGTGTGACTGTAAAACACTTGATGTAGGTGCTATAAATGGAACTTGGGTCCCATACAAGAGTGAAACTTGTTCTTTGCCTGAAACATCTCTTTAGCTTCCTCTTCTTTGAGTTTTACAGGTGAACTTCTTTCACATTGAAAAATCTTGATTCTTAACAATAGTAACAAAATCAATTACGTGATTTATCCTACCATATACACAAAATAATTTTAGAGTAGCACAACTACTATCATTGCTATTAAATTTATTTATTTTTATTTTGTGTCCAATGTTCTCTCTGTATGTATGCCTGTGTACAACATGCAT
The DNA here is from genome assembly GCA_021653895.1 of Mastomys natalensis. Lineage (NCBI taxonomy): Eukaryota > Metazoa > Chordata > Mammalia > Rodentia > Muridae > Mastomys > Mastomys natalensis. Next base: position 3,068,643 of record JAJTUV010000327.1, on the reverse strand, counting down.
GTGTGCCCAAGGAGGCCCCAGGAAATCCTTTAGTAATGGAGTTATAGATGTTTGTGATGGATGGAGGTGGTGGGAACAGAAGCTTGGTCATCTGAAAGAATAACCAGTGCTCTTAATCACTGAGTCATTTCTCCAACCTCCCAAACTCAATTTGTCTTGTTAAAAATAATATAGTCTTTCTCAACACGCTTAAAATAACGTTTTTATATTGAAGTAAAGTTTATTTTTAAAAGATAATGGAAGCTTAAATGCATTCTTTAATAAAATCAGCATTAAAGTTTTAGAACTAAACAATGTGTTTCTATGAAAACATGGAATGTCAGAAGCCTGAAATCAAGGACAGTTGGACCATGTTTTCTTTGACATCACAATTAGACAGGGTCCTTCCATGTTATTGAACAGGTTTTCTTGAGAACTCTATATATTCACTCCATATAGAGAGGGCAACGACAGAGCAAAGTAACAATTGAGTGCACACCCACAATGGGAAGTAGTGAAGTGAGAAGCTTATGGGAGCACAGTTGAAGAACAGGTGAGGAGCACAGGTAAGGAGCTCCTTGCAGAAGAAACTCAGCCACCTGCATCAGCAACCCCCACCCCTGCAGAGACGATGACTATGAACACCACACTATTGTGTATGGAACTTCTTTCCACCCCGCAGCTGGGCAGAGTCATTGGGGAGGCAAAAGGCAAGGAGTTTGACTGCACTTACGCCACTCCACCACTGTGAGAAAGCTGAAGCCAGTATTTCCTGACCTCCAGGCCTCTAGTCACTGCTAGCAAACTGCACAGAGAAGTCAGGAATGAAGTATCGGGGTCCCCGGGGCCTGCAACAAGGCCCAGACTCTTGGACATCTGGGCACTGCTGGAGTGGCAGAAGACCCAAGAACAGAAGAGCCTGGGGTGGGGTCAGGGTGGGGAGGGGAGCTTTGGCTTAGCTCAGCAGTGACTCCTTAGCTTGGCAATAGTTGTCTTGGGGGTGCAGATGGGCCTTCTATGAGAGATTTAGTCAGTGACTCTGTAAATGAAAGCTTTCTTCATGCTCCCCATAGTGGTTCTTGATGAAAGAGACAGTCTGTGTTTATCCACACCATTTATTGACTGTTCATTATGGAAAATGAATGCATACAAACTTCTCAGGGTGGGCAAGAGATTAAATACTTTTGCAGGGAAGAATGTCCAGGAAGGGGGCTTATTGGCTAAACCCTCAGGGCCCCGAGTTACCCCATCAGCATGGATAATTCTGTTCTGGCCCTCCATGACCACAGGTCACATTTCCTTACGTGGGAAGTGTGGCACCTGTTACAGGCCAGGACTCTGGCAGGGAGTAGGGTGCCGCCTACCATCTCAGCTGTATCTCCAAAGGATCTCTTTCCTGTCTGCAATTATTTACTGCTTAAGGACGAAAGAGTTTACTCTGACCCACAGTTTGAGACAGGAAGTTCATCGTGGTGGGGAAGCATGGCAGCAGGAACTCGAGGCAGCTGGTCACACTGTGTCAGCAGTCAAGAAGGAGAAAACAAAGACTGATTCAATTACCTTGCTTTCCTTTTTAATCCTTGATATCTACATTAAGGATGATTCTTCCCACCCCATTACTCTAATCTAGAAAATCCTTTACAGGTATGCTCCATGTTTTGTTTCTTTGAGGATTCCAGATCATGTCAAGTTGAGAATCAATGTAACATCTCACCTGCTTGCGATCCTATTCCATATGTGCTACTTTCAGCCTTGCTGAGGATATGTTTGTACTTATATGATAGACACTATTCATTACAGAGGTATGTCACACTATGTCACATGTAAGAAGACTACCACTCTGAGACTTTTCTCATCAGAAAATCCACTTGAGATAACTCATTCTAAGTTATGTGTCTTACCATCCGTAGCAAGGACCATGTGATTGGTCTTCTCAGACTTACCTTTGGTTTTTCAACCCTGCTAATCTGATATGTCACTGGGAAGTTACATGGTAATCCATCAGGATGTTTATGGGTCTATTGGCAGTATCCCGGCTGAGTGGTTACTTACTGGAGCAGGGTGACCCTGGTTTCTTCATCTTCATAAATGTCTACCCTAGCACAAAAGCTGCATCATCAGTGTCCCTCACATAACTTGTAGGTGGCTGCTCCACCAAAGTATACTCTGTGTTTTACTGAGTTGGACTTGAGTGGAATCATTCCTTGGTTTGTTGTCCTATGTGGAATGAATAGAAACTTAAGTGTGACTCCATAAGAAGAGTAGCATATTTCTCACTCTTGGATTAGAAGTTGTCTTACTCTAGTAGGACCTCCTCTTAGCTCTTAGCTCACTGTCTTTCAAAAATTATGTACTAATAGTATTATATTATGAGGCACTCTACTTCAGGGACTCATTGTAACTTATAAAAGGAATTTCACTCAATCAATAATATTAGATGTTAGTAAGGATTACAAAGATGAATAAATTTAAACAAAAGGAAAAAAAACATAATATTGTGGCAGTAACAATAGAAGGGGGCATATGACTCAAGTCTGAGTGTATTTAAGGTCTATCATTTTCTGAAATCATGGACATATGAGATGTATTTTCAAAGATAATCCTATCTCTCTTGGTGTCTAGGCTAATGGAAAATTTTAAGTTCTATATTTGAGACAAAGATCAAATAGTAGATATTCTGAAGTAGTTATCAAAATTTGGAACTTTGCTTAACCTCAGTATGCTTGTGAGTCACACATGTGAAAATGAGTAGACAGGTGGATACAAAAAAGTAGGCTCTGAGGAAACTTGAAATGTATAGGAGTTTGTTGTGTAGGCTATGATATCAAAAGTCACAGGACTGTATGAGACCCCCAAAGAGTAGAGGCAGCGAATTGATCATAAGTAATGCCAAAGTTTGGAGACTGGCCAAATGGATAGGATAGTAAGAAATATTGGCCCATGAGGTGGGAAAAGTATGGAGAGGATCCTTCTGAGTGTTATGAACTAAGTATTTGAAGTACAATGAGTATGATAAAAATGCTAAAAATGCTAAATAACAAAATATGATGATGGGAATTCCCCAGATAAGCCAATGTGATGATCATTTGTGGAGCATGAGACAAGAGATACAAGATCAAAGCTGCATGGCAGTAAGCTCATAAGGAAACAAAAGGAGAATCAGATACAGTGCACACAACTTGTCTTACAGAGTCAAGTCCCACTAAACTGGATGTGAAGGAATGAAAGGCTAGTTGATGGAAAACCTTTGAAGAGTCAATGAGAAGGGGATGATAATAAACAAGAGGGGACAGCTATGGATGTTTAAGTAGAAAATGAGAAGATAACCTCTAAGAATGCCCCCTGTTGTAACAGGGGGCAAGATATTAATATGAATTTAGACGTAGGTGAACTTGCAGTTTGCATGATGCAAGCATGTGAATTACTTCTATTCTGTTTTTTCAAAACATAAGAATCATGAGCATCAACTGAAAATAAGTCCTTCACATCATGGCCAAAATGGATAGTTTAAATAATACTGTCAATATTTTTTTAACTGTATCACTTATTATTAATTTCTGCACTCTTCATACTTATATCTATAACAAATTTTCTACTATGAATTTTCTACTATGAAAGTTCATGTCAGAGTTTCTTTTAGGAAATAAGGTAAGCATTGCAACAAGGATGATGTATTTTGTCATATAAAATTTAAATGTTGCTTTTGAGGACCTAAAATGCAAATTCTCATTATAGACATGATAGGCTTTAATCTAAACTTTTTATAAAACCGGGATAATTCTTCCAACCATAAAATGCTCTATTTCAAAATAGCTTAACTCATTTCTAATCATCTTGGTGTAAATTACTATAGTAACTAAATAAAGCAAGAAAGATAAAAATAAGCATTGGAAAAATCTTATTCCACAAGATTAACTAGTAGGAGAAAATAATGGAAGAATTTTTCAATTTTACATAGGATTTTTCTATAGGATACTACCTATTAAGATATCAACTGATAAAGAAACTTGTATCACATCCATCCCAAGGAGACAACATCTGTTTTTCTTCCTGCAACAAATATCCAGTTTAGAAAATTTCCAAATAAAGCTCTTCATGGAAATGGGAAGTCTTGAGTGAAGTGTGGCTAATAATAAATTTGATAGGATTTATTCTATCTAAAACAATTTTCTTTTTAAAAACTTGAACTTCTGTCTGTAGAAACATTTGTCAATCTTATTCTCGATGGCTTCCTGCAGTCAAGCTAAATTTGTGTGTGTGTGTGTGTGTGTGTGTGTGTGTTTTCTTCCAAATAAAAGGTAATAGAAAGTTAAACATTCTAATATTGAGGAACCCAGAACTAGTAAAACATCACACATTGAGGGTATGGACGTACAGATTTCCTGTAAGTTAATATTGTATATTAAACAAATTTACAAATGTCAAGTGCAGTCATGCTGCAGAGTACATTCCTAAGTGCTAGACACTGTGATATAGAATGTTGAGTGCCAACAGGAATGTTGTGCTTGGGACTTCTCAGTGACAAAGCCAAGGGACACTGAAACTACAGAATACTTTGGGGCTTCCACCTGTACAGTGTTTTTAAATTAATCCAAGTCCGCCATATTAAAGTCCATATGCTCTGATCCACACAATGTGTTGCACTCTGTTCTCAGCATGTTTACACTCTAACAATATAAAGGTATGTAATGCTGTTTGTAGTTGATACCATAGAGTTTTACAGTGGAGGGAAGGGATGGGAAATAGCTGATCAATGGGTAATAAGTTGTATTTACACAATGCAAGAAGTCTTGATGTGTTACTGCTTTGTAGAGTACCTATAGGTAATAACCTACTGGAAGGGCTTTCAAAGTTTTCATCATATGAAATGATATGGTAAATATGGTACATGGCTGTGTTTATACTCACTTAGACCACTACCCATCATGGACATGTATCAAACTATTACATAGCACCCACCTTCACAAACAACCAGAAGTACCTTGGTGTCCTGGACCCTCTGATGAAGCTGGTCCTCAACAGTGATGGCAGCTAGATTTCCAAGAATTTCTCAACCGTTTTGGTGGCTTAGCTATAGCGTGCCATTAGAACTTCCTCCAGACTTCCCAGAAGTGTTATATAACCCTCTCTTTTCCTTTCCAGCCACCAAGTCATTACCTCCTCCAGATCTGCACCCACACTGAGCCCACCATACCTATAGCAACATGCATCCCATGCCTGTTGGAAGAAATGAAACAATGTCTTCTTCTTAATGAAAAAAAAAAGAACTAGAGGGAAAATGATATAAAGGAGTTAGAATGTTAGGAAACATACAACTGGCTTTCTTCATTTATTGCATATTTACCATCATAGGTTATGGATTTGTTTTCATAGATGTTCACCAAAAACTTACAAAATAAACTGAATAAAAATAAATTCCTTAAAATTCCAGCCTTTCACATCAACCTCAGTCCTGTAATAACTTTATGTGTGTGACCTGCTTTTATTCAACCCATCCCAAATCTATATTTGCCTTGATGTTCATTTGCTCCCCATTTACACTCTCTTGCTTCTGTCATCTGCACAACTACTCTCCCATCTTTACAAATTTCAACCTATTTATTTTTTCTTCATCCTAACTTTCTAACATTTCCCCATGATTACCATCTGAAGTATCTATATCAACTGTCTTTTTTACTCCACTACCACCATTTCTTTCAGCAAGACTTGACTAAATTACTGTCTGGAGTCCCACACAGTATTAGTTCAGACGGAGTTACCAGTATTGTGTGGGATAAAGGAAGAGAGACCTAATCCATGACAGTGTGCTTTAGTTTCCAAAACAGACTTTGGGATGGGGTATTTTCAACTAATATAAGAAATTGAGGAGTTTCCACAACAAAATAATTTTATTTCAACCTGAAACTATTTACCACTGAATTACTTTAAGATTAGGTTAGAGCCGGAGTAGGTGGCATAGTCCATAACTCTAGCTACTTAGGAGGCTGAGGCAAAAGAGTCATAAATTCAAAGTCTTTCTGGTTACAGAGTAAGTTAAAGATAGCCTGGACAATTTAGTGAGACCATGTATCAACATAAATAGAGTGTTCACACTATAACTCAGCGATAAGGACTGACTCATTACAAGCAAGCCACTCGATTTAATCCTCCACATAGAGAATAGAGATTTCATCTGCAGATGAGTGAGTTAGGGAAAGTGTTAATAATATACTGACAATGTCAGGGTATCGTGACTCTGGCTAAGTTAGAGATGGCATCTGAGAAGCAAATCATTAGGAGCTAGCATTCCCGTCAAAGAAGACACAGACAGAAAGTCGTGGACTGTCAAAGGAGTGAGAACAAAATCAAAGCTTAAATACCAGCTATTGCATGTGGCTGAATGTTGTGTCTACAATCTCTCTTTTTCAGTTATTTTAATACAGCTTTTCATTATTTTACTACACCTCACACTTCATACTCAGGTAAATGAGTGTAGACCCAGCCCTGCCTTTTCTTTGTTTGGTAACCAGCCTCTAAGATCAAGTTGAATTGTCCTTGTTTCCTAAGATTCACTCCTTGTATACTCTTCTTCCATAGTATGCTAGATTTTGCCTGTATAACCAATGGAACATGACACAAATGATAGGTGTCATTTCCAAGACTAGATTAGGGCATATGTTATGTACTTTCTTCCAACTAACTTCTTACCACTGCACATGGAGTTGCCCGTGGCTAGGTGATTGAGGAAGGAAGCAACTGAGCTTTGTCTAGAATATATTCTTCAGGGTTCTCACAAAATCCCAAACAATTAATAGGTGAGTTACTTAGACTTTGCTCCAAGAAAACAGTAGCAGTGGGAAATCTCCAAGTGGTAGCTTTCTGAGCATTGTTTCTTTTTTTTTTCCTTTTTTAATTTTATTTATTTTTTTTTTGCTTATTCACTTTATAACCCGTCCCAGTCACTCCCTCCCACAATCCTTCCCCATCTCTTGTTTTCTGAGTACCCCCTCCTTCTGTATCCCCCACCCTGCCACTTTAAGTCTCTGAGAGGCTAGCTGCTTCCTCTCCCATTGAGGCCAGATGAGGCACCCAGCTAGAAGACCATACTCCATATACAGGCTGCATGTTTTGGGATAGCCCCCACTCCAGATGTTTGAGACCTACATGAAAACCAAGCTGCACATTTACAACATATGTGCAGGGAGGCCTAGGTCCAGCCCATGGAGCTAGATCTGTGTAGACTAGGTATGCTCCACGGTTGGTGATTCAGTCTCTGAGAGCTCCAAGGGTTCAGGTTAGTTTACTCTGTTGATCTTCCTGTGCAGTTCCTATCTCCTTAGGGCCCACAATCCTTCCGCCTATTCTTCTATAAGAGTCCTCAAGCTCCATCCACTGTTTGGCTCTGGATTGTTTCTTATCATTCATATTACCTGGAAAAGTAGGTTTCCAGGGTTGTAGACATCTTCCAACTCATCACTTCTGTTTAGGATTTGGCTGAGCAATAGGAGTTAAGTTTCAATGGAGAAACTCAAATTATGGCACAGTGTCTATAGACCTCTTCAATAAGCAGAAAATGAAGATACTTGTTTCATGTAGATATTCAACAAAGGGGGACATCAGAATAGAATTTTGAGTCATTAGATGGTTACGATGACTGTAAAATACATATGCCAATCAGCCTTCTCTAGCCCTTTCTAAGAATGCATGGTATGTTAATGAAGAACAAGAATAAAGGTGTGATATAAATGCAGCAGTATGAACTTTAACTCGCCTTGGTTAATTTGGCTACAGCCATTCTAGAATGGTTGATCTACTAAGAACAGACACCAACATGGGGGCGGGGGCCAAGCAGAACTTATTTCTATTTGCCATATTTCTGTCATTCTGAATCAATTGGTTGATTGGAGTATGGAACAAACTTTTGAAGACTCAATTTTGCTATCAGCTGGGTAAAAAGACTACATGAGACTGAGGTAGCATTCTCCAGAATGTGATGAATATATGACACACTTCTCTGACAGCCAAAAGGTCTGAAACTAAAGGGGTAAAACTGATAGTGGCTTCTTTCCATATTAGTCAAGAGATCTTCTAGATAAGGTCTTGCTTCTCCTTTCAGTAGTTTGAATTTCACATGAAATTGAGATTTCACTGTCAAACAGGGGATAGCTTGCCTCTGATGACACAATAATGATGTCACTAAATGGGATATTAAAATGGCCTCCTAGTTGGCCATCAGTCTAACTTACATTCTTATAAATCAACAGGAAGTGACAAACTAAGGTAATTGGTACAGACCACCAGTGGGTATTTGGTAACAATTAACCAGGGGAAATATAGAGAAGTTATTTTGGAATTCAAGAGAGCTTGTGTCATAATTTCTGTATCTGTAATTAAGGAAAATGGGAAGCTACAAGAGCTTCATTTGGACAGGACTATTCACAGCTCAGACTTTTCAAGAATAAAGGATGGTTTCACCAACAGGCAAGTACAAGCTTTTTATTGTTAGGGCAAAAGAAATTATAGTATTAGGTGTGAATAATGAATGGTATCAGGGGAGACACTGTAAACATTATGATCAAGTAACCAATTATAGATATGAAAGTGGTTTATTACATTTTTAAAATTTTATTTTGTATAGTGTGAAGCATGTAAGTGTGTGTCCCTGTGTGTGTGTGTTTACTTTTCTCAGTATTGTCACAAAATACTAGACAACAGCAATGTGAGGGTTTGGTTCATTGTTTGAGGGCACCGCTGTCATTGTGGGGAAGTTTCAGCAACTGTAGTGTCAAGCAGCTGGTTACTTTGTACCCAGAGCTTAGAGCCATGAATACTGGGACTCAGCTCAACTAGTTCTCCTTTTTACAGAGTCAAGGATACAGCCAATGAAATGGCACCACCCACATTCAGGGTGAACTATCACATTCAAATTAACCTATCCTACATAATCCTCACAGGCATATACAAAGATTGGTTTTCTGGGTGATTCTAGATCCTATGAAGCTGAGAGACACTATTAATCATAACATTGTGTATGTTATTAAGGATTCAGAAGGACCTCATACAAATTTACCATCCTTCTTCCTCATACATTTTGATACCTTTGTGTTTTCATCATACGTAGAATTATCAGGTAGGCATAAATTCATTATTAATTTTATCTGGTGAGTAAGTATAATTCAAGATGATAAGGTGACAGGTGATATACTATAGCAACTTTGCAGTGTATCAACATGGCTAAATTGAACTGTAGTTTAAAAACTCCTTTGCTGACAAGTAGCATAGGTAGTGAAAGAGGTTCTCATGGAAGATTTGGATGACAGAAGCTAAGCAGTAGCCAGTATTTGGAGAGCTCACCCATACTGCTACGGAGCAGTGGTCAGGCATGTAACTCTCTTGCATCCATCTATCTGTTGAGTGTCAGCTCCTAATCTCGGGCCAGGTAACAAAGAATGACAGCTTCACCCATGACAGCATACCATCAGTGTCAGAAGATGAGTTACCACCAGCTCCAGATTGTGACTTCCAGTTAGTTCTTGTTCTCCCTGACTTTACATCTTTCCTTCTTGACCCTAACTTCCCTACAGACTTCAAGCTCTAGGAAGTTGAAGCTCAGCAAACAATACTTCAGACTGAAGGCCTCAGAACCAAAGTTACTTTTTGACCTTTCCTTGTTCCCCTGTCCCCATGTCACAATCTCTCCCAAGACAACATTCAGAAACCAAATTCCTCTTCCCCATGGGAGATCACAGAATCTGGAATACCTTTTCTCCAAAGCCATTCCATAAATCTAAAAATATGACTCTACCTTTTGATGGCTGTCTTGGTAACAGCTGGCCATAGAAAAGTGGAGACCTTATTTCTGGTGGGGTCTTGCCCCATTGCAGTGGAGAAAGAAACGCTATAGCTAAAGGTCAGGCTGAATCTGAACAGATGGCCTCACTGTCTCTTCTCAGTCAGTCTATGCTCATTCTCTCAGACCTCTTTTGTCAAATTCCATTTCCACCTGGTTGTCCCTGTTTTATAAAACCCAAGCATAATAGTGAATAGTTCACTCTGGGTCTTTGGGTCTTTCTTTAGCACAAAGGCTCTGATGTCTCTAAAAACTATGATCAAATGAATTTGTTATGCTCACTTCTATTCATCTACCTATTGTCAGTTTATTTCAGCTAAATTTCTGAGAGCAAAGGGAAAAGCTCCCTCTGCCCCCATATGCACGGATCACCAAAAGCTGTAGCCTCCACAGTGGTATAATGTCAAGCCTCTGCAACAGACACCTTTAAAAATGGGCATGTGTGGAAGTCTGTGCATGTGTGTGTGTGTGTGTGTGTGTATGCTGAATTTTAACATTACATAAATATAACCTATATATTATAATAAATTATGCTACCCTGTATGAACACTTTTCTAATGGTTTGTTTCTCTGGTAGCTGTGTCTGGTTCTCATGCCTTAGTGGTACCCTACCTCTGCAAGTTGTTATACCATTCTGACAGGAGTTAGAAGAGCCAAGAAGTAGTGAGTCTTTGTTAATTAGAATGCAGAGTGTGATATGTTTTCTTATTCTTTGAGCTCAATTTGAAAGAAAAGCATCTCAAGGATGTCACATTGTTTAGGGATGGGCACTACTGTGGCATAAAATTTACCTCATAAAATCATTTTCTTACCTCACATTCAGAGGGAACTGCAGGACAGGTATGCAGATTTCTGTGTAAATTAGTGTTCACGCTTCTTACCTGGTTTTACTTATTATTGTTTCAATATCGATTGTTTAACATGTTTAGTGAAATCTGAGCACCAATCATTAGGTAACATTTCTGCTAAACAGAATACAAACACTTCTCACATGTCATTGCTTTATGTTTCTATAAACTCATCCCTTAGAAAATGCTGTAGGTCAGAAATGCAAGTAATACTGCCGACCTACAGATCCTCACAGACTTTCCTCCGTGATTTTATAGCTTACTTGGCATGATAGCATGCTACCATGGCCAGGCATTACTTGGAAGCAGTATATCATAGATATATACATACAAAATAACATATCAAAGAAAAGCCCAAAATTTAATATCAAAAGGGCAGTTTCTACTGGCCGTGCATTGCTTCAAATCCACAAATAAGTTTAAAAATTCTAACTTGATTCGGCATAAATCAAGGGATGATCTGTAAAACGTGGGTCCTGAAAGCGTCAGTGTCTTAATTGCCAGAAGCTGTTAATATCTTCACTTATGTGACAAAAGGAATTTCACAAATGGGACTTTAAAGTTAAGCATATTGAGATGAGGAAGCAGGTCATATACCTTGGCCCCAAACAGATAAGAACCCCTCTTTGTCCAGCTCCACAGCACCTCTCTGGTCTATCCCACAATCTCTTCTCACTCTCTCCATAGCCAGAGGGTGTCCTTATCTCAAGGAACCAAGTGATCCCATTGGACTTTCAGGATTCAAAGAGATTTAATCCACATCTCAAGATCCCTAACTTTAAGAAGAGAAAAGAAGAAAAGAGAGAGAGCGACAGACAGTTATGTCTAATGTCTATGTGTATATAGTATACAGTATCTATAGTATCTTTCTATATGGTAACTCAGTGTGTGTTGACCTCCATCATGGATGTAAATGCTTTCTACTTTTGTACTCTCTGGAACAATTTCTGGATCGGCCCTCAGCTCAGTTGTTTGACAGCAGATAAAGACAGCTGGAGAGAATCACCGGTATAATCAGGGTTCAGGTTTGGAAGGCTGTGTGGTAAACCTGAGAACTACAAACCTCAAGACTAAAGACAATGTAAAGACGATGTGTGGGCATAATGTGCAAAGTGTTTACACAGAGCAGGGAGCAGGACGTGGGCAGGAGGAACATAGGGAATTGTTTCTGACAAGGATGAGGGGAGACCTGTAAGAAATCATGCTTAATATGAATTGCTTGAGTTTGTTTCTGTTTTATGTTTGAGAACAGGCTGATAGAAAAGAAATGGAAGGACAGCCACCTAGGCATCTGAGGCAAAAGGATTGTGACCTTCTTGTCAGCATGTGCTACATAAAGACTTACAGGTCAGCATGGGCTACATAGGGAGACCTTGCCTCCAAAAGAATAGAAATGAAGTAGGAATATAAGGAATCAGTTGACTTGGTAACAAAATTTTTAATTGATTTACCTGTAAAATTCAGTTTAAATGTTAAATAAGGAGCTAAAAACAAACTGAGTGTTTGAGGATAATGGAGAGGTACAGCAAAGCTCTGGACGATAGGGCCATTGAGTCTACACCAAGCACAGAACTCTTTTTACACTTGATTTGTCTTATCTAAGTAGTGGTACATGGCTATATTTTGTTGTATAAGGCTAAAATTAAAAATATCATACATAAAGCTAAACTTTCTTTATTCTTCACCTCCCAAGTTTAGAACATTCTTATTCCAGAAAATCACCATTATGAAAACTTCCTTGATGTATTTGCATAAAGAGATGCCCACAGAAGATGTACAGAGTGATTGCATGTAGTGTTTGTGCAGCTTATATGTGTGCTTTGTGAAGAAGTAAAACTAAATAGATATTAGAGACTAAAAAACTGGAATAAAACTGACAATATTCTAATTAGGGAGAAGCTGGCCCTAACAAAGGATTGACAGACAGAGCAAGCTCTTAAGTTGATAAATGAGTATATGTGGAAGAAGAAAGATTTGAAAGCAAAGATAACACTAAGAATTTGTGTTTCAGTAACAGGATAGTATCTGAGGATTCCCTTGATGTTTAGGAAGTAGGGCAGCTGAGAAAATTTCAAGTAAAAAGAGACATTTGTGTGAAGCACACTGATTTGAGGTGGAAATGACCTTGAATCTGATTATAATCTTTAATCAAATGACAGTCTTCTGTGCTTAAAAATATACCTTATTTGGCAATCTATTTAATAAGAAATATATGCTATAAATATTGATATGTAATTATACTTATCTCATTCACTATATTTGAAATTCTAATTTTTTAAAAATAAAATTTCTGATTCTTTTAATTTAAAGTATTTTTTGTTAGAATTATTGTTTGTGTGAAAAAAAGATGGTAAGTTTTTACTCTGAAGAGTTACAGCACTGTGATCTCTGGCATGTTGCTTTCCTGTAGGCTCAGAAGGTTCGTGTAAAATAAGGGATGAGGCTTTCTGTCCTTCAGCATTGCAACACAGCATTCTAACATACCCTTCAGTTGCAGCAGCTAAGACATCTGAGAATTTTTTTTCACCCCTTTGAGAGAGGATGACCTCATCGAAAACGAAGTGACGTCAGGATTCTAGAAGTAATCCTGTGTAGAGAGCAAAGGTGAGCTGGAAACAAACCAGAATTCTCCTTGTCTGGACGTCACACCCTATTGCCCACTACCATATCACAAGGAAACCAACATTCTGTAGACTTCGTTGTTGAATAGAGGAAATGATTGTGTTTACTTAAAGTTGCTAAACAAATGCTACTCCTCTGTGTTTAACAGGTCAATTTACAACAGCTACATCATTTAAAACCATAGAATGGATAATTCTGTTGTTTTGGATGGTCCTAGACCAGCCAGACTTCCAAAGACTTGAACGAAGCAAACACAGATACTCTTTGGAGAACATGACCTCATAGGTTTCAAGAAATTCTGGTAGCTACTACAAATATAGGTATGTCTGGTAGCTGAAAAATAAAGGCACAGACTGTGTAATGATGTAGGTATATCAATTAACAATTACAGATTAAAAGAAATGTTTAATGTACTTAAGCAGTCCATAAACTGTTACAATGACCTCTATCTTCAATAAGCCCTGAGAGTGCAGGCATTTATCAAAAGAACACTTAGAAAAGTCACAGTGACATATGTAGCTCAGAATTACAGAGATGACATCTTAAAGGGTTGTTCTTCCAGTAGTTGCTGAAGATCAGGAATCACTGATCTTTACTGGAATGGATCCAAGAGTAAAACATTATGTTCAAAGAATAGTGAGCTCTCCTACAAATACTCAACTCTTCCACTGTAGTGAAGGCTAGTGTAGAAAATAAGCAAATTATTTAATATGCCTGCTTTCCAATAAAACTTTATTTCCCCAAACACTTAGTGTTCCAAATGTAGCAGGTTTGCTGGCCCCTGAAGGAGACTGATAGCAAACTTCTCAGAAGAAAAAATGGAAGTCAGAAGGTACTAAGATATTTTTTTATGGAATGGAACAAGACAGCTGCCAACCTACATTCCAAAACAGCAGAATGTACTTCAAGAAAGAGATATTTAAAAACATTTCCTAGAATATAAAATATGACAGATTTTTGCCAACAGAACAGGTTTATTAAGTAAAATTCTAAAAGATGTGTATTCATGTTCACAACACTCCTACAAACAAGAAATTAATTTCAGAGAAAGAATAATGAAAATGGTAAATATATAAATAAATAAATAAATATATCTCCATCAACTATAAAAAAGTGAAATAGCAACTATAAACAATGAAATGGCACATAATATGAAAATGGAGCAGAGCAATAAATCCTCCAAACAATAGCATTAATGTGAGGAAAGCTTAGTGTTAAGTTCTTGAATTATTTAAGAGGAAGACAGAAATATTGATTAGCTTTAGACTATTCTATTTTACATATGTGATTCACACTTGTGTAAATTTAAATTCCTAAATTAAGCAATACAAAATGGAAATTCAGATTGTAAAGGAAGAAGCAAAATGATAAAAAAAAAAAAGCATAGAAAAAATTATAGAGATGTATAGAAAGGACAAAATAAGGTGATAGAAATAACTGTATTTATAAGTAATTAAAATTAATGTAAATGTATCAAGTGATACAAATAAAATGTGAAATGTTAATGTTAGTTTTTTTCCCTTAAGACCAACCAATGGTAAACTACCTTAGGGAATAACATTTGTGTCTGCAGATAGCAAGTGAAACAGTAAAAGTTTGAGCAGAAATAAATGAAATATGAGAAAAAAATAATAGAAAATTCTAGTGAAAGAAAAGGCAAGTTCTTTTAAAGATTAATATATAAACTTTCAAAATCAGACCAAGCAAAGAGAGACATGACATAAACTGTAAATAGCAGACAAAAAAAGTCATTGCTACTGCTTGGATGGTATTCAGATGACAGTGAACAGAAAGAAAAGGCAATTTTGTCAACAGAATTGATATCTTAGATAGGATGTATTGGCTCACTGTAAGACACAAGCTGCCAATATTTGAGTATGCTTCTATCTTTAAAAAATGAATCAATGATTCATAACCTATTAGAAATAACGAAAAAATAAAGAAAAGATAGGAAGAACTCATATTGTCAAGATGGAATCATTGTTCATATGGTGTGAGCCAAGCATTTAAGGTGAATAGCTTTCAATCTTTCCTAAAGCTCTTGCAGAACAGAAAGAGAATATTCTGAAACTCATTGTATGGGTCCAGAATTAACTTAATATCAAAATCTTTCCTTTCAAGAAAAAAAAAACCCTGAATTTCAGTATTTCTTCTGAAATGGATATAAAATCTTCACAATTTTGAGCATTTTGAGCAATGAGTCCTAGAAGTATATATCATTTTCCAGTGGGATGTATTCTAAGTGTGAAGGCTGGTTTGAAAATTTGAAATCATCAATCACTGAACTCCCCAATAACAACAGATCAATGATAAAACATCTCGTGGTCCATTGATACATAATTAAATGAACTAGGAATCAAGAAAACTCTGTTAGTTTGATGAAAAAAAACTTTGAAGTTCATTATGACACACTTAAACCTCATACATTTTACAAGTTCTACAGAGTGAAAATTTAAGATGCTACCTCTGGAGCAAGCTGAGCTTCTCTGAGCAGCCTGTTAGCCCTGGAGGGCCTCTATTCTCTCCCAATCTCTTCATCAAACTTCACCAGACCTGAAACATACAAGTAATCATCCCCTCCCCAACCATCGATCTTCCCTGATTGCTGAGTCCTCTGGAGCAAGCCTAGCTGCCCGTAGCAGCCTGATAACCTAGGTGGACCTCCATTCTCCCACCACCTCTCTGCCAACCTTCATTGGACTGCAGTTCCTGGAACATACAGACCTACATATCCTGAACCATACAGACCGACAGATCTGGAAATATACAGCCCAATGATGCCCATCAGAGGCCTGCCACACCAGGACCATCAAGGTTAACCCCCTACCAATACCTACTACAACAGAAATATCTAGGGACCAAAGCTATCCAGATGTCTAAAGGTCCTTAGAAGAACTCAATCAGCAAAAGCTAAGGTAATATGACACCTTCAGAGCACAGATACCCTATAACAGCAAGCCCTGGATATCCTAACACAAAAAAAGCACAAGAAAATTACCTTAAATCCAGTCTTACAAAGATGATAGAGGCCTTCAACAGGAAATTAGTAAATCCCTTAAAGAAATACAGGAAAATACAATCAAATACGTAGAGGTCTTAAAGAAGAAACAAATAAATCCCTTAAAGGTATACAGGACAATACAATTAAAGAGGTGAAGATAATAAATAAAACTGTGAAAGACCTGAAAATAGAACTAGAAGCAAAAAAAGAAACACGAACTGAGGGAATCCGGAAGATGGAAAACTGAGGGAAGAAAACAGGAACAACAGATGCAAGCATCACCAACAACGTACAATAGATGGAAGACAGAATCTCAGGCATAGAAGACACAATAGAAGAAATTTATACATCAGTCGAAGAAAACGTTAAATCTAAAAACTTTCTGACACAAAATATCCAGGAAATCTGTGATGTCATGAAAATACCTAACCTAACAATAATAGGAATAGAAGAAGATGAAGAGTCCCAGCTCCAAGGCCCAGAAAAGATTTTCAACAAAATCATAGAAGAAAAATTTGCAACCTAAAGAAAAGGATGCCTATAAACACACAAGAAGCATGTAGAACACCAACTAGACTATACCAGAAGAGAAAATCCTCCCAGCATATAATAGTCAAAACATAAAATCAACAGAACAAAGAAAGAATACTAAAAGTGGCAAGGGAATAAGGCTTGGTAACATCTATAGAATACTTCACCCAAATACAAAAGCATATATCTTCTTCTTAGCACTTTATGGATCCTTCTCCAAGATTGACCATGTAGTTAGTCACAAAGAAAGCCTCAACAGATACAAGAAAGTTGAAATAATGCCTTGTATTTTATCAAAACCCCATGGAATAAAGCTGGACTTCTACAACAACAGAAAGACCTGAAACCCTATATATTCGAGGGAATTTGAACAACTCTCTACTTAATGATATCCAGGGAAGAAATAAAGAATAAAATTAAAGCCTTTCTAGAATTCAGTGAAAACGAAGGCACAACATGCCCTAATTTATGTAGCATGATGAAAGTGGTGCTAAGAGGAATGTTTATAGCACTAAGTGCCTCAATAGAGAAGTTAGAAAGTTCTCTATCAGCAATTTAAAAGTACACCTGAAGGGGCTAGATAGATGTTTCAGTTGTTAAGAGCACTGACTGCTTCTCCAGAGGTCCTGAGTGCAATTTCCAGCAACCACATGGTGGCTCCCAACCATCGGTAATGGGATCTGGTTCCTTCTTCTGGTGTGTCTAAAGACAATTACAGTGTGCTCATATAAATAAAATAAATAAATCTTTTTAAAAAGTACATTTGAAAGCTCTAGAAAAAAAAGTATGTTCACCAAAGAGGAATAAAAGGCAGGAAATAATCAAAATCAGAACTGAGATAAATCCATTAGAAACATTAATAGTGTCAGAGATATAGAAAAAAAAAGCCCAGGGTCAGATGGTTTTAGTGCATATTTTTTAAAAGGAGCTAATACCAATACTTGTCAATGTATTCCACAAAATAAGAACAGGAGGAACACTGTCAAACTCATTCCATGAAGCCACAGTCACCCTGATACCTAAACCACACAAAGACTCAACAAAGAAAGAGAACTTCAGACTAATTTCTTTTATGAACATTTATGCAAAAATAATAAAATGCTCGTAAACCCAAGTCACATTCTAAATACATCGAAACATCATCCATCATGATCAAGTAGGCTTCATCCCAAGGATATAGGGATGATGCAACACACAAAAACCCATCAATGTCATCCACCATACAAACAAACTGAAAAAAATTGCATGATCATTTTATTAGATGCTGAAAAAGCCTTTGACACAATCCAACATTCAATATCATATTCTTAACTGTAGTTCATAGCATTGGAGATACAGAACCTGAAGAGGCCACCTCCTCTTCAGGTAGCTAGGCAGGAATCCCAAAGAAGCGATAGGGATACCAACCCACCCACAAAACTTTTGGCTCAACATTTATTCTGTCTAAAAGAAATTAAGACATGGGGATGGAGCAAAGATTGAGGGAATTACCAACCAGTAACCAGCACAGCTTGAGATCTATCCCATGGATCTATATCTCTGACACTATTATTGATATTCTGTTATGCTTGCAGACAGTAGTCTACCATTGCTGTTCTCTGAGAGGCTCCACCCAGCAGCTGACTCAGACAGACACAGAAAATCACAGTCAAACAGTGGATGGAGCTTGGGTACTCTTATGGAAAATTAGGAGGAAGGACTGGAGTCCTGAAGGGGATAGGAACTCCGCAGGAAGGCCAACAGAGCCAACTAACCTGGTGAACCACCAACCAAAGAACATACACAGGCTGGACCTAGGGCTCCCTGCACACATGTAGCAGATGTGCAGCTTTGTCTTCATGTGGGACAAGAACAACTGGTCTGGGACTATCCCAAAGCTATTGCCTGTCTGTGGGATATGTTCTTCTAACTGGGTTGCCTTGTCTGCCCTCAGTGGGAAAGAATGTCCCTAGCCTCAGAGAGACTTGATGTACCTGGATTGTAGGAATACCTAGGAGGCCCCCACCTGCTCAAAGGAGTAGAGAAGTGTGGGATGGGGAAAGACTTGTGGGATGGGCTGACTGGAAAGTGGTAGTTCGTGGGATGAAAAGTGAATATCAAAGCAAAAGAACCCTTCTCTTATATCCCCAAACTAGAAAGGGAGCTAGTTAATTTATACCAAAAAAGAGAGAAAGAAAGAAAGAAAGAAAAAGAAAGAAAGAAAGAAAGAAAGAAAGAAAGAAGAAAAAGAAAGAGAAAAGAAAGTAAAATATTTAAGGCCAGGAAAGAAGATATAATAACTTCATATAGGAAATCTTAAAGCTCTACCAAAAAAATAGAAAGGAAGAAAGAAAGAAACAAAGAAACAAAGAAAGAAAGAAAAAAAGAAAAAAAGAAAGAAAGAAAAAAGTCAATCCCAAACAAAAACATACATATGTATCTAATAAATGAAACCAGTAAGGGCATAGATGCAAATTGCAAAACTTGAATGCTTTCCTACATACAGAAAAAAAAATCATTGAAATTTGAAATAAAAAAGAAAAATTTTTATATGCCAGTTTGATGTTACTTACCTATAATCTAATTACTCAAGAGACTGAGGCTGGAGGTTCATGACTTTGAGGCAAGCTTAAAGTAAATATCAATTTTGGGGCTAGCCTGAGATAGATTAAAAACAACTAATGGTGAGCTGGAGAAGTGGCTCAGCAACTAAGACCACTGGCTGGTCTTTCAGAGAGGTCCTGAGTTCAATTCCCAGCAACCACATGGTGCCTCACAACCACTTATGATGGGATTCAGTGCCCTCTTCTGTTGTGTTTAAAAACAGCTACAGTGTATTTATATAAATAAATATATCTTTAAAACAAACAAACAAACAAATCCTGATTACAAATCAAAGCCAAATCAAGCAAAAAGTATCCCCAAAATCCATGGAGATCATTTTGTGTTGCCCTAGATGTGGAGCCTTTGCTGAAGTGTGGTTAATATAGCCAGTGACACTCCATTATAGAAAATTGATTTTTCCCTTTGTTATAAATTACAAATAGCTTCTTGGTTAGGGATGAGATTCCCTTCTCCGTGTTGGGATCTTCCTGGCCTTTGAACCTGTGAAGCTATTGTGCATGCTGCCAGTCTCTGTGATTCCATCAATCCTGTTCTGTCTGGAAATCACTATTTTACTGGAGTCATCCATCACCTCTCACTCTTTCAATCTTTCTACATCCTCCCCTTCATGGATTCATGAGCTTTGAGGAGAGAAGTTTGAGAAAAACATTCCATTTACAAATATGTGCTCCAAATTCTCCCACTCGCTGTACATTATCCAGCTATGGATTGCTGTGTTAATGCCCATCTACTTCAGGAAGTTTCTCTGGTGTGAGTTAGTCGTTGAATTCACCTATGGGTATACCAATCTTTTATTAGGAGTCCTTTTAGTGTTATGTTCCTTTAATCAAATAAGAGTTGTAAGTTTTCTTCCCAGGCCCATGACCTATCTAGTTTCAGGTTGTTGTCCAGTCTAGCAGTGTCAGGTATGGGTTCCATCTTATGGAATGGGCCTTATCTAAAAGTTTTCAAACTGGTTGGTTATCTCCACTTGTACATCAGTATGAACCATTGCTGAAGGGTTCAGGGTTGTAGCTGGGTGATATTGACAATCACCTTTTTCCTCTGGTATCATGCAGAGTACCTTCCAGCACCATGAAAGCTGACAAGTATGAGAGAAGCTTCTAGTTAGGCACCAGATTGACTTCTTTATGCTCAGTGACACAAATATATAAAAATATAGTATATCCTTAAGCAATGGGACCTTGCAATCAGGTTAGGAAGAGCAATAGCTTTGATAATAGTAATAGCGTGTGATGTTAGGGAGAAAGGATGTTCTGTGGAACTCCTTTGGTCCATGACTCAAAAAGATGTAACCTTTTCCTTCCACTGATGATTTTACTTGGAGGCATAGGATGGCTAGTTGAGTTATTTTCTCCCTTAAAAAAAAAAACTAAAAGCCGGGCGGTGGTGGCGCACACCTTTAATCCCAGCACTTGGGAGGCAGAGGCAGGCGGATTTCTGATTTCTGAGTTCAAGGCCAGCCTGGTCTACAGAGTGAGTTCCAGGACAGCCAGGGCTACACAGAGAAAAAAAAAAAAAAAAAAAAAACAAAACTAAAAGCTGTTCTAAAATGAAATGTCTATTAAAAATCTTCTCAAGTCAGAAGAGATAAAAATAGAAACAAAAATTTTATTCTAAAAGAGATGGATCAATACTGAATAACAATGACAAGAAAAACAAAATAACTACATTTGTCAATATAGATGAAAACTCCAGAGGCGAGATGTCTAGACAGGATTAAAAACTGGTAATCAGGTAAGGTATATGTTCTCTACAGCTGATGCACTTTACATATATAGAATCATGACAGTATAAGTGTAAGCCAGCTATAGTGCTTACATTAATACCAAGTAAAACACACATCATGATAAGAAATATTATCAAAGATGAAACACATTTTGAAATGACATGGTCTAATTTGAAAGTGAGCCAATTTTCACCTTTTTTGAAGAAAATGTGTGGGTTAGGCTTCATCAGATTTGAAGTCCTTCCTGCTATGCATTCGATGATTCCTAGACAGACAGGGAAAGACTGATTTCAAAATGTAAGCACAGTTTGCTTCTACAAGTCCATAACGGGCTGTTGTATTCACATGGATAAATTCTGATAGGCTCTTTCTGAACAGGTTTTGTGAATGTAGAAAATAATGCAGAATATATTGCCTGAAATTCAGCAAAATTTGCATTAACCTTTGTAAGTGGGAAGCATAAAGAAACAGCACGAGAGGTGTGTAGACATAGCAGACCATAAGGCTGTTTGCTTATGAAAGCTGTTGAACTATTATTTGATCTGCGACACACACATTTTGGAAGCATTGAACTGAAAGCATAATAGAGCCTTGGGTGTGTACAGATTCTGGAGAAAGAGACAAGCTTGCATTCAAATGAGTGCGTTTTGTTTAATGTATGTTTTGGAACCATACTTGAAAAGTACCCTATGAAATTTCAATTTGATTTTGCTGGGTCATTTTCATTTAGAACTTAGAAAAAGCTAAAATGCCTAATGAATATTTAGTATACCTCAGACAGTTCAGCATCTTCAAACCACAATTAAACTGAAACATCAAAACAAAAATATATTATCTTTCCAATCCTCCGTGGTGTTTTCCTTTTGTGCCTCCTAAATAAAGATATTCTAATAGCTGTATACACTGGTATAAAATGAAGAGGGTAATGAGTAGGAAAAGAGAGGTTAGGAAGCTATAATCAACTGAGAGCTTCAGTGCAATCAGAAACCACGCAAGCTAAATAAGGCTATCTCTGTCTGTGCCCTTTCCCTCATAATAATGCACACAGAGATTTTTAAGTAATATAAGCTAGAGATAAAAACTGCAAAGTTCAATTATCCTAGCAATGAAACATTATGAAGGAAAAAATGGATATGTTTGAATAAGTGACAAGAGTGGAAATGTGACAGCATAATGACATTTCAGTAACAAAATTAATTTACCATGCTATAAGAGGAGCCATTTTCCTATGTATATTTCTTCAATTTATTTTTTTGGTTTAGTTTGGTAAGTGGTGGAGTGGTCTTGTTGCCTAGCAATTGTGTATGCATTTAAATTATTAAAATCAGTACCACTAAATGTTAGGCTCTATATAGCTGTAACTATTTAAGCCATTTTCTTCATTTCTTTCAAGTCAGAATGATTTTTATCTATTTGAAAAATTTCAGAAATATCTACAAATTTAAATTATATATTAAATTAAATTCTTGGAACTGGAGAGAGTGCTCAGTTGTCAAGAGCACTTTATGTCCTTGCAGAAAAACTAAGTTTGGTTTTCAATATCTGTATGATGACTCCTGTTTGAAAGAATTTGCTGTCTTCTCTTGACCTCTGTGAGCACATTCATGCATATGCTGCACATACATACACTCAGGCATACATACATAAAATAAAACATAGTTAAATTAAAATTATTAAATTATATGTGATTCCAATTTTTTTGTTGAAAATTTAATTTCCACTTATGGGCATTGGTGCATCTGTTTATTCCTAGTTATATGTGGGCGTGTGTGCACATGAAATAACCAATTTATTTTAACCGTTTTATTTCACGAGAAGACATAGAAACAAAAGATTTCATAGCGAATTGAAATAAGGATTAGAAGACTGTGAAATAGCATATTTAAGATGTATTGAGGGGAGCCTGCAGCAAAAGAAGCGGTGGATAGAAGATGCTATGCAGTCTCACTTTGAGTTTGCCTAGTAAAAGAAATGTTGGTATGTTGTAAAGAAAAAGCATTGAAAGATTGTGAAAAGGTTATGTGGGGAAATGGAACATATTTGCCCACAGATGGAATGTCAGTACCATTTTCTCATCTTTTGTTCTTACTGTGAGCAATGGTTTCTCTGAAGTGCAGTTGCCTGTTGAATGTGAGTTTGTAGGATGTGTGACCATGTTCCTCTCTGGGTTTTTGCCCTTTAATGGCAACAAATGAACTTGCCTGTTGTGTAGTAATTGAAATGATGTTTGGATGGGTGTTTAGACAATAAATGCTTTGGTGAGTTCCTAATATCCATGTTTTCAGGAGCTCTTGGCACTGCCTGCAGCACCACCTCAGTAGATACAATGTACATAAACTTGCAACAACTTCCACTTACAGCTTTCTACGCCACCACACCCTTCTTCTAGCAGCTGTTCTTCTTGGATCCAACATTAGAATAAAATTGTGTTCCAAGTGTCCTTCTAGAAAGACCTTACAAGTCCTGTTTACTATGTGTCTTTGAGTAGTCTAGGCTGGTCTCAAACTTACTATCTTCCCACCCTAAGTCTCCCAATGCTAGGTTTACAGCTCTGCACCACCCCCCTGCTAACTCTTGATGAGAAAAAAGTAATGAACATGTCCAAATGTGTAAGGAACTTCTGGTGAGGGATATGAATGAGCCAGATTCTGCCTGGCCCCGCCAGCAGTTCTTTGGAATAATTATATACACACTCATAATTCTTAGCATTTCCTGGCTGTCCATCTTAAGAAGATCCTTTTTGTTGGTTGAAGTCCTTCACACCTGGCAAGGTACTATAAACTTCATTTGTGCTATATTGCTGTCCCAGAGGTCAGCAACCTACACAGGTGCATTAGGGCTACATTAAAATATACATACAAACACTGCAGTTTGGATATCATTGTTCCTATATCCCCCTTCCCCAAAGAAAAAATAGTAAAATTGATCTTGCAGAATACAGTACAGCAAATGTCCCCTGACAAGTGTTCCTGAAAGTCTTTAGAGGTGCCTTGTGAGAGCACCCCACAGCTGGGTGTGGTACACCCACCTGCATTGCTGATGGCTGCCAGCCATCGGTGGGTGACACCAGTGCTAGAGCCCTAGGTGTCCAGGTCTCCTACTCAAAGTTGCTTAACTTGCATCACTAGACAATGGCAACATCTATTTAAGAAGAGACATGTTAATTTCTTCAAGTCTAAAATTGAACTTTTGGGAAATTTCAACTAGTGCTATTGGAAAGCATATGTGTTCATGCATGAAATCATATCAAGTGACATTTCTTTGTCAATGCAGTCACAAAGACTAAACCAGAAGCATGCTAACAATGCCATTGTATCTCCGGTTTGGAATATTGCAGCACCACCAAATTTGATAGTAGTTCCTCAGTAGATGTTCTTTAACAGGCAAACTAAAGGACAAATGGATAGTATTGCAGTCAAACCACAGAAGTTGAGTTTCCCAAGAACTGAGCTCTCATGTATAAAAAGAATGGCAGAAAGAAGTCATGGGGGTTTGAATGAGAATGGTTCCCATGGTTGCATATATTTGAATACTTGTTTCTCTATTGGTGGAACTATTTGGGAAGGAGGTGTGGTCTTGTTGGAGAAGGTGTGTCACTGTGAGAAGGGCTTTGGGACTTCAAAAACCCACACTATTCTGTTAGCTCTTTCTGCTTTGACTTGTGGATCCAAGATGCAAGTTCTCAATTATTGCCCCAGTGCTGTACCTGCTTGCCTGCTGAAGAGGCAACAAAAAGTTCCAAAGATTTTTTTTCTTTTTTTTTTTTTTTGGGCAAAGAAGGTAATCTATCCATAGCATAATAGTAGCTACATGTCATTATAAATTTGTCTGCATCCACAGGCATAAAATGACAAGAGTGAATCTTACATAAAGCATGCACTTAGAACACATAGAAATAATTAAAAGTTTATTTATTTATTACTTTTAATACTTTGTTTTTATTTTATGTTCGTTGGTATTTTGCCTGCATGCATGTCTGTGTAAGGCTGTCAGAAGCCCTGGAAGGAGTTATAAGACATATGTGAGCTGTCATGTGGGTGATGCGAATTGAACCCAGGTTCTCTAGAAGAGTACTTTAATTGCTGAGCCATCTCTCCAGGCCTCTACCTAAGTCACTTTTTAAAAATATTCTTTGTTATGAAGAGAAGTTTCCTTGATGGGTAAGAAATACACTTTTTTCTGGACATGTGGATAACTGTAGTTAGGGGTTATCCTCCAAGATACACAACTTCAGTATACCCCCTTAACTTGATAGGCTTCTTGTGTCATGCATGTGTTCCAACCTATTGAGTGGTCCTTAGTTTAAATTAGAGAGCCGTTGGTTATTACCAAGATATATGCTATTACTGAACCCTTATGGTTATGAATAGGAATATTAATTGCCTCCCTTGCTGTGTATCTTGCATAGTTATGTGAGTAAACACATACACACATACACACACAAATACACACATACACACAAATACACACACATGCATATATATACACACACATCAACATACATACATACACACACATACACACACATACACACACATAATAACAACAATTAAAAATAGCTCAAGATATCATGATAGGAGTTAGAGGGAGGAAGGCTGGAATGAAGAAAAATGTTATAAACATATAATCTCAAAAATAATTACAATTTCAAAAAGGAAACATCAAATATTATCATGAAATAATAAAAATGTCTTTGGGCATTGAATAAAACTTGTGACATTTATATTTCACACCATTTGAAACATCATTGAGCAATATTATTTTTAATGAAAATATGCAACAAATTTCCCTTGAAATAAAATAGAATATATTGTCACTTGTTTCCCCCCTCAAAGTATAGTATAAAATAGTTTCCATTGAGAAAGAAAGCTCAAAGTTGATTTTGTTGTTAATTAGAACAAAAATTGATTGCTAATGGCCATAGCTAGATGGTGCCTAATATTTCCACACAGAACAATGTTTTAAAGTAGCTTTTTTCCCCTCAAAACCAAAGTGTATATTATTAATATCAGCTGAACACAAATTGTGTGGTCATGCATCCTTTAGTCCTCATATAAGATTTTAGAAAAGAAAACATTTAAGTCTAATTTCATAGTTATTGAGAATAAACAAAGATGCAAGATTCAAACAATGAATGAGTTACTTTTGGTAAGGGGTTAGAATCCATTCAGTGCTGGTGAGGTGGCGATGTGGATGAATGAACTTGTCACCAAGCCTGACAACCAGGGTTCTGTTCTTAGCATCTACATGGTGAGAGGAAAGAACTGACCCCCACAAGCTGTTATATAACTGACACAGGAGCTCCATTGTACACTTTTGTACACACACACACACACACACACACACACACACACACACAAATCCATGCACTATAATTTTTAAAATTCTTGTAATGCTCTACATGTTACTGTGAATCAAGATGTGGTCATTTTCTCCATTTGCCACACAATTTTGGGTCTTTCATGGGTGTGCTCAAGGCCAATGGTAAAAGAAATGCTTTACTTCATTATCAGTTGTAATGATAACAGAAAGAAAAATGTTCATTATTTGGGAACCATGTATCATGTGGAAAACAGCAGCTAATAATTGCTGGGTTTATCACTTGCAGCTCTCTCCTAGGCCAGTCCTTGCCGAGAGAGTTTAGCACAACATTCTAGTCCCTCAGAGGCTCTAGGCAGCTCACAAAACATGTTTTGAGAGCTTAAGGTCTTCTTCTCTTAAAAGTCCCATTTTTTTTAAATAAATGATTAGTCTATTAGTATAATACTACTATTCTAATTTTTGTTTGTTTTTTAATGAATCAAACTAAATATTGCCTTTTTTAATTAAACATTTTATTCATTTACATTTCAAATGATATCCCCTTTCCGTTACCTCTCTACAACCCCCCCCATCCCATCCCTCCTCTCATCCCTCCCCTTTGCCTCTATGAGGGTGCTCTTTCACATACCCATTCCTGCCTCACCACTCTACCATCATCAAGCCTTCATGAGACCAAGAACCTACCCTCTCATTGATAAGGCCATCTTCATATATATATATGTGTGTGTGTGTGTGTGTGTGTGTGTGTGTGTGTGTGTGTGTATGTGTATATGTATATCTGGAGCCATGGGTCCTTCCATGTATACTCATTGGGGTTGGTGGCTTAGTCTTTGGGAGCTCTAGGTGGTTTAGTTAATTGATATTATTCTTCCTATGGGGTTACAATCCCCTTCAGCTCCTTCAGTCCTTCCCACTAGCTCTTCTATTGGGGTCCTCAGGCCCAGTCCAATGGTTGGCTGTGAGTATCTGCATCTGCATTGGTCAGGTGCTGGTAGAACCTCTGAGGGAACAGTCATACCAGGCTCCTGTCAGCAAGTGCTTCTTGGCATCAGCAATAGAGTGTGGGTTTGATGTCTGCAGATGGGATGGATCCTAGTTAGGGTGGTCTCTGTATGGCCTTTCCTTCACTCTCTGCATCCTCAATCATGTCCTCCTTGGCTTTGACTTAGACCTGGAGCAGCACTTTGGTTCACACTCCAGTTGACAATACTTGGTAGTAAATTTGTGAAGCTGCTCACCTGAACTCTTCTTGAGGGTACAGCATTGTTCAGGACAAGCCTACATCTCTCAGCAGAGACTATACTGCTATTATCTTTCTTTAGATTCTTAGCACTCTGAATCATTTATTCCCTTAATTGTAAATTACTTGGTGGCTCTCCCTAAGAACTTCTTGTGTTCAGACCTTGGTTTTATGATTGCTGAGTGCATACCAACAACGTGTCAAGTGCTTTTAAATCCTTGTTACTAAATCCCTTGGGTGGACCTTGCTGTATTTGGATGTGGTTGATGATGAAACCGAAATATGGAATGGCATTAAGACTTTCTGTCACCAGGATCTTGAATATATTCCGAAGGCCAGTGGTAAGCTATGCCTATTTTTAAAATCAATTATTGAATATTGAAATTGCAAAGTTTTCCCACATAAAGTTAACAAAAGAAAAAAGGAGGTGAAATATATGGGTTTTTACTGAGACAAAATAGGATCTTTTGGCACTAAAAATAAGTACAGAATGAGACACCTACCTCATCACATTTTTCCCATACCTCATGCTAAGCAATTGGTATGAAAACTGAAAAATTCACCCAATTACCTGGATATTTTACTTTGCCTTATTTTAAAAAAGGTGTATAGAAGGTACCTGGAGCCCTATCATTGCTTAGTTGTCAGTCAAAAAGTCATTGTTATACATAAATATGATGTCACATCAATGCATAATAAACCTTACTGTCAATCAAAAGTATTGTTATGTATAGACTTTATGTCAGACATTTTAGATTTTTCATTGAGCTATGAAGTGCATGCAAATTAAGGAAAATTTAAAGATGGCATGGCCACAGGCAAACGTATTTTAATAGAGCTATACTCTGCAGGGAAATTGACACTTGAGAAAAACCACAAAATATAAGTGAGTAAATACAATTTTCTAAACAAAGAATCTGACTTTTGAAGGAGAAAATTAAAAAAACTGTACTGTTATCATCAACCAGACAGAGTCTCCATTTAGACAAATTCACTCATTAGAACTCTGTACTCAGGAAAGGGAAAATAATAAGAGTTGCATGATATTAAGACAAATGTTTTATTTCCCACATTTTCTAATATTTGCAAAATGAAATTTAAATTTAATTAGTTAATTTTCAGGGAATCAGATGCCTGGACAACCTCTAATACTTGATGTTAAAATAATGTTTCCATCATTGCTTCAATTTCCCATTCACATGATCCTTAACAAAACTTATTTACTTCAAAGGTCTCTTCAAGCCTCAAATTACAATATAAGCATATTTTGAGGGAGGGATGGAAGGAGGCAGGGAGGGAGACAGAGAGAGAGAGAGAGAGAGAGAGAGGAGGGGGAGGGGAGGGAGGGGGAGGGGGGGGGGGAGGGGGAGGGAGGGAGGGAGGGAGGAAGAGAGAGAGAGAGAGAGAGAGAGAGAGAGAGAAAAGCTTTTATTTGGTTACAGTGCTGCTTCTTCTTCTTCTTCTTCTTCTTCTTCTTCTTCTTCTTTCTTCTTCTTCTTCTTCTTCTTCTTCTCTTCTCCCTCTCCCTCTCCCTCCCTCTCCCTCTCCCTCTCCCTCTCCTCTCCCTCTCCCTCTCCTCTCCCTCTCCCTCCCTCTCCCTCTCCCTCTCCCTCTCCCTCTCCCTCTCCCTCTCCCTCTCCCCTCCCTCTCCCCTCCTCTCCTCTCCCCTCCTCCCTCTCCCTCTCCCTTCCCTTTCCTTCTCCCTCTCCCTCTGCTCCCCCCCTCCTCCCCCTCCTCCTCTTCCTCCTCCTCCTCTTCCCCCTCCCCCTCCTCCTTCTTCTTCTTCTCCTCCTCCTCTTCCTCTTCCTCCTCCTTACTGTCTTCTTCTTACATAATGTTTTATTTCAATTTTCTTGGTGATTTTTGTTGTACTAGGTTTTTGTTTGTTTTTTGAGAAAGAACTTAAGTTGGATGGGTAGGGAAGGGGAGAAAATCTGGAAGGACTTGGGAGAGGGGAAGAATATGATCAAAATAAATTTAAATTTAAAAATCGTTTTGAATAATAAAAGTAAATATGAAACATAAAGTTCTTCTTTAGCTAAAGGGACTGACATTCAAAACAGAATCTCAAGTTATAGGGACTGTGTTGTGTCCAAGTCTTTTATTGTGTTCTTTCAACACTTCCATCTGCATTTGCTGTTAATGCTGCTGCTGTTATGACTAAGTAAGATCAGAAATCACAGAGCTGGAGACAAGGGGCTTCAGGAGTCTATGTTTGTGAGACAACAACCATCATAGGTACTAACTTAACTTGATTCTTCCAGAGATCAATGAGTGACTTATCATTTAAGCTACCTGACTCAAATTGTTCCCTCACATAGGTACAAGATGAAAACAAATTTAAATAGCTTGGAGTTCAATGTGGATTCTATATTCTAAATACCAGGATAGAATGAAGAACTAAAGATGGTCCCATCTAGAGGGGAGACAACTTTGATGAATATTGTGGTCCATCATTTAATTACAACTTGATTAAATGTTCTAGAGAAATAACTTTGAAAGTTCATAGCAGAGAGCTCTTCCTTACATAAAGGCAACATTAAGGGGAAGTGGTGGACAGTCTGGTTAATAAATCCTAGCACTCACAGATGAGTTATATGAGGTTTGTACAATACTTAAAAGCCACCTATCATTATTAAAGTATAATTAATTTGAGAAATTTGATTAAGGTACTAGAATGCAGTTCATATCATGTATGGTAAAAATATACGTATATATTGAATGGGCTCCCTTAATGAACTCTTTAATAGCCTAATGCATTTCAGTAATGAAGTCATGTGATGTGAGGTGTAAATTGCAAAATACATGGGGGCAAGAGTCATCCTGATCTATTCACCTCGGAAAGGGCCTGATGTATAGAAAAGACCAAACATGCACTATGGCCCAAGCTGAACCCACAGACTTTGATCGCTTCTTTTTCTATGTAGATACCTGAAGTGCAGAGAAATTACAGTTACTGTTGTGGGCTGCATAATACATTTACAACTTCAGCCCAGAATCCTTAGTTTCTAATCCATTAATAGAGATGAAATTGGTGAAGATGATAACCATGGCCATTTGTTAATGACCCAGAAGAGAAGAGCAGTAATAGACTTCTGAGACAATAGTCACTTTACATCAGAGTGCTAAAATTTCTTTGTATTATTTGGCCAGTATTCAGTTTCTTCTTTGTGCACCCATCACACAGGTGAGTAGAGCCTAGCCATGAGGAAGAGTATGGGCCTGGGTACCACTGCTTACTGTGATCTAATGCTGAGTGCTTTGCAATGGTCAAAAGTACACTAGTTGGAAGCATACATTGTCTCAAGCAGAACAGAATTAGCTTGAACAGAAAATCATTCTCATACTGGAATGATTTTTTTTTTTAATATAGATACTTGGGAGAGAGCAAACAGTTGTGGTTAAAATAGAAAGACTATTGCAAATTATCCTAAATTTTATAGACTTAATGCAAAAAGGATACCTTATACGTTTATGTTCTTTGTGGCTTGGGAATTTCCAAGGTTTGTAGTCAAGATGTCAAATGAGTCTGCCATCACCTGAAAATTTGACTAGAGTTGAGGATTCATCCTTCTAAATATCTCTAGACCGTCACTGTGTGATAAAGTTGACTGGCTTGTTGACAGGGCTTTGGTTCCTCAGCCTGCCTGTTCAGCTCTATATAGACTGAGTGAGTTTATGCCATAACTGGTCAAAGGGAGCAATTTCCATAGAAAGTGAAAGGCTATACTATTTCTCTGAACTACCCAACAAGTCACATGCCATCATTTCTGAAAGAGAAGGTATTTTTAGCAGAGAAAGGAACTACACAGAGACAGCAATACCGAGACATAGGATTTGCTGGAACAAGACTGAGGCCTTGTAAGCACATTGAATTAGGGCTTTAAGCCCTTTCAGGAAAGAACGTAGACACTGCAAGACCCAAGTTCCACAAAATTCCTCTTTTATGCCAGTGGTCTGTGGCTGACAATTCCTAGTATAATTAAATTCTAGATACCAGCATTTTGTGTGAGTAAAATCCTCAATTGTTTATGTGATAATTACTAGTATAATTAAAATTTAAATACCTAAATGTTGGCGCTCCATGTGAGTAAAATCCTCAATTGATTTTACTTTTGTAAAGCAAAGAAGCTGTTAAACTTTTCCTGTTTTGAATTTATTTTATGTGATGCATGTGAGTGTATTGTGTTCTTGCATTCTGTGTGTCATGTGCAGAGCCCAGAAGCGGGATTACATTCCCTAGAACTGGAGTTACATCCACATGAGTGCTGGGAATAGAACAGGAGTACTATGGAGATGCTCTGAAGAGTTGGACCATCTCTCTAGCCTGTGGTTAAAATTCCTTAGCTTAGGTTCAAACAAATAAGCAAAACTTAAAATAAAAAGGAAGCATAAAATAATGGGAAAACACTTTCTTAGTGTTCAGAGAACTTTCAAGACATGTGAGCTTGAGGTAGTTGTACTCTGAAGGGATTCTAGACATTGCAAGAATTGTTCTGAAAATATCCTCATCCGGCCACCTAACCCTTAACGAGCTGTTGGATAACCAAAGTTTGACTCCTTAGACACTGAAAAGATCTCCGAGAAAGGAGCAAGAAATAGAAAGGACCAGGGATTTTGTTTTTAAAAGGAATAGGACGGTTAAATAAGACCCAAAATTAAACCTAGGCTGACAACCTGAACCATTTCCCACCAGCCAAATAGTAGAATGACCTCAATACACAGGGACAAGAATTTACTCTTACTAAGGCCAATTCACAGCTGAGTGGCCCTGCGAGAAATTGGATTTAGTCTCAAAGATGAACATTTGTATACATGCCCATATGTATGTGTGTGTGTGTGGCCCTCACACATGACTTCTGAAGCTTGAACCTAGGTCCACATGCTTGCACAACAAGCACTTTGCAGATTACTCTATCTTCTCATTCCTTCTAGATACTTTTAAATGCTTTAATGCAGCTTCCTGCATGAATGTCTGTAACAAAGACACAGATGCAACCTTTGTATTTAATGTTCCTAACTGCTCAATGGCTGGGCACTTCCAAACTTCCCTGCAGCTAACACACACTCTTAACAATTTCTAAATCTATATTTTATCTTTGCTCCCCTGTTTCCTTCTGGACAACCTTCCCATGGGGCCGGTTTCCTTTTGTACCTACATTTCTGCCGTCTTTATCCTTCTGCTCCTTCATGGAGTGGTCTGTCCTACACCCCTCTCTTGGCGGAATCCCTTCTTCACTTCATCCCTTATTTGGGAAATTTAAAAGTCTCAACTTTGTCTCCCTGCCCAGCCATTGGCTGTTGGAACTTTATTTCCCAATCAGAGCCAACTGGAGGCAGGCTTCCTTTAGCTTACATTCGGGACAATGCAAACAAGGTATTTTCAGTACACAATTAGCATGAGATCTCAAGCCTCTACAATGTCAAATGTCAACTGTGACAGGCTAATCTTTTTTTTTTTCTTTTTTAAACTCTGCTCTCTTAAAAATGTATTTTGTCTGTGCCTTGTCTCACTTGGGTTCATGATCTGTGGCACAGAAGAGATGTAGATAAGGTGAATGATTTAATAAAATCTGAGCATCTGTTTTGTTCTTTCCATTAAGAATACAAAGGACTATTCCTAAAAAGAACTCGTATCCATTTATTATGACAGATTTATAGACTACACAGCTCAAGGTAAGGAGTCCTAAACAGAAATACAAATGAAAAGCTGTTGAAAAAACATAAAAAGGAGGGACTTAATATTCACATCATTTAGCAAGTACGCCCAAAGAAATCTCTATTGACAGGGATTGTTGTAAATGATATGTATTATTATCACCACAGGAAACTGAGGAAGTTGAGGCATTCACACTGTCAATGGCAGAGGCAAGATGTGAGGCAAGATTTCCTCCAGGCATGCTGTGTCTTCAAATCTTGCTCAACAGTATTCAAGGATCCATCCTCAATCAATACTTAAGGGCATATAAATTAAAGGAAGGGCTAGGAATATAGCTTAGAAATAGAATCTGTGCTTAGCATAGTGCCTAGAAACAAAAGTTTTTAAGTCTAAAGCACACAGAGTCCCCCACAATCTACAGAAAAGTGAGGGGAATAAAGTTATTTTCAACAGGTGAAGGTAGTTTGTATGACCCAGAACACAGCCCATTGCATATAATAGAAACACCATGAGTGTTTATGGGGTAATTGACAGGATTCTTGATGGTATATAAGCAAAGGAAAGAAAGAACAGTGTTCCTGCCAGGAGAATGAAGATGTGTCAAGATGCAGAACTCCAAGGATGGGTATTTAGCAAGTAGAGGGAGGTTCAGGGCTGCTGCCTTATTTCCATTCTCACCTGAGGGCTGCTTTGCTCTGAATGACAGCAGAGGTGACCCTTCAGCCTGTGCCGCCTGCCTATCAGCACAAGCTCAGTCTTGGTCTGCTGATGGGAGGCTCTGGCAGGCAGGACACTGCAGACCTTTGGTCCTTCCAGGGCCCTTCTTCTCTTTGTTCCCTCTAGTTTAAGTGTGCTAGGTGCCCGCACTTGTAACTTCTAAGCAGCTTCCTCCCTTACTGTCCTGTGACTTCCTATGTACAATAACTCCTTGGCACTAAGTTCTTTTAAGAAAGAAGTCTTAACAGCCTTCTGTTTCTGTTTAACCTTGACTGACAGATTCAGAATCTAGGACAGAGTATTTATTCTCAAAATATCTGAGAGAAAAAGGTATTAATTTATCATTGATGAATAGGATAAAATTAAAATTTTAATAAAATTGTTATTTATTCTTATATCTTTAAAAATCCACTTTATGTTTTGAATAATGCATAATTTATTAGTAGAGTAGCATATATATGAATAAAATATCATGTATTAAATATAACATACAATTTAAATCTATTTTATGATATTTTAATTATCCATTATTTATATTATATAAGCTATCTATTTACTATACAAATATATATATATTTACATGTATATATGTAAGCAATTATATATAAATTAAATAATGTATCAATTTAATATATTTAAATGTGTTTAAATATATATTTTGAGATGTTCAGTATCAAAGACTTTCAAGAAATAGAGCATTCATTTGAAAACTTTGGAGGTTTAATATATATGCCTATATATTTAATTAATACTGTTATAATGTAAATAAACTTCAGGGCTGGCACTATGGTGAGAAATCATGATTGAAGTATGTTATAACAGCTTCACAGGATGATGTCTGCTGCCCAAGTGACTGTTAAGATTTTCTTGGCTTCACTTTCCTCCAAATATCCTCTAAGCACTCTAAAAATGATGGGGTAACTTTTCAAAATGTACACAAGAACAGGAACGACAACAATGACTCCAGATCCAGGTCCCCATCCTTGCCTCCACATGTGTCGGAGGGCTCAAAGAATCAGATGCTTTCCTATTATCAATGATCGATGATGCCTAAAGAGGACATATCGATCCCTCTGAATGGGTCTCCAACTTCTGTTCTCCTTGTTATTCTTGGTAACAAGGAAAAGTTGGGCTGAATCCAAAGCATGAGACTCAGTTATGACAATGCCTTCTGAAAGAGTTTCTGTCTGTAGATATACTTCTTCCATCAGGATCCATGGGTACCAAGCATGATAAGCAGCCATCAACCATGTAGACCTTTCAAAGTATCAGTGTCTCTTCATATGTTAGGCCAGCATAATTTATTTTAATGTTAGTTGAAAATAATTTAGAAGAGGCCACAGGTAAATGTCGCAATATTATCTTCTTTTGGAGACAGCCTTTCTAAAACCTCTTACTTTAAGATGCTAGTTGCTTTTATTTGTGTTTTCACGTGACCCAAAGGGAAAAACTGGAAAGGGGGAGAAAAATGTCAAAAATAGCTGTACACCTGAGCCCGCTCACAGTGCTTTCCCATGTTCATGCTTCTGCACCAGTTGGTTCAATCTGGACGGAACCCTGGGAAATGAACAAACCTTTAGAATAATTTCTTTGTGTTGCACTTCATGTTTCAGGGTAGCTATTTTCAACCAGTATCACAGAATGGTGCTGCTAGCAACTGCTGGATTACACAAGAATTTGACTTCACACTGGTTCTTGAAGGAAGGCTACATTATATTAAGTGAAACTTTATTGTGCTTATCTGTTTTTCAAGTGCAACTACAATGCTAAATGCCTTCATTAAATGAAGCAAGTTGAAAAGGCATTCATAACACAGAAACATCAAATAATCTATGAAAACAAGATAAAGTAACAGTTTGTTTTAATGTTTTGGGAAAAAGAAACAGTAGCTAGAGATAGAAAAAAAAAGAAGTGTTTATGTAGAAAATATATAATCTTCATTGTAGATTGTCAGAAATTACCAAAAATATATGTTATAAAGAATCTTCTTTGTTGGATAATTCTATGAAATAAGAGTGCCTAATCACTTATTGGAGAAAACCAGCATTTAATTTCCTTTGGGTCTCCCTTTTCTATCCAGCAGAATTACAAATCTTGCAACATTATCTGTTACACACCTTCCCTGGTGCTTAGTTCTTGGATTTATGTTCTATTCAGTTACTGATTGCATTAAATAGCAATGCTAATTCTCAGTAGTTATTAAGTAAAATTAGCTAAATTATTTGAAATCTCCCTATCATGATTAAAAATACAATTTAAAATACCTTTGTTACCTTTTTCCTTTTTTTTAATTTTGGCAAGGGAACAACCATTGTTGTAATCACTGTCTCCTCAGATGGTATTTGTTATTCTGCATAGAGAAGCACAGGATTCTTTACCAGGCATACAATATAAGGATCTAATGGGGGACGTCATTTTCATCTCTCTAGCCCCACAGGTCACTACTCAGAGATAAGATTTGCTTTACAAACAAGGGCATGCATCGCTGAACAGACAAATGCTTACTAGCTATGTTTTGAAAATCTTTTCAAAAGCACATGGAAGTAAACTGTGGATTTCTCCTTTTTCCCTGCTAAACCAAATACTACAGTAAACGGTGTTTTCTAAGCACATTTAATATACATATATATTGTGTATACATGAATGTGTTCCAACTATTGGTTTATTTAAGGGGGGAAATGCTTTCCAAAGCATGGATTCCAAAGGGTATAATTAAATTTTAAATTTTAAAGACACTTTGGGCTTATTTTAATATTTCAAGATAGAAAAAGTGAGCGAGGTAGTGGTGGCTGGGAAATACTCATTTGGCTGCTTCAAGAGCTGTGCCTGGGTTCTGGGACTGTCAAGTACAGCAGCAGCTGTGCCTATAGATGATCCTGTGCCTATTCCAAGAAGCGCCTGGCTGGAAGTGGGGGATTCGTGTTCCCTGACTACCTGAGCCAAGTGCAAGAGCAGTGCTATCAGGTCCTGCAAGGCTTTGCTCTGCATTTGCCATGGATGCTATGGGTGCAGTTTTCCAGGAAACAAAGGCTAATGAAACTGAGTTAGGAGATTGTGAAACCTTCATAACTCTGCTGCAACCACGGGCATTCTAGAACTACAGAAACATGGCTTTTCCAAGTTTTATTCTTCTGGGACTTGAAAAATCATCTTTTCCCAGCCAGAATCTCTTTTTCTGAAACTGAATTTACTTCCTGAGAACCTAATATACAAGTGGGAGGCACAGTAGAAGAAGGATTTAGTTAGCCACCGCTAGGTATATTTTGGAAGAAAACATTGACCACATGCCTACAGTTTTCAGAGAAAAATGGCTTAATAGAACTATTAACTATAGATTTTTGAGAAAGGTCACACTTAAGCCAGAGAGATACAAAACTACCTCGTAGTCATAGCAAGGCTAGAAGGGTGACAGCTAGAACATTGAAAATAATCCCTGTCACAAAAGTATTCCAGCTACCTTTGTCCAGTGCATCACTGGGAAGCTCATTCTCAAGAACACAAACTAAGAACAGGAATGACAATTTTGGAATTTTTGATTCTTTAAAAAAAAATGTTGTAAGAATGTGCTTTTGTTTTAATGCCAGGTATGGGGACATGTGGGTGCTTTGACTGTCCAAAGCAGCTGGCTAGAATTTGCCTCCTGCTCTAGCAGCGATGGTTTTGCCAGCTGCAGATAGTTTCTGCGACTGCGTGATATTTGGAACTCTGGGAGTTTTTCAGAGGCTATATAAATGCTAGAACCCTGATAGGTATGGTTGGTGGTGGGTGATTGTTCAGGGGGTTGGTTGAGGTTTGTTAGTAGTCATGCTCAAAGAAGAAACTAAAGGAAAGAAACTAGATGAAGGGATCTCTCTCTTCTTCTCTATCCTTCTTTCTCTCTCTTCTTCTCTATCCTTCTTTCTCTCTCTCCTATCCAGTGAGAGTGGGTGAAATGGGGGGCGGGATAAAGAGAGGGGAAAAAGAAGAACACACAAAGTAGCAGAGACCAGCTACAAAGAGTCCTAGAAAAGTCAATATATATGTTTTTAAGGTTAACATAAGATTATAAATCCTATCTAGATAGATCTCTTAAGTACCCAGCACTGTGTTGACAATCAGGGCCCGGGACTGAATCATGGGTTTAAAACTGGCTACAGATTTGCACTAGGAAATTGTTCAGATGACACAGAATGAGAAGAAATGAGCAATCTGAAATTAGGGGGTACACAGATGTAAAACCAAAACATTGAAACTATTTATAATTTATCAGTATGGTTATTGTGGGATTTGGGTATGACTTCTGCACCAAAGAGCCTAGACCCTTGAAACTGAGTTACTTTATCTGTGTTCTCATCTGATATAAACAAACAAACACACACACACACACACACACACACACACACACACACACACACAGAAACACAACATAAATACATATACACCACACACTAAACACACACATGTACCTACCCCTTCCCCATCAGTTACTTGTAATCCAATAGCAAAAGAGTCAATGTCTCAACATGCCAAAGGACATATTTTCTAAACTTGATAACACAAGTAATGCTTTTGCTTTAAAAGATGAAGTCAAGTAGTCCTCAATGTGACCACAGATTTCATATTCCCATCTAATTCCATGTATTTACAAATTAAGTATATCAACAAAGCCAAAGCACTTTATCTTAACCACATTAACATAACAACATTTTGCCAACATGTAGGTATGTCTTATGTCAATTATACAGTGCTGGACACATCTGGCACTCCTAGACTCCTGGGTGCCAATGTGACTGCACAAGGACCCTCCCATGTCTGCTAGGCAAAGTTTTGTGTGGTATACACCTTTGCACTATGTCCCTGACTTCATTTAGACAGACACGTTTACTTCTGATATCTTTTATGTCCAGATAGTTAAAATTGAGATATCCCATACCAACTGCAAACAAAATAGAGACATTAAACTCATTGTAACAAAGATAATTTTAAAAAAGAGTTTTAGGTAGAGGGCTGGAGAGATGGTCCATTGGTTAATAGCACTGGCTACTCTTCTGGAGAACCCTGGTTCAATTCCCAGCACCCACATGACAGCTCACATCTGTCTGTAACTCCAGTTCCAGGGCCTCTGACACCTTCTCACAGACATAAATGCAGGTAAAACAACAATGAACATAAAATAAAGTATTTAATTAAAATCAAAAGAACAAAAAAAGATTTTTTTAAAAATTAGGTTTACAATTGAAGGAGAGTTTGGATTCCCAGGTGCCTTCTCACACGGGCTGTTTCCTCTGTTGTCAGTATGTGCATCAGAGCTGGAAGGCTGCATCCATGCATTGTTACTGTCTCAAGACTTGCTTTACACAGGATGCATGCCTAGAGGATTATGTCTGTGGATGTGGACGAGTGGAATGCAGCCCTTAATGCTTGTGCAGGTAATTTTCCCGTGTTCAAGATTGTTTTGAAAAAAAAAAAGTATTAATTCTTTGAGAATTTCATAATCTATACCATGTATTTTGATTTATTTCCCACCCATTCCTCCTGCCAACTAGTCTTAGATCCAAATACACGTCCTTGTTAAAAATAAGTTTTATTGTTAAAAATGTTCAAATAAATAAAAAATAACAAACAGTAAAATTATTTTTTAATAATCCATGGAGTCCAATTCATGGGTGTGAGGCCATCCACTGAGGAATGCTCAACACCACAGCGTCATCTTTAAAGACAATAACTCCACTTCCCCAGCAGTCACGAGCTGTCTATTCCTCAGACTGGGGTGAGGTTGGTGCACACCTCTCTTCTCTAAACTGACAGTTCATGAGTGCAGTGGTCCTGTAATGTCCAGAGCATACTGCTTTGCACTAGCCCTCCAGCACCTTTGGCTATTATGATTTTGCCAGCCTTTGTTTCTGGATCATCGTAGTGCCTTGTGGTGGTAGAATGTGATAGAGATGACCCATTAGGTTAGCATGCCAGAACATCTCATAGTTCTTAATTCTAAAGTGATGACTTAGGTCTACTCCCTAGCACAGCTGTTAGCTCAGTAGCTTAAGGAGAGTTTGGGACAGGTTCTTGCTCTATGAAGCTTGGTCACTGTTTCCTGTCCTTCCTCTATCTGCCCACATGTTCTGACCTTGTCTTCATGTCTTGAAAAGGGAGAGAATTGTTATCAGTAATCACCTCGTAACAGATGAGTCTAAACTTGGTGTTCTGAAATAGTGATTTGTTACCCAATTCCATGAGTACACTGGACAACTTACTCTGCATCAGGTAGTGACTCCTGGGAACTCTCCTGCCTCTGCATTCAGCCCTCTCCTTGGCTGCAATGCCTTGGTTCTCCTCCTCATGATCCCTCTCTCTAGAAGGTTAGTTTGGACTTGCTTAGCACAGAGCAGCAGGGTTCCTGGAGGACAAAGCCCCATAGAGAGGTGCTCATCGAATTTCTGACTACATCACATTTCCTAGAGGTTTGAACAATTTCCACAAGCAGACCACTTGGGAGGACCACTTAGGATGACCACTTGGGATGACCACAGGAGGACTGCAAAAGAGGTGTGATCAGGTGGGAGCACCAATGTGATAGTTTAAGTCCCTAACAGGAGAATCTAGCTCTGTAACTGTTTTAAAGGTTTTCAATGTATGCCCAATGAATGTGTGGTGTGTAATTAACATCTTATTAGTAGTAGAGACTGCTCTTGCCTCATAAGGATAGAAAAACGCATATGTGACTCTACAGTCCGACCTTGTGTCATGAAGGAGACTTGAGAGTTTGGAATGGGCTTCTTAGCTAATTTGTCTTCTTTCAACTTCCAAAACACACCTTGGTTCACAGACAGTGAGACAAGAAATTAACCTTAGAAAGGAAATATGATGCCAATGCAATAAAGTTAAAAAAATGTTGTATTAGGTAAGTTCCTAGCATAATAAACCAGTAATTCTGCACACACTATCAATAACAGACATGATTTCTAAAATCATGATGCCTTAAGATCAACCTTTGTGAAATGCAAATCCTTCTATGTACACAACATATTAGTTTGATATTCAAGAGTTCTGAAGTACAAGTATTTCACATGTGACACCAAGAGTAGAAACTTCCTTGGGGTAGGGTAAGTGAGCATATGTTTCATAAAGTCAGATTTAAGGTAGAATTTGGGGAAACATGCAAAACTGTGGTGAGACGGATAATGACCATCACATGTAGAGGAAATCTGATTCCAACTTTGGATGAATCTTTCTGAAAGAATGGATTAAAGTAATGTGTGTTTGGGGTCCTTCTCTATTCTTGACAATATGGTTTCATGCGCTATATAGTCTGAATGCTTGCTTGCCTATTAATTGCTCACAGGGTCAGGACATGGAAAGCAACTAACCAAATAAGCACTCATTATTCACTTGTCTTGATTGGATATGGTGGGCCCTGCCTCTACACAAGCCATACGTTACCTGTAAACATCTGATCCAAACATATCGTTGACATCACTCTATTTTCGAGTCCCCTATACACAAAAAGAAACATGGGTAAGGCAATAGCTTCTTGTAATGAGACTAATACAAGAATAACATAAAAGGTGTGTTTCATGGCAAGATATGGGTAACTTTCAACTGTCTTTAATGAAGAATTCAAACGCTGAAAGGTTTTAGTCTTCACATTGTAGTATGGATAGAGGTGAGAATGAAAGACTAGCTTTTTCAATGAGGCCACAAGGCTAGAAAGAAATTTATTTCAGATTCCCTGAATCACATTATCAATCTAAACCAAATATGTCTGTATTAACAACTACAGTCAAAACTAGTATCCAATGTACTTTTAACCAGATATAGAGCAGGTCTTAAGTCTTTCTTCCCAGACTAACATATGTCCCTAAAGTTTTAAGCTCACTCTATACTTGGGCAATAGTGTTACGGGCAAGCCCAGTCCTCAAGCTCCTGTGGAACTTTCCATGGTCTAGTTTGAATTCTGCTTTCCTGGTGGAGTTGAAGTAGCTCCAGAAGGTCACCCCGAGCAACCATGTGCCCCTTGGTGTGGTGGTGGCTGTTGAGCAGCTCTTCTGCAGTTGGACATCACTTATATTTGAGGTTTTTGAAGTAAACCTATTGTTTCTGCTGAGTCCACTTATGCCAGAGAACTTGGGTGGCTGAGAATTTGGCGGGAAGAAAGGAGTGAGCAGAGGTGCATGTTCTGGCACTTTCCATGAAGGCTACTCTCCTGCGTGGGGGAGGGAGAGACGCCCCCCCTCCCTCCTTCTCCTCCTCCTCCAGCAAGTGCACCTCAGCAGAGATTTGGGGATCGCCTCACCTGTATTTACAAACCCACCACCGCACTCCCCGCACCATGCACCCGCAGCCTCTCCTTAAACAGATAGCCGCAGCCCAGAAGCTGGCGAGCTGGACGG
The DNA here is from genome assembly GCA_021653895.1 of Mastomys natalensis. Classification (NCBI taxonomy): domain Eukaryota; kingdom Metazoa; phylum Chordata; class Mammalia; order Rodentia; family Muridae; genus Mastomys; species Mastomys natalensis. Next base: position 3,026,193 of record JAJTUV010000327.1, on the reverse strand, counting down.
ACCGAGGGGGAAAGACAGACAAATCGGTGTGAGCAAGCAAGCTAGCGAGCGAGCGCGGGGACCGGGCAGCGGGGAGCGCGAGCGCGGGACGAGCGCGGGTTCAATTAGCGAAACAAAGCAATCATGGCGGAGCGAGCACACCGGGCTGCGCGCCCCGAGGACTCGGCGACCGCCCCGCGCCCTGGCCGGTAAGTGACGCGGCGCCACGCGGCCTCCGCGCTCGCTCCCGCCGCCCGCGCCCCCGCGCCGCCCCCGCCTCCGCCCCGCGCAGCTGGCGCCGCCGCCGCGAGGCCCTGCGACCGCGGGCGCCCCCGGGCCCTCCGCCTCCGCAGGGGCTCGCCCACCCCCGCCGTCCCGCCGTCCCCGCCGCCCTGAGCTGTGGCCCCGAGCTGGCCGAGCTCCTCTGTGCGAGCAGGGTGCCTGCATCCCGTGGCCCACGGACCCCACCGGGGCCTCCCTCCGGCCTGATCCCCGCCTCCCGCTTCTGCTCTGCCCCCCTCGTTTTCCCTAGTTCCCTCGCGTCCCCAGAACTGGCCTCCGGCCGGAGAAGGTGCCAGCAATCACCTCCCGCTGGCTAGCCAAGGGATGACTGCACCCTCGCCTCTGTGGCCCCAGGGCTCACTTTTCCAATCTCGGGACAGAACTCTTGCTCCTGCTCAGGCTCTTAGGCTAGTGTCTTTGTGAGGAGGTTGGCGCAGCCCTTTTAGAAGATAGGAAAACAAAGGCGACACGTAGGGAACATACAGGGCGATGTCACCAACAACAGAGGGGCTCTCTGTGTTCTCAGAAAAGAGGGTTTTCTTTAAGGAATCCTCAAGCACCATGCGCATGTAACTGACATATCTCCTGTTTAGAGATAAAAAGCAATCCTTGGGTCCGTCAAGGATATCTCAATTTTCCTGTCCACAGACCCCATTTAATGTTCAGTGCGTCCAGTTGTTTGCCTTTTTGCTTTTCCTTGTTCGGCCTTTTCGGGACCTTAGTTAATCTTGTACCTATCTTTGTCCTGTTTGGGGGAGAAATGACAGCAGAGGGTGTCTGCTGGGCAGAGAAGGGCAGCTGTTTGCTTCTATGCGTCTTTTGAGTCTGACATCTCACTGCTGACAGGTTACCCTGCAGATTATGGCGCAGTGAATTGCTTCATCATTCAGAAAGAAACTGCTGATGACATTAAAATAGTCTTGTATTGTCATTGAAATCGCATATGGCCTTTTACAGATAGGATCCAATGGACTTAATCAGTTATTTTTGCTGGGGATTGAACCCAGGGCCTTGTGCATAGTAGACAAGTGCACCATCTCTGAGCTATACTCCCAGGCCATAAAGTCTCTAATCATAATTTTTATTACACCTCTTGATGGCCCATCTGGAATAAGACACAGTCTATTTTTCCCCTCTTTTCTCTTGAAAGTGACAAAAAATGCTAATTGATGCTCATTTAATAGATTAACTTGCAAAAACCATATAGAGGTTGAGCAAAGCAACAGACCATGCATGCTTCAGCCCAAGTCAGTTCCTCTTTGACAAAGCAAGATGTACTTCCCAATGACTCATCGATAGGCTCAAACCATCCCCTTACCATATTGCTTCTAAGCTCCTTTTTTTATTTATATTTGTATTTTGTTGTTGTTGTTGTTGTTTTTTGGCCAATGGACATTTCCAAAACTAAGATTTACTTTCTCAGAAAGGGACAGGAACTGACCGGGTGACAAGCCTTAGCTAACTCAGCCTGAGACTGGCTGGAGGCGGCAGCTCACTGAAGACTGTACATGTTTATTTTTCACAGTTGTGTGGACATAAGGAAAACAAAGCTGGTGCTTCGTAAGGAGCTACTACCAGACACTTCACACACTAGTTAGCTCGAGATTCCATTACTCAGTAGCCCTGAACTCCTTCTCATAAATGGATTTTATGTTGACTTCCTGTCCATACCGGGTCAGAGATCATCATCCTGGGAGGAAGTGCTTTGGCTTCTAAAGTGACGTTAGTGGAGGCAAAAAGATCAGCCTTGGGATTATAGATCTTGCTGACCCATTAAGGGTCAGTAAATTAGTAGACTACTTGAGTTGACACTTCTGATCTCAACTTAATGGGTTGATTAACTTATGGCTCTATCTTCATTATGGGCTATTAGCACATTGTTAAACTGGATCTCGGACTTAGGAATTGTTTTTATGTTTACTTTTTTGCTCTCAAGGTTAATCAATATTCATTATGGTTTTAGTTTTTTTTTTTTTTTTTTTAACTCAAAGGTTAGCTAGATCCTTCTATAAAAAAAGATATTCAATACATTTATGAGTTGAGGTTGCAAAACTGTCTGGCTAAGGAATTTACAACATGCAAAAGGATACACAATAAGAGGCGGTACCATAAAGAGGAACTAGACACATGACATGCACATGTTAAGGGCTTCTTGCTCATCATCAGCACCTCCATCCTCTTATCCTTCTGTGTGCCTTTCCAATTATAGTCACAGTAAAGCATGACATTCAGACCTCCACTGAAGACTTGTGGGGCTGCCAGCTAGGAACGGTCAAAGCCTAGGCTTTGCCCTCAAGGTGCCTTGTGAGGAGTGTTTTTTTGTGATCAGTACATCTTAGAATTAGTCTGTAGACTGCATTATTAAATCCATAGAGTATATCTTTTTTTTCTTGCCTTTCTTGAAGTTTGTAACGCATTCCAAGGTCATTGTAATCCTGGTGATTTGGGAATCATCAGTAATCATTCTTTAATCTCAGTGGTTGGCAATTAATATATTAGTAACACTGGAGAAATCACTAGAGAAAGTTAAAATGTATCCACTCAGTCACACAATTAATTAAGAGGTGTGTACAGTGTTTCCGATGGAACATCACTGGAACCGAATAGGTTGGTGGGCAGGTATTGATGCAAACAAAAATACACTCAAACCAGAGAATCTTGAGGCTTCCATAAGGAGTCTCCACCAGACAGTGGCTCATTACTTAGCTTGAAATTCATAGCCTTCTTCTGGGGCCTAGACAACTGAGTTCCTTCTGAAGTCGTGTATATACCTCTTAACCATCACATGATTGAGTGGGTACGGTTTATAAGTTTCTCTAACTTGAAGAGAATTAGTAAACTTTTGTGGACGTTGCTCCAGATCGTGGATGGAGATCCAAATTATGGAAGGCTGCTATGCTTTTCAGAGACAGCCCAAGACCTGGCTGGAGGGTTAAGGGTGCAGGCAAGGACGAAGCAGAACAAGGAAGAAGAGGATTTTCAGAACCCTGTAGTAGATCATTTTAAACAAGAATGCCTAAGGAGGATGTTATCAGAAGGTACTATAGCTGGGAACAAACCTCTGTCACAGGACCAAGTTTTAGAGAAAACATAGTCTTAGTTAAAACAGAATAAAAATAGCATTAGCTACACTAAAAACTCCAAAGCAAATAAAATCTGTGAGAGCACCTGCCTTCAAAAGCAGCCACATGTGTTAATATTAAAAGTCTTCGCCAACAGGTAATCCTCTTGAGTCATCTTCTTTAGCTGTTCAGGACACTCGACCACAGGACCCAGGTCGCTAAGCTCAAGAGTAAACAGATAATTATCAAGTGTCAGAGCTCAAGCTGACTTGAAGTTCAATGTCCTTAGCGCTTGCTCTACATTTATTTCATGTTCTTAAACCCTGGCAAAATATGTATGCGTGGAAATACAACCCTTCCACAAATTATCTTGATATTTGGGGGATTTATTTTTCTTTGGGGGATCTGGCATCATCTTTACAAAGTTAGGGATATACTCTAGGCACTTTTGTTGAAATATCTGCTCGCTGCCCAGCAGAGACAAGAACGGTGCTTACTGGTCTGCTCTGCCATCTCAATGGCTGAACTGGTTCAGTAGTCCATAAAGTATTCTCAGACTTGTGCTGTGTAAATGTAAAGGAGACAACTTATTAAATATATGTGTTTTGTGAGGAAAGGAGAAACAAAAGCAAGGCATTTGGCAATCTGCAGATGGATTTGAGAATATGAATTTAGCTTAATTTAAAATACAAATTTTAACTAAGTGCTGGTTTTGTCATAAGCTCGGAGGAAGTCTGTGAAAAATAATATGGACCTGCTAAAGCAGTTCCCTTCTCAGTCTTCCTTCAGTCCTACTCAACTCACTAAAGCAGCGGTACAAACACTGTGGCCCGAGAACAAGGCAGGGTTCAGAGGAGCAGCAGCTCCAGTCATCACTGGCTCTCAGTTGCTCCTCAGAGATGGACACTCAACATCAGTGAGTTAGCAAAGCCTCTGGCAGATGGGGTGTGGTCTAGCTCAGGGGTTAATAACTGAGCTGAGAGGCAAAAGTACCAGCTTTTCTTGGGCTTGTGCTTTATTACCACCAGGACACAAACTCAGAACCAAGAAGAAGGTGAAGCAGGAAGATGGCAGAATTCAGAAGGTGACAGGGAACTGTGGCATGAGGACTTTGTCCTTACTCCTGAATGCTCAGAGTTACATAGAGGCAACAAACTCAACCTTGGGAGAACCTAGCTCTTTCAAGGGAATAATGTCTCTGCTGTGCATGATTCATAGACAGAGGTTAAGCCAGCATAGGGCAAAGATTGGGTAGCTGGAAAGAAAAAGGCAGCAGCTATTAATGTAGCAACCCCATGCAACTATAGATTTGCACTATACAAACATTTATAATACAACATTCTAAATGCACGCAATTTGAGAGCAACTTTATAATCAAACAAAACCATGGATTCAGGATTTCTTATTTCCAGTAAGGCACCGAAAGTGACTTTAGCTTATATAGAAGTAGCATGTCAAAGTTGCTACATGAAGTTCTTGCTGTGTTGACAAGATTTGGTGAAGTTTTAACGTTTAGGAATATAATTCTACAATCTGTTTGTCATGGAATCTCCTTTTCCAAAATGAAAGCGTCTAAATATAGCTGTGGGAAAACTGAGCACTGGAAATCCGTCTAAGTTTGGACGATGACATTCTACTCTCTCTATTGGCTTAGTCCTTCTTTACACTAGGACATTTCTTTAATGACTTCTTGTGGGCATTATGTAAAATTTAACGTAATTGATTAGATTATGGTAACTTCCTGGTTAACAAAGCAAAAGCAGCAAATAGTAAAGTTCTTTACTATCTCATAGTTTGTTGAAAATGTAGCTTATATAAAAGAGGCTTCTTGACCCTAAGACTATCACACAGTCACGAGTCCAGGGAACTCAGTATCTTGAACATTCAAATGAATATCTTAAAAAAAATTAACCTTTTCAGTGTTTATGATTCCTAGAAAATTTTAGCTATCCATAATTTAAGAGCAACCTATAAATTTCTATCATTTTATAGAAGGTCACTGCAAGTGTTGTGGCTTAAGACAAAGCACATTTATTTATTATTATTAATTTGTATATTAAGACTTTTAACATCTGTTTCATTGTTCTTAAACCAAAATATCACTGGGGTGGCAATTGTTTTTGAGGACCGTAACTTCTTGGCTCCTGCTACCCGTCCTCCATCTTCAGAGACAGCAATATAGCAATATTGCATCTTTCTGAACCACTCCTCCGTGCCCTGCCTCCCTAAGTTCAGCTGGGAAGGGCTCACAAGTAAAGATTCACAATATTTGATTGAGCACACTTGGAGAGGTGAGCATTGTTATTAACCTCGGTTACAATTCCAAAGTACCGTTAGCATATTGCAAGTTTGGTGTTTAAGGCTTCCTGTTGACAGGTTGTAAGGATGAAGACACCATTTGGGATACATTATTTTAGCTAATCTTGTTTGTCTCCTAACGATTCTAGTTTGCTTATCTGCAGAAGCAGAGAGTGAAACAAAAATTCCAGGACCAAAAGTTTCTTTGTAACACAGACATTACTGCCAAATGAGGAACTTAGATAGGCAGTAAAGGCCAGAGAAGTTTCATTAGCAATGGGAACACTGAAGCGTCCTTCTATTGGGGAATCAGAGGGAAGGCAGGGACTGAGAGTTTAACAAAAGGGTGAAGCTCATGGCATTTGTCCTCCATATTCTTCATGTCACTCTCTCTGCACATCGGCCAACTATGTTCCACCAGACAAGCTGAAGACCTTAAGCAACCATCATAGATGTTCATAGTAAGTAGCGTTCACTTGAAGGAGTGAACCGGAGTTCCTGTCGGGCTTGAGAGTAGGTGAATTGATTTCCTCATCTCCAAGACTAAATTCTTTTTAGCTCTATGGTTCTGGTACACCTCTCTGCTTCGCTCCAGTGATCTCTCTCCCACTCTCTTTTGTGGTCTATTTAGCCTCAACATGTGTTTTCTGGAACACAGACTTAAGCGTCACACAAAACAGACAATCAAAATTCTTCCATTGATCTCCCATCAACTGTAGTGAAACTTCAAAGAAAGTCCTCAGCTGAGCCCTCAGGGACTTCCATTCTGGCCCCATAGACCTGACTTTTGTCAGCTCATAGCTTCTACAGTCCAATGTGTGTGCATTTTAATCCAGCCGCACAGCAGAAGCCGCACAGTGTGCCTGCTGCCTTTGCTTTGTTCCTAGGCCTTTGCCCCTTGCATCTGAATCTGGATGCCAGGAACTCTTCACCTGGCCAGCTTCAGGCTCACCCATCTCACTCCTCATTATTCTTCATCTCGTGATTTTCTGCATTCATGCTCTTGATCATAGAGTCTCCTTTTCCGGGCTAATGATCCCGTCTCTGGCATCCTTGAAGGTGTGGGTGAAACCTTTCCTGCCTTTATTTAGGTTTCCATTTGCCTGTCCCAGCTGGAAGTGAGGCATCTTTCCACTCTCAACTCTTTCAAACTTTTAGCTTGTAGTACTTTTTGTTCATAATATTAGCTATCATTTCATGGAATGTAAGTTTAAGCATCTCAGACAGGTTTCAGCATCTTTGAAGGGAGCAGGATGTCATTTCTTTTCCTTTGCCTCAAATCCTTGAATGTTTTCCTTGCAGCTCCTCCAGTGTTGTGTGGCTGTATTGGTAAAACACAAATACTCTGTTTTAGAGAACTGTGACCAAAGCAGACACTGTAAGGGAAAATGAATTTGTATTTTAGGTGAGCTTTCTACTCCAGGGCACCTACTAAGAATGAAAACAATGGGCTCTCCTTTTCACTTATTCAGTCAAGGGATGGACAGAGAAAACCAGCATGCTTAAACCCAAAGCTGCCTGGCTAGAAGTCTGGAAGTTTCCCCAGTTCTTTTCAGAGAGGAAGCGAGGAACTGAAAGACTTCTGCCTTTTCAAAACCAGTGAGATACAATTTAAAAGTATTTGAACTTTTTCAATTAACCATTTTCAATTTCTGAAAGTAATTTCCAAAGAGCCTAGAGAATAGAACTCCCTTTGGAATTCCAAAATACCCAGTGGCTTCGTGTGTGTGTGTGTGTGTGTGTGTGTTTATGTGTGTTGTATGATGTGGAATGGTGGGGGTGTGTGTATGTTGTAACGTGGTGTGTGTATGTGTGTGTGGTGTGGTATGATGTGTAAGTGTTTGCGTGTGTGTATGTGGTTAGGTTTGTATGTGATCTATGGTATGATGCGATGTGTGTGTGTGTGTGTGGTGTATGATGTGGTGTGATGTGTGTGTGTGAGTGTGCGTATTTGTGTGGTGTGTGTATGTGGTGTGGTGTGTGTTTATGTGTATGGTGTGTGTTTGTGTGGTATAGTGTGTGTGTGTGTGTGTTGGAAGTAGTACTTCACAGTAGTGTTGAGCTATTTGTTAGAGCCAACAACAATTTGTTGTTGTATTGTTTTCCAGATAAGAATGTATTTTTCTGGAGGTATCATACTTTATGTATTCAAGACCTCACTGACATTAGTCAGTTGAGTTAATCATCAACACATGATGTTAGCTGTATACAGTTCTCAGCTCTGGAAGTTTAGAAGGATGTTTAGAAAGACCTCACCTGAAAACATGGCAAAATAATTGGCTGTGCTGTGCTGCGAAAGTAATTCCAGATGACCCCAGTGAGCAGGCACTGTGGTGCTCTCTACTGTCCTCTCTAGGCGGACAGAATATGAACATGGTGGAACATGGAGCTTATAGATCATACAGAAATCATTTACTCTCCTCTTGCAGGCAATTTAAGAGCTGAGCAAGCAGATCCGACAGTATTAAGAGAAATGGCTCCCATCCATACAACACGAGTTACAACTGAATTTCAGGTCTCCTGACTGCTGGACCATAGTCCTTCCTATTTAAAGTGTGGTCTTTGGACCAGTAGTGCTACTTGAGAGTTTATTAAAAATGCAGAGTCTTGGGCTGCACTCCTGACCTTCTGGATCAGAGTCTGCTTAAACAACTTCCACAGATGAGTTACAGTCAGAGTCTTTTGAGGAAATCTTTACCCTCGCTTTAACTGCCATGTCTGAGAGCATTTCCTGAATGTTTTCATTTAGCATAGTGGCCTGGAACAAGACGTGTAATTGTTGTATTTGGAATGTGTTTTGGTTAAGATTTGATGTCTTAAACATATCTTTTAAGTATTCTTTAAGTACATGGACTTCATTATACTTTCTGCATGTGTTTGACATTGTAAACTTAACTGAGTATTATTATTTTTTTGATGCTACATTCTGTGACCAAAAGAGAATTGAGACACTTTCAAGGATCTTACTATCTGGTTAAGGAAAATGGAAAATACAGACTCGTGAGAATACTGTGGGAGTAAAAGTCACAACCAGAAAGAACACTGTGGCCTAAGAGCATATGGTGTTTGCTGTGGGAATTTGGAGCAAGATCATTGATTTTTAGACTTGTGCATGGTCTTGGGATGGCAGAACCAAATAAAAGTGAAGTGGACTGCAGACTGTACTGAGGAGTGACAGGAATGCTTCAGCCAGTGGGATCCAGTCAAGAGAGACGAGCTTAAGCGCACCTCACTTTGTGTCTCAAGGTAGGATGGAGACTAAATTTAAGTGTGGTTCTCCATGATCCAGTAGAAGGCTGATCTTGTCTTAAGAAGAGACTTGATGCTTCAGATATAAAGGAAATCATTTTTCAAACAAGAAGAGAGTTCAGACAGAACTTTGAAGTATTAATTATTGGTAAACTCCATCTGCATTACAGCCAGGGACACGATGGTCCCATCATGATGCTCATCTGATCCATCTCATTCTCCTCACACGTCTGGCCACAGTCTAATGCTGAGACCCACAACAAGCAGCCCCGTGGTGCAGTCCAGAAAGTGCATGGTAATCTTCTTAACCTTCAAAGGAACATCCTTTAAATGAGATGATGGGTCCAAGATGACAATTCTTAGCCACATGTGGCTGCTGAGAGCTCTTGAAACATGGCTAATCAAACAGAGTCGTGCTCAGTGGAAGAGGACACCAGGTTTCAAAGACATATCAAAAGTGAAATTTTTACGTTAATTACTTAGTGAAATATTACTTTGGCTACATTGGGAGTTAAATGGAATATATATTAAAAGTAGATTCACCCTTAACTCTTTGAATGTAGCTACTGGAAAATTAATGATTATATATTCTACTCACATTAGATTACTGTGGGCAGGCTATTTAAACATAAATTTACTTCCAAATAATTACCCTTTTCTCACATCTTGGGAATATCCTCCCAATCGCATATATGGCTCTAGATAACCTAGAAGTGGTTTTGGTTTTGGACTTTTAATGATGGTGTAAAATTAAAGTCAAACAGCAACTGAAGAGTTTTCTTTATATAGTATTTAAGTTTTTAAAATTTGCTATTGTTCTTCAGCAGCCTTACAGTTGCTTTGATTGCATGGATGTGTAGGTATGGGATGTGTGTACCTCTTTTCCTCTGAATGGTGGAACACATTCCCTATAATATGCGTTATGTGACATACACTGGATGGGACAGAATGTTAGGTTTTGTTTTCAGTTTGGTGTTGATGTGAAAGCTACAGTTAATAAGAGAGTTGTGTGAGTGCTTGTGTTTCAGGAAGAAAGGCTCCCTGGATCTGCCTCAGAGCTTTCGATATTCTGTACAGGGAATCAAGTGACATGTTCAAATTAACTGTGGCCAGACACATCCACATGATATGAATATAAATGTTTAAGTCTTGTACAAATAGGGTTCTTAGTATCAAGAAAAAGTGCCGTCTTGCTCAGCAAGTCAAAACCACTGTATCTCACTCTTTTACTGAGACATTGCAGTACAAGATTTGCGTTGAGCTCCACTGTGATATTTCTTTCAGAATATGTATCTCACCCCACTTGAAGGGAACTCCTTCAATGGCCTAAAATGTTCAGACCATAGTTTTCAAGGTTTGAAAAATCATCCTACCATTCTATATTTTTAAAAGACCTCTAGTATCATTATTTGTTTACTTGTGTGGGGGTGGGTGGTGGTAGTGGTGGTGTGTGTCCTTGTGTGCTGAGGACAACTTGTGGAAATAGGCTCCTCCTCTTCCCATGTGGCTCCTTGGTATCAACTGAGATTATTAGACTTGGCAAGTAAGCGCATTTACCCAGTGAGCCGTCCCCCTAGTCCCAGTCCTACTGTTTTGACAGTACTGAGGTGGTTGATTGGGAAGACTTGGGGAGTATACGCTGTTTGTTTTGCTAGTAGTAGACAGTTTTCATGTTTCATCAATTAGTAAACCAAAGCAGTCCAGTGCACAAGAAGTAGCCATGGAAGTCCAGGCCCTCACCTTCACAAATTGATTTTCGATCGATTCGTATCAATTAACTCATGGAATGGCCAACTTGCCACATCACCATCTATCCATCTATTGTGCTTCCCCTGCAGACCTCACATTAATGGTAGGCCATTTGGGGTCACTTCCAAGTGTTTACCCTTTCTACTCTTCACTTGGCCTGGGGCTCTTTAACTATCTGCTGGGCTCTGCCTCTGTTCCCTGTGTTATATCTTCTGTCAGAGAATAGTTTTCTTGCTTTTGGGAATCTTAAGTAATCTATTGTGTTCTGTAGTGTTGGGCTTGTCTTAAAAATGAAGACTTGTTAATTCATGAAGAGAGGGTAAGGTCCTGTAATCCAAGTACTTTTTCATTTTGCCTATTTCCCTCTATGCTAACTGGATGAGCCAAATTGATTTCCTGCAACCTATTCCTGAAGGTGGTCAAATGACCTTTCACTAGCATTGCCTAAGACCATCATAAAACACAGATTCATAAGAGGAGCAAAATTACAGTTTTGAAGAACTAACAAAACTAATTTTAGGGTTGTGTCACACACAAGATAGGGAATTGTTATTAATGGGGTACATCATTAGGAAGGTTGAGAACCAGTGAGCTTAAAAGAATAGGAGAGAGTTAACTAAAATTTCAATATGTTGTTAAGGGGCCTTGGACTGTCCCATGCAACTTAATCCACTGGAAAACAAATCCATTAAAAGATGCAGAATGTTTCTCTCTCTCTCTCTCTCTCTCTCTCTCTCTCTCTCTCTCTCTCTCTCTCCTCTCTCCCTCTCTCTCCCTCTCTCTCTCTCTGGCTTCTTTCAACTTGCCACTTGTTTTCAGAGCTAAAAAAGTAATACAATTATTAGTGGTCATAGAGTATTGAAGTACCATTCCAAGAGTGTAACAGGCTTTGTTCTTAGGAATGGCAATTTGTTATACATTAATTACAATCAAAGTAAACTAAGTTCCAAAGAGTGTTGCTGTGCAGAGAAAAAGAAAGTCAGTCAGGCAAAAACAAATGTAACTGGTGGGAGCTGGGACTACAGTTCAGGTGTCCGGGGGCTTGACTAGCATTCACAAAGCCAGGGCTCCATCCCCACCATCACACAAATGGGCTGTGGTGGTGCAGCACTTAATCCCAGCTGTGAGAACCAGAGGCAGAGGGATTAGAAGTTCAAGTTTATCACTGACTCATTAGCAAGTTTGAGGTCATCTTGGGAGATATGAGACCCTGTCTCAAAAACTAATTCATTAGTTAATCCTTGAAAGTTGTAATTATTATGGCCATTGAATTCTATAGAGGTTATAGATATTTAAAAAAAACGAATTCTTGGTAAATTTAACAAATTCAATGTATTTCACATTTATTATTCGGTAAATTGACCATTTCATGAATGGGTTAGTCAGCTGCTCTGAATGAAGCTGATGAATCAGACACATCTTTAGAGAGCTTATAGGACCATGTCCTTGGAGCCTCTACCTAGTACCTAGTCTAGCACCTCACACAGCTTTGAGGTGTGCTGTCTTCCTTTGCAGGTGTTAAGGGCTCACCACAATTAGATTCAAGTCAATTGTCTACAAAATCATGTCAGTTTTCTGGGCTTTTATCTTCTGGGATTAAAAGTAAAGGAGTTTGACTGAATGCTAGCTCTCCTTCCATCCACAGAGTTCTATGGTATCAAAGCCAATGCAAGCTGTCTCTGGCCTGCTGTACATGTGCAGATCTCAAAACTGCTAAGGTGTCCGCTCCAGACATGGACCGAATGCAGGGGTTAATGTCATTGCATCACTCATGTTGAGTAGGATCAGCTTCTCCAAGGTGTTTGCTTGGACCTCTCTGACCTGCGGCCTGAGCAACAGTGTGGGAAGGGGAGAAGGAAGGACTTAAGTACCTGCTATCTCTGGGTGGCCCTGAGCTACAACTACGAGTGCTGCTGTCAGTTCACTGCCAAGGACATCCTGTTATTGATGCCTCTGGCACATGGGATGAGCTGAGAGTACTCAAAGCTGGATTGGGTATAGGCTGAAATGTTCCCAAGTGTGAGTAGTCTGCTGATTCCTGCCTGCTTCCATGCATCCCACTCTGAACTTTGTTACTTATCAATATTAATCATTTATCTGTCATCCTCAAATAGTCTGCTTTTATCAAAAGGTAGTGGGCATACACTCAGTTGTATTACAGCCCCTGAACATTTCTGTGCAGAGAAGGCCTTTATTCTGTCTGGAGCATATCTTACTTGTGAATTCAAATTAGTTAGAATAATAAATAGCTTTTTTTTTTTTTTTTAAGAGCAAACCAAAAAGCCTGTGTTGAAAATAGCTACAGCCTAATTTAAAATGCTATAGAAAAAGTCTAGTCTTTCTTTTTGGTACTTTATAGTGTTAGAGTGAGGACGTTCCTTTCTAGGCTGCCAGCATCTCCCTACATAATATTAAGTCTCCCTACCTTCAGAAGTTCTAAGCAAAGTAAAAAGCCCACACTTTCTTTAAATTTCCATCTGTAAAATGCAACATACACCTTGACATAGGTGCCAGGGGAGAAAGAAAGACAACTCCATGCTTGAGGAGCCATTGGCAGAGCACACTGAAGTCTTTTCATTCAGCTCTCAGGGAATGCGGATTTAAGGCATGGGCAAAACATTTCATCCCTAGAGGGTCCAGAACCCGTAATCCTGCCTTAAAAGTAGCTCCACATTAATTTTTGCAGCCAGGTGGACACGGAGGGCTCGCACACAGCACTCGCTCTCTGTCTACGATCAGAGACACCCATGGTTCTCATCTTCTAATACACCCATACTCAAGTGAAGGTTTCCTGTGTTTCCCTAAGGATCCCCTCTCCCCAAAACAAGAGGAACAAGATAAGCCCCATGTCTATAATGTATTTAGATCTTAACTACGTTAGAATACTTTTTAATACATCTACAGGCAAGACCATATATGCCTAGAAACATATTTAAAATTTGACATCTGAAAGCTCACATTTCATAAACCGACAAATTGCGAATTGGTTAATGTGCATTACCAAAGCATGAACTTCCTCTAAGTACCCTCATCCTGGGTTAATTTAAAATGTTACATTTATCCGCAGTTTACTTCCACTCTACTCCAGGGTTGCATTTATTGTTTAAAGTGAGATGCACCTGGATGAAATGAGCGTTTCTATGTTCTGGCTTTCCTTTCTCTTTTCTGCTCCCCAGGCTGTTAACTGTTACTGTCTTACTTTATCTGAAATTATGTACTTAAGCCATTTAATAAACTCAGAAGAGGTGAGTTCCCAAAATAACAACTGGGGCATATATTACAACCATTTCCTCAAAAAAAAAGGAAATTGAATGCCCTATACAGTAATCCCCCACTACCCACATTCCCACCCTTCACCCAAGAAGAGCTGAGTTGTTTCAAGACTGCATGTGGTCTGTGATTCTAGCATAGTAAACAAACAGAACAGACAGAGAAACGAAACACAAAAACAAAAACAAAAAACCAGTGCTGCTACATAAGCCAGCAGTGACGGTAATGTGCCAGTTTTGAATTGTTCCCTGTTTTTATTACAGGTTCTAGGTTTCAGATGAGCAGGAGACTCCTATTGCTTTTTATTGCACAGTATTAAATTGCGGCTTCTGGCAGGCAGCACCTGCCCTCTTCCTGGCATGGGCTAGTGTGGAGTGGGCCATGTGATACACTGATGCAATGTATATTTTGTGTTGCTCTATGTGGGGATTTAAACATTGGGGAACAAAATCTCTCCCTGAGGATATGCAACCTCTGGTGTCAGGTCTGAATAATGACTTCACATAATTAAAACCTAAAAGCCAGTATTATACAGGGCTTGCTTCTTTATCGGATGTTTAGTGATGGAATGAAGCAAAAAACCTCAGTAGCATCTTTAGACACATGGTTGTAATACCTTGTTGCCTTTGGATAGGAATTACCTGAATGTTTGTTATCTTGTTTGGTTTTGGTTTTGTTTAGGTACAGGAGATTGAACCCATGGCCTCACATATCCTAAATGTGATATACGATATTTACCTCAGGGTAAATGCTTTCCCATTAGGGAACAGCCCAGCTTACCTGATTGCTGTTTGATGTGGCAATCTATGTTTAGAATGCCATGTGGGAGAGTTAATCATATATGTGCATACTGATTCTTTTGCTCTGTGTGTTATGCTACAAATTTTAAGTTAGGAGTTTTTAAAATAATAAACATATGTACTTTATCTACAGATTCTCACGCACAGGCTTAAAACCTTTGCTGAACAGATAATGCAAACGTCTCCTTTCTGCACATGCTTAAGGGTTTTTTGTTTCTTTTTTTTTTTAACTTCAAAAAATGAAACTTCTTTGCCCTTAGTTTTGATAGTACCCTCTGATGTTCACTTTCTTTTTTAGTATTTTTCAGAGTACTCTTCAATCTAAGTTTATAACTGAAATGACAAAATACATATAAGCAAAGTGGTGATTAAATCTGTGTATGTGCCACTGTGGGTCTGTGGATGGCTTCTTGAAACATATAAAAGTTAAAACTTAACTTTTATCCTCATTTATTGTCACAAAAATATCGCATCATTTGATAAACCATTCAAGTTCCCAACCCAGCACTATCACATCATTCATGTGAGCCTTCCTCTGTGACATCCTGTAGACTGTATTTGATAGGTGCACCTTAATAGTTCTGGGTTAGCTTGGTGACCAGTGTGGTAAACCCAAACCCCATTCATAATGGGATATTTATACACAGTAGATCTAGAGGAAGCTCAAGACTTCTCAGAACCAGATAAAAGGTCTCTTAATTAAAAGACTTAATTTTAAGATTTAAATACCTGATTTACCCTTTGAGGTAAGGCTTTGTTTCTGACCTTCTCAGGGTGTATGTCAGGTAGGTTTCAGTTACTACAAATGAGTAACAGAAACAAGGAGTGGTATATGAGGTGGTGGAATGCTGTGAGGGGTTCCTTACAGTTTAAAGTCCAGTTCACCAGGAAAGTGGCATTGTGAGTTAAACAACCCCATTTGCTTTTAAATCAGCCATCTCAAGAATGTTTGCACCACAGCAATTGGCAGGTGATTTAAGTCTTGTCCCCTCTGCAGCCAAATGCAACTCATTTACCAACACACTCTTTCGTAGGAGGGTGCTCAGAACCAATATTAATGGAGATGAAATGCATTTAAGATACTCTGTCTTAGAGATATTAAAACTTTTAACAAGTTTTTTACTTTTTACTATAAATATGCCAATACAGTTAATTTTGAAAGTAGAATATAGATCCCGAACCTAGAAGCTTTAAAAGCACACTTTCTCCCTCAAAATGATTTGTTCTTTTCAGGGCTAGTTCTTTAACTTTCTGAGGAAAGTTAAAATGTGCTTAGGACACGCCAAACCCCACAGCTGTTTGCAAATTCTATACAGTAGAATCACTTCATAGCTTTGGATAGCTGATCCACGAATTGAAAGTCTCTTGAGTTGACTTGCGGAAGCATTATACAAAATAATGATACCCGTTTTTTAAAAATCTGTGATTACATATGGATGTGATAATCTGTAGCAGCACTATCAGATAAATAATACATATTTAAAAAATTTCTCTAATTACATGTTTACCCGATAGGCCAGAACGACTCTGTCCCAAGGAACTGTTACAGAGTGAGTAAATAATACATGTTTTAAAGTCCATAATTACATATGTAAACGATAGACTATCGAGTAAATAATGCACATTTTAAAAAGTCCATAATTACATATTTACATGATAGTCTGTAAATTCTGTAATTACTTATTTACACAATAGACCATAACAGCTGCTACAGTCTATTATGTTAACTCTCATAGAATTATATTATGGATTTTTAAAACATCATAAAGAACCTAAGGAATGGAGTGATAGAAATGAAATAAAATATAAACTTCACACTATAGCTATCTCAAAAGGGGAGGGTTTGGAGTCAAGTAAAGCTCATCACTGGAACTTGATAATTGCTGACTTAAAGTTTATTTGTAACAGCGTGGTTTAAGAACTCACAGTCCAAGTTTTCTCCCTTTCTTGTTGACATAAATGAAGCATCATATGTGATTTTTGTATTTTTAGAAGTTTTACAAAATTATAGAAAGTAAAAAAAAAAAGTTAAAATGGGGGCTTAAGACATGACTGGACAGTTTTGAGTGCTCGCTGGTTTTTCAGCTGACTTAAATTTGTTTCCCCAAACATAACCACCTGTAACTCCAACCCCAGGGGTATCTGGAGCCTCTGACTTCCACAGGCACACCCATGTTCATATGCATATACCTACACAGAAACACATATGACTTAAAATAAAATGAAAATCTAAAAGTTAAAATGGTACTTTCAAGTTTCCAGTTCGTACACAGCAAGGCAGTGCAGCACTTGTGACTAGATTACTTATTAGAAGAGTAACAAATGAATTCATGCTTTTTCTGAGGATTACGGTGGCCCTTTTAACTTTTATTCTTTTTGTTTGTTTTTTGAGATTGGGTTTCTCTATGTAGCCCTGTCTGTCCTGAAAATCACTGTGTATACCAGGCTGGCCTCAAACTCCCAGATCCTCCAGCCTTTGCCTTCCGAGTGCTGGCATCAATGATGCACATCACCACCACTGTCTCTCTTAACTTTTTAAGGGAACTTAGGGAATAAGGAGTTGAAAGGTGCATTGATTCTAGTTAAACACAAAGTCAACTGCAACTAAGGAAGGTTCTGCCTATAATTTCTGCTGGCTAAGTCCAATAGTGATGGTGGAATTGGGGGGACCACGTAACAAAACAGAGCATGAGAACACTTCCCATCCTAATTCTTGGGAGTTAATATATTAGATGTTATTTCAGAGTTTGGAAGAAGCAATTGCTTGATTTTTAGAGAACTTTTGTACAAATGTATTTCAGTTTCATGACATTTATTCTAATTTAAAAACTAAGTTACAATCTACTGACTTTCTCAGCCATGTCCACAAGATTATGTAACTTTTTTGTTTTGTTTTGTTTTTTTTTCGAGACAGGGTTTCTCTGTGTAGCCCAGGCTGGCCTGGAACTCACTCTGTAGACCAGGCTGGCCTCGAACTCAGAAATCCGCCTGCCTCTGCCTCCCAAGTGCTGGGATTAAAAGCGTGCGCCACCACCGCCCAGCGATTATGTAACTTTTTAATATGCAGTTTCCCATAAGTATTCCAGGTTAGGACTCAATATGCACAGACACGTACACAAAGAATTCACAAAAGGTCCTTCTCTTAAAAAATATAGCCCCCTTCCATAGCTATCCCACTTACCTTTATAAAACTCTAGCCGTAATCACAGAATTGTTCTCACATTAGTCAGATAGATCACAGGCCTCAACTTGTCCCTTTTATTGTTGATGTATATAAATTTTGTTTGCTTCTTTATTCATTTATTTATTTACTTTTTGAGTCTTACTATGTATCATTGGTTGGTTGGAACTTGCTCTGTAGACCAGGCTGATTTGAACTTAGAGAGCTCTGCCTACCTTTGCCTTCCCAGTGCTGTGATTAAAGGCATGCACCGCTACACCTGGCAGAAACTTTTGGCTTTATAGTGGCTAGATGGATAACATTTGGTTGCATTTGGAATGGAAGTCTTTTGGTAGATAATATTTGGTAATGTTAGTAGATAAAAGCTGATTCATTAACTAGTCCAGAAATACAAGAGGGAGATATAAAATTCTCCAATTTTTGTCTCTAGTACTTGGGATGGGATCCATTATTGTAGAAATGTGGTGATTAAATATTTGGGAAACTTGTCATGAGAGCTGTTCTGAGTCCACCAGATGCTTAACCGTCCCACTCATCCCTCTGGGCACACGGCTGCTCACAGGGCTGAAGGCTTCCTAGCCCAGCAGACATAGCTTCTCAGAAAGAACACATTTTATAATAAGAATATTTTTGGTGACCAAATTTTATAGGATATTGCCATATATTTAAATTAAATGTGTGGGTTAATTTGATATTAGGCCAAATGAGAATGCCCTCTAGAGCTTTGTAAATAAAGTCAAATAGAATATCTTTCTGTTTTGCTAGTTTTGTACTGTATATCGGAATGTTCACTAGAATATAATAGGAATTTTAAATTAAAAATTTAGAATAGAGAGTTCTAAAATCACAGTGCAAGGTGTGGGTGCTTGCTTATAATCCTAGCAACCAGGAGGTGGGGGGGTTGGACAAGGTCATCCTCGGCTACACCGGAAGTCTGAGGACAATTTGGGATACATGAGATTCTGGGTTTAAAAAAAAAAAAAACTGAAAAATAAGAGATGCTTCTGATCGTGCGACGGAAGCTCTGAAATCCACAATGCTCACTAGGTACAACTATCTAAAATCTGTCCTGGCTGCTAGACTCAATCTTGTCAATTTGCATTCTCTTATTGGAGAGAATGAGGGAGTTTGTTTATGCATTCTGCAGGGATTTCTGTAAGATGTCTTTGGACAAACAGAATGTGTAGAATGCCTCCCAGTCACAGTCAGCTTCTACCAGTAAATTCAGATACAATCTCAGAAATACATGCCTAACTTTTAAATTTTTATTTAAACAAACAAACAAGCAAACATACATACATACCTACTTACATATATACATACATACAAACATAGATACATACATACAAACATAGATAATAGATAATAGCATAGATAGTAGATACATACATACATACATACAAATAAATGTTCTAGGGATGGATTGATGTATTAGAAGCTAAGAACATTGATTTTTCTTACAAAGGACCTGGTTTGAATCCTAGCACCTACATGATAGCTCACAATTATTTGTAACTCTAGTTCCAGGGGATCCAACTCCCCCCTTCTGGCCTTCATGATACAGACATGCAAGTGGTGCACAGACATACCTGCAGGCAAAATACCCATAGTTTGAATAAGAATGGCCCCATTGGCTCATAGATTTAATGCTTAGTCTCAAGGAGTGACACTATTTGAAAAGGATTATGAGGTGTGCCATTCATGGAGGAAGTATGTCACTGAGGGTGGGCTCTCAGATTTCAAATACCTAGGCCAGGCCTAGAATCAGTCAGTCAGTCAGTC
Organism: Mastomys natalensis; assembly: GCA_021653895.1. Taxonomy (NCBI): domain Eukaryota; kingdom Metazoa; phylum Chordata; class Mammalia; order Rodentia; family Muridae; genus Mastomys; species Mastomys natalensis. Next base: position 3,006,541 of record JAJTUV010000327.1, on the reverse strand, counting down.
AGTGTCAGTCTGTCTGTCTGTCTGTCTGTCTCTGTCTCTCTGTCTCTCTCTATCTGTGTCTCTCTCTGCTACAGATAAATGATGCAGCTCTCAGTTATTGCTCTCCCATGCCTGCCTGCTGCCATGCTCCCCACCAAGCTGATAATGGACTAAACCTCTAAAACTGTAAGCAAGCCCTAGTTAAATGCTTTCTTTTGTTAAGACACCTTCATGGTGTTTCTTCACACCATTAGAACACTGAGTAAGGAATATATACATAAAATAAAGTTTGAAGATAATTTTAGAAATCCATCCCCTACCCCTCTGCTTGCCACTTCTGTGTTTTCCCCTAATGTTCAACCTTCAATCATCCAGCCTCGAAGGCTCCTCAGCTCCCTTCCTCCTTTGTCCTACTTAAACAATTAACAAACACATCTTTGTTTCTTTTCTAAATGTGCCTTGAACGTGCTTGTCTCTTCTTTCTATGCCCTCTAATATTTTCTGAGTTCCAACTATCAAGATCCTGCTTCAGTCCACATGCCATCTGGAGTGTCTCTTCTGCCCCCACGTTAGTCTTCCCTGCCTTCTACACTTCCAGAACAGTCATTTTAAGAGCAAGATCATGTCTGCCCTCTGTGAGGATTCTCTTCTCTTTACTTTCTTAATCAGCGTTGCTCACCTTTCCTGACCTCCTCCAGCTGGCCTTCGTTGGCTCCCGTGAGATCCCCTCTAGCCATGAACAAAACTCAGTCAGACCATCTAAACTCTCTGGCTACAAGGTTGTCTCTCATAGTACATTTTAACTTTACAGGGGAGTGGTTATCATATTGTAGGAAATACTAAATGTTGAATATATATTTGTGGAAAGATTAGATAGCAGAGCCCCTGTCTTAGAACCTTGGCTTCAAATTCACAATTATATTTGTCAAGTGGAACTTGGTCTTCTCCTAAAAGTGTATAGAAGAAAGAAGCACCTCACTAAGAAGAATTTTTTGCATAGGTCCGAAATCCAGGCTTTGGAATTGGCTACTAACATGATAAAGACTCAGTCGCTGTTAATAATTGTTCCAAACACATTATACTTCTAGGAGAAGGATTGAAACCTGTCCCACCCTGACTCTTTCCTCTCTGGATATGCACCCTACAGGCAGCAGTTTTCCGAACATTCAATCCAAGTTGGATGTTGTGGTTCTAAATGCTGGACAATGTATTTTACGTGAAATTTTCTTTTTGATCACGAGTGGACATAATTGTGGGAACTTTTTCTGAGAGAATTTACTTTTGAAATGAGGTTTTACAAGATTATGAGTTAATGGCAGATGAGTGGATCACTTGCCTGTTGTAATGCCAAGTGTGTATGTGTCAGAGAGTTATTTATTGTACATACATTTGTTGTTTTCTTTTTTATTATTATAATGGAATTCCAAGACAGAGATAGATTTCTTCCCCGCAGTGCTAACTACAGTAAGGGTTATACATTATGGAATGTCATTCCACTGGCTTTTATAATGATGAATATTTTCATGACAAAACCTACTGTGAACCTGTCTGCATGCTCTAGAAATTTCTTTCTCCCTTAGCTACTATTTCACCTCAAGGAGAAAGCAGAGAAAATGCAGATTACTTCTAAAAACTTGTCAGAAATTAAATAAAGCTCATGGATATAAAGGGCATCTCTCTTCCCTAGGAGTCTGCCATCGTTACACATTAATGCTGGCTTTCTTCTTTTCTTTTTCTTCTTTTTTTTTCTCCTATTATTCAGAGTTAATGCTCTGGGTGGTGCTATTGTCCATTTATAAATATGTCTTGAAATACAGGGTGTGTGCCAGAGATACAGTCTTTGTCTAGTGAGTCCTCATTTATTCATTAAAATATTAGGTATCATTCATGAGAAATGTTAGAAGGAGTACATCAAATTCTGCCCTGGAAAAGGGTAGACTCTAGACAGGGTGGGAGGTTACGTACCCAGCACAGCTCAGGTTTAACATGTATTTTAGAAGCTCTAGCCATTTCTTTTTTTTTTTTTATTGGACATTTTATTTACATTTCAGATGTTTTCCCCTTACCCCATTTCCCCCCTTCCTCCCGGGAACTCCCTATCCCTTCCTCCCTCCTCTGCCTTAGATTGGTGTACCCCCACCCACCCTCCCCCGTACCTCACCTCCCCACCTCGAATACACCCCCCCACGACGTCCAGCCTTCATGGGACCAAGGATCTCTTCTCCCACTTATATATAGCTCCCTTGCATATATAGCTGGAGCCATGGGTCCCTCCCTAAGCGCTCCCAGGCTGGTGATTTAGACCCTGGGGGCTCTGGTTGGTTGGTATTGTTGCTTTCCTCATGGTGTCACGAATCCTCTCAACTCCTTCACCTTCACTCTATCTTCTCTGTTGGGAACCCCATGATCAGTTTAATGGTTAGCTGTGAGCATCTGCCTCTGAATATGTCAGATTCTTGCAGACCTCTAAGGAGACAGCTATATCAGGCTCCTGTCAGCATGTACTTCCTGACACCCACATCAACATTACAGCTCCTCCCCTAACATCAGGTCTGTGGCACCTTCACCTTTGCTCGCAGCACCACCATTGGGGTATTAGTTGTCTACCCTTCTGTGTTTCACAAACTCTGACTGCCCCCCATCCCCCACATAGCATCCTAAAACTACTGTTGAACTGAAAGTCATTTTGAATTACTCTGCAGCTTCACTGCAGTCACTGTGGTGACTAACCCTTCACTGGTTCTCTCTCCTCCCTCAGCACAAGACCCTTGGATCCCATTTCCTGTCCTTTTCCCTCAATTTCTTCTGTCCTTTAACTTTCCAGGTGTATTTACAGCTCTGTTTCAGCTCATCCTTGTAGATCAGACTGCTACCTCCCTTGAAGCCTTTGCTTGGGTTTGGCCTTCTCAAGAAGCTCTACCTTGACCACTGTAGCCTGAGAACCTGGTTCCATTACTCTCCCCTTGCCTTTGCTTCTTATATCTGCCACACCCGTCACTGTTTCAACACTACCAGTTTTCTTGTGTATTATGTAATTTTTTTATTGCCTGTGTCCTGAGGTTTGCATTGGTGCTTCATAAGAACTGGCTCTTTCCCTCAGTTTTTTGATGTAGGTGAAGCCCTTAGAAGAGGACCATATTATGACCAGTCAACAAACAGTTGAGTATAGTGTTCAAATTTCTTCAGAGAGGAATGAACTAGAAGCAGTTTAATGAGTTTAATATACACATTCTGATGAAACTGTTCACTCCTCATGTTGACACTTTTTTCTAGGAGGGGAAACTGCAGTCTGGATGTAAAGTAAATAAATCAATAATAATAATAATAGTAATGATGATGATGATGATGATAATGATGATGATATAATAATAACAAAATACAAGGAATAAAAGTAAAAACCAACCTTTTCATTTAATATGCCTTGTAATTACTTTTCAGATTTCTTAGCATATATTAATTACATATGATGGTGTCATGCCACTTGCATATATGTAGATCATATTTTTCTCATACATGTCTATAATGCCTAGTAGTTCTTATCCACAGTATTTCTTTTAAGGTCATTGACAGGCACAATGAAGAAGGGATCCAGGGCATGAAGGAGGAAGCCAGACGTTGCGTTCTTTCTGGTGAGAGTCTACAAAGCCTCTTTCTATTTTAACTTAACATTCATTAAAGCCAATATCATCTTCAAAATTCTCTCATTTGGATATCTTGCAGCTCTTTATCTTCTTTTTTTTTTATATAGTCAGAGGGGGAAAAGCTACATAAATATAAACAAGTAATTCTTTTCAGGTGCGTAACTAGTGTAATAGGGCGGCAACAGCAACTTGGCAGCTGGTAGGAGAATCCTAGGTTGGAGTCACTGCCTGTTATTTGTTTTCTTTTATTTCTTACTTAAACTGTGCAATGTGGAGCTTTTACTGCGGTGCTGAACAGAGAACTCTCAAGTTCAATTCAAAATGACTGGAGGCCATGCTGAAAATTAAGCAGCAGAGAAGTACGTATCAACAGGAGACACAATCCAAGTGATGGTTTGCTAATTTGGACAGAGACTGTTGCTAAGGCATTGTTTTTCTCTGCATGCTTGCTTCTTACTCCTTCTGGACCACGCTTTAGCCAAGCTTTTAGGCCTGCTACTCTGCTCAAATTCTCTGCCCTCCAGTGCACTTAAAACATTTTCTCAGCTGGTAATTTTGGGCACCATGCCTGTGGTTACCCACCTCTCTGGTCTCTCCTGAATGTTCTCTCCTCCTCTGCTGCTATCTCATCTTGGTGGTTTCAGGGCCCAGTTTTCCTCATACCTTTATCTTGATCTTCAGTCACCATTAATGCGTTTACCTCATTCTTGGGGCTCACACACTACATTTGTGTCCATCACCCCAAGTTTGGATCCCTGGCATCTGCCTCTTTTTTTTTTTTTTTTTTTTTTTGGCTCCAGCAGCTTGTCATCCTCTAATAGACATCTCAGAATTACCATGTGACACAGGATAACTTCAGTTAGCCTTGCTCACAAATACCTTCTCTCCGCTGCGCTCTGTATGTCCGTAAAGCTTTCAGTCATCCAGGGCATCATTGTATCGACTCATCCTGATCCCTGTCTTTCAGACACATCCAACACACTAGTCAATTTTGTTATGGTTATCTTCAAAGAGATGCTGAATTTGGCCCTTCTGTCTGGTTCCAGCACCCACCCTGCAACACTTTTCCTTTTTAGCCTCGTAACTATTTTCTTGAGTCTGTAATTTACTCTGTACAGATCATTGTCAACCCAGAAGACTGGTGGGTTTTAGAAGAGCAAGTCAAATAATTGCACCTTCCCGGATGAGTTTAGAATCCAATGACTTACTGTGTCACAGGGTCCACATGAGACATGGCTCCTTCTCCAGTTCCTTTTTGTAGATTCTCCCCAACCCTTGTGATCCAGATCCTTGGTTTTGAAGCTCTTCCGATTTCTTACCTGTTGACTCTACCCAGAAAGTCATTCATAGGTCTTTGACTCATTCTTTTTACTTTCCTTGCATTTTCACTTCAGATTCAGCAGCTTTGCCCACTCTAATTAAAGCAGCCTTCCTGTGTGACTCACTTTTCTAGCCCTGATTTTATCATTACTAATCGATGTTCTGCTATAATACCTATCTCACATCTATAACATAAATGTAGAGTCTTACTTCTTATCGGTGTCTTGGTAAATGTTAGATTAACAGTAAATATTGAAGAAATGAATTTGCTGCTAAGTAAGTCTGATTTTAATTTAATGTGATTTTGTTTATGCTTACCTCTTATTTTCTCTATTTCTTTTTTCTGTATTAGAAGTATGTCATGTTTTATCCATTCTACATCCATTATACATTGTGTCATCTTAGAATAATTCATATACTGACTGCATTTAAAAGAAAATGAAGGGTCCCTTAGAGATGTAGATCCTCAGCAAAACCAGAGGACTTCAAGCAGAAAGATACAGAAAGATTGAATCTGAATACTTAGCACTTCCTGCAGAATTTGCATCCAGTCTCTGAAGACTTTGTGGGAAGTAGGTCTGTTATTACCATGACCTGGTTCAACCTGTTGCCCTTTGGCTGGTCAAACTGGAACTACATTTCCTAGTGAATATTAATAAGATGCTAACAAAAAATCATGAAGATTAAAACATGAGGTGAGAAATGAGAGCCAGGCATCCAGAACACTGGAGAGCTGTTCTGTGTCTGTGTGCCTGTGGCCATTGGAGGGAGGGGGCATTTGGTTCCCCACCTCCCAGATGGCCTCCTTATCGTCCTGCTTGCCTTTAACCCATTTACCTGTGCGGTGCTGTGCTGTGCGATTCTGACTTCTTTGCAGACTGTGTTGTGTGCTTATTGTGTTTTCCCTACCTACCAGGGTATAAGTCCAGCTGACTAACCTACCTTCACAGTCACATCTCCCTGGATGCTTTAGTCATTGTGTGCATGTGCTATTAGAACATTTTAAAAAGATTTTTTCAGTTTATTTATATGCCTACACTGTAGCTGTCTTCAGACAGACCATAAGACAGCATTGACTCCTGTTACAGAAGGTTGTGAGCCACTATGTGGCTTCTGGGAATTGAACTCAAGATGTCTAGAAAAGCAGTCAATGCTCTTAACCATTAGGCCATCTCCCCAGCCCCTATCAGGACATTTTAAAAGGAGAGTTGCAAGTGATCAAAGTGGACCTAAGTGGGAGCTTGTTAGAAAAGCTCTTTCCCCTTGACATTGTCCTTTTCCTATGGCAAAGGCAGGTAGGCTGCCTATGACTAGTTACCAGGACCACCTATGAGTGTTGGTAAACATGAAAATCCTACTCAGACATTTGTTATTTAATTAGCCAATTGCTGAGACTTTTAAACCAAATGTGTTTAATTCAAACTAATCTGAGAGTTGATGGAGAGGCCACTCTGAGTTAGGGAAAATTACACTAGCTATAAAAACTTTTTGAAATTCAATTTGCGTACACTTATAAATAGAAATATAAATTAAATATAAATTTTCCAGGTCAAAAATCCAAGATTTAATCCTAGTGTATTAGTTTTTTGTTTTGTTTTGTTTTTTTATTGGAAATTTTATTTACATTTCAGATGTTCTCTCCTTACCCCATTTCCCCCCTTCCTCCCGGGAACTCCCTATCCCTTCCTCCTCCTCTTGCCTTTATGATGGTGTACCCCCACCCACCCTCCCCCGTACCTCACCTCCTCACCCTCGAATACCACCCCCCCACGACGTCCAGCCTTCATGGGACCAAGGATCTCTTCTCCCACTTATATATAGCTCCCTTGCATATATAGCTGGAGCCATGGATCCCTCCCTAAGCTCTCCCAGGCTGGTGATTTAGACCCTGGGGGCTCTGGTTGGTTGGTATTATTGCTTTCCTCATGGTGTCACGAATCCTTTCAACTCCTTCAGCCTTCACTCTATCTTCTCTATTGGGAACCCCATGATCAGTTTAATGGTTAGCTGTGAGCATCTGCCTCTAAGTATGTCAGACTCTTGCAGACTTCTAAGGAGACAGCTATATCAGTCTCCTGTCAGCATGTACATCCTGACATCCACATCAACCTCTACCTTTGGTGACTGCACATAGAATGGATATCCAGGTGGAATGGTCTGTAGACAGTCCCTCCTTCAGTTTCTGTCCTGCACTGTGTCTCCATATTTGCTCCCTTGAGTATTTTGTTACTCCTTCTAAGAAGGACTGAAGCCCCCCCTACTTGGTCATCATTCTTCATGAGCTTTATGTGGTCTCTGAGTTGAATCTTGGGTATTGCAGGCTTCTGGGCTAAAATCCAATAATCAGTGAGTGAATACCATGTATGTTCTTTTGTGATTGGGTTACTTCACTCAGGATGATATTTAGTTTTAAACAAATAATGATACCTAAGGAATAAAAATTAAGTTGTATTAAATTAATCTTAACATACATTTCTCCCCTAAAATCTTATATTTTGATTTGGTATAAACCAGTATTAACAGTTTTTAGACAAAGAATTTCTAAACCACATGTTTGAAAAAAAATCAGTGACATAAATATTGATAAAAAGGGAGATGGTATTTTAAATCAAGTGTATTTTAAAAGGGCCAGGCCTATACTAATATTCCAATAATAATGTACATCATTGGTCATTTTAGAATAGATCCAATTATGATAATTGTGTTGTACATTTGAGTATAATCTACTAAAAGTAGTGTTTTAAGACTTTTTTTTCCCACTTAATGTGGTGGTTTACACCTGTAATCTCAGCATTTGAGAGGCTGATGCAGGAGGATTGCCAAGAGTTCAAGGTTGTTGTTTACATAGCGAGTTCCAGGTCAGCACTGGCTACAGAGTAAGATTGTCTCCAAATGAACAATAGTAAAAACAAAATAAGTTTACCAAACAGGTCACCCTGGTTCATAAAATCACATTTTTATCTTACTCTCTTGCAAACTTGTGAAACCCTTTTTTAGATCTATGTGGATTATATAAAAAAGTATTATATATATTATAACATTTTACATTCATATAAAATATTATATTATATATATACTATATACTATATATTATATATAAATGTAATGTGTAATATTATAATTATACTATATAATACAAATTATATGTAATATATTATATATATGATAACATTTATACCATAGTTAGCTGTATAGACTTGACAGCCTTTATACCTAGTAACTAATTCAGTTAATACTAATCTACCATGATGGACTCATAATGCTCTTTTATTCTTTTGAGTGATGTCATTTATTTTCAAACTCAATTTTTAGCCTCATTATATTTGTATTCATTCTTCCTTGGTTTTTTTTTCAATGAGTGAATGGCATTTAAAATCAATTAAGCATTCTTTTTCAGATGTTTTCTTGTGTTGTCATAACTATACGATTAAGCTGAATAGCAAAAATTAGATTCAGTTTAAAATGACTGCAATCTATGGCTACAATAAGTTTTTAATTCATACTGGAATGAGTATATTTCATCAACTGTTTTTACAAGTTCCATACATTCTTTTATGCCACATATTTTAGACAAATTAGGCATAATGATAAGTGTGTTACAATCCTTCTTGAAGTTGATGTAGAGATGTTTGGGGACTTCACATTCATTTCCTAATATCAAATTGCCACGCACTTTCTAAACTTGGGAGAATTTTGATTGTTCAAGCCGTGAAGAAATGTAACGCTGTAGCAATTATTCTTTTCCTTTTCTTACTTCGGTAGAAGTTAAGCAACCGAGAAAAACTTTGTTAATTCAATACTATATTATGCCAGAGGTTTAATATACACAAAAGTCAGTAAAGTGATGGGTCCTAGAACAAGTATAATTCAGACATATTGTGTGTATATATTAAAGCATAAAAGTTAACACCATATGTACAAAACACTATGCAGACCCATTTGTGTCACCACTGACAAATGCCCGACTCCGACAGGAGCCATGAGCTCTCATAAGAGCCCAGGATTTGAGTCCCAGCTATGAGAGAGGCTTAGGTACAGTTGTGGGAATACAGCTGCATTTCATCTATAAATTTTAAATTTCTACTAGCAAGCTGTTAGAGCTCAACTTTCATTAGGAAGACGATGTTGAGGCTTCTAATTTTTGCAATCACGTATTTTTTTCCATGTTAGAATTTATGGCATATAATCTTTGCCAGTTAATGGTCACTTCCTAAATTCTTTTAAATGATGTCTTGAGAATTTACTGGGTGTCAGGGTACCCCAGATTCATAGGTTACTCAAAAATCAGACACTGTAAGAGACACCAACGAGGCAGAAGATGGACTGCAGTACATAGAAGTAAAGGAAGAGATGAGAAAAGCCCAGAGTGCAGGAAAGGAAACAAGTCTGTAGATAGAAGACATCCTCAGTCAACAGAAATAGATGAGCAAAGGCTCAAAGTCAGTGACATCCAACATAGTGGATACGTGGGCTCTGAGTGGCTGTGGGGAGGTGAGAGAAAGAAGATGCTGAGGGTTTTAGGTGTTATCAGAAGGATGGATCATGAAGGAGCTCTAGGGTATCGATTTTTAATTTGAGCAAACAAGAGGCATGGTCAGACCTTATGTTTAAAAGGATCACTCTTATTTGCATGGACTTGAAGAGTACAGTGTTTAGGGTAATGATACAGAGACTTCTTAGAGATGTTTGTAGTCTTAAAATTCACATTGTAGGCTTGCTCCAGGAAAGTGGTATAGACATATGTATAATTTTGGGGCGATCTTACCAGTCGAATGAAAGACATTTCTTTCTGGATAGGACATAGACATGTAACAGAAAATAGTCACATGACCCTTTCGGCTTGAGAAACTGGGATGATAGTACCTGTGACCATAGAATTCAGCATGGATTTGGTGAGTTCAACACATAATTCGGCTATTCCAGAGGAGGCGTTTTCAGGATTTAAGAGTGTAGAGAACCATCTATACTCAACTCGGGAGCCATGAGTTGGCAGGTGGTATCTGAAGCTATGAGTCTGATGATAATCATCAGAGAGTGAGTATATATGGCAATGTGAGTTTCTAGAGCACACCATCATTAAGAAGTCAGATGGAAGAGAAGGTAGACTCAGAAGATAGGATCAGCAGACAGTGGTTAAGAAAGAAATGTGGGTGAGGTGCTGCTACTGCTGGACAGCACCTCCTGAGAATTGATTTGGCCAGTGACTTAGGGAATCTGGAAGTAATTTGAGAACTTACTAGATAGGAACAGCTTCATTTGGATGGTGGGGGCAAACACTTGACTGCAATATGCTCAAAGCTGGAGAAACAAACCAAACAAAAACAAAATATTCATGTAAAACCGTTTTGATATATTTTTGTTGAGATAAGGGATCAAAAATTGAAATGATATTTGACAAAGGCAATGAGTTCAAGAAGTTGATATATCCATTTGGGGGAAAATAGAATTCTGACTTGTGTCTTTTGTCATTACCAGTAACATGAATTCCCCATGGTAATGGTCAATTTCTCTGAAAGCAGAATTAAGCGAACACATTCACACAGGCCTTTGAAAGCTGTATGAGCTTTGGCTGGGTCAGCAGTTTTGTTTTCAAATGGAGTGGGCAGCTAATTTGCATATCCCAAAGGAACCAATCCATGAGACCTAAAACCAATGATGCAGGTAAGAAAGGTAGAATTCTGTATTGAACCTCTCAGAGTGGAGAGGATACAAGTGCAGATGCTGGCTTTTTAAGGACAGTTTATCATTCATGTTTTTAGTAGACAAAGCCAAAGCATACAATGGAGATTCTCTTCCTTGCGTTGGTCATGGGAATCTCAGTGTTTCTCTGCATGGAAGAGCCACCTGCAGGATGAAGGATAGCGTAATGGGGCTAAGTGTAGTTAAGCCTCATGAGAGAACTTATTTCCTCGGCCTTATACCTTTAGCTGTAGTAGTTGACCTGTTTTCTTCCATTTTCACTGACCCAGTTTTAGCTTCCCTATTCATGTGTCAAATAGAAGTACTTGGCATATAAAAGAGTCTATTGGCTTATCTGTATAAGTCTCCATTGCTGGTCCAGTCAGCTTAGTTCAGTGGCCAGTAGCCACTGAGCACTTAGCAGACAATATTTGTTCTGTGGATCAAGGGCTCGTTATCTAAGCAGAATGGATCTATGCACAAAAGATGAACACCCTCAACAAGTTCACTAGCAGTTTGAAGATGGTGTTGAATGAGTAGCTTTTATTTCATGCATTCAATTTTTCCATTTGCGAGGCTATTCAATACTACTAATGACTACAATGTGATATGCAATGCAGATAGAACGTGAGCAAAATGATCCTTTTGCCTATTATAAAGGTATTTTTGTTTTCTTAAGATGTTTGCAGTCTTCATCATGAAAATGGCAGCTATACAGAGTAGGTTGAGTAAATTGCAAGGATCAACTGTTGAAAGTGTTTTGTACTATCTTTGAAACAAATGTTAAGTCATTAGCTCCATCATGTACTCATAAAGCATGCTCAAAATCATTTATTATCATTTAATCGCCTATTAAAATGAATTATTTTGGTAATATTTTACCATTAATTTCATAGATTATTTAGTCTTTGTGAGAAAAGGTTTACAGATTCATTGCTTTCATATACTAAAAAAGTTACATTGTCTCGTGGTGTTTCAAATAATTTGTTTGTGTTCCAAATTGTTTTTTGAATCATATAATCATCTATGTACATTGTTAAAGATTTAAACATTATAGGAGAGCATAAAAATAAAAGTTAAAAATTCCCTCTTTGCTCCACCTCCCAAAAGATCTCTCTAAGTCTCAGTGTGCCAAGAGAGATACTGCCAGCCATTTCTTATGTAGAATCAGGGAAATAGTAATGTGAATATTTAACATATTCACACACACACATAGTCTTATCTCATGCATGAAAAACACTTGAAGTTTGTTCTTTGAAATTATCTGCATATATTTCTACTTTAAGAATATTTATGAAAGTCAGACAAGAAATACCTCAAATCCCAAGTTCTTTCTCCCCAACAGACCTGCGGTAGAAAAGATGGCTGTCTGTAGATATTTTTTTCCTTTAATAAGAATCTCATTTTATTAACTGTGTTTCAGCAAGATTCAACAACTTGTCTATGTTCTTTTTATTGGCTAGTGGCTCAAGTTAGATTTACACCTTAGTCACAGCCTTCTGGACTCTACACTCTTCAGGTGTTCTTGCTTCTTAGAGAAATAGACCAGAAGTTTTTAAAAATTACTTTAAATATTATTTTATTTTTTACTTTTTAGTTTTTCAAGACAAGGTTTCTCTGTATAACTCTGGTTGTCCTGGAACTGGACCTGTAGACCAGGTTGTTCTGGAACTCACAGAGATCCACCTACCTCTGCCTCCTAAGTGCATTAGAGGCATGTGCCACCACCACCCAGGGCTGGACTGGGCTTGGCTTTCCTTTTTCCTTTCCTTTCCTTTTTCCTTTCCTTTCCTTTTTCCTTTCCTTTCCTTTCCTTTCCTTTCCTTTCCTTTCCTTTCCTTTCCTTTCCTTTCCTTTCCTTTCCTTTCCTTTCCTTTCCTTTCCTTCCCTTCCCTTCCCTTCCCTTCCCTTCCTTCCCTTCCCTTCCCTTCCCTTCCCTTCCCTTCCCTTCCCTTCCCTTCCCTTCCCTTCCCTTCCCTTCCCTTTTTCCTTCCTTCCTTCCTTCCTTGTTCAGACCTCTGACATACTCTTTCATTCAGGGTAATGAAAATAACATACTTTACTTCTTTTAACTTCTAAATTGTAATGCTCTTATAAGCATAGAAAATCTTGCAATTCCTGTTCTCAGCCAACTTTTATGGGTCCTGGTTTTCTTTGGAAGATGTTTTGTCTTAGGGTTTGTGAATATGAAAGTTGACCAGCAGATCCAGTCTCACATTCCTGTAAGCATAGCAGTGAAGGACCTTGGCAAGAAGGGCTGGATATTTAAAACATTTTAAAAACAAATATGGCAAATAATTTCTCTGTTGCCTTTACACTTGGGACCCAGCTTTGTGTATGTGTCCCTTTCAGAACACAGTGTCCTCTGATTCCAAGGCAGAAAAATGATGTCTTATTTGAATAATAGTTCTGTAATTTCAATGTAGCTAGGGGAAAGAAGGCAAAGCATATATGTAGTTTTACTAGTTTGAGAATTTGAGCCTTTGTATATTGTCCCATAGATTATGGAAATCTTCTGAAGTCATTATAAGTAAATAGTATATACTTTCCCAGAAATCACACATTTATTCAGTTTTTTATTATAGTTTTGTCTTGTGTGTGTGTGTTTTTTTTTTTTTTTTCAGATAAGACACTGGGGTATAGCCTTCTTATCGCCATTGCACAATAGCACCATCTAAATAGCTAGTGATTAGAATACTAACTTGGGAATATACAAATGAAAACTGGTCCATCACTCCTCAGTGATGTGAGGAGTGCAGGTCCCATGACTTGGGGAAGGTCAGCTCACTAGGTCATGTAAGCAATACTTTAGGCCAGCTCACTAGGTCCCCTGAACACTAGGAAGGTCAGCTTGTTTACTGTCCTTGCATTTGTTTCTTCTCCTGATTTTTGATCTCCTTAAACTCCGTCTTTCCATGAGCCACCTACTCTATGGACAGTGCACCACACGCCGACAGCAACACTACTCTATGGGAATGCACCACATGTAGACAGCAATGCTACTCTATAGAAACTATGTCACATATAGACAACAATGCAGGGGTTGAGCTTATGCACACACACAAAAAAACTAAGCATAAAGGATCAGTCATTGGAAAAATTTAATCTAACTTCTTTCTCTCCGTCTCTTTCTCCTTTAATTTCTATTTAAATTAAATCCTGTAGGATTTTCAGGCATTCTGCCTAGCAGCCAGGTCCCCTTTCTCTTTCTCCATACTTCTTAATTCCACTAGAGAATACAGTTCAAGAAGTTTTATCTCTATTTTTAGTTCACAACTTAAGCCACATGGTATTGAGTATGCAAAATAAGGTCATAAATATCATAGGTGTTTGCAACCCTGTAGGTATATGCACACGTGTAAAATTTATAGATATGTGAAGTCCTATATGCCTAAGGATAGCTATGCATTTTAGTAATTCAAATGTATGTTTATGTGTGCTGTGCGTTAAAGTGACTAATTTACTGATGTTACTGATTGAACACACACAGTCATTAATATATATTTACTCTTATTTTGATTGTAATTAATTTTAGGAACAAATTGCAGTAGCGTTTAGCAATTTTAATTGGATCCCTCCAAAAAGTGCTGGGCTAGCATGGGTAAAGTTTCTAGAAAAACCCTGCGTTCTCTTACAGGCCAACTGCAATCACTGCTAAGATTTTGTTTACATCCAGCATTTCAGTGTCCTAATTCCACTTTATCATCAAATTTCCTTAAATCCATTTTTGGATGATTGAGGGAGAGAATATTAAAATTTTTTAAAAGTGTGTGTGCTGGGGGGAGGGGTCTGCTGAGCCTTATCTAGAGCCCCACAGAGCATTACCAAACAAATCTTTGCAAATATCTTGAGCAGCATAATTAACAAGGTCCTAGATGAAGCAAATGTGTATTTGGTTCAAAGAATTAAGAGTCCATCTCCCCGTTTCCCTTTTCGTTGTTTTCTTGATGTGGAGGATGCAGAAGGGATGGAAGGAGGACATGATGACTGTAGATGGAGAGATCCTCTCTATCACCTTAGGTGCCTTGCTATTATCTGCCTCAGTTCAATTGTATGATGTCTTGACTATACTCAAAACAAATATTATATTAGATGATAGTTTTAAGAAATACGTATTAACTAATAATGCTGCATAATGCTTTCTACTCCCTTCGAGACTCTGCATTGCCTACTTTTGGAGTGAATAGCTACACGCTCAAAATATTGACAACCTGACCTAAAAAGTTAACATTCAAGAAAATCTTGAACTGTACAACAATTAGACAACGAGGAAAAGAAAGTGTTAAGCGATCTCTGTTATAATTTAAAATATCATAAAGATCTCTTAACAAGTTAGCTAATATGGTTATATTCTTCAAGTATACCAAAACCAAAACAAAACGAAAAACCAAAACAAACAAAACAACCTAAAAGACAAACCCTCCAAACTATGGGGAGGCCCTCTAAGGGCTTTGACAATTGATGCTTTTTCCACAAGCCAGCAAAGATCACAGGAGTTAATCCCAATAGACAAAGGCTCACTGTTTGATGGTCTTAGACTGGAAGGTTCTTAGATGCACATTCTCCTTGCATAACCTGATATGAACAGCTACAAGGAATTCGCATTCAACAAGTAGCTCAGAGTAAGCTTATGTGCTTACCGTCATATGTGACCTTTGAAGTGCAAGTATTTGGACAGGAACAAGTGATGTGCTTTACAGGAGGCATGAATAGTTTCAACACTCCCCTTTCTATCACAGCTGCCTGATATTGGACAGATGTTGTTCTCAATATCTTCATCTTATAAGTATCTTCATCTTATGAATTATAAAAAATTCTTGAAAAAAATTAAATTGTACAGGTGAAAGGACCCATCTCAGAACCATTGTATTTTGTTATTTTTTCATATGTTAAAGCTTGTTTGGTACACCAAATTCTATATGTGCATATTAGTTTGCATAAAGTAACACATTTCTATATTTTTATATTTTAATGTTAATGTATAGGTGTACATTTACATCTTAGTTTTATAAAACAAAGATACATGTTAAATGTTTATGTGTACAGAACTGGTCAGTGTTCAATTGTCTAAATGCATTACAATTAGGTTAGCCAGCTAAATGTAATTTTAACTAAGTAAGTTTACATTGACTTCATTAAAAATTTTTATTAGCTTTGTCGTAATCATGATTTTGGTGATCTATAACCTTCATTCCTCCATTATCCTGATTAACTAAATATTGACGTGTATTATTAGGAAACTCCACAGATTGCAGCTTTGAAAATGAACTTTGAAGGTAAAGTAAAAGTCAAAATATCTGGATTCTGTTTCTAGCCTCTGTACATAGATTTGTGAATTAACAAAAACCAGCTTTATACTAAATATACAGTAAATGTAGTAAACATGGCTGAAGGTATATGGCTATTGATTTGTTTTCTAAGTTTGTTATATGTTTCTAAAGACCCATAGAGACATGCTGAGTGACAATAGCTCACAAAACATTTATAGGAAATACAGCAAAATTTGCAACCAGGGTGTCTATCAGTTTAACTGGGGAAACATATTTAATGACTCTGTTTCTTTATGCTAATGAAAGGGAAAACTATGTTCTCAAGAGATGGTTAGTAATTTCATGTCTGTTTTGCTATTTGACATTTTTTTCTATTTAGAGCGAAGTCTACCCTATGCTGCCATTCTGACTCAACTGTGCTTTCCAGCTCTCACTTCCGTCTTAAAGCTCTTTCAGCACCCTAACTGCCTCACCTCCATTCTCAAACGGCTGTGTTCTTATTAGTGTTACATTTTCTTGTAGGAATTTCCTTCCTACAGTTCAGTGAAGTCTGAAGCCCTGACAGTAGGTTGCTCTTGGTTTTCTGTCCACTGTTTATAGCTTTGCACAGTAGTTACTTTTTCTCTAGATGACACTGAAGGGTAAATGCCCAGGAAGTGTCTCCTGTCCTCACACTGTGTTTCCTCTATAGACTACTGCCACAGTTACTTAACTTTACAGTTTTGTTGAATTTGGTTCTTGGACGTCTCCTTCTGTATCATTCTACATGTGCAATATATATTTGCACATATGAACTCTGTTTACATGCATGTGTACACAGAGATGAGATTCAGTTTAACTTATAAAAGGACAACAGGGTCCTGTGACAATAATGAGGCTCTAGTTTCACTTAGAATAGGACTTTCTCTTCTTTTTATTTACTTATTCTGTTTACCTTTTTACTCTTTTCATGGCTATTTTGTTTATTTTCCACTGATAAGTTACATATCAATGCTAACTGTATGAGCAAACCATTTAAAAATTTTTAAATTGTATGTTTAGAACATAAAAAATGGTTATAATGATTTCCAAATCTTTCTCTGTGAGCTTTAGTAAGTATAACAACAGAATTTTGGGATGTATATATGTATGTATATATATATATATATATATATATATATATATATATATATATATATATATATATATTTCAAGTCTCTAAGTCATAATATAGATTGCAATTTAATAGAAAATTTAATTTTGTTAGAGATATACTGAATATTTGATAGATGTCCTGAAGACAAATGTTGTATACTGAAAGCAGACTCTTAGTTTAGCAAAGATTAAGACAGAGCCGAATCCCCTGCCCATTAGTGGTGAGCTGAGAGGATTAGAGGGGTGTATCCATTCCTTCAGGGAAGTCTAACTGGTACGATGTAATTTACTTTGGATTTTCAATATCTTTTGGTTACTTCATCTCCTAAAAGGATAACTTGGAAAGTAAATTGCAATAGCAGCCATATCAGACCCTCCTGATGAAGAATTAGACAAACAGATCAATATAAGCTGAAGTGTGTATTTTTCTAAATCAGTATTAGCATGACAACCAAGACATGATTTATATGCTTAAAGTACAGATTAATCACCAATGGTATTCTTATATCATTCTTTGCAGTTAAAATATTTAGGAGTTATAATCCCAGGTGGGGGTGTCTTATGTTGGCTGTGAACTCAACATTTTAGTATTTGGTCACTCATATTACTCTGGCATGGGGGTGTCCTGCTTGGAAAAACATTGGAATATGCAAATGTCTAGACTTCACAGCTCAGAACGAATTTTGGATTTACAATGTGCATTTCATCAACCTGTGTGAGCTGAACGGCATTTTCGAGTACCTGAATGTCCTTCTGATATCTGTAATGTACAGTGTGGGGGTCAGGTGTGCCCCCTCACCCCATAATCTTTCAGTTCTTGTCCTTTCTTCTGAGTAACAAGTCTCTAATGCAAGTGTCTATTAGGAACTGTACTGAGAATCCTAGCCATTTAGCATACAGCACTGAACAGCCAGCCATTAGGATGACTTTTTATTCCTGATTCAGAGGCAATTTAAATTGGTACCCTGGAGGTAAAAGAATATAGTTCACCACCCAGTGCCCAGGCTGAAGGGTCTTTTTAAAAAAATAACCACAAGAACAGGATTTTCTTTCTCAAAGTTTGGGAATGCAATTACTATGAGAGCACTTACTTAGTTTAATTGCTTATAAAATTATACCCTTTAAAATAATATTATTTGATGATTTTTGTCAATGAATTTTAAATATTCAGTTCTGAAAAGTATGTGTGTACATGTTTGTATATGTGGGGTGTGTGTGTGTGTGTGTGTCTGTCTGTGTTGGAGCGATACAATAGATTACAATAGTGTAGTACAATAGATAGCGAGCTTCCATGTAAATAAGAGGAATCGGGGAATTAGAGCATTCAGGCCAACATCTTCGATACTGAGGCAGAAGGATGGCCTTCCAATGTGATTTTCAGGTTGATGCATGGTGGTTATAAAGAGTTTCTGTTTCACTTTTTGGGCACTGTATGTTTTCTTTAGTTGCACTGCTTCTCACTTTTATAAGTTAAAAATTCAGCCTCTACCCCACTGTATGCACACTTGACTAAAGATCTCAGTCAGCAGAGTCTGTCTGCAGGTTAGGCTTTGCTTGGGCACACAGGCTGACAGGACCTAGCAATCATGGAATTCTCTTCTAGCTTTCAGGATCCATGATTTTACAAATTTTGAGAGTGAAAGCATTTCCTTTAACCGTCTAATAATGAAGAGGAGTTAGAAGAATTTCACATTTAATTTATAAGATTCACTTTCAGAAATAATTCTAAGTCTTGTCTCAGCACAGCCTGTGTTTCCTAACATCCTGCCAGTAATTCTGCATAGTTGCCTAACTAGATGTGGTCCTTCTGAATTTTTCTGTGTAGATCCCAAGTCCAAATGCTTACAATTAAATCATGCTAGTATTAGAAACTGGACTGATAAAATAAATGACAGTATCTTGTAGGTTGAGGTTTGAGTTCTGCGATTACAACTGTAGTTGCTACAAATTTCCTGAAACCCTTTTTATATTGCATTTCTTAGAGCAGCATTTTACAATTGCTCTAATATGAAATTCTATACAAAGATTGTTTGATATTAATAGCAATCATTAACAACTTGATAGATTCTTGTTAAGTATATTTGCAATACATTTAATCTTATTAAACTCAGCCTTGAGTTGTTTCTTCCAAATATTAAAGGTCTTTATGAAGCTAGCAATATAAAGAAGAGATTTCAACCATTTTCGGCCAAAAATTAGGTTTAGCTTAATGGATCAATTTTTTTCTTATTAAACTGCATCTGACCAGTGCCAAGTAATACATTCAGCATTGATCTTTGTCTCACCCTGCTGTAGCTTGCTTTCTCTTTATGTACATGAAAAATAAGGTGCTGGGAATGAAAACAATGCCTGTATAATACAAATATAGAATTTTTCTCAGACTTCCATTCGGTTCATCATTTCACTGTTATTAATGCCTTGCCTGCTGCTTTTTCAGAAATGTGTTTTTAAAAAGCACATTTATTTCCATAAAGAATGCTTTCTTCTGGTGTAATTATAAAAAACATACACTATGTACTGGAGTACATCAATTGTTTCAGGGGCATGAACAAAATGTATGAGCCCTGTTCATGTGTGCAAACAGCCTATTGAAAATACGGAGCCCTCCAGGGACCTGACCCATTACCACCAGGGATCTGAAGACTGCCAGTGAGGACTGTGGCTCCATTTTGGACTTTTATTTTTCTTTCAGTTAAAAAAATAGAAAGATAAATGAAAAAAAAATGGAGGCACGCTTTAATCGAGATGGTGCGTGTGCTCATAGGGAGTTGACGTGATGACATTGCTTTGAGGTTCTGTCCTTAGGATGCTGACAGTCACAGAAGCAGCCCCTAAGCCTCTGTATGCTTTCTTGCTTTGACTCCCTCTCTAGAATAGTCTACTAGCTCTTCAGGAAGAGCTCTTACTGTTGCTTCAGCTTGTAATGTCCCTCTGCTTGAGACCTTTCAATGGCTCTTCGCTTTACCTACAGAATTAATACTCTATGTCTGGCATTGAAAACGATGGTCATCTCTGGTCTTCAGTCTGGTCTTTGGCCCCATACCTTAGGTGCTTCCTTCATCAGAGTTTCCACTGACCCCTGTTCAAACTAGCCTTCCATCCTCTTTCTCTTTCCTGCCCATCCAATTCCTCCTAGTCCTTCAAGCCTTGATTTTATATAGTCACATTGCTCTGAAAGATGGCTTTTCTTCTCTGCAGAAAATGGGCTTTGGGTGCAAAGACTAGGGTTTGAAGTCCAACAAATTTGTTGGAATGCATGAGAGACTACCTCTGTGACCTTGGACAATTTAGTTAACCACAATTTGGTAACCTTGTGTTCTATAGCATATTGTAATATAATTTTATGTGATAAGATTGTAATGTTAATTCTTCATGGTTGTGAGAATTTCTCTCTCTCTCTCTCTCTCTCTCTCTCTCTCTCTCTCTCTCTCACACCACACACACACACACACACACACACACACACACACATACACACACACACAGATATGTCACATATATATGGCATACATTTGACATCTTTTAATTAATGATTTTTTTCCTGTTTGTAATTTGTGTAGTGTCAGACAGTTCCCCTTTCTCCTCATAAAATAAGATAAGAAGATATTGGAAACTTGTGCACCTCTTTGCTTTAATCAGATCATTAAATTATCTGGATAAAAATGTTTCTTTAAAGGAAATCTGCTTGATGCAGATTTGCATCCTGGGATTTTTCTTCTTCTTTTATTCCCTGCACATTTGTCTTTACTTCTACCAGTAAGTAAATAAAAACATATCTACATAACACAATGCAAAGTGTATTCGAGTTGAGCAGTTGATAAATTATTTAGGAAGCTGGATGGAATGATGGAAGCACTTCTAGAATCGTGGAATGCAGCAGCAGCTGGATCCTTGTCCATCCTGGCTCCCGCATACTCTTGTGAGCTGGCGGACCACACAGTCCTTCCACAAACCACAGACTGGGCTTTCCTCAGCTTGTTTTATGAGCATTGATAAGTGCTTATCAAGACCCACTTCTCAGTGTGATAAAGACATCTCCTGATCCTCTTTTCTACCAGTAAAGTAGAGAGTTTATACCTGGTAACAAAGAAAGATTGTGGGTTTTTTCAACAGTTTTACAGTCCTTTTTTTTTCTTGGTTTCTTTTTTTTTGAGACTGGTTTCTCTGTGTAGTCCTGTTTTGGAACTCAGTTAGTCAACAAGGCTGTCTTTGAACTCAGAGATCTGTCTGCCTCTGACTCCAAAGTGCTGGCATTAAAGGTTGTGTGCTGCCAGTGCTTGGTGGCATTCTGAAAAAGTGGCCAAAACCAAACATATTGTGTGTTATCTTTTACAATTAGGAAACTCATGGCCAGCGTGACTGAACATAGAACCCAGAAGAAGACCTCAGTGAGAGTGTGTTCCAGATCCTGATTTTGTACATGAAGAGATCAGGCTTAGTAGCTGTCCTGATTCCAACATTATTGCTCCTATTAATAAAACTCATTTCCTTATTTCCTGATTAAGAACTGATGCTTCACTGGGCTGTGGGTGGTGAATGCCCTTAAAACTCAGCACCCAGGGGGTAAAGGCAGGCAGATCTCTGACTTCGAGGCAAACAGGATACCCAGGGTCACACAGACAAACCCTGTCTCGAAAAAAAAAAACCAAAACAATAAAACAGAACTGACTCTTCTTCTGAGTCTATATGCTACTCACACACTGATAACTGTTCCAGATAGGGTGTATTTAAAGACATTTACATTTCTACTAAGTTATTCATGTGAAGGGATAACATAAAATAGTTGATCTGTGTATTTAAACTGTCCATTGAGGGAAGGAATACGTGAAAGAAAGAGAGAAATGGAGCTATGTTTGAAGCTGTTGGCTACACTGAGCATTTTGGAAACAAACAGTGTCAGTGTCACCAGGCAGCTTGTGAGAGAGTGGAAGATCTGCCCCTGCCCAGTCCAACCAGACCTCACAATTTTATGGCTTGTTGCATGTGAGAACTGAGACACACAGCTGCTTACCTGCCAGTGGATGCTTTCCTTTGTGCATTTCCCATCAAGCCTTTCCCCAATGCAAAGATGACTTCAGTAACTAGTTGACGAGATTTTGCTCTCTGGAGAAGTGGAACCGGGTGTTTAGCTTTTATAAATTTTTCTCTGAAACACCTGAATATTTTGCTTTATGAGGAATCTTTCTCCTGGAATTACAAAATCTGCTTTAGGAATTGTTTTTCTGTGGCAGATGTCGAGAGCTTACAGTGTAAAAGGAGAATGAGGTACTGTGTTAACTGCGGGCATATTGTGCTAAGATCCTCCTGTGGAGGGAAAGGATGTCGTCTTTGCCTTCATGTGTGGATAGGCTTTAATCTTGAGGCTCAATCTCAATTTTTGAGATTATAGCGTGATAAACTTCAAAGAGAATCAATTTTGTCTGACAATTTAGAACCAAACGCAGGCAAAAATGGAATAAAATATGTATTTGTATGTAAGCAAAGGATAGGCATGAACAAAACATTTATAATTCAATGAAACGCAGACATGTTATTAGACTTTAAAACATTAAACTTTCCCAGTGTTTGTATAGCAGTTCTAGAAGGTATGGGGTAACCTGGATCTCATTAGTTAGAGAGCAGTCACACTGGTCACAGAAGAGTAAGTTAATGGAAGACTATATTTTTGTGCCTCTAACTTTGTTGTCCCCTTAAATTTCTACAAGTCTATTTGAACTCAGATGAAGAGAGAGAGGCAAGACTTGACCTGTATGTCAGGAGATGTTTAGGATTTAAGTCAATGAATAAGAAATTTGAAAGGCTTGAGGGGCTAGTTAAGTATATTGACTCTGGGAATGCCTTTTTAAAAATGGTAATTTTAAACTCAAACTGTAGCATAGACTCTAACAATAGGCTCATGAAATGTTTTCTGCCTGATGCACTTTGGGGAAAGTGTTTCAAAGGAATGGATCCATGTCCAAAAAGTAGAAGGGACAGAATGAACCAGAGAATACATAGCTATCTATATGGAAAGAAAAATATCCTATCACCATTCCACTCTAGGAATTACCAGAGACAAAGGCCTTGTAAACCCAGACCACTGACTTTGTTGCCACTCTGATGAAGAGCATGCCTAACTCTCCCTGCAAGTCCTCTTGCCATGTGGACCATTCTTAGGACTTAGAGACTAATGGATTACCCAGCTTTCCCCTCCTCCTAATTTGTAGGTAGAGGAAGCAAGTTTAAAAATAAATCCTGGCTCTGAAAGTAAGCTGACAGATTTCTTGTGAACATGATGGTGACTGTTTATTTTATATAAAAAATGAAATAACAGTGTTAGAAATGAGAAATATTTTCAGTAGAAATAGAACAGAAGCTGTGTGTTTGAAGCAGGCAATGCTGCCTCTGTAAAGGATATATTTGCATGGGTTGGTTTTTCTCTCATATGTATGGGCAGTAGTATTTGTGAGTTACCAAATTTTAATTTAATGTGGGGAATTTCGAGCCTTGGCCCCTCATCCCACCTTCATAACATTCCAAAATTAATTTGAGAGTTCTCATGTTTTCTTCATTTAAAAATTATATAGCACTTAGAAGTATTATCAGGCAAGTGTGGCTAAAAAATAACAACCCTGAAAATGTACAGGGATGTGTAGACTATGGAAATAAATTAATGAATGTGCTTCGGATGTGCAGGGACAATAAGGTCCCCAACAATCCCTAGCTGAGAAAACTCTGTCCTTTCAAATCCCACAGGACAAACCCTGCCTCTTTCATTCATCATGGTCTCAGGAGCTCCTAATTTTAAGCTAGTGTGTAGGTGTCTCTCTGCTTACAATAGAACAAGGGAATCAATAAGAGATGAATAGTTTGGGAAGATGTCAACTGCTTCTGCACCTACTTTCATTACACACAGGGCATAGATACATCAAGGTCAAGAGTTACTTATAGACACTGCAGTTTGGGTCCCTGAGAAGCTTTCTCCTGAGTGGCATGCTCTTGAAATGTGTTTGCAAACACACAGCAATTTAGACTGACAAAAGCAATCCACTTTACTAATAGATTTGCAGTAGTAGAAGAGATGCTCAAATTCAGGATTCAGATGCAGAGGCAAAAGGAAGAGCTTGAATTGAAAATGCAAAACCTAGCCCAACGAAACCTCACAAAGCAACTTGGATGACTCTTTCAGTCTTTGCTCCCGTTGGATTTTTTTTTTCTCATTCTATTACATTTACTGCTCTCTCTGGTGAAATCCCAAATTACCACTTCAATTTATCAGGCTGGCACGGTCTCCTAGAACAGCTCCTAATCCCAGTGTCAGCCCTACTCTACAAGCACTGTTCCTGCTTTAACTTGGTTCCGAGTTGCCCTGGATACAGCTCCCTACCCAACTCTGGCCCTCACAGGGGGCGCCTCCAGCCCGCAGGCAATGCAAATGAGTACAGGAAATATTACATTAATTTCTAGGCACTTCAAATAATAGTTAGAACGAATCCCCAACTAAATTGGTAGGGAGCAGTTAGGTGACTGCCTTTACACTCCTGGGTAGGGTCCCTCTCTGCTGATTGACAGGCGATCAGCATCTGAGCAGGGCAACAGGCGGAACTGAAATGCAGCATTCATTCCCACCAGCATAGCTCTTCCTTCAGCAAGGAAGAACATCACGGTTGTCACTTGGGTGAATTTACTCTTAAAAAATCTGCTCTTTATACGATATACCAACATGTATAGGTAAACTAGAATATACTCATGTCTGGTATGCCTGCGAATATGTGCATATGTACATGGATATATACATAGCTATCTTGCTAGAGGCATAGGATTTTTATCATATATTGGGTTAAGAAGGACTTGTTGAATAGCAGCCATGTTATGAGCACACTCTGCCTATCCAAATTTTGTCACCATGAAATCTTATCCCTCTGCTTCCATACAATAGACATTGTGTTTATTGAGGCCACCATGCTTTTTCTTGTTATACAAGAGAATATGATCTAATATCATTTCCTTCAGGATGAAATGCTCAAGGATAACATGTTACTCACTATCTGTGAGCTCCTGAACAAAAGTCTCAACTCTCTTTTCTTCCTTTGTTTTTTTCTTTTTTTACATATATAAAAGGTCAACAGTGATAATAATGTGCAATTATGAGTTGTCAAGATTAAATGAGATAGTACAGTTTTATCCTGGGTAACAAATATGGAGTGTCACCTGTGATTATTTTAATGATCTTTTCAGTAAACAGTAAAATGTACTATATGATCAGTAATAAAACAGAAGCTGGGAGCACCAACCAATGAATGGAATAAGTGAGGGCTGGATTCTTCTTGCAGGTCTTCCTGATGTAGAAGCCCTTGTCTTTAGCCACAGATTCACCAACTCTTGCCCTTGCCCATTTATCAGGGTTACCAGTGTCCAGCTTCAAGACCCTACCGGCTATAGTGGTCCGGGCAGTGTGGAGGTTAGATCACATACTACAGGTGTAGAGACATTCATTTGTTAGTGCACCCCGATGTGACTGAACAGTTGCTAAGAGATCTGAAAATATTTCTTTAAAAGCCTGCTACGGAAGCTTGTGTTCAGTAGCTGTCTTTACCAAGTTCCGTTTCCCCCTTTCACCTTAGCAAACGTCACTCAGCTTGGTGACATCTGCTTTCTCCATTATTTAGATTGTTCCCTAACTATATATGGCACTGCCAGAGAAATTGTAAGTTGTTCCATTTTCTTATTTCTGCTTAATTTCTCTTACACATCAAGGAGCAGTGAATAGTTATATCTATAGCAGAGATTCTGTCTATGAACAAGTTGGAAAAAATAAATAAATGAAAGGAACCATTTACATTTTGACCCGATGGTGTTTTGCTTTGAACTGCGATGGTTGAGTCTGAGGTTTTGAGTGTCCGCTTGTTTGTCTCTATTATATTCTTCTTGCTGTTTTGGAAGCAATTGTTATTGCTAATCTGACTGTGTCTCACCACGCCTTTTTTTCTGGAACTTCAGTGGCACTTCCATGTCCTGTGCTTCCTCTACATTCTCAAGCAGCATCATGTAGCATTTCCTTCCTTGAGTTCTTAACCAATGATTTCTCAGGGCTCCCTCTTTGCCACTAAAGTCAATCCGGTTCTCCTTTCAGCTGATGGCTACTGTCATTCATATCTGTGACTAGCCCTACCACACTTTGCTTGTTGTTTCCCAAATTTCAAATTTAGGTGCTTTCTGATCACAACACCACTGTCTCAGCTGAATGCCTGCTAGCCTCCAGTGTCTGTCACCAAGTACAAAGCTGCACTGACTCCTACTGTGTGTTAGCTGACAATTGTGATGGATACCAGAGGCATATCAGCTGAGTGGAGGAAGAGTTGGTTTGGCTTACGGTTTCATGGTCTGTCCCTGAGGTCAGCTGTCTCTTTTGTTTTTGGTCCTGTGGCAAGCAGAACATTATGGTAGGGCACATGAGGAAGAGAAGGATGCTTACCTTATGATGGCTGCCAACCAACCAGGGCCACAGAATTGGGATATCAAATCTATTTAAGGGCAATTTCTCAGCCACCTCACTTCTACTAAGTGCCATCTCTGATTGATTCTACTACTTTTAATATCTCTACATGTTGGGGTTTCAGTCTTAACACAAGGATGCTTCAGGGACATTCAAGATCATGCCGTAACATGGTCTTATTTCCTTCCCATTCTTTCTTAGATCTCTAAGTGGATGATACTAGTATTCACCTTTCATTACAAAAGTCACGGGAATCAAGTTTGTCCTCTCAGCCAAGCATCCTAAACATCCGCTGAGCTTCTTTGTCTTCTGTATGCCGAGAACGGCATTGAGTTTTTCTTCTTACTCTTTCTTCCTTGTATAATCACAATAGATTTCCAAGTGGTTGTCTAGTCTCCATTCTCCTGTAACCAATACCCTGAATCGTCTTCAGAGGACCTTAATGATTGGGAATCTGATTGTGCCTGGCCTGTAGTAAATGGTGGCTAGTGGCCAGCACACAGCCAAGCACTGGGAAAGAAATGCAGCACAGAATGCCTCTTAAAGTCTTCTTCCTGCCTGTTTTCGGGCTCACTTGCTTCTTATTTGAACATAAAACATACCCCACAAGAGATACTTGGTCTCCAGGTAATTTTGAAAAATTTCAAAACTTTGGTGCATTGGGGTGGCAGACAAACCCACCTCCTCATTCTTGTCTAGGGTTTGCTGCTTCCTCATCTGCCAGGATGTGAGTAGCTCCACCATATGTTCTTGCCATCATGGACTCTTGAAACCCTGGTCCAAAATAAACTTTGCCTTTTGTCATATCTTCTTGTCACATTACTAGAGAAAAGAGAGGGGGGAGGGAGATGGAGAGAGGGACAGGGAGAGAAAGAAGGAGTTCTTTCGAAGAAATTGTGTTCTGTTCTTCAGGCAGTGGTCTTTTCTGTTCTCACACATGTTTCTGAGTGGTAGATATCAGGGTGGGCATTAAGCAGGATGTCTCAAGCTCCAAACCCAGGTTAGATGTGACCTGAGAGGCATTACCTTTGCTCTAGGGGGCATATGTCTCTCATCTATAAAGGAAGAATATTACAGAAGCATGCTTGTGGACAGTTGAGTGGATAAAGAAAAGAGTAGAGCATATGCTTCAATATGGAGTAGCTGCTATTACCTTGTATTAGTTAACTGTCCTTTCCCTACTGACTGATGTAGTTAACACCTACTGCTTCTTTAAAGCCTTGATCTTGTATAGTCCAGCAGCAGTAGCCTTTCCCTCTTTCCTACTGCTGCTGTGCATTTCTCTATGGCTGAGCTCAACTGAATTTTGTGCGGTTGCGTACTCGGTTTGAGCTCTTTCATCCGAGTCTTCCATAGTTGCAGTGCAAGGTTCCACTGTAATTGTTGGGAAGTTTAAGAATTCGTGTTGGCATCTAAATGACAGACATGAGCTGGAGCTTCAGAATCTAATTCTAAACAGACTAATGATTCAAAGGTTTAAGAAATGTGGGTTTTGGATGAGCAAGGTTCAGCTTTCGTTGAGACTTTCATTTCTAGAGTGTATATGGCATCTGTGGAAGGTACTCATGAAGTCAATATGTACAAAACAAAGTCACAACTGAACAAAGTTACAAGCTAGGAAAAGAGACTGTGAGGTTTGAATTCAGGCAGACTAGATGAATCTGGCTACATAAAAATAATAAGAAAATCCTCCATTTATAAACTTACATATTTGAGTTGGAAGACTTTTTTCTTCTAAAGTATGGGAAAAGTTTTGGTGTATCTACCTAAATCTTCAGAATATATGGGAATTAATTATCTCATAACCCATAAGTCAGTGAAATAAGTATGTCAGATCTGGGAAATAGGTTAGTAGAGTACATTGCATGCAAGTGTGGGTAGTCACTTCCACCACCCTCCAGTGTGTGTGAGAATCATACAAGGATGATTTGAACTATTAAAATGAGTGAAAAATTATACTAGAACACAGAATTTCTATTTTCCATGCAGCATTTTAAATTTGGAAACTTGTCAAAATTGTCAGATATATTTTCCTTTTTTAGTTTTAAAGACTTTAAAATTCTAAATGACATTATAATTAGAGAAAAGTATCTAAGACTAAGAGATGAAGAGATTTAATGAACTTTTGTGAGTGAACAGAGCAGCTTTCATTCTGGTTAAGAAACCAGCATTGCCGACATTCCAGGACTCTCCTCTGCTTCCTTAGAGTGGTCATTTAGCTCCTGGCCAAGGAAGGGCCTCAGGTTAGTTTTATTTTCAGTTTAATTTTGAATCCTACAATATCCATGGAAGCACACTAAGTTGGTAAAGGAAAAGCTATTAATGATTTACTAGGGAACGAGAAACATTGTATGAGGATAAGCATATCTAGGACTTTTTGAATTGGTTTAGAGACCACTAATAGGGATTTTTGTACTAGGAAAGAAACTGAGATCAGCACCCACACAACCAGAAAACATGAGAATTTGTAGCCAAGAAGCAAGAGTAAAGGGTTGACGTCAATGGGCAAAGTACTACCAGGATCGAACTTCAGGGCTAAGAGAGATTCTTTCTAATCTTGATAGGATTCTTGTGAAGTAGGACTGGGGTAAAGGAGTACTGGGGTTGGGGGAGAGGAGGAACCTGGTCAGCTAGTGAAGATGGTTAAAATGTCATAGCACATCTAAGCATGGACATTGTAGAGACAACATGGAGTCCTGATGTCAGGCTGTTGGGAAAAGAGGTCGGGGAGTCTGAGTAAAACTAGGTCAAGGAGAGAATCATTGTTGCTCTAAGAATTGTTTTTGCTACCTGCCAACAGTTGACATGTTTGCTTTTAATCATGAAGCCATATTAACTTCATAAGTAAGAATTAGCTGGTGCAGGTGGCTCATAATCTCAGTTACTTGGGAGTCTGAGCAAGAGACAGCCTGTTGCAAGGAGAATTCAAGGACAAAGTGGGCTACAGAGTGAGACTCTGTTTCAAAACTGAGACCCAGGAATAGCAACAAAAAATATGGGATTCATACAAAAAAATAACAAATATTCTAGAGTAAGGCTCATGCTGCTGCTTGGTCAGGAGTCATTAGTGTTCGGGAAGAAGTGCTTGTACATTGTAGGTGACATGTGAGTACAGTGACAGCAGTTTCCAATGACCATACTAACAGTGCAAGGACATATTAGGCGCATTGCACAAGAGACTTTGGAAGTGATTTTCTGAGACTGCCAACAATTGGAGAAAATACTGTGCTTTCCTCCTGTAGGCGATCCATGAAATCGAAGAGCTGATGGTGTCATCACTTCTTACTCGTATAAAGACATGAGTGCACAGAGTCCACATTGAAGGCCAGGAGCACAGGGATAGGGACTGTCCTGCCACCCGAACTCTTCTGACTTGGATCTCCCACTCTGGTGTGAAATAGACTATTTAGGAGCCATCTTTTCACTTTTCATAGCTAGGAAGAGAACCCCTTCTGCCTCTGTCAGGTGGGCACAACAAGCACTTCTAGTTTGATTTCAGTTGGGACCAAAAAATATACATAAAGAGGAAAAAAGAGGAAGGGAGGAAGGAGAGAAGGAAGGAACTGAAGTTCAACAATCCAAAGCTAGAGAATCAATACACAGTGGACATTGGCTTGAATTTTTATTTATGTTTTGAAAATTTTAGATTACATTTATTTGTGAGTCTCTCTCCCTCCTTCCCTTCCTCCCTCCCTCCTCTCTCTCTCTCTCTCTCTCTCTCTTTCTCTCTCTCCCCCCCCCTGTGTGTGTGTGTGTGCGCACATGCAAGAATGCAAGACATGCAAGCATTATGTATAGGTGCAATGTGGAAGTCAGAAAACAACTTATGGGAATCAATGTTTTCTTTCTAACATGTGAGCCTGAGGGATTGAACTCGGGTACTAGGGTTGGTGGTAGGTGTCTGTGCCCACTGAGCCATTTTGCTGGTCTGTTCTATCTGTTTTATTGAGATAGATCTAAGTGTATAGCCCAGGTTGGCCTTGAATTTACTTTCTCCCTTTAGGGAGAAAGGAAAGAGGTCACTGAAGGATCCTGAAACCACCTCTTTCCCTACTATAACCACCACTGCTCCAGATCCTGTCCTTGGACTGCAGGGAAATTTACAACAAAGCTGAGGGTGAGGCTTGGGGCAGTGGAAGCCAGAGGAGGAAGAGGGAAGATTCCTGGAGGTAAAAAGTATGGAAAGCAACAGACAGGGACCTTAAATGTCACACAAAGCACACCTATTAAACAGGATTGTATCAAGGCAGAAACTACGTCAGGTTTTTAAACACTGTTTTTTTTTTTGTTGTTGTTGTTGTTGTTTGTTTGTTTTTCTTTTTTTAATTTTATTTTTTATTGGATACTTTATTTAGATTTCAGATGTTATCCACTTTCCCCATTTTACCCCCCCCAGAAGCCCCTATTCCATTCCCCCTCCTCCCGCTTCTATGAGGATGTGCCCCATCCCACCCACCTACTGCCACCTCCCTGCCCTGGAATTCCCGCACACACAACACTGTCTTCTTTTTTGGAGCTGGGGATGCAGCCCAGTGCCTGTGCACCTAAATCTCCGTTCTATAGCTAAGCTTCATTTTCGATCCCTCGACTTGAAAAAAACTAAAACAGCAATGGACTAAAGAAACTTCCAGAAAATGAACTATTCTATTTGGCTTCTGGACCAGTAGGATAAAAATATCATTTTGTTCTTTTTGAGCATTTTTTTCTCATCCAGTATTATTTTTAATTGTAAAGTATTAGAGAAACCATTTTGCCCTAGTTCTTCCAAGTACTTGAAGACTGGAAATATCTGTGTCCAATCCAGTTTTCAAACACCTTCTTGGTTCCCCTGCTTAACATGTCTCAAGGAAACACGCAAAGTCTTTTTATGGGTGTTTAAGAAAATTTTTCATTAAAAAAAAAAAAAAAACCAATGTCGTATGCTTCATTGAACTGTCAAGATGGAAAGGAAGGAAGAAGTGTAACCACGACATTACAGGCTAGAGACTTCTGCAAAGTTCAGGAATCTCCGCATAGCAGCAAAAGACATTCTATGTGTTGTCATGCAGAGTTGGGACAGACAGTGACAGTGTCCGCCTAGTGCTATTCTCTTCAGTATTTACAATTACAGATACTCTGCAAGGCAGGGTCCTACCAGGTAGGTCTTTGTTTCAGAGTTCCAGCTCTTTACTTTCATATCCATTCAAACTATTTTGAGATTTTTATATGCTTAGACTCAATCATGAAATTGAATTCAGATATAACCTTTTGCAGTGTGTGAGCTAATGAAATCACCCCAAAGGTCATTTACTTAAGCAATAAGCACTTCAAATTGATCATGATCAGTTAAACCATCAACTCTGGGTACTGATTTTTTTCTCCTCTCTCTTTTTCTTTTTCATACTTACTCACGTACCAGACTGAGAAGATCAGTTGTCCCTGGTGTTTAGTATCCAATTTTCTACCGATCAGAATATAAGACATGCTCTGTTAGATTTATGATACTTTAAGATGAGTTTTATTTTGCAAGTCAAAGTGCAGGTGTCAGGTTTGTTGACATATTATTATGAGCTATGTAAGGCCTCCGTTAGAAACCCAAAAGGAGATATGCCTGCATACCTATGTTTAATACTTAGGCATTGTGGGAAATTTTGACATATGTACAGATATGGATAGAAGTACCTTTATGAAAATAAAATGATTCAATATTCAATATCAATATTTTAAGTCAATTTAGAATTATGAGTGTTCCTTTCTCTTTCTTTCTTTCTTTCTTTCTTTCTTTCTTTCTTTCTTTCTTTCTTTCTTTCTTTCTTTTTTTTTTTTTGATTTTAGCTTTTGGCTTCTGGAGATCCAGTATTGTGATCCTCAGTTTCAGCTTCCAAAATGCTGGGATTATAGGAGTGAGCTACCATGCCTTACTATTTTCATTTATTTTTCTACTAACATTTGATAAGTCAAACTATATGCACTATTGTGCATAATATTTTAATTCAAATAAAATGAAAGTTAATTAGGTCTGTGACATTAAAGGACCAACATTATATATTATTTTAATTAGTTATATATTATAAATTTCTTAAACATGTATAGGAATTTTGTGACAAAACTTTAATATTATGGTTACAATTGGATTTTAGTTAACCTTAAGAATAATGTGATTATTTCAAGACATAATGATATAACAACATTCATCTTTAAAAAGGTATAAAACTGATATGCTTAACTTGGGGCCAGTTCTTAGTGCACAACCTTCTCTAGAATATGATCTGCAATTAATTTTTTTCACTTGGTTGGGTTGGAGCACTGGGGACATTAGTAACCCACATATCTGAATGCTTCTGTAGGCTCATTCCTGGAGAATATATCACCGGAGGGAAGAGCTGGCCTTAATGCAGGCTGCACCATTCCACAGGCAGGGGAGTGGTTCTGAAGAGAAGGGCAGGAGCAAGCGGACTAGCACAGGCATATTCTTTGGAGCTTATTGGCTGCTGTGACATGAGCTGTGTGACTCCTGTCCTCACTGCCATGATGGACTGAAACCTATTAGACAGTGGCCACAGGAGATCTTTTATCCCTTAGGTTGCTTTTCCCAAGTGCTCTCTACAGAGATGAATGCCTAGCTGAAGCAGAGAAGACAAGAGAAATCATTGGTGCATCATCTAGCCAAAGCATCTGAGAGATGAGGTGAATGAGAATTCTCTCCCCCAACCCTCTCGCCTCAGAGATGCTGTGAATGAGAATTCAGTTTCCCCCCACCCTCTCTCTCTTGTTGTACTTGTGTGTGTCAAGTAGCATCTGTAATTCTAAACAGAGATCAGAGGAAGAAGAGGTTAAAAGATGGTTGTGCCTCGCGCTAAGCCTTACAGTAACTGTCCAGCTCTTGCTTCTTGTGTTCCAAAGATACGCGTAGAATTGCCTACTGTTGCTTCACCAAGTACTAGTTTTGTTTATCAAAAGTCTTTCATTATTGAATGCCACCTAAGTTTTCCTTTATATTATCCATGCAATGATATGTTTTGGTTAGATCTTCTTGCATAATTTAATTAGATTTATAATCCACATCTAACACATGAACATGATTTTGGTTTTGTGTTCAAGGTACGTCCTGAACCCAACCACTTGCCCTCATTGCCTCAACTACTGTGTCCTCAGCTAGGCCACAGCTTCTTGCTTTCTATTAGGCCCCAATTCTTGATCTCTTGTTCTTAAAAAAGTAATTTATGCACAATTTAGATTACCAATGAATTTGAGAAGAGGCAGACAGCAACAAAGGAGAGGATGGAGGGAGGAGGGAGAATGAGGTAAACAGAGCACATATAATAATGCAAGTCAAAATAATTAAGAATATGAACACTCCTTATTTTATTTCTTCCCCTGACATCACATTGTGATGTTCTTACCATGGCCTCTCTCTCTCTTTCCTCTGGCCTCCCTTCCCGATCTTTGCTCCCTGGTTTTCTCCTCTTCTCTGTTGTGCCCGTAGCCACCTAGCAGTTGTTGAATACACACATGCTGTGTCCTCAGGATCTGGACCTGCAATGTCCTGTCCTCTAAAGCACGTGTTTTATGCCTGCTAGGTTTTGCTCAGATTTGAGTTCACATGAGATGATTTTTGAACAGTAATGTTCTTCTGATTTTGCTGCTTTGGATTTTCATGAGTAGAAAGTTTTCCATCTCACTAATTTTACTTTATGTCCCTTATTTCTCTTTCTGTCACTTTCTATATCTTTTAATCTTTTAAGAGAAAAACTTTCACTTGTGTTTATCCAAAAGGTGATTGTTCAGTTGAGTGATTCATTAATCTCCCACCCAGCAGAGCCCCACAGGGTTAAGTTAAACCTGTTCTCATCAGAAGATCAAACAATTGTGACAATGCAAGGGGAACGTCCCCTAGTATAGAGTAAACTTTCTACATCAACTCATGAAGGAAGCAAGTCATTAGCTGTTTTAAAAGTAAAAGAATATTCAACATAAAAGGAAATCATTAGATCTAGAATTGCTAAAAGTACAACAAAACAAACAATAACTCAGAACTGTGTAGTTTCGCCATTTCTGTATCATCAAGCACATTTTCTAGATTTCATTTATAAAAACAGTAAAAGAGAAATAAAAAAAGGAAAACCAATGTTTTGTCAAGTTTCATTTTTTTTTTTCTGTTTACACACAGAGTTTGTGAGCTAGCAAAAGGTCCTAGTGATTTTCATGGTCAACTACTACTCTATGCTGAGCTCCAACGCATAACACCTAGAACGAATACTAACACAGAGAAAGTCAAGAATTCTGACACTAACTTATCCTTATTGTCTGTGCAGCATAGGAGTTTGAGGATTATCAGTGAGAGGACAGCACACAGTACCGTATGATACACCTAAGTTGACCACTTGCACATTTTGTTGTGAAGTCTTTTTGTGACACCTTAGGGAAGATTTTGACCTCTTCCAGGACTCTTTGAATAAAATGTGTGGAATCAGGGCCCAAGGCTCCAGCAATTGCCCTATGTTTCCCAAAAGCCTTTGGAAACCAGTATTCTTCCACTCTGTTCTTCATAGCAAAGATAAAATTCCTCATTTTGATTGCTTAAGAATATATGCTCTGATTTTCTTGATGATTTAATGATTAACATGACCTGTCATTTTGATAACTATTTTAAAAAATGAAGGAGATCTTAATTTCTGCATTGCAGGAGTAAGGGTGGGACAGGACAGGGAAAAGCATCTGATATGAAAGCGACAATGTGGACTCCCAGGCACAATTCTCTATGAGGACTTGTATGGGAGATGGCTTTAAATTAAATATTAACACCGAAAAAAATGAGGTCTGGGCTGGTTGTCACTGCACAGAGGAGACCTAAATTGGGCTGTAGCATTGGGGTCCCCAGCCCCACCAGCAGGGAGAGGAGGCAGAGGGGCTGCCTATGGAGGGGGTGGGGTTGCAACTTCATTTTCCACTGACATATTTTGTTGGCTGATTAATAGGCTGACACTAATTTAGGTCTCAGTAGACTAGAACGTTCTGTAACAGGATAGAGAAATGGGAGGAAAATGGGGGAGAGGCAGAATGTGGGATGTCTTGGAATTTGGGCCTAGGGAAAGCCAGGGCATTTTTTTTTTTTAAAATCTAACCCACTGGCAAGTTGAGAATGAAAAAGCCAGAGCCTTAAACAATTAATTTTGCTAATCATGCAATCTAAATTGTCACACTTAAGTATCTCAGTGTTGACCTGTTTAGACAATATGCCTTAATTCACAGGGGAGTAGTTTCAGTAGCTCATGTTTAAGTTAGCTAATTAATAGCAAAAGCAGTGTGGAATTGACTAACAGGTAATTTAATCAAAAGATAATTAAAACTATTTGAATTTATAAATTATTATTTAATTAATATTAGTTAATATTATAATTTCCAAAGTCTAAGTTATACTGATTAAAGGGTTTTCTCATAAATACCACTGAAAATTAATTACAAATTAGTAGAATCTGCTGAAACATCCCCTTAATGGACTTCCAGCTAGTCTTGACTTTTACAATAAATAAACATTAGACCCCATACTGTATCCATCTTCCTACATTTATTAGGTAAAGAGTGAGGCCCTCAGCCCCGTAGATCCTTAAGGGAATCCACGTGCACAGTAGCATCTTAATAACAGTTTGGCTCTTTCATTGGTTTGTATAGATGTGAAGCCAAAGAGCAGTGGAGCTAGATGAAGGCTGAGGAAAGAGTCAGCCAAGTAAAGCTCTTATATAATTTTTATATGAGGCTTCTTAATTTGCTTTGGATGACATTCCAGAACATAGCTGGGTAAGCAGCATTTATAGAAATGCCCTAGGCCCTTACTCTGTACAATGGAACCCAAAGACAGATATCTATGGATTCCATCATTGTTTTAAAATATTTCTTGAAAACTTGCCTGTGCTGACCACATGCAAACTTTTATGTATGTCTGTGGTTCTGGTTATCAATCTCAGGTTCTCTTGAATGCCCAAGGCACACTGACCCACTGAGTTCCTGTCATTATTCCCTAAGCAGTACAATATTAAGACTCTTTACTTGGCATTTTTGCATTGTGTTTATAGATTATAAGTAGTTTATAGATGATCAACACGATGTTATGTACTAGCTGTATGGAAATAAAATTCTATTTTGTA
The DNA here is from genome assembly GCA_021653895.1 of Mastomys natalensis. Classification (NCBI taxonomy): domain Eukaryota; kingdom Metazoa; phylum Chordata; class Mammalia; order Rodentia; family Muridae; genus Mastomys; species Mastomys natalensis. The sequence continues at coordinate 2,969,919 of JAJTUV010000327.1, read as the reverse complement.
TGAGGGATTTGAGTTTTGTTTTGTATCTGCCAAGAGTTCTGGAACTTTTCTCCCACAGACTCCAAAAACAATGACTGTCTTTTGCCAGAGTCCCACGCTGTAAGGTGAGTTCCATGGGACGGTGTGGAAGGATTCGACTTACTGTGCTTGGAGAGGCTGTTAAAGCCACATGACATTTGCAGAGAGAAGGAAAAATAAAAGCGTCATGGGGTGGGGTGTGGAGCTTTTATTCTTTTTGTAAGATTTTATTTCATTTGCAGTTATTTGCATATCTATGTCAGTGTGTATGTGCACATAATTGCAGGTGCCCTCAGAAACCAGAAGTGGGAGTGGAGTTATGGATCTTTGTGTGTGATGTGTGTGCTGGGGACTGGACTCCAATCCAGTGCAAGAGAAGTCTGCACTTTTAATGGCTACGCGGTCTTTTCAGCTCCTCTTATATCTTGTTATAGGAAAGCAAGTCATTGCATTAAGCAGGCAGCAATATTTACACATTGAAATGCCAAATGCCCTCCAGAGCCTTGAAACAATGTTTAGATAATTCTTTGTTGCTACTTCTCCTAGTATTTTGTTTCTGAATGTGAAGGTCCTGGAAAATGGAAATAGAAACCAGAAATCTGAGCCAAAGGGACAGTTCTTTGCTTATTGAGGCTTTTTGCTATTACCCTTTTCAAATAAAGAGAGCATGGAGCCCCTCCTCCTCCCATCCCCAGTGTATAGCATCTAGCACTTTTGAGCTTGGCCTGTAAATATAAAATGCCCTTTCTGCTGGTATCGATGAGACAGTTAGATCCTGAATGGGATGTCGTATAACCTAATACTACATGGAGAAGCCCCTGGCTGGAATGTATATGCAGTAAAGACAGATTTACTGCTGCCTTGAGTTTCTCTTTGAATTTCCAAGATTTATCTGAGCTTAAGGTCTCCACATTGGTTTCAGGCTGCTGGAGCGTTTTTCAGAATTCACACTACACCAGGATTTTGGGACTAGTGCTAAATTCCCTTTGATGAACATATGCTTTTGGGCTCTCGCTCTCTCTAGAGGCTGTGACTAGTATGGGGGGGGGTTAGGTCTTCATTTTGTTTCAGTAATTTACCATGGGCCAGTATCAAAAATGGTGTTTCTTAATTGGAGTATTTTGAAGAAAGTAACGAAGGAAAAAATCTTGTCCCTTAAAAACTAAATCCCAGCTGTAGGTGTAGATAAAACTGACATTGAGCTCTTGGAAAGAGGCAATCAGAGGGAATGCATCAGGTGAGTTCATTTCTTCAGCTCAGCTTTAATAGCTTATAAAGAAGATTGATTACATTCTTGTCTGATAGATCAATAATGAAACCCAGCTTCCCTCCTTCCCTCTTCAATGTGGATCCTAATGTACTTTGAGGCAAAGCCAACACCAACGTTTTTGAGTAGCTCACCTTCTCCAGCTGCGAAGATGAGAAATCCACTAAGTATTTTCAAGATACCTTGATTGCTTTATTGTTTAATAAACATTTGAGTTTCTATTTTCTCTCTCTTAGCAGCAATGATTTTAGCCCAGATGAGGATAAACGTGGTGACATTCAAACCTTAGGGAAGCTTTATGTTTAAACCTTGAGGTTCCAGACTTGACTTCTAGTCTTTCTGTGCAACAGAAATTAGAAATTAGTGAATAGGTGAAAATTCTGTTTTTCTTATGTTCTGCTGCATTTTATTGTGGCATACAGTTACTGTTCTGCTAAATGTGTTTTTATAATAGGAATATAGAATGTATTATGTACACAGTCATTTCACTTAATTCTATTTATAAATGCACGGTCATTTCTCCTCTCTCTCTCTCTCTCTCTCTCTCTCTCTCTCTGTGTGTGTGTGTATGTACATATGTATGTATGTATGTATGTATGTATGTATGTATGTGTATGTATGTGTGTGGTCCTGGGGTTCAACACTGGACCTCACAAGCATGCAATGTACCAGGTGACATTAAAACTATAAATAATGAAGTGATTATTAAAGTCTTTCCAACAAAAAATAACTTGCATTTATTTAGAAAGTATTTTAAGTTTCAAATGTATGTTTTATAATGTATAAACCATGTGTATTTGTGACTATCATGTGATATTGTCCTGAATGTTTACATTATGCACTTTATAAGTTAGACATCCCAGTCTTCTTGAACTATTTCTTGTCTGGAAAGACTATTTGGAAACAAGATACTGCTGTGCACACTAGCCTGAACTCAAGATTTTTCTGTTTTAGCCTCTTGAGTGCTGGTATTGCAGGTGCATCGTCACCATACCTAGCTCACCATGTATCGCTTTTCATGGTGAAGGCATTCTTTTAGAGTTTTGAAGTATGTATTATCATGATCTGTAGTCAATCCAATGTGACGCAGCCAAGGTAACCCCTGAAGTCACAGTTACCTGTGACAGAGTATCCTCCTTATTCTTGTGGTAACCAACACTCTACTCTCAAGCCTTATGAAACCAGCCTTAACATCTCACATATGAATGAGATCTTGTAGTATTTGTCTTAACAAAACCCTCTCCAGTTCATTCATGGACTCACAGATGATAGGATTTCACTCTTGGTTTTTGTCTTTTTAAAAAAAAAAAAAAGCTGTATAGTATTTTGCCGTCAGTGCGTGTCACATGTTCTTCCCCCTCCCCCGAACTGGAGACTTCTAGGTTCTTCCATTTCTTGGCTGTTGTGACTAGTGCTGTAAAAACATGGGCGATGCCTCTTTACCAGACTGACTTTTATTTCTGTTGAGTATATTCCTAGCAGTGGGATTGCCAGATCATATGGTAGTTCTATTTTTACTTTTTTGAGGAACTTCTACACTGTTTTCTGTAATGATTTTACTAATTTACATTTCAAGCAATGGATCCCCCTTTCCTGAGTCCTTTCAGGACTCATTAACTGGTATTTTTTGATATTGGATATTCTTCTTCCTGGAGAATTTTATAGTTTCTTGATGATCAGTATATGGAACACTTTTTAGATACCTTTTGCATATATATATCTGATATATAATATATATAATATATATAATATATATAATATATATATATATTACAGTGTTTGCTATTCCTCATAAAATTGGTGAAATTGGTGAGCCTTTTGTACCTCTTCACCCACGTGTTTATCATTTGTTTATAAATAAGCTACGGATGTAGCTGGGATTTAGCTCACTAGCCTTTGTGCTCTGAGTTCAACCTCCAGCACCACTAATAAAACAAAACCATGTAAAAGTGAAGCTCAGGGAGGTAAAAGGCTTTTCCCAGCCTTTGATCTCTGTGATCAGGTCCTCCTTACTTTTGTGCACTCACACCTTCCCATCATGGCCTCTCTCTTCTCTGCCTCCCTTTTAAAAGGAAGGTAAACACGCCCTAGAAAACACTGGCTGCCTTTCTTAGCAAAGCTGGTAGTCACTTTTATAATCTTTCCCTCTTTACCTGTCACTTCTTTTTTCAATAATTTCTTTTCTTAGTCACTTTACATCCAGATCAAAGCCCCTCCCCCTACTCTCTTTCTAATCTTACGCCTAAAAATTCCTCTCCTCATTGGGACATCTAGTTCCAGCAGGTCTAGGCACATCCTCTCCCACTGAGACCCAACCAGGCAGTCCAGGTAGGGGAAGGGGCTACAATAGCAGGAATAGAGTCCGAGAGAGCCCCTGCTCCATTTGTTATGAGACCCACATGAAGACCAAGCTGTATATTTGCTACAAATGTGTAGGGGGCCTAGGTCCAGCCCCTGCTTGATCACTGGTTGGTGACTCAGTCTCCGTGAGCCCCCATAGGCTTAGGTTAGTTGACTCTGTAGATATTCTTGTGGTATCTTTGACCCATCTGACTCCCTGAACTCCACCTGATCATCTGCCCCACTTCCATCTGCTGCTGGATGAAACCTCTCAGGAGAGAGTTGTGCTAGACTCCTGTCTGCAAGCATAGCAGAGTATTATTAGTAGTGTCAAGACTTTGCTCTCACATGGAATGGGTCTCAAGTTGGGACATTGGTTAGCTATTTCCCTAGCTCCATCTTTATCCCTGCATATCTTGTAGGCAAGACAAATCTTGAGTCAAAGGTTTTGTGGGTAGATTGATGTCCCTTTCCCAACTCTGAAGGTCCTGCCTGGCTACAGGAGATGGTCACTTCAGTCTCTATATTCCCCTCTGGTAGGAATCTCAGCTAGAGTCACTAGGGTCAGATAGACTTCCTGTATCCTTCCACTGTCCCAGGCCTCGTGACTTCTTACATTACCTTAGGCAGCAATTCATTCTCATGTGCCCTGCAGAGCCTTCTTTGATTCTTCCAAGGCTCATCATCCTCATTTTTGACCCCTCAGGACTCCTTGTTCTAGACTTTATATGATACCTCTATCAGTTTACCTGACTGGTAGGTGAATGTGAGGGCAGGAGCTAAGCTGTCTCTGCTCCTTCTGCCACATAATAATGAGTAGAGTCCTGATAAACAGAGCTCCTCATACCTTATAGGTCCTCCAGAGACTGTCAACTCATGGTATGTGGGTGTTGGCCATGGAGTACCCAGCTGGCCTTTGGATTTAATCAGCAAGCAGAACATTTACTAAAATTTAATTCCTTTATGCTGCCTCTGATAGGTGAGTAACCGAGTGAATCTATCCTTAAAGAGAAAAGGAGTCACTGGTATAATAAAGAGCAATTTTGTTTGCAAATCTCCTCTTTTCAGTGAAATTCATGACATTTTCTCTTTTCCCCCACCATGAAGGTAGGTGCTGGAAAGAGTGTAGATAGCAGGAACAAAAATGGCTGTTAATATTACTTCCAGTAGAGAACTTAGAAAGAAGACCGTAACATTCTAAGAGTCAATAAAGTGATAGGTAATTTATTGATGCAGAAATGTCTATGATCAATGCTGTGATGAGATTAAAAGACCTTGTCTGCACAGCGCCAGACACTAGTTGTGCTTTCAAATAAGAATAATAGTGTATTAGGAGCTACGGATGTATTCAGTAAGTTGGTGTCCTCTTCTTCATTCCTAGGTGAGCCATAGGTGCAAAAGGAAGAGCAGACTATGTCAGGGGTCTAGATAACCAGCATGGCAGCCATACATTCCTCTAAGATGACATATGGTAAAATAGTACACAGAATTTTCGCTCTTCTCAGTTTCCATGGTCCATAACCACAAGTGGTGTTACTTTGGAACTTTGTCTTAAGGAGTAACTTTTGAGATGAAAGTCATTAGTCCTCCCTGTCAGAGCCTTAGGCTTATATTACTAATTTCTTTCTAAAGAACCATTTTAAATATTAGAATTTTCTAATTAAAGAGATTCTGGAAAGAAAGCATTGCCTCTGTTGGGAGATAGCTTTACTTCTGCTAGAATATGGACAGAAGAGAAATACACAAAGCTTTTATAGATGCTTTTATTTTCTATCTCATGTGAGCAATTTATTGTCATATTTTAATTGCCATGAATTAAAATGTGAACAGTGATTACAGTCTATTTCAGAACCAGCATTTTCTGATTAAACCTTGAAATTTGTTTTCTTTAAAGCATTACTGAAACAAAGATATTAATGAACACCTTTGACAGGCAGTAAGGTATTCTCTGCTTCTTAGCCTTATCTAGGCCAATAATCTTTATATTAGAAACATTTGGTATTTGCCTATTATCCCAAGAGGAAGTATGTATTTAATACTCATTTTAAGAAACACCTTCAGCACAATTCCCCAATTGTTAGTCAATGAGAAGAAACGTGGGAATGTTTTAGAATAAGATGATACATATCTCAGAATACAAATGGTTGACAGGACTTAGCCTAGAATGTGGGACAATCTTGGTTGTAGTGCACCACCACAGAGTGTTGATGCAGTGGTTACCTACCTAGTGATGTGGATTACAACCTGATGAACACCACAGTGACCTCACAATACAGCACGAGGTAGTCTTTTCTGACTCCACAGCTGTTGTAGTCCAAAGAAAATGAGTTTATGCTAAACTTGTGAAAGAATAAATTTTTATATGTAAAATGGATTTATATCATAAGCTGACATGTGAATTTTTCATCTGTATGAATGTTCTTCAAAATCAGAGAGAATTAGTCAGCCTTCAGGTCAGTAACTTAATTCTGTTCATTTGCCAGTGACATTAAAACTATAAATAATGAAGTGATTATTAAAGTCTTTCCAACAAAAAATAACTTGCATTTATTTAGAAAGTATTTTAAGTTTCAAATGTATGTTTTATAATGTATAAACCATGTGTATTTGTGACTATCATGTGATATTGTCCTGAATGTTTACATTATGCACTTTATAAGTTAGACATCCCAGTCTTCTTGAACTATTTCTTGTCTGGAAAGACTATTTGGAAACAAGATACTGCTGTGCACACTAGCCTGAACTCAAGATTTTTCTGTTTTAGCCTCTTGAGTGCTGGTATTGCAGGTGCATCGTCACCATACCTAGCTCACCATGTATCGCTTTTCATGGTGAAGGCATTCTTTTAGAGTTTTGAAGTATGTATTATCATGATCTGTAGTCAATCCAATGTGACGCAGCCAAGGTAACCCCTGAAGTCACAGTTTACCTGTGACAGAGTATCCTCCTTATTCTTGTGGTAACCAACACTCTACTCTCAAGCCTTATGAAACCAGCCTTAACATCTCACAATGAATGAGATCTTGTAGTATTTGTCTTAACAAAACCCTCTCCAGTTCATTCATGGACTCACAGATGATAGGATTTCACTCTTGGTTTTTGTCTTTTTAAAAAAAAAAAAATAGCTGTATAGTATTTTGCCGTCAGTGCGTGTCACATGTTCTTCCCCCTCCCCCGAACTGGAGACTTCTAGGTTCTTCCATTTCTTGCTGTTGTGACTAGTGCTGTAAAAACATGGGCGATGCCTCTTTACCAGACTGACTTTATTTCTGTTGAGTATATTCCTAGCAGTGGGATTGCCAGATCATATGGTAGTTCTATTTTTACTTTTTTGAGGAACTTCTACACTGTTTTCTGTAATGATTTTACTAATTTACATTTCAAGCAATGGATCCCCCTTTCCTGAGTCCTTTCAGGACTCATTAACTGGTATTTTTTGATATTGGATATTCTTCTTCCTGGAGAATTTTATAGTTTCTTGATGATCAGTATATGGAACACTTTTTAGATACCTTTTGCATATATATATCTGAATATATAATATATATAATATATATATATATAATATATATATATATTACAGTGTTTGCTATTCCTCATAAAATTGGTGAAATTGGTGAGCCTTTTGTACCTCTTCACCCACGTGTTTATCATTTGTTTATAAATAAGCTACGGATGTAGCTGGGATTTAGCTCACTAGCCTTTGTGCTCTGAGTTCAACCTCCAGCACCACTAATAAAACAAAACCATGTAAAAGTGAAGCTCAGGGAGGTAAAAGGCTTTTCCCAGCCTTTGATCTCTGTGATCAGGTCCTCCTTACTTTTGTGCACTCACACCTTCCCATCATGGCCTCTCTCTTCTCTGCCTCCCTTTAAAAGGAAGGTAAACACGCCCTAGAAAACACTGGCTGCCTTTCTTAGCAAAGCTGGTAGTCACTTTTATAATCTTTCCCTCTTTACCTGTCACTTCTTTTTTCAATAATTTCTTTTCTTAGTCACTTTACATCCAGAATCAAAGCCCCTCCCCCTACTCTCTTTCTAATCTTACGCCTAAAAATTCCTCTCCTCATTGGGACATCTAGTTCCAGCAGGTCTAGGCACATCCTCTCCCACTGAGACCCAACCAGGCAGTCCAGGTAGGGGGAAGGGGCTACAATAGCAGGGAATAGAGTCCGAGAGAGCCCCTGCTCCATTTGTTATGAGACCCACATGAAGACCAAGCTGTATATTTGCTACAAATGTGTAGGGGGCCTAGGTCCAGCCCCTGCTTGATCACTGGTTGGTGACTCAGTCTCCGTGAGCCCCCATAGGCTTAGGTTAGTTGACTCTGTAGATATTCTTGTGGTATCTTTGACCCATCTGACTCCCTGAACTCCACCTGATCATCTGCCCCACTTCCATCTGCTGCTGGATGAAACCTCTCAGGAGAGAGTTGTGCTAGACTCCTGTCTGCAAGCATAGCAGAGTATTATTAGTAGTGTCAAGACTTTGCTCTCACATGGAATGGTCTCAAGTTGGGACATTGGTTAGCTATTTCCCTAGCTCCATCTTTATCCCTGCATATCTTGTAGGCAAGACAAATCTTGAGTCAAAGGTTTTGTGGGTAGATTGATGTCCCTTTCCCAACTCTGAAGGTCCTGCCTGGCTACAGGAGATGGTCACTTCAGTCTCTATATTCCCCTCTGGTAGGAATCTCAGCTAGAGTCACTAGGGTCAGATAGACTTCCTGTATCCTTCCACTGTCCCAGGCCTCGTGACTTCTTACATTACCTTAGGCAGCAATTCATTCTCATGTGCCCTGCAGAGCCTTCTTTGATTCTTCCAAGGCTCATCATCCTCATTTTTGACCCCTCAGGACTCCTTGTTCTAGACTTTATATGATACCTCTATCAGTTTACCTGACTGGTAGGTGAATGTGAGGGCAGGAGCTAAGCTGTCTCTGCTCCTTCTGCCACATAATAATGAGTAGAGTCCTGATAAACAGAGCTCCTCATACCTTATAGGTCCTCCAGAGACTGTCAACTCATGGTATGTGGGTGTTGGCCATGGAGTACCCAGCTGGCCTTTGGATTTAATCAGCAAGCAGAACATTTACTAAAATTTAATTCCTTTATGCTGCCTCTGATAGGTGAGTAACCGAGTGAATCTATCCTTAAAGAGAAAAGGAGTCACTGGTATAATAAAGAGCAATTTTGTTTGCAAATCTCCTCTTTTCAGTGAAATTCATGACATTTTCTCTTTCCCCCACCATGAAGGTAGGTGCTGGAAAGAGTGTAGATAGCAGGAACAAAAATGGCTGTTAATATTACTTCCAGTAGAGAACTTAGAAAGAAGACCGTAACATTCTAAGAGTCAATAAAGTGATAGGTAATTTATTGATGCAGAAATGTCTATGATCAATGCTGTGATGAGATTAAAAGACCTTGTCTGCACAGCGCCAGACACTAGTTGTGCTTTTCAAATAAGAATAATAGTGTATTAGGAGCTACGGATGTATTCAGTAAGTTGGTGTCCTCTTCTTCATTCCTAGGTGAGCCATAGGTGCAAAAGGAAGAGCAGACTATGTCAGGGGTCTAGATAACCAGCATGGCAGCCATACATTCCTCTAAGATGACATATGGTAAAATAGTACACAGAATTTTCGCTCTTCTCAGTTTCCATGGTCCATAACCACAAGTGGTGTTACTTTGGAACTTTGTCTTAAGGAGTAACTTTTGAGATGAAAGTCATTAGTCCTCCCTGTCAGAGCCTTAGGCTTATATTACTAATTTCTTTCTAAAGAACCATTTTAAATATTAGAATTTTCTAATTAAAGAGATTCTGGAAAGAAAGCATTGCCTCTGTTGGGAGATAGCTTTACTTCTGCTAGAATATGGACAGAAGAGAAATACACAAAGCTTTTATAGATGCTTTTATTTTCTATCTCATGTGAGCAATTTATTGTCATATTTTAATTGCCATGAATTAAAATGTGAACAGTGATTACAGTCTATTTCAGAACCAGCATTTTCTGATTAAACCTTGAAATTTGTTTTCTTTAAAGCATTACTGAAACAAAGATATTAATGAACACCTTTGACAGGCAGTAAGGTATTCTCTGCTTCTTAGCCTTATCTAGGCCAATAATCTTTATATTAGAAACATTTGGTATTTGCCTATTATCCCAAGAGGAAGTATGTATTTAATACTCATTTTAAGAAACACCTTCAGCACAATTCCCCAATTGTTAGTCAATGAGAAGAAACGTGGGAATGTTTTAGAATAAGATGATACATATCTCAGAATACAAATGGTTGACAGGACTTAGCCTAGAATGTGGGACAATCTTGGTTGTAGTGCACCACCACAGAGTGTTGATGCAGTGGTTACCTACCTAGTGATGTGGATTACAACCTGATGAACACCACAGTGACCTCACAAATACAGCACGAGGTAGTCTTTTCTGACTCCACAGCTGTTGTAGTCCAAAGAAAATGAGTTTATGCTAAACTTGTGAAAGAATAAATTTTTATATGTAAAATGGATTTATATCATAAGCTGACATGTGAATTTTTCATCTGTATGAATGTTCTTCAAAATCAGAGAGAATTAGTCAGCCTTCAGGTCAGTAACTTAATTCTGTTCATTTGTGGGATTGTCTCACTGACATGAAAATTGGCATTTTTTACCTTGGCCCACTAAATGCCAACAAATAATGTTCAACGCTCTCTGTGACTGTGTGTGCTAAGAATGTTTCTGAGTTTTCCCCAAGTATCTCTAGCCTTTTCCACTGAGAAGCATGTGGAGAACTGCTATCGAGTGGGGTGTCAAGGGGATTCTGCTCACTGTTTGAGGTGTCCTGTTTGGGTTCCATTTCAGTAAGTAAGGAAGAAATCGTTATCAAATGGTTGATTTTAGACATTAAGGTACTTGGAATCATATAGCACATGAACATTTTATAATTTCTAGATTCAGGAACTTTTTAAACAAAGGTGTTTTTTTTTTACATAGAAGTGTACCTAGAGAGTCTTCTAATACGTTACTTAAGAAATTGCTGTGATGCCAACCAATGTTATTTTTTAACTTTAATGTAAGATGAAAATGAGATTAAGAAACAAATGTCCTGGACTTGAGTACTGAGAAGAAACCCAGTTGTGTAAGTTGTGTTTGCTTGGATGCAAACTCTGAGATGTGTTTCATTAGCTGGGTGTTTACAAAGGATTCCCAAGAGCATCCCCTAAATAATGAGCAGCAGAAATCAAGCCATAACTTTATTTTTACTTCCAGTGTCATGTAAATCCCTAAAACCAGTATGACTCCTTGGATTGAACTGGGACATGGAGAGTCTCACAGTCATACAGTGCTCAGTCACTGAATGCTCATTGTGTTTGGGAAAGTGTGATCTTGATCATAGGTCCTCTTTGAAATGTAAGGGGTCCATTAAGAGTCTGACTGCTGGTGAGTGTCTGCAGGTCTCATGCCTTTAGGCATGAGGACAACAGGCTTTCCATGGGAAGAACACAATCATCACATGACTGTATGTACCACACAGATTTGACATATGTGCAACTGTTAGCTCAAGAAGGATACCATGAGAGACCTAATCTTTGAAGGGAACCTGGCCAGCTAAAGCCTAGATCATGAGTCACATTGGTAGCAAGGTGAACAATTTTCATTACTCCAAAAGGTCACAGAACTGAAAGAGGAAGAACTGATAGAAGATTCAGGCTCTGGGAAAATGTATTGATCAGACTATGCTGGTCAGCATTGCCAGGCCAACAGCTGAAATTAATTGGTTGACATGACTTGAGAAGGTTTGTTCCAATTTACAACTCCTGATTTAATAAACATCATCCTTTTTTTAAAAAAAAAATCTTTGTAATATCAAATATTTTTTTGTACTTCATGGTAATAAAACAATCTAAACTCAAAGACTTGAAAATATGAAACTTAACCAATGTAATCGCCTTTCTTCTCTTAATGAATATGTTTTATATCCCAGTCAAAGTTTTAGCTTTCTCTGGGAAGTAACTTTTGTTTTATTCCACTATGCCAATGCCATCTATTAACCTCTCTGAGATGCACCTGCTCTGTCACCTGTCATATGATCATGAACCAAAGGTAGTAAGGTAGTCATGGGCAACATTAATTATTTTCAGGAAGGTGTTGCTGTAGTGTCATCTGAGGTGCAGGATTAAGAAGCCCTCTTTAGTGCATGACATCTTGTTCCATCTGAGTTATCTAATTAGAGGTAACCTCACATTACTGATGATCCCGTCTCTTGGGTCAATACATATTTCTTACAGCTCCATTTCCTGAGTTATATTCTATAAGTGTCAATTTGTTATGTGGTACCTCAGCTACTTGAAGGTAATATTTAACTCTCCTGCCTGATTCTCTAATCTTCTACAAACTAATAATATGAAATCTTTGATATTTTCTTTAAACCTGAAAGAAAGAGCTTGTTTTTCACTTAATAAGCATGTTTAAACTGATCTCTCTTTGGAATGGGCTAAGGAATAGCAGATGCTTATTTAAAGACTGCAAGGTGATCATTATCAATGAAGACTACATGGCTATGTTAGATAGGTACAGCAGGCATGTTGGGTATGGGTACCGAACAATGAGAAGAACAATTGTTAGATAGCAGACCTGAAGATGAAATTTGCAGTTATAGACCTGCCCTATATGGATATCAGTATGTGTTTTCCAAAAAAGAGAATGTTGTTGGCCTGAAACAGTAAATAGTTTTGGGGAGGATGATTGAGGGAGAGGGCAAGCTTCAAAGCAGGAAGGAGACTGAAAAGGGGCAGCAGCATTGGAATAGAAGTAGTAGGGAGGGAAGGGACACAAAGCTTAAGCTAGGTGCCCAGGGGATGCACCATGCAGGGTTTGTAGGTCAAGGTGCAGCTGTTCAAGTTAAGCTTGGAGGAGAAAGAAGTGTGAGGGAAAATGGTTACCTGTAAAGTGATATGAGTGGTCCATAGCTAGTAAGACCAACTGATAGTTACCCTGTTGATAGAGTGGAGGCGATATGGACTAGATTTTAATTGTAGAGATGGAGAAAACGGGTTAGTACAAAACTCAGGAAACAGATTCTCAGACCTTTGTCAGCAACTTATGACTATGAGGAGATTCCAGGAATGGTTCCTAGTCTAGTTTGGTGGCACTCACCTCTAATCCCAGCAAGCAGAAGGCTGAGACTGAATTCAAGGCTAGCCTAACACTGCAAAATGAAACTTAAATCTCAAAGAAAAAAACAAAACAATAAAAGCACTCGTGTGTGTGTGTGTGTGTGTGTGTGTGTTGTGTGTGTGTGTATTTCCTAGGTTTTTAATTTGGACTCTAGAGAGATTATTTAAAATAACAAATGGTTCAAAAGGTCATGAAGATTATTTTGTTTTTTTATTCTTTCTGGATGTAAAAGGCAAGGGCGAAGTAAGGGCATGTGTACTTGAAAGAATTACAGTCATAGCGACACACTAAACATTTACTGTAACTAAAGAAGGCCACAGTTGTGTGAAGCTGAGGCAAGTCCGATGCACTATTGATGATAAGCTGGGGTCCTGCCCTCTATAAAAGTTACACTAATTATTATACACGTGCAGTCACTCGTGTTATTTATTATTTTCTATTTAAAACCATTATTTTTATTGCAAAAGAGGCATAATTTTAGTCTCAGCCTATAAACCTTACTATAACTTATCTATATCTGCTAAACCAGAGTCATTTTTGTCTCTTAATAAGTGCAGTAATTTACATTGGCTAATGGCATAAACATGATAATTAGCATAATGTGGTTGGATTCTCAACCACTGCCTTATTACAACAATTTTAAATCTTGTTATTTTTTCCTGGTGGAGCTAGGCTTGTGATTATCCGTAATTTTAACCCCCTATGGATAACAAACAAAACAAAATAAAATCAGAACCTTTTGCTTGCTTTATTTTTCCTCTACCTGATCCAGTCAGCTAACCTTTAGATACTGTTGAAAATATTCATTGTGCTGGAGGGATTTGATCCTTTTGCTTCCTTCTTTGTCCTAAATTTATTTACATTTTCCTTCTAGATTACTTGACTGCCAGACCATGTACCTCACATAACAAAGAATCCGAGCTACCTTCCATGGCAGAGGAGACATGTGGTCATTTTTGTTGAGTAATTTATTCATGTATTTTCAACTCCACCGTAGTAGAGAGTTCCAGAGAGGAAGGTTCAAATTGGAATGATTACAAGAAAAATCTTGCCTCCTTATACCAAGTGTTTTTGCATGCATGTGTGTGCACATGTGTATGTATATACACTATAATTTATAGAAGTTAGTTTTCTTTCTTATAACCAGAGCCAAATTAACTTCTCCTAAAACTAAGACCAAAACTAACAGGATTTTGGCATCTGAAGAATCAGGAAGTGAATCTCAAGATTTTTCAAGATGGACTGGAGGTGTGGGAGAGGCCTGCCACGACTTTGTATCCCCCAACTATGCTAGCAAGCTGAGAAGACTGAGCAATTGGAGATTCTGGATATTTTGAAAAGAAAGCGTTCCTCAATATGTGTATGCTCATTATCAAGTTAGAAGACAAGATGGACTTCAGAATTGTACTAAAAGCATGTTTCAAAGCTAGGATGCTACCAAGGTTAGGTCTAGGAAAAGTAACTGTCAAAATGCAACATTTTAAATATGAAACTAAGTGTTCGATTTTGTTTAGAAGTCTTACGATTTGAATCCTAACAGACCAGAACCGTTGATGAAGGGTCTTCGCGTTCAGTATGGACAGTTTGCACTTGAGCTGAGGTCAAATTAGTTCAGCCTCAGCACAGGTTCATCGTCTTACAGCCTCGAAACCTTTCAAGATTTGAAGAAAAAATTAAATTAGATCCAATTGGCTGTACCCAAGTTAAGCAGAAAATTTCAGTCTACTACCTTGTTAGTTCCTAGTGTGAACAGTTTGGAGAATTTGGTAAAGAAATATCATGAGGTAGATTATGTTCCTTTCTGAGTCTTTGACTTATGAAACTTGATCTAGCTTGGGTTTCAGAAGGGCCGGCAGCAAAGTTTGTTGCTACTGTTGCACACTGAGTGTGAATTGTGTTAACACTCTTGTCTTTGAAACAGCTTTGTAAGAATCATGCATGATTCTACGCAGGTTAAATAGATGTGTCCGCTTTGCCCATTCCGTTTGTCTTGAAGTTGCTTCCTAAAAGGTGAGTGCTACTAACGGCACAAGTGGAGGCCACAGCTGGGAAACAGCCTTGGAAACAGAGCAGGGCCTCGACAGTGAACAGCACCCCCAGTAGTAAAGAATGCTAGAAAACGTCTGAGGGTTACTGCTGCCAGTGCAGTGGGGGCTGGGAAAGCAGTCTGTCGTGAGGGCACTTTCTAGTCCACAGCTCTGCATTAATTTGAATCCGATCATCCAGTTTGCTGAGACCTTAGACTTTTTTTTGGCCCATTTTGCTTTCTAATGACAGCTATGAGGCATTTTGATGGAGAGCTTGGCACGCATGTCAGATTTCAGACCCACAGGTAGCGGGCTCTCTTCCTCACTGAGAAGTCCTTTCCACGGGGCGGATTCTACTTTTCTGACTCTTCCTATCAGGCTCACCTCCAGGCTCACTCTTCTGAGAGCTTCCTGATCTTGATTCTAACTCCCAGGGCTGTTGCCTGGGGGCTTTTCTTATCTGAGCTCTTATTTTGACAACAGATTTATTATCAGTGTTGTGACATCTCTCCTTTGGCCTTCTAAAATCCTTATTCTGACTTACACATTTTTAGGTAAATTTCATCTGTGTTTGCTTTATATTTCCTTTCATATTATAAAACTCTTGAGATTTAAAGCCATAACCTTCTATCTCTTTGGATGCAGAGGATCCATAAAAATATAGAATCAGTTCAGTTTTTATTGATTTAACTTTAATCATCCAAGAGATTTTCATAAATTTTTGTGCTAAGAAATATATTTGATATTTTTAAAACATAAGTCTACTTTTCATAAAAAGGGATGGCATATGATACAGACAAAGGAAAGATCCAAAGGATTTTTTCTGCAGTTGATTAATACAGTAGACCAATGATAATTATCATGCAGAAATTAAAATTATTCTTGAATATTTTTCTCATTTCTTTTAGTCTTCCATTGGGTTGTTGTAGCAGAATAAGTTTTTGGTTTTTTTTTTTTTTTTTTTTTTTTACATTTCTTATGGCTCTACAAGCTTGGAAATCCATATTATATGGTTCATCTATACTGAGCTTTGTAATTGTACCATGAGAAGTGGGAGGCATTATATGTTGAGTGATCTGATTATATAACTTGATTATACCACCTCTTGTAAAGCTGCTAATATCATCACAGGGCCCTACCTCCTCTTCTGATTACACCTTGGGATGAAAACACACTGGCAGTTTAATTTAAAGGCTGAGTTTCTAAAATATGGGGATACTTCCGTTCAGAAAGATTTATCAGTTTCTCAAAGATTGTAAGGTATTGTGTAAACTGAAATGCTCAATAACAGATCTGGGGTCAAGCTCATTATCTGAGTATTGCTAAACCATTATAGAGGCTTATTCTGTATGTTATTTTACACTTGTACTTAACAACTTATTATTGCTACATATAGAAAATCTGACTCTTTAAGGGTATAAATGGGTTATGATAGCTATGTGAAATAACAACTAGGTTGGTTATTTATTTATTTATTTATTTATTTATTTATTTTTGAGACAAGTTATATAGGCCATACCTGCATTCATTTCCATATGTAGAACAAAGTTGGCCTTGGAACCTGCTTTTCCTATCTTAGTCTCCTGGGTACTGGGGCTACCCTCATGCACCACTATGCCCAACTGAGAGTTTGTATTCAATGAGCCTAAACATCGAGGAATACATAGTTTATGTATTACTTTTCAAAAATTCATGTCTTTTGCTTTGGAAAAGAATACACTTGAAATTTTATGTTTTACAGTCACATAATCTTAAAAACAGGTTATCTATAGTCATAGTCATTTCCCCTCCTTTACCTTTAAAGTTACAGTTACTGATACATATTTTTGTACATTTCATTGTGCCTTGAAGTAGTATTTACACATGCACATACACATGCACACATGCATGGACACACACATACTGAGCTCTGATCACGTCTACCCTTTACAACCCTCTCTCCTCCCTCCCTCTCCCTTCTTTACTAATCCTGCTCCTTTCAGGCTAGCTTTTAGTTTTCCTTTCCTAGCTTCTATATGTTAAAGAAGACAATGCTGGTCTTTCTGTATTTGGCTTATTTATTATCTCACTTCTATGTTTCCTCTTTTCCTTTCCTCTCTTCTTCCTTTTCTTACTTCGGCATCGGGCTACATATTGAGTTGCACCCACAGCGCAAAGTTCTCCGTGAGCTTTCTCCAGCCAGGTGTTTCTTTTCCTTAAGAACAGCCCCTGCCAATGCCACAGTGACTCCTGTGTCCTTTGGACCAGTCTCTCTTTCTTAAGCCTCTCCTAATGTAGACAGTGGGCACTCTCTGACATAATGAAGCTCTCTCTGAGTTTCAGGCACTCTATGGACAGGCAGGCCAGCCTTCTGCTTGATTATCCCCTACTTGTTCAGCATTTACCAGTACAGATTGTTCTTTCTCTTTCTGCCTTCTAGATATGAGACTATTCCAGTGTTCAATCCTGAGTCCTCTTTGCCTACAGTATAGGTCCTATAATAACGTTAAAGATGGAAATACTATCCCATGTAACTCATGGAAATTCATATCGTTTAAAAACCAAAAACTACAAAATTCTGCCTACAGAGGCTGGAGAGATAGCCCAGTAATTGAGAGTACTGGCGGTTCTTCCAGAGAACCTAGGTTCTATTTCCAGCAACCTCATAGTGGCTTAAATAATCTGTATGTCCAGTTCCTGGCATGGGAGGTGGGGTGTGGGGTGTACTCTTCTTCGAGGCCACCAGGCAGGCATGTGGTGCAAAGACAGACAGTAATGCAAAACACCCATACAAAGGAAATAAATTTAAAAAATTAACAGTATGCTTCCATCTTTGACCACCCCCCTGAATACCAGCCCTGTGTAGCTGTTTGCTTGAAGGTCCACTTGGAAACCAATAACTCTAATTTTTCATGTTCCAAACTGAAATTATGTCCAGTCTTTAGTCAAAAAATCTTCTACATATTAGTAAAGGGCAATGCTATCCTTCCATTTGGTAAGTCAAGCATGGGGTTGTGCTGTACCCTCTTGCCCAGTTTTCTTTCTAGTTAGAACTGTCTACTCTCTGTAGTAACGGCCTGAATATGACAACTTCCCAGTGCCTTAGTTCTACCTGCATGGTTCAGGCTTCCATAGTCTCTTGCCTAGTTGATTGAAGCATCCTAATTTACCTCCCTGTTTTCTCCCACACCACTCTCAAACCAGCAACCACAAGTCTCTTTGGAGTAAAACCATTCTTCCTTGTGACCAATGGCCCTGCTCAGGCTTGCTCTACTACTTGGTGGCTTGCTCTCTTCCATTCTTTCCTCTTGCATACCCCACTGTGGCCACACTGGTGCCCAGGCTGGTTTGCAACAACTAGATCCAGTCCTGTATCTGGATTTCAGTGTTCTTCCTAAAGGTATACATCTTACCTTGCTGGCTGGCTCACTGAAGGCCAAGTCTTGCTCTAGCCAACATACTGAGAGGCCGATATCTTATGGTCATTGCTCGTCTGCCTTACTTAGCTGCACTTTGCTACCTATGTCATTCATGCCCACTCGAGTTCTTTTCCCAGAAAAGGCATAAAAGATCACAAGGCCTCAACCCTACACAAAGTACTGTAGACAACTAAGGAGTGCCAAGAGTGGGAGAAAACAGTCTCCCCTAGGGAAAAAACATACTAATTTGTTACTCAATACCAAATGGTCAGATCTTAGAACATAATACAAGTATACAAGTAGCATTTTATGGACTTAGCAGATATATGTGTGTGTGTCTGTGTGTCTGTGTGTCTATGTGTGTGTGTCTTTCTGTCTGTGTGTGTATATATTTCAGAAATTAATGAATGGAGAGGCCATTAATTTTAACAAGGGCAAGGAGGGATATATGGCTTATTTGGAAGGAGGAAATGATGTAATTAAATTATAGTCTCAAAACTAAAACAAAAAACTTAAAAAAGTCTGCAAATACTGAAAATTCAGATAACAGCTGAGCTTTTATGTCTGCTTTTTTTCGATGATTCCAGTACGTTTTGTCAAATAAGTGCTCTGCCTCCGTGATTGGCACTCCATAACAGTGCAACACTACCCTCCTCCTCCTTCTCTTCTCTGCAAAGATACACTTTTTAAAAATATACTAAAATCACTAACTGTTCATGTTTCATACTGTCAAAAATGAAACCTTTTAAGTCTAAAGAATTTTATAATCCTTATTTGTTCTATAAAACACCATAGCTATAATTTAAAGATAGCTTACATGTAGAGTACTCTTTAAAAGCCAAAAGTTCATATACCATTTCAAACTAGAACTTTTCAAATTTTTAGTAAACTGCTTAGTTGTGTTCTTCAAAAAGAATGCTAGGGCCCAGAGGTCAAGCTATGAGTTCTTGCTGATCTGTATGTTTATGAGCTAAGAGGCCTTTTCTGTTTTCTTCATTCTTGTAGCTCTAGCTAATAAAATAGCTTGGGCACACATTGAATGTCTGTGGCTGTCCTTGGCATGAATTGTGAGTTCTCATTATGCATATTGTACCTATGGCTTATCATTTATATTTCTATGCTCAGATTCTACCCCTTTTCTGTTTTATCCCTGTTTACAAAAAGTACTTATGTTTTTAAACCAGTAACTAAATTAATAGGAACCGAGAGTGATCCAATAGAAAAATAGTATTTTCAAATAGTTATGTAAAATATTTTTAACTGTTACTGTTATTTTACTTGTGTGAATCTGCATGTATGTTTACCATGTGCCTGCAATACCAACATTGACCAGAAGGGGAGGAGGTGGCATCAGATTCCCTGGGACTGGAGTTACAGATGGGTGTGAATCACTATAATATGAGTACTGGAAATTAAATCAAGGTCTTCTCGCAAAGCATCCAGTGCTCGTAACTGCTGAGTCATCTCTCCATCCCTGTAAATTCTTATTTACTAGGTTGAATATGTGTGTCTGTGAATGTTATATGCAAACATGTATAGCACGTTTCTTTCATCAGTCACGCATCATTATATAAACAGTGATCCTCATTTGTTGCTGTGGTCTGATTGGTCTCTCTCTGACGGGCTTGCTGGGAGGACGGAAGCAGGATGGAACTGAATTATTGCCTTAAATAGTTGACAAAGAATAACTTCTCTTCAAATAAGTCTTGACTGCATGTGAAAAACAACAGGCTTTGGAAGGAATGGATGCATAATGGGAATAAATGCCTTCTTTTAATATTGAAGGCAAGAGTGATGAGGAATACTAAGACTGGCCAGAAATAAGCTGAAATGTTTGAGCAATGCCACTGAGCCCTGAAACAAGTCTAGAGAGATGGAACAATATATATTCTTTCTGGTTAAAATTGTGGGCAATACTGTGACTAGAAATATTAAATATGATATAGGTAAAGAGTAAGAAACACATTTTCTTTATTTAAATTATGACATCTTGTACTTAAAACTTCTTCTTTTTTTTTTTTTTTGTCTTTTTGGTAGTAGCAATGAACCCACTAGGACCTTGTGTATGCTAAGTATGATGTTACCACTGAGCGGTATCTCATTGTAAGGTACATATGCACTGGGCAGACAGGAAGCAGTCTGTGTCCAGGCACACAATGCACACGTAGAGGGTAAACCTGGGCATGGAGCCAGAGGCCTCATCTTCCTGTCTCACACGGTCCTTACATGCAGGGGACTAGTGAGCAGAACTGAGCTTCTCTGTTTTGCCTCCTAGAGACAAGAGCGGAAGAAAGAAGCCAGGTTGTGATGGAGGCAGGATTCCTTTGCACACAGATACCTTCGGTTAATTAGTCAAATGGCAAAGACATTTTATGAAAAACAAGATATACACATAAACCTCTGTCATAAGTGTTAAATACCTCAATATTAACTCATTTCTCATATTTGTAGAAATGATTAACACTGCTTGAAACATTGCTTTCTGCCAGTGAGCTAACATCTTTTTATCATTTTGTCTTTGAATACTTATCCGACCTAGGCCATTTTATAGAAAAGAAAAGCCAAATTAGTATAAGAATGGTTCAGTTTGTAAAAAGACAAGATAACTGTGAAAACAGGTCTGATTAAAACAGTGTGGTCTGTTTGAACAAATCACGAGCCATCCTATGTAGTTCAGCCAGTCTCCCCATCACACAGAAGCAGTGGAAGGGCAGACAGGACTCCAGAGTGCAGTAAAACAGGGAAGAAATAAGATGGAAATCTTGAGTTGATGGTACATCAAATGATATCCTTTCCTTCAGAACACCAAGTCTAATTTTAGTCAGTGGCCCTCAAAAATATCAAGCAGACCGGGGATATCAGAAGAATGGAGCAGAGGAGCAATTGAAGACGAGTTCACAAGAAGAGAACTTATTTCCAAAAAATAAAATTTGATACATGAAAAGTGAAAAAGACACATTTACCTAAAACTATGTTAGTGGAAATGTTACTCATTGAGTTATTGATGTTTCTATGATCACATTAGTTGATAAATGCAATAATACATTTCGAGCAGTAGGTAATCTGTGTTTGCTGATGTGGAAGTACCAAACGTGAGTCTGACAGCAAAGCAGAACTGTGTGGCTGGTGCTCTTGTTCTGCACCCATCGCTGCAAAGCTAGTCCCTAAATAACATTTAACATTTGTTGTTGAGTTAATGCCCTTGTCTGGTGGCACAAAGTATAAAATAAGGTTCTTCTCTTTCCCTAGTTATCCAAACGAGGGAATTGTGTATTGCCTCCCTCAAAATAAAAGGAGGAATTCTGTACTTAGAGATTATAGATTAAAGAATAGACATTCTTTTTAGTAAAGATATCTTGTGCGTGTTACCTAGAAATAATGGCCAGAGCTCACAAGTGTAAAGCCTGGGGCTTCCTCCAAGAAAAGAAATGAAATTATTTAATTTGCCTCTAATATAGTTGTCATTTTATAGCACGATGGATTTATGTAGTCTAACTTGGCATATAAATTTTATATCATTTATCCTCGTGTGCTTCTTAGAATGATTAACATTGTCTTCATTTGTTAAATGGGGTTTATGGCTGGGAAAATAAGGAAGTGGGATGCCATAGTAGGCCTTTTACTGAGAGTCTGGTTCACAGTCATCAGAGGTGATGAAGAGCTAGCCTGGACCATCACATGAAATCTGTTCATTCTTTCTTTTGCTTATTTTTTGCTCTCTCAATGTGAAAAAGTTTGGTTATGTAAATCTAGCATTAATTTGAACTTCCTTGTGAAATACAATGTTTATGTTGTTACTAGGAATTAAACTTGGTATATAATTTGCTTATGCATGATTTTGCTAGACCATGGTGAATTGCTTTCAGTTTCCAGCCAATTCCAATTAAGTTATTAATAGTATCCTCTTCAACTAGCTGTATCTCTTTTCTTTAAAAGTTCCCATCACTTCCTTCCCATTCCACACATCAGCATCAATCAGATCCAACCATGTTCTTGTTTCATTTTGAAGGAGAATAAGTGAAGACCAAGGTCTGGGGAGTTTGGAAGCACATGCTTACTGAACAGAGGCATTAGAGAAATAGACTCATGGGACATACTAATTCTGAACAAAGAGGTACACAGAAGAAAGAGACAGAAAAATAAAGTAGAAATAGAGGGATCTATTAAATGAGAGAACAGAAATCCTTTAGAGCCATGAGTGGAATATTCTTCCTTCTCTTAGGAAATGCCTTTAAAAGATTTTGGGGGCCTTGATTGCGTTTTGAGGACATGGAGCCAGGCTAAGGAAATTCAGCTTTTTGCTATGCTGCTTTTGCTCAATGTGGTATTTTTTTTTCTGTCCATAACTGGTGATTATAATGTTTGGAAAGATGGGTAAAAAAGTGTGTGTGTGTTTTCTGAAAGAATGCTTTTCTTTCAAAGATTCTGAGCCTGTCGGAGATCTTTAGACTGAGAAGCACTAGACAGAAGAGTCTTTTTAAGTCCTTCTTATCCCAACATTTGAAAGAACATTTTGTTCATAACGCTTACATTTTTTTCCAAGGGAGCCATTTAATTCATTATGGAGTAGTATGAAGCTGTTGAGAAAGATATAGCAGCTTGATTCATTTGAAATCACAGGACAAATAGACTTTAAAAAGCAAATGCATCCATTTTGACACTAATTATGTGTCTTTTGCACATGCAGCATCTCATGTCACAAATTGCTCTCATTTGCTTCTTGCTGCAGAGTGTCTCAGAATTGAGATGAGTGGAAAATGCCTTAAACAGGTGGGTGTGGAACAGGTCAGGAGCTGTGAGGACGTACGTAGGGAAGGAGCAGGTTGAGGCAGAGAAAAATGAAAGAATCTTAAATGTCACTGGAGTTTGCAATGTGTCCTATTCAACAATGACACAGCCAATCAACAAAGGGGAGGATATGGCTTTTCAAGTAGCATATATCTTTCTTTCTGTTATAACTACAGCAGCAAACAAAGCTCTCTGGGTACAGGGTGTTGAGCCAAGATCATTTTATTTCCACACATTATTATGTTTGAACCTTGATGCCTATGAATATATTCAAGAATTAGCTTGGGTATATAAACAATCCCTGAGAGATTAAACCCCCAAGGATTGAATTCTGGGTCTCTAGAGGCCTTTTCTATTATATTTGTCTTGTTCTGTATTGTTTTCCACCCTCTCTTCAGTTTGCCAACCTCTGATCTCATAGAAAGCTTTCCCAGAAACAAGAAGTTTCCTGAAGTATGTAGAGTCAACCCGAGTTTGTCACCATGCAGTCCAGTGTTGCATCTATTAAGCATGGGGGAAGCTTTATAAATGATGTCAGAGCTCCTTAGAACTCTTTATGAAACATTTGAGATAGAGTTAAAAATCAGCCCAGAGGAGTGAGAGATGTATACGCACTTTCGCTGAATATGAATCAAAACAAAAGCATTTGCTGAATAGCCTGGGATGGAGGGAGCTTGTAGTATTGAGCTGGATGGAGCCTGATGCCTGATAATGGAGAAGATGAGCCTCGCTTTTCTGTAACTAAGCCTGTAATGGTGTCACAGCCTATTTGACGCCAATCGGTGTTCCTGGGGTCCTCGGTGTAAAGCAATCTTTGCAAATGAGTAGTCAAAAAGCTTGGGATGAGGGATAAAACCAGAGAGTAAAAAATGAATAGGTGATTCAACACTTAATTTTTTTTTTTTTTAATTTTGAGAGTCTTACATATGTGCTGCTGCTAATAATGGGTAGGATTTTGATGGTGGGGGACGAGTTTTAAACTGTAAATTTATTTTCACCTGAGCTGCAGAATCCAAACCTGGCATGCCTTACACGTAATGCAGTTTGACAGTTCATTTGAAATAAATGTGCCGATAACCCTTAAAAGTGGCAATAAAATACTCTTTGCTCTACTGTACAGATGATTAATACCACGAAAGTAATTAAATTCCATTAGGCTGAGGTTCACATACCCAAGGAATTGGTGCCAGGATTTAGCCATTCTCTAGTGAGGACAAAAGACTAATACCTTTTACAGCCATGTTTCTCCAGGAAAAATCCCAGGGAAGTCTATATTAACTTAGGACATCTGCTTGTTGTGATTGTCGAGGTATTGATGCATTGGATCATTAGCAAGGTATCTAAACTAGTGTTTTCCTGTTGA
This sequence comes from Mastomys natalensis, assembly GCA_021653895.1. Lineage (NCBI taxonomy): Eukaryota > Metazoa > Chordata > Mammalia > Rodentia > Muridae > Mastomys > Mastomys natalensis. The sequence goes on along the minus strand of JAJTUV010000327.1, from coordinate 2,945,545 downwards.
CAAGGATCTCTCACCAGGAGCTGCTAGCTTTCTGCAAGGGAGAGGGCAAGCAAAGCAGGGCAGCCAAGTTGAGTCCCGAGAATGGCTTTGACTTACACAGTTATTGCTAACTGTACAGTCTCTCATGGTAGGAAACAGTGTTTTGCCCCCAGCCATTTTTCCCAAGATCAAAGCCAAAACTCTGTCTCCTGCTGTGTTGTAGCTGTAGATTCTTAAAGACTGGCATTATTGTCCTCGATGAACAGTTTGCCCCCTTTCAGATGGCTGCAGTAACGACCCACGGGGGAGGCAGCGGTTAGGCTAGGCTGACAATGTGACCAGGTGCTGCAGCATAAGCGTTTCATTAAATATTGAAGAAATGGTTTTCAGTTACAGTGGCAAAAAGGGAATTTGGTCTATGTCCAAATATGTGGCTATTTTTTCCCTCAACCTCTTCTAATCACATTATTTTTCTGTATGACCTTTCTGCTGGTAATTAGCAGCCGTGCTGAAAAGCATCGTGGGTAATATATCTAAGGTAATTCTGCATTCCACTTTACATGCTGGTAATCATTCTTAATGTATGAATGATTTATTTACCATTTTTAATCTTAAACTATGTAAACAATGAAGAATTCTTAGCATTATTTCAATTTTTTTACAATTATCAATGAAGGAAGCTTGAATTCCCAATAGAAAGACAGCTTGCAGAGACAACACAAAGCCAAGCCGGTACATTTAAGAGTTAGGTTTTTATTGTGTTAGGAGCCATTTTATACCTTCAACATCTTGTTTCCATTTGGAGACTGTAAAATCTGTGTGTATGATTTGTGAAGTTAAATTCACAATAGAAAAATCATAGTCATTTTCAAAAGTATGCATTTCTACTTTTTATTAGACAAGGATTACACCCAGGAATAGTTAACTGTGTGTGCCAGACACTTGCTTTCCATTGACAAGGGCAAGGCTGACTTGCTTGTGTCCTGTCAAGGCTTCCTGTGTACTTCCAAAGTCCTCCAAGAGTGACAGGAGAGCTCCCATAGGAACCACTGTAATTACAGCATCACACACAGCCTGTGAGCATTTGAGGAAACTCTTGGGAGCTGTGTAGAGTCCAGAGGAAAGTGAATTCCCACCAAAGTGCACATATAGCTGAGCAAAACATGAGTCCACTTAAGAAAGAGGAATTAAATAATCCTGGTGTTTATTCTCCACATCTGAAATTCTACTGTAAGCTAAAGTTCCTTAAAAGTTTGAAAATTTTCCTGAAATTTGAATGGGGTTTCTGCAATTGTAGGGTCTGCTGAATAGTTTAAATGGATCTTTCTACACATGTACATGTTCGGCATGGTCTACTAAATAGTAAACTGAGTTTTTTCATACAATCTATCCAACAGTACAAGCATGTGGGTGAAATAGTTCAAAATGTACAAAGTTGCCCAAGAAGATCACAATTCTCCATATAAAGTTCCATAAATAAAAATTTACCAGCAAAGTTCCTTCCTTGTTTTGCCTACAGTTGGGCAGGATAAAATTTAAAATGTTCTTTTAGCAGGCCCAATGTCTTATTCATTTCTTCTTTATTATTTTCTCATCTTCCTCAAATTCATTGTTTATTATATGGAATATTCTCTAAGGAACAGAATAATACTGGAAAATCTCTTGCAGATTATTGTGACAATTACGCCATAATTAATACTATTAAAGGATCTGAAGCTGGAGGGTAGGAAATTCTAAGAGGGGTTTAGCTCCTTGGTTTTACTCTCCAAAACAAACAAACAAACAAACAAACAACTAACTAACTAACTAACTAAACTAAAACCACAAAGCAATGAAATTATTCACTGACAAATTTTAATTAATAAGATGAAACTCTTTAAAAGTAATATAATAATGATATAAAATTGTTACTGTTTCCTTTTAGCTATGCTATTCAAAATGTAAGAAACAACTGATTTTTCCTTATTGATAATTTCTAAAAATATAATTGCCTATATAGATTCTAAGGTTAGTATAGAGAGAATAAAATAGTGAAAAATAGAGATAAAGATATGTCTAGTAGAGTACATACTGTGTTAAATCTCTGTAAACTCTTGATAATGGTTGATAATGCTACTGCCTATCTGACACTTTCAACTTGAACTCTCTATAGTCCTGGGAGCTTTTCTCGGTCCAGTTCTTGGAGTTTACCATCCTGCAACTCCTCATTCCTGTGCAGCCCTGCCATATAGGCCATAAGCTCTCTTGGGCCCCTTTTCTCCCCCTACCTCACTCCTCTTCCTCTGCTCTCCCTCCTCTCTCTTCTCATGGCCCTGTTCACTCTGCTGGCCATGTTCAGTGAACTACTTTCTCTGCTCTAGACTCCTCCAGATGCCTCTGGCGGTATTCTCCCTCATATCCCCAATAAAAGTCTTCCCCTCAACCACACCTTGGAGCAGTCATGCTTCTACTTTATATATGTATGCTGTGAAGTCATCTAGTATTGTAAATTAGCCATTTAAAAAGTAACTGTAGTCCTGTTTTCAGGAACTTTTTGGATCACATCCCTGAAAGCTAATCTACTTTTGGCATGCCTTGTGCATGTTTTAGAGGCTGCAGTTTACCTGCTGCGTCTTCTAGATATCCTAAAACCACCAAAGTCTTCCTGTGCATAGGTGAAATGCTGACGCTGTTATGCTCACTTCATGGACTCTATATTCATTTGCTGGTCAAACTGTTCCCATTTTAACTTCTTCTCTAAGATTGAGCTGTCTGGAGACTTAGCTCTGACTTTTCTTTAGGCTGTCGAACTATGTGACATAGCCTGATAGAGCAGAATTTGATCAGCACGAGGACACTGGGAGGCATCCTTAACGACAACCTACAAAGCCTTGATTAAAGAGTGACAAAGTCAAGGCTCCAGAAAGATGATGGTGGGAATGGAGGCGTGAGTGGGGACGTCTGGTGATCTATGTAGCTGAGCTGCCTAAGAACACAGAAGGCAGGGGGGCAGTGAAAACAAGAGTTTATTAATTACTGTCACTAAAAGGAACACGTTATTCTACACTTTGAGAAATGTATGGAAGAAACCCTCTAGCAAAGGCACATTTCCCAGTAGGAAGGCAGGAGTTAAGGCAACCATACCCACTGCACCTTCCTGGAGAGCTAGGACTTCACATTAAGGAGTGATGGGGTATTGGAATTCTGAGGTATGGTCTGTCTTCAATTAGCCTGGAAAGCAACCTACAGCTTTCTCTCTTTTTTCTGTCATCTTACATAGCCACTTTAATGAGAGTTGGTAGAGGAATTAAAGAGAAGCTGGACATTTTTCAGCCTCAGCAGCAAGCATTGTTTCCCTACCACACTGACAGGAGCCTTCTGACTTAATGCTTTCACAACAGGAGGTGGAGCTTGGCATTGTAAGTGGGTGATCCAAGTCAGAATTCCTCTCTATTCCTCCTACAGCTTGGCTACCAGTAGGATTCCTCAGTTCAACTGAGAAAGAAGCTCCCAGAGGCCATGCTGTATGCTGCACACTCAGGTATAGGCTGAGACTCTACATTGCAACATGGTTAGTCTTATCCCTCAAAATTTTTGTGAGTTAAATACTTTTATTGCTTATTTGAGTGTAAAAATGAACATTTTAGAATGTAGGATGCTATTCTAATTAAGAATTCTGAGGCAGAAATCTATGAAACAAATAGTTCTTACCCATAAAACTACAAATTCTGGGCACATCTAAAATACAAAGTGGGGCTGGAGGCGTGGCTCAGCAGTGAAGAAGTCTTACTGTTGTATCATGAGGACCAGGCTTCAAAACCCAGCACTAAGTTGGAAGAACTGGAAATGTCTGTAACTATCTTAAAGGGATCTGACGCCCTCTCCTGCCCTCAAAGGCATCAGCACACAAATTTGCATTCTCTCTCACAAATACGCACAGAGAAATAAATAATAGCAATCCTCCCAAAACAAACAAAAACAACAATAACAACAACAAAAAACCCTAAAACACCAGTGTTACAATTTTGTGTGGCTGAAACCTGTAACCTAGAATTCACCATAGACTGAAGGGAAGGAAAAAAGGGGGGGCTCATGGATCTGTTCTATGAGTCAAATGCTGTTCTTCAAATATAAAAGAAACTTTAGTGAAAATACAAATGATAAAATTTATTCACGTAGTTCACAAATAACACGAGAGCCTGTGCTGCCTGGATCTTATTACAAGAGAGTTGCTTAATTCCTCTTTATATTATTTGTATTATTACATTTCAGGTTGGAAATTATTATACTATAGTTGTACTTGAAAAATTTAAAGCCTTGATAAGAACTTAGGGCATAGACCTCATGATAGCAATAGTGTACTATGATTGACTTCATTTTATGTGGGGGCAGGGAGGACATAGGAAGGCACGTCAGCCAGAGAACACACAAGAAGCCAAGGGCCTGAAATACATTTGTCTTTTTCCATATGACAATTTTAAATAAAAATAAGTAAAACAAATAAATTTTTATTTTTTTAATTAAAAAATGTTTAAATTCATTTGTGTCTGATGGAATAAACCATTTAAGAAGCAGTTGCTATTGCCTTCTCAGAATCTGACATCCATTTCAATCATTGACTTAAAGCCAACCCTCCAGGTCTAAGAGTCATTTATTGTAAAACAACTCCATTGTAATCCTTAATATAACATCCAACTGCTTAAAGCTAAAGAGTAAAACACCCAGTGATGAGCTGATGCCAGCAAGTACTGCTTTCCAAAAGGTAACTGTAGAATTGTCAGAAATGATATGGACCCAGTGCCAAGCACAGTTGTTAGTAAAATTTAAATTATTATACCTATATTTATATTAATATGTAGAAGGCACTCCAAGTCATCACGCCTTGGTTAGTTTGTAAAATTTTACCATTAGCCATGGTCTGAGGTCATGGACTCCATGATTCTTCATGGAAAGATTCTCTACAGCAGTATGATGCTCTACCAGTGTGTCTCCCACAGTCTGTGATCTGTTATATCACATTGACATCTTGATGTCGGCTAAGGTGGGCCTGTGCACCATGAACACAGCATTACACCCAGCCACCATGCCCCTGTCCCAGTCCTAACAGCATGGAAGCATTTGCTAACACACCTAAATTTATTCTTGTCCTAGCCCTAGCCCTCTGGTCATGGTGATTCTAACCCATGACTTTAGACTGCTACCGTTAAACCATTCCCTTTGCCCAAATGTGATTCCCATGGTCTTTACTTTAATGAAAGTGCTGAACTACTCTTAATCCCAAGTAGCTCTAATCTCCCATTTGTGTTGTCCTGAATAGATTAAGGACAGTCTTGAAGAAAGAACAAGCAAATACCATTGTGTTCCAAATTAGTTTCCAGTGAAAGGATTAATTGAAAGGGAAAGTTCACAAGCTCTGTCCTTTCTAAGACAGAGGTTTTCTTGGCATTTGACCCACATGTCAATGTGGAAAGAAATCAACACTGGATTTTTCAATTTATTAGGAAAATCAATAGGCATATTCAAAAAAAAAGGATACTCATTTATAATGTATTTAACCAACTGTGGTTCACATGGGAAAACAAACAAAATCCAGATGAGTTATATGGTGGGTAGTTTATATTTTGAGACAAAAGTTCCAAGATATGTGATTGCCTGAAACCATCAATACCATGGCAAGAAGAGTGTGAGAGAAATGTGAGCAGGATGGGAACCTGCTCTGGGTTAGGCATCCTAACTTAGTCCTTGTTTTCGGACCTTTCATTTTTCTCAAAACCATACTTTCTTTGATCAGTTACAGGCACAAGGCAACCAGAGAGCTTTGTCTTGTACTTTTGGTCTCAAAGGACAAATAGGCAGCATGGGAATCCATTTACATCTTCATTCTTCATGCTGATGAGTTAGTGCAGATTTATGTTTCCATGTTATGGGTGTGGGGCCGTGCTTCCTGAAGGTAGTGTCATGGGATTGCTTACTCCATGACTTTCAGTCGGACTGAGTGGCTGCTCCTGCCATCCTTAGGGATGCAGTCCCATAGAAAGTAATAGTCTGAGATGTTCCATGTTACCTGTGCTTTCCATTGGATGGAATCTGTGCTGACTAGGATGGGAAAACTAAGAAATCTCACTTTCAACACTGGACAGTTGATAAAGGCTTTTAGCCAGTAGTTGAAAATATTCACAGTTGTTGGAGAATCTATTCTTTTCGTTTAAAAATACTAATTGTTTAGTGTTAAAATGTTTTAATGTTTAGCCTCTGAAATATAGAAATTCATAACATTTCAAGAAAAAAATACTTTTATACTTTAATTATTTTAAACTAGACTATATTCAAGTGTTTCAGAAAAGGAGGATTCCACTTGAACATTACTTTTATATTCTAGAATAATAAATGTATTGTTCTATATACAGATGGGTCTATATATGTGACCTATGTAGATTGCTGGAAAGAAAATAAAAAATATCATGTTTTACATGAGACGTGGTCAAGGTACAAAATAGACTGATAATAATAAAGACATGATTGAGTAGGGCTATCTAAAGATATTCAGAATTAATTTTTTTTACACATGGAGCTATTTGTGGACAAATTACATATTGCTGTTCAGGCTCAAATAATAATGTATTCTAATTTTGCTCCATAAATAAACAGGAAGATTCTGTTAGTGAAAAAGGATTGTAGTGAAAACCTCTGCAGGCGGATGAGATGTGTGGAGAAAGATCCTGTGTGAGCCCCTATGAGACTGTATGAGTAAACCGCCAACTCCTTACATAACTGTCTTCCCAGGTTCATATCTGAGAATGGAAACACAGCCTGTAGAATTTAAAGTGTCTGCTTTTACTAGGTTGTTAAAGATCTCTAATCTTAGTATATTACTTTAAGAAGAAAGTTTTGTTTAATTTCAATATAATTTGCAATATGTGCTAGTTATTTGCTGCCACAGTTAAAATTATCATTTTTTAAATGCCTACATCAAAATAAAAGAGTTAGTAAAATCACGAAATGTTATTTGTGGCTTATCACAAAGGCTAGTAATGTCAAGTATTGCCCAGTCATGGTTGAGTGTAAAAACAGTTCAAAAATTTGTTAACCTGGAGGCCTGAGTAATGACTTAGCGGTTAAGAGCATTTTCTGCTTTTGCAGAAGACCCAGATTTTATTCTCAGAACCTACATGTAGCTCACAGCCTTCTATACCTAGTTCTGGGGGATGTCATGTGTCTTCTGAACTACTCAGCTCCTCCAACATACATGGTACACATCTGGAGAGAGAGAGAGAGAGAGAGAGAGAGAGAGAGAGAGAGAGAGAGAGAGAGAGAGAGAGAGAGAGAAGAAGAAGAAGAGAAGAAGAAGAAGAAGAAGAAGAAGAAGAAGAAGAAGAAGAAGAAGAAGGAGGAGAAGGAGGAAGAGGAGGAGGAGGGAGGAGGGAGGGGAGGGAAAGGGGGAGGGGGAAGAGATTTAAAAAGAGTTGTTAAGTTTAAAATGAAAATGAGACATTAAATTTGACAATAACGACACACCTCAAAATTTAGTTCATTTTCTTTCCTGTCAGCATGACTGATCTACTGATTTTGAACATACATACATGTATAAGGTACATTTTAAACATATATTTGGACACACAAGTGATTATCAATATAGTAGTTCTTTTGACTCTGGGATTTTGGTGCAAATATGGATATTCTTTGAAATTTCTTTCATCTCTGAAATGTGTGATTGTGTGATTATATGATTTCAGAACAGAAATGCCAGGTAAAACAGCCCATGTTGTTTCCAGTTTACAATTATATTTCATGTTATGATATTTTTTTGTGTGATTTCTTTTAACTCTAACTACCATACCAAACAAATATCCCCCTAAACAGAACAAGCAAGACCACTTACCTATGCTTAGATGGCAGAGTGACCACTCTTGAAGCTGGGTGATCACCATCACCCAATCTGACAGGTGCTGGTCTGGGTGCTGACAGTTGGTCTGGGTGCTGATTATATGACGGTGTTAGATCAGTGAAAACTCCCTGAGATGTACATTCATCTATAGTATACTACTAACTTATAAAAGGTTCTAAATAACAGTCCAAAAATGTCTGAGATTCCAAGACTTTTTTGAAATTACATTTATTTAGTCTATGCTTTCGTGTATTGTGTGTGTGTGTGTACGTGTATGCACAGGTGTGCAAGGGCCTGAGGTAGTGTGGTTGGTTCTTCCTTCCACCCTGTGGATGCAGTGATGGAATGCAAGGTTGCAGGCCTGGAAGCAGGTTCCCTAACGCACTGATCCATCTTGCTGGGCAGAAGTCTGTTCTTTAAAAGCATGTCTTAGTGTTTATTTTGCTTTGACCTTTCTCCCTGAAAGAGTAAAAGGGCAAGTTTTGAAAAGTATGATCTCAGGAGGAAATCAGATTCTAATATTCTATAACCTGTGGGTTATAAAGGATTTTTCTTTATATTGTTAATGATTGAAACAAAATCAAAAGAAGAATAATATTTCATGACACATGAAAAATCAAATGGAATTCAAATTTGATTGTCAGAAATATTTTCCTATGTTCAGTCTTCAACAGTGCAAAAATAAATAGATAAGTAAATAAAGAAAAGTCAATTATAAAGTAATATTGGAATACAGTTTAATATACTATATCCTTGTTTGTTTCTTTAGCTCTTCTCTCTCTTCCATTCTCCACTCTTCCATCGTGACTTTATTATACAACATCTGCTTTTATGCCACAATGACAGGACTTTGTTACTTCTAGTAAGAGGATCAACCTTGGGAGTCAAGGGTCCACTGATACTCTTAACAACTTCAGTGATGTGACGTCACACACCCATTGCTATCAGCTGTCTCAAATACCTCCTACTCTCAGGCACTTCACTTTTCAACCGACGTTGATTGGTCACCAGATTCTGCTCTTGTGTGATAAAGCATACCCAGTGCAGCTGGCAGGGGCACAGCTGGCTGGAGCACAGCTGGCAGGAGTACAGCTAGCTGGCAGGAGCACCGCAGATGCATGTTCTTGGTGCTTTCCTCGTTCCTTCATCCTGTCCATCTTTACCTGTTTTTGTAAACATTTTTTTGTATGTGTATGTCTGGCTGTTTTGTCTACATTCATGTTTGAACTCCGTTCATGGTCCGAGTACCCTGGGAGGACAGTAGAGGCTATCAGATCCTTTGAAACTGGAGTGACAGATGGTTGTGAGCCACCACACAGGTACTAGGACTGGGAACCAAAACTGGATACTTTGGAAGAGCCACCAGTCCTCTTAAGCACTTAAGCATCTCCCTATAGTTTTGAGCATCCTTATGGAACCTATCCCATTGCACCTTTACAAAATTCCTTACACATTCATGCCCTTAAGCTGTTATCTGGTTAATATTTTTGCCTCTTTCCTGTCTTTAAGAAGTAAGTGTTGGTTAACTTACTTCTTAAAGAAGTACTCTTGGACCTTTCTGTACCTGTGGGACGTTTTTGTTTAAGAGTATTCTTAATATATCCATCTTCTCAGCGTGTATCAGACATCTTCTGGTACAAGCTACTCATAGAGAGATTTCCGTGGAGCCTGTGGACAGATGTCCCTCTTATGTTTTCTAACTCTGGTATCACCTTACATTGTCCTTGGATACAGTCAACAGTGATGGTGTGACCAGTATCAGTTATGTTGTTGGAGAGAATGTCTGAGTAATGTCTAATTCCCTAATGTGAAAAAGATTTCTTTGAGAGCTCAAGGATCGCCTGTGCCTGAGGATGGCAGAGAGCCCATATGCTAGATGCTAATCTGTTCACTGTTACAACCAATGCAGATTTCATGCATTGTAGTCAGAGGGACCATATGAAAGGAGGAGTAAGTGAGCCAATTGATCATCTGAAGCTATGCCTTGACTCTGCAAGATGTACCCCCATCTTTCATTTATTTCTTTCCTCACCTGTTCCTGTATATCTAAAAAGTGAGCTACTGTGGGCTGTAGGCCTTGGGCAATTTGTGCAAAGTGTCCACTATGCACTCAGAAACATCCATGATGTTATACTGGTGTTGCAAGCATTGTTCTGAAGCTTGAAACTAGCTGAGGGCATCTTGGCTATGTGATCCTGGGCAGGTTACATGTCCCTCCAGCTTGTCATTTGCAAAGTGAGAGTGAAATGAGTCAATTTACGTGCTTTGAAATGTGTCCAGCTAATGTCTTCACTTTTATCTCACAGAAGCTAAGTAGGTTCCCAGTAGGACCCTAGGTATGGTGCACAAGTAAAATGAAGTTTATAATGTATATTATCTCCAAATGCATTGTTTCCTAGAACAGTTATTCTTCTACATCCTTAAAAGAAATGTCCCATCAGGCCCAGTGGCTTTGACCTGTATAATCTCAGCTACATGTGAACCTTAGGCAGAAGGCTGAACTGGTTTAGATCTGTCTGAGCTACAGAGAGAACTCAAGTCTCCCTGGACAACTTAGTGAGCCAGGTCTTAAAATGTAAAGTAAGAAGGCTGTTTTTTGTCTACCATGCATGAGATTCTAGGTGCAGACTTTGTACTGCAGAAACGAAACAAGACAAGAAAACCCAACTAGGAAGCAACAGTAAGAAGACAGTTTCTGTTGTCTATTCTCAAACTTAAAATTTACCACCAGGAATATTCTAGGCCTTATACAATATCTTATATTCATTTTTATGAACACTTATTGAGTATCCACTGAATACAGGTTCTATGCCAGGAAGCCCTGGGGGAATATATCACTGAGGAAGACACATGTGCTGATGCAGTTCTAGGAAAGAAACAAATAAACAAAAAAGCAAAGGTAAAATTGCTATGAGGGGATTAAAGGACGTAGTGTAGTGGTATGTAATGGAAATAAACATGACGTTGAGCAGGACAAGTACCAGGAGAAGTAGGTCCGACAAGACAGGGGAGATCTCTGTGAGGGACAGTGAAACTTGGATTCACGTGAGGAAAAGGTGCCAGAGTGTCTGCCTCCCAGAATAATGTTTCATGCATACCACAGCAGCTTTGAAGGTTCTGAGGCAGAGAACCTGGAAAGGAGTTGAGGCTTGATCAGAAAAAGGAATGTGTTCTAGGGAAGGAGATGGATGTGAAGTGTTGGCAGGGGCACCTTGTGTAAGTGTGACATAAAGTTGGATTTCTTGTTTATTTTTCAAAGATCTAACTGGCTGCTACCTGGGGAATAATCTGTCAAGGTTGGAATGCAGCATTTAGTTAGAAGGCATGATGAAGGTTCCTGGGGTATAGATTATGTAGCTGGAGAATTGGCCTGCCCATGAAGGGGAAATGGGGCAGGGAGACTGTATTGTGTTCTTTAGTTTTCAAATCGTGGCATGGACTTAAATTACCATATCATGAAACTATACACTCATATAAACAATGTATCTAAAATACGTAAGTACAAATCCTGATGTCTTTGTAGATGATTAAATTCCTTATAATAAGAAGAAAGAATGTGACTTCCTGCTACACATTTACAATTATATTCCACTCTGTTAATAATATTGATTTTCATGTATCACACATTTTTATTTGTTGTTTTGTTGTTTGTCCCTTTTGAGACAGGGTCTTATGATGTAGCCCAGGTTGATGTGGGCTCTCGATGCCCCTGCCTTAGCCCCTCAAGTGTGAACATTACAGAGTTGTTCTGTACTAGCATTGTGTCTAGGTTTTTGTTTGTTTGTTTGATTTAAGAACCAGGAAATTGGGAGGGACATGTTTACTAGGTTCTTTAATCTAAATGCCCAAATTCACTCTAGTACCCTTCTTTGTTTTCTTGATATAAATTAAAACCTATACTGGGATAGCCACACGGTTTTAAATTTAGCCTGGATAAACTGTTATCAACTTAGTGGTGGTGAGCCTGGGTGAAAGAGGCCACATGAACGCACCACTGTTCTATTCTGCTCGGCAGAATCAACCCTACTGAAATGTTGAGCCTTTTTGGTACTCCCCACCAACCCAAAAAAAAAACTCCCCGACTTAAAACACTTAACATGAACTTTTGATGACAAAATTAGAAAATAAAATGTCTTAAATTTTCAATGCAAGAACCATTCTGCCTAGACACTTGTATAGACTAACTGACTTTATATTCGTGATGGGTGAATGTCACGTAGACACAGAGGGCTACCTGCTTCCTCATTATGATTATATCCATACTTGGATGAGGAGGGACAGCTTTGAAACTTGCTAATTCTCACTGATTTACACCAAGTGAGAAGCAAGACATGTATATTAACATGAGAATCACCCATGCCACCCAGCAAAAGTACAGAATTGTTTTGAAATAGCCCTAACCTTTGGAATGGGACATGAAGTCCAACGTAGTTAAGTTTTTCAATCTGGAGTTGGCTGTCTCCTAGCCCCTCCCTCCTCTGTACAGTGCTAATTCAGACAAATGTTCTAATCCTCTCATCCTGAGCTTGGCAGTTTGCCAGATGTGGGGACATTAGCTCCTCATTAGCACCTTGTCATCAGCCCACAAATCCTCATCCAGAACAAAGGTAAAGTGGCCTGGCCCATTTGATGGCCTGGCCATTGAAGGAAAGTTCCTCATGATTTTATGAGTTAGAGGTAAAAGCAAAATTTGTATGATGCTTAGATTTCAGATTAATGACATACTGGTCTGCAGATTATTTAATCATGTAATATATAAAATACTTTTGCAGTATGAGATTCTTAAATTCACCTCTTGTTTCCAAATCATTTATAGGTGTTTTTCTTTTGTAAAATACAGTTGCCGATGGTATCATTATTAACATTTATAGGACAACATGGTAAAGGTGTAAGTTAATTAAAAGAAGGGCCATTCTGGCGTGTAATTCTGAAGTAGACTGGGCAACAGGAGTCTATGTTGATCTAAGAGTCTTTATGGTATTGAATTGGTGAAGACAACCTGTTTTCATTAACATCCTCTCCCTCTTTTGTCCTATAGATCCTATCTTAGCCTTTCTGTTGTTCCAAATGCACTTATCTGTGAGCATGTGCATCCAACAGAACTTTGCAGATTGTATTTCCAAGTCTGTCTATGTGATCCTTTCAAGTATCTGAGCCATCAGTTATCAACATTGCCCAAGGTAATCCTTTAGACTAACAGCATCCAGCTAACTCAGAAAGAATTGAGAACCCAGAACACAGAGGCTGGAGTTTGATTTTAGTCCTAGTTGGAGAAGTATCTGAGCAATATTTACTTTAGTTCTGAGGGCACACTCCTATTCTTGGCCACACCCAAGCACTAACAGAACTCAGCAGTCTGTGGAGCCATGGAGTGCTTGGCACAAGCATGCTGTCTACACTAAAGCGTGTCTCACCATTCGATGGCATACACTTTCCTCCATAATGGTTAGTGACTACTTTGGCCTTTCCCTGTTGGCTATAGCTTTGAAGGCAGTTATAAATGGAATAGAACATTTCTGGTAATTATAAATGCTAGAAATAATGTTTTCAGCTCTGCCTCCATCCATCCATGGTATGTGAATTGGATGTTAAAAGGGACCACTATTTATTCTTCCTCTTACTAGTTTAGGTTTCATTTAGCTAAGGTTCCTATAACAAAGACAGAGTAACATGAGAATACCATGTACGTGTATTTCAATTTTAAGTGAATTGTCAAAAGGAAATGAAGGTCTAAGCCACAATTAACAGTGTTGTAGCGAGTTTCATGAAGAGTATAGAGTGTACAGACAGGCAATGTTGCACTGTTCACCTGGGGAAGCACTCCTGTCTCTTCAGAGTGCTTGTGAACCCATGTCTTCAGAGATAGGGGTTATTTGTTCCTTTCAGGATAAAAATGCACCCTGGACATAAAGGTCTTATGACTTACTACAATGTTTGTGGAATCCCTCTAGCGTTATCATATGTTACTGTAGAAATAGGAATTCCCTGTAGGGGTACTTAGTTTCATTAATAAAAATAATTTAAGCACAAACCCAGAAGAAAGCTCAAGGACAATTTTATTGGAGTTAAAATTAAATCCACAGCAGACAAACTGTAAATCTAAGCATCTGCCCAGAGAAAGAGAGAGACCTATGTCATTTGAGTTAGTCACAGAGGGCCAGCCACATGGCAAGACATGAGACTGCATGGCAAAGAGGCTTAGGACTTCACAAAAATCCCAAGAATCAGAAAAAAAACATGTCTGAATACGAATTTAGGCTCTGGTCTGGCTCCAACAGAAAAAGAAGAGAAGAAAAAGGGCAACTTACCTCTTGCCGAGTCAGGACTCAGGTGGGTTGACCCACCAGAATCCCATGGCAGCTCTGTAGAGACTATGTAGAAAGAGGGTGCTAGGAAGGCAAGGTGCATTCTGCTGTCTCCGTATCGTGACTTAAGGTGGATATGACTTCTAGAGGGCTGATTCCTTAGCCTGTTGATTAGCCTGCTTAGTTGGAATGCAAGGTCTGCACCCAGGCCAGTGACAATACTGTCCAGAAAGAAATAGGATTCTCTCAATGAGCCTTTACTGCTGTCCTAACACTGTTATAGGGAACTTCCTCAGAACCTTCCTGACTTCAGGGGAAAGGGCAGGAGAAGGTCAAAGAGGATTTCATACATGTATTGCCTCTCAACTTCTCCTGCCTAAAATATTCACTGTGGCAAGGTGTCGAGTTTTAGAGTAGCATGTTCTGAATACCATCAATGTCTGTGAAAGTCATGGTTAATTGCTACATTTTGCGATTTCCACTTCAGTTCAAATTCTTGCCTGTCAACAAGCATAATTTCTTTTAGGGCTGATGTGCTTAAGTATTTTGAATCTGTGCCAGTTTGTGTCTCCAAACCCAATAATAGAAATTAGTTAGAGAACAGGAGGGAATGGTGAGACTGGTTAGTGTTCCCCAAGTCAGCCCTCTTTATGTGGTGAGATTGGTCAATGTTCCAAGTCAGCCTGCTTTACTGTGAATTATTATTTTTTTTTATTTGTATAGACTGTGTAGGGTGATTTCTACCTTCTCTAATTCCAAAAGGTTTTAGGGAGCATTTGATCATCATTTACTATATGGAAAACATGCTACTGGAAGATGGCACAGCATACATTTTAAGAGGGATTGTTTCTGGGCTGGGGATGTAGGTCATGGGTAGAGTCCTAGCCTGACTCTGGGAAAACACTGTTGTGCTTTAAAAGTGTTCAGAATGGGGAACTATAACAGCATGGAAACGTTTTAAGTTTCTGTTGGGAGCCAAAGTTCACTTCTAACCTTTTTGTGAAAATCTCCCTGTACTCTTTGATAGGACATAGGATTCATGATTCCCATTGAAGTTTCAATAATTGCTTTGTTTGTGTTGAAAGGGGTCCTACTGTGATGTGTCCCCCTAGACCCCTTACATAATTAGCATTGGGTGTTTTTACATTGCAAAATCAAGCCCAAGCTCCTGGATGTTTGAGTCTCTAACTGAAGCTGCTGCCTGAATTCCATTTCTTTTTCACTCATAATGTAGGCTCCAGATTATACAATTTATATATTTAAAATATTAACTAAAGAAACAGTAGCTCCATGGTATACATGGGTTTTGCTGGAGGAGAGGTAATGTTCATGTGTTTACCAAGAACATCTAAGCAAAACCTGGTCTGGTGTTTTCCTGAAAACACACAGTTCTGTTGGGGTCTTACTTTATGGAATATTATGGCTTGGTTACTGTTCTGTTCAAATATATTTATTGACAAGGAAAGCAAAATATGTAGCATTCACCACTTGAACCTTCAAATTCATAAGTATGATTATCACAAACATACTTCATAATTCAGAAATGCATAAAAAGTGTTTAAATAATAGATGGAGATGACAGGTATCATAAACAAACACAAGATGGATATAGTCAAACTTGGCAAATTTTGAGCTGTGGTTTCAATCACAGTATTTTTTGTTGTTGTTGATTTTTATATATGATTGTAGGCAATTTTAAATTAGAGTGTCACCTTTAATTTATTGTCAGGTAGAAAACACACTTCTCTTGAACTCCAAGAATTTATCTACCTTAACTCTGTAATTGCTAGCAATATACAAGCTCATTATATCACAAGTGGTTGTATTTGATGCCAGCTGTTATGAGTTAACAGCAAAGTTAAAAGGAATGACATAAAGCTCACTCTTATGTGCAGTACAACCGTCATAGTATCACAGCAGAAAATCAAGTGAGTCTGAGAGCTCACTTCAGTGATGTTTTATACCATTATCAAGTGTGAAAAATACGATTTTTTTCCCCCAGAAAAATGTTGCACTTGATAATTTGCTAAGAATTCAAATTTTGGTTATCCTTTATCATTCAGAAATCTTTCCATCTGTACTTTCTTTTGCCTGAAAGTTGTGTTTTGGCAAACCTGTGAGTTCTGTTTTCTGTTCATTGAAATGGGAGTTGAGACTATAAAAGGAAGAAATGTGTTGTTAATTGGGTCAGGTGTCAGCATTTTCTCTTCTTGGTTTGGCTAGAAGTAGAGATTCCTTACTTGTATTCCCGCAGCGCCTGTAGTTCCCAGAGGAGGGTGGGGTCTGCACAATAATGCAAATGGGGTCTGTTCAATAAGAGCATCCGGAACTTAAAGCAGAAGCATTTCCTGCAGTATGAAGACATCGGAGGGATTTATGCTGCTAAGAGTGCTGTGCTTGGTGCTTGCTATTATTATTTTCACAATCTGATAGAACAGATCACATTTCTTCATGCCAGCCTCACATCAACTGATGTTGATATTTTTGCCGCATTTGCAATATCGTTGTTGAGAAACTTTTCTTGATGTGTAGTGTTTTTGCTAAATATAGTATTTCTGATACACAGAACATAGAGTACTTGATATATTTCATAAAAGTGAACAGATGTTAAAAAATATGATAAACTATTTTTATTTGTCAGAATGCTTAAAGCCTCACACTAGCTTGATTGGAGATATTTATACCAATGATGTTTACACATTTTTTTTTGAATTTGTGTATTTAACTTGAGAAGAACTCACTCTCCGTTGCTGTGTGACAGGTACGAAGAGAAATGCCAGGAAACAATCCGCTGGTAATTTAGTCCACTTATTTTCAGTACTTAACTTTTGGTATTTTTTTTCTTCCTTAAGTTCACCCTGATATGACATTTCATTATTAGATTAAAAAAAAATAGTCACTCACCAGATATTAAAGGATGCAATTGGTTTCAGTTCAGGCAGGTTTTAACTGCGTTTTAATTAGCTTAAAACATATGCTTCCATTTATTGTATTATGTGGAGTACATCCTATCCCATTTAGCTGAGTATTGAGGACTATTGTACAATATTGTGTTCAGGCTAAAACAATGAAATACTAATTGGATCCAGTAAAATAACTGTAACGTTTCCGATTCCTATTAGGCAGGTTACGTAAATTAGGCTAATATAAAATGGTGCTTAATAGAACTGCAAATACCGTGATGATCCTTCAGACAGGAACACAGTGACAGGGGATTTTGGCAAGGGGGGTTGCAGGGGGAATCAAATACATTTGCATTACAATAAAACATTTCCTGCTGTGAGTGCTCTCGCAAGCTGGAGAAAGCTCCACTCCAGCACCACGCCCTCTTATTTACATAGGAACGCCATCCCCTTCCCTTCCAGTTCCTAGGAGCACTTGTCTCTCAGTGACGGAGATAACCTGCAGTTTTAAATCTGTTGATGAATATAGTCCTCTTATTATTTTGTCTAAGAGCATCCTGTCTAAGTTCTTTATGTTGCAATAAGGGAACATTTCTCGTTACATACAGTATGTCTTTTTATGATGAGAATGTGTTGTCTAGGCATTAAAACCCGACTGCAGTCATTCGACTGGATTCTTATTTTGTCTTCGAGCTACAAAATGTCTTGAGTTTATTCTTTCTCTTTTTTTTTTTTAATTATTAATCACTGACCTGGATATTTGGGACATTTCCATATACTTTAATCATCCCGAAATGGGTTTGAATGTAAAGTGTTGATAGCTTTTTTTTTCTTCAGTGTCTCCGTTGGAGTTTCCTATGGGCTTGAATAACAGCCACGTGTAATCTTTTAAATGAAGAAATTTGAGAAAATGATACCAGGGTGCAAACGGATGGAGTGAGCCTTTTTCAAAAATCCTTCCAGGGCAATACTAATTTCATCTCTTCATTAGTAGTCCCCATGGCGAGTTTGTGGAGGCATCCGGAGCCCTTTAGGGGCTGAGAGGTGTTTCTGGGGAGGAGATATTTGAAGCTGCCCCTCAAAGGAAAAGTTGCCCAATGAGGTGGGAAAGGGACTACATTTTCCCTTGCGAACACACTGATAAAAGAGCTTTGTGCTGAACTCACAAGCACCCTTGAACCTTGCAGTTTGCTCCCAGCACTCAGATCGCAGTGATTCTGTGAAATGGCAGAGAGAGAAGAGCATTCTGGGGCCTAGCATGCAAATGAGCAAGCCATGTAAAGGCACAGAAAATTTAAATCCTGTCTATTGTATTCTAAGCAGGTTGCTAGCCAGCCTTTGTGGAACTGGTA
Organism: Mastomys natalensis; assembly: GCA_021653895.1. NCBI lineage: Eukaryota > Metazoa > Chordata > Mammalia > Rodentia > Muridae > Mastomys > Mastomys natalensis. The sequence goes on along the minus strand of JAJTUV010000327.1, from coordinate 2,927,142 downwards.
TAAAAATGAATCTCATCTTCTCCCTGGCATGAAAACTAAAAACATACTTTATTTCTTCACCCACAGCAGCAATTTTTATGCAGTTTTATCTTCAAAAAAGGGGTGGGGGTTGATTTTTCTAGAAGTTTAGTGTGTAACATTTTCATTCATGATACAATTATTTTATCTGCATCTGTGCCTCTGATTTAGACCTTAATCTCCCGAGATCTTTAGTTGTGGAATTTGTTGCTTCATTTATATTCACAGATAGTTCTCTCCCTCTTTTAAAAAGTGTTGGAATTAATACTATTTGCTCAAAGGAGTGGCAGTTTTAAAAAGGTACTACATCTTAAGGGGCGTGCGTTCCTGGTGAAGCAAAAGCAAGAGAGAAGCCTCCAGATTCAGATTTCTACTTTTTCATCCTTCAGCTCTGAAGAAAGGGATATTCCTCCAGGTGTAAAAGATGATAATTGTGCCATAAAGGAATGGGTCTAGCCAATGGGACTGTGATCAGGGGAAGTAAGAAGGGACACCAGGGGTGAGGGAAGAGTGGCCAGGCCTTAACCCCAGGACAGACTCACTGAAACAGAGCCTTTGACAATCCACTCCAAGCAAAAGAGTGAGCCAGTCAGCTGGGTGCTTTGTCCACCAGACCAGTCTGTGATGCAGGAGACTGCAGAAATCTCATTTATGTATATTTCTCTCCCTTTGTCACTGTTTCTATTTCCAAGTGAAATAATTCTGTTAAAATGGAAGGAGGAAGAACTGAAGAAGCTTCCTGGTCTCAAGTAACTTGAGGTTTTTTTGTTTTCGTTTTTGTTTTGTTTTGTTTTTTTTCTTGTTAGACCAATGATTGGGGCTGGGGAAACGAGACCTCTCATCATTTCAGAGCTTTTGCTGCTACTGCCAAGGACATGGGGTCACTTCCCAGCACCACCTCACAACTGCTTGGAACTCCAGATCCACCAACTGCTTCCGCCCTCCATGGGCACCTGCACAGACCTGGCGTACACTCACATACACATACATTTTTGAAAAATTAAAAACATTCTTTTAAAAGTAAAAATAAAGCCTGGTAGTGGAGGGTGGACACCTTTAATCCCAGCACTCAGGAGGCAGAGGTAGGTGTATCTCTGAGTTCATGGCCATCCTGATCTACAGAGAAAGTTCAAGACAGCCAAGGGTACACAGAGAAACCGTGTCTACAAAACAACAACCACCACAACAACACTACAGCAACAACAAAAAAGGAAAAATAAAATAGTTATTCATTTAATAATTACTGGAAATTATGCAATTAGTTGGTAAAGACCTTGTGTCATCTTTGCCTGCTTCCTTCCATTGTTAACATCTGACATGATCCTCGGATAATGGTTGTTATAGTCTGTCTACCGTTGTCATACATACACTCATTGGTATATTTGTATATGTATTTCTGTATGTCAAGTGTATGTATTTATAGTTTCAAACAATTTTATCATGCAACTTTTTAAAAGCATAGTGATAGCTTTATAAAGTGATGGTGTTTTACTGAATCTCTCATGAGTTGAACTTCGAATGATAGATGAAAGTAAATTACTATTATCTTGCTGTAGTTTCTTTCTTTTTAAAATCAAAATAGATTCTTCATAGACATAAGAAACATACAGTGTTTAGATATAAAAGCAAAAGACTACATTTACTAGATTTAATTATAGCCAAGATAAAAGCCCACATAGTTAATTAATATAATTAGATTTTTATCACAATTCAGACATTAATATTTAATTATACTTTGAATTATAATTTTTAACCTTTCTCTTATACACGTGAACTCACATAGACATAAGCCTGCGTTAACCCTGCTTTTATCTCATTGATCACTAATCGTTTAGGTGTGCACACACATATAAATAACTACACATTCCAATTACATAGATTTATAGACTACAAATGCTTTAGATCAGGGGTCAGCAAACTCTTTCTGTACAGAAACCGAGAGTAAATATTTTAAGCTATGCCAGCTACACCGTGTGTAATGTAGCTTTTCAACTGTGCACTTAGAGCAAAAGGGCAGCCATAGACTATGCGTAAATGGATGAGCATGAGTGTGTTCCAATAAAACTTTATTTGTGGACACATTTGAATTTCATAACATTATCATTTGTAATGAAACACTATTTTTCTTTCAATTATTTAAAAAGGTAAATCCATTTTCAATTTGCAAGTTTTACCAATACAACCTGAAGGCTGTACTTGGCCAGTAGCTGTAGCTTTGGTATCCCTGTACCACCTAGTACTTTGGAAGGTGAGGTCATGATTTTACGGATTGATGAGCGTACAAGTTTTCTGCATCCTACTGTAACCTCGTAGTCTGTCACTTTAATAAGCATAGACTATCTATATGGGGACATTATGTGTTACTTTGAGGGAAGTATCCTGGTGCTGTGGTACAGTCACAGTAGACTGTCTTATTTTCTTGTACTTTAATGTACCATTAAAGGGAACAACTCAAGTTCCTGATTCTTCTCTCCTCTTGTCATGGATATGTTAGCAGCACATGATGCATGCTAATTATGAAGTTGGCTGTAACAAGAGTTCCTCTTGTGAATCCATTTAAGAACTGATTGTTTACTATCTTTTTCTGTAAGTATAAAATTTTAATTATGCCACTGACAGGAACTGTGCGTGATACAGTGGTCTACATTTATCACTGGGAGAGGGCCAGTTGCAGAGCTGTTTGACTTTGGAGAAATCCTGATGCGTTTGCAATGTTGAGCAGCAGGTGCCACATTATTATGTACAGAAAAGCAATTAGGAAGCATATTGGATGAATGGGGAGTGCATTAATATTAGCGAGTACATTTGTCAGTGGTTTTGATGCGAGTCTTTTTCTTTCCTTTATGCAACATTAAGATTGTGGCTCTCATAAATTCTCCCCTTAAATTGCCATCTGTTCCCTTGTCAGGCAGTAGTGAGGTAGAGAAAAGTTTTCTTGACAAAATGAAAGGAATTTCTTTTATTTAAAAGAGAAGAAAAATGGCCTATAGAAAGTTCCAGAATTGTAGGTTGTGTGGTTCAGCTTTGCCATGTTAAGTAATTACCTTTGAATGTAGCATTAACTGGAGAAGCCTTTGATTTTTACACGTTGCTATTTTTTCCCAGTCATTTCATGTATTTTTAAATTCAATAGGAGAGAGTTATAATTAGATTAGTGCAATGACAACCAGCAATTGGCTACTCGGATTAAGAAGTTTGAGAAGGGGGTTGCTGTTTTTCTACTGTGGTGTGTCTTTCCCATTTTCTGGTCCAGCCATGATCCCACCCTGCAAGGACAGGAGATTAATCACTCTTGGCTAGTTCTGAAACAAGCAGCGCTCAACATAATCACTGCCTCTTTACTTTTAGCTTAATTAGCAATCTCTACATTCCTTCGAAATTCTCTACATACATACGTTTTATAGAAACTTCATATTATCTTTGTGACAAACTCCAATGTATATTGATATTAAAATTTCCAAAATTGTCATTAACTAAAAAGGACTAGGAATATGTGACTCTGATTAACTGCTTTGTCTGACTAACTAAAAGGTAATATAATTCCTTTAACTCCAAAACTTAATTGGAAAGTTTTTTCCCTTAAATATATTCATTCACTTTTAAAATTTTGATCATCATTAAATTTAGTTTCGTTTTTGTTTTGTTGTTGTTGTTGTTGTTTTTTCTTTTTAATGGACTCTCTCTCTCAGATTCTTATTTCAGACATTTTCAAAACTGCGTAGAAAGAACAAAGAAGTAACATTAACAGTGCGTGTGGTAATACACTCCTGTAACTCCAGGACTGGGTGCTGGAGGGTATGGGCCACTGAGATAGGAGGATGTTGAGTTCCAGGCTAGCCTCAGCTACAAAGAGAAAACTGGCTGGGATAGGTAGATGGATCAGGTGGTAAGGTCCTTGATGTGAAAGCTCCAGTACCTAACTTTAGATCTCAGCACACCACATTTGAATCAGTAACCCCAGTGCTGGATGGGGATAGGGGGCACACAGGCAGGCACATCCAGGGTTCATCTGCAGATGTGGTAAGATTTTCTCCAGAGAGATGCTGCCTCAAAATAAGAAGGGGAGATGATTGAGTTACGTACCTTGATGTGGATCTCTGGCCTCACACACACCTACACAGGTAAGTGTAACCTCTTACACATGTGCACACACACATAGGAAAGTGTAGCCTCTTACATGTATGTATGTGCACGTGTGTGCACATAAACAGCACACACACACACATATATATATATATACACACATATATGTATATACATGTATATATGTGTGTATGTATGTATGTATTCCACAGATACCCACAGAGAATGAAAATGAATGGTCAAAATGAAAAACCAAAATTGAAAACTAAAAATTGTGTTGAACTTATACCTGATAGTAAAAGTAACCATATATTTTTTTAAATGGGTAATATTTTCTGTCACCTTAAGTGTTTTTGGATGCTAAGTAGTAAATGTTCCTCTGATTATGGTCACAGAACAGGTGGAATCAACTTGCATATTAAAGGTTAATGGTTGACAAACTCTGAAGAGAAAAGCGTATGTGTTTATTTAATACAAGTTTTATGTGACATAGGAGACTTCGTGAGGAAAGAAAGACTCAGAGAAATAGTGAAGTCTCTGTTTTGCGCTGTTGATGACTGGTGTACAGTCTGTGGTTCTATTGGTACTAAGCTGAGGAACACTAGGCAAGACCCAATTGCTCAGCCTCACTGCTGTGAGTGTGTGTGTTGAGGGATGCGGGAGTGCCTTTACTCTGGGGACACGGTACTACCTCTCATGTACATGTGGATCTTTGGAGCTGTTTAAGGGAACATATAAAGCCCTTCTCTGCTCAGGGAGCTTCCACAGGGGAAAATGAAGTTAGAAGGGATCCAGGAGACCTTCCTGCTATGTGGTTTGTGGTATGTGGCATTGGTGTGGCATTTTGATGCAGTGTTCTTAAATGCCTTAAGAAGTGTAGTTTTCGAACCAGGTAGTGTTTACAGATGCAACCTGACCATTGTGCAGATTCCAGGGCAAGGATGTCCTGCATTGCAATTTACAGATCTGAGAGGGAGGATCTGAGGCTGACAGGCATCCTCTAGATTTCCTTTCCTTTTAATCACTGGATGACTAGTAAGGAAGACTTGCATAGGAAGTGCAGGCAATTAATTCTTAGTTCATCATTTAAAATAAGATCCAAGGGTTTAGAGGGGTGACTAAGACATTAACAACAATGGCTCTTTTTCTAGAGGGTCTGGGTTCAACTCCCAGCACACACATGGCCACTCACAACTGTAAATTCAGTTCCAAGGGAGCTGACACTCTCTGCTCACTTCTGAAGGCACCAAGAACACACATGGTGCACAGACATACATGCAGGCTAAATACTCATACACATGAAGCAAAAAGCAAAAACAAAAATCTTACAAGATCAGAATTGTGTCTGCTGGTTACCATTATTCATTATAGCTAGCTGACATAAGCAAATTGAATCTAGCATCCTTAGTGTCTTCGGATTCAATCTTTATAGACTTGTCTACTCTCTTGGAGCCAAGATATTTAAGTATCCTATAATAGAACAATATTAGAAATACCTTGATAAACTCTTAATTTATGAATCAACTTACTTCTTTTGTGTATTTGGATTTTACTGTATTACTAAGATCTGTATTCTGTAAGAAGCTGAGCATTCTCAAATTTTCTTTGTCATGTATAAATAACAATTTCTTACATAACTCATGTTTGTAGACAACTATGTAATATGTTAGATATTGTTCTTCAGTTTTAGTGCCATGTTCTGGGTATAGTACCCATTGAATCTCATTGTCTCAGTTAAGATGCTTGCCTGAAAAAGGAGAATCAAGGTCGTCTGGGTGTGATGACATAGAGCTGGTCTCTCATTCTCAGGGTAGACAGCTAGCAAGGGCCCAACAAATACCTTCAGAGGTCAAGTCAAAGTGCAGGACATAAACCACAGCAAAAGGATTATAATTCCTTACCACCAGTTGCTGTGAATACCACTGTGAACCATCAATGCTTGTTTTATCCAACTGCCCTTTACCAATAAGATGAGGCAGGTAGTGTCCAAGTGAGGTTTGAAGACACTGACCCCTTGTTGAACTTCCAGACATTCCATAGGAAGGGGCAGGGAAGCAAATGGACCTATTGATTCTGGATGTGGTGCCCTTCTCCCTCCCAGCCCTCTCTGGGCTTTCTCTGTTAGTGGCTGTCTCTAGTTAACCTACATGTGGTTCTGAGTTTCATTCTGTGTTTGATCAAACCTCCAATTTATTTGGTCAGCATAAATGAATTCTAACCTGTCTCTCTGGCTTTCGGTCCGGAATGCCTTTGAAGTTTTTTGTTTTGTTTTGTTTTATTTAAACCACACTAAATAGAAGGAGGTCATGGGAGTAAGAGACCACACTGGACTGGGAGTTTCCTTTATGTGTGTTTGATGGGTAAGTTTAGGTCAGTCATTCATTCAAACTAGACCATATCTTCAAAATGAGGATAGCTGGCCTTTGATATTTGCTAACTCCCTTTCTGGTTTGGGGTTTTATCTCTGTCCCATACCTTTCAGAAAGTCTCTGAGCTTCATGCTCTCTGGAGCTCAGTCTTCAGTTCCTGTAGCTTCCGTGTGTCCACATGACTCAGGGTCTTCGGGTTCCAGTACCAGCGTGAAAGTGTACCAGCTGTGTGAATCAGACTAGGCAGATTCGCCTGCTGAGCTTCTGCCCTGCTTACACAATGCAATGGCAGTCTGCACTCTGCCGTCTTCACAGGGAGCAAGAGAGGCCAGAACTGAATGCTTTCTATCAACGGAAATCAATGCATGTCACGAACCCAAGGTAGTAGTCGGTGTCCAGTTGTTTGTGGTCAGCACCAGCAGTCCACTGTTCTGCCTGTTCACTGGTCAGGTCTTGAAAGCTGAAGGCAAGTCTGAAAGGCAGAGAATCACAGTCCTCTAGGCTGTTAGACATGTAGGAGTTCAGGAATTCCCCACAGGCCTCTCAATCCTTACACTAAACAAAGTTCATGGGAAGCTATGTATATACTGAAGCTCTTGGAAGGGCTACGGTAACATGACTCTATCACTTAAAGTCTGGGAAGAAAAATAAGTATTTTAAAGTGTGAAAGCCAGGCAACCTGGCTTCCACCAGTGGCAAGAGAAAATGCCCCCTGAGTTTTGTAATTGGATGTCTGTCACTGCCTTCCAGCCATCCAGGCAGGCAAATCCAAACCTATTTTCTGTCTCTCACTCAAAAGAGAGACAGAGCCAAGCTTATAACCCTTCTTGGCTTATCTTTTGGATCTTTTCTTGGGTTCCTTAATTATTAATTTATTATTATGAAGCCATCACTTTGAATCTGGGCATGAGTACAAAATAGGAAAACAACAACAAAAAATAGCCTAAAAGTGAAATGACAACGTTAGCTATATGAGGTCCCTGTCAGTATAACAAACTGCCCGTGATACTTAGCTTATAAGAAAAGGAGGGTTATGTTGATGCACAGTTGTAGAGGGCCAGTCCTCATTAGGTCAGACCTATTGATTTGGGCCTGTGGAGAGGGAGTCCAGCATGCAAATGTGTGGCTGCAAAACAGCAACCTTATCCTGGAAGCTGCAAACAGTTAGTGCCCTGGTGTCCTCTCAAAAGCATTCCTTTGTGAACTCTACTTCTTTGCCTGCCTCCCCTCTGTGTGTCCTTGTCCCTTGTCTATTCTGTGTCCTGTGGATTTCAGCATCATTACCCACTTACAGCCACACCAATTTTCAGGAGTTTATTCAGATGCATGTAGTAGCCAATTCCAACATCAACTGAATCTTCTTTCTCTTTCCCCTAGTTATAGGGACCTGCTTTGTGGAGTCTAACCTTGGTGGGACTTGGCATGCCCTTTGTCATAGTTCAACCACAATCTACCCATCTATTAGACATGGATTTTGGATTGTTAAGTTTTTAGACTTATTCCTTTTGAATTGGTTTTATGTTTGTTTGAGTCCAATGTATGGACATATTACTTCAAAAGAGTTCCTTTTTAGTTCAGGGACAGTTTTGTCCTGGCATCCTGGTAGAGGAGAGCTTTTAGCTGTACCTCCTTAAAGCTTTTTCCAGGGAAAACATTTAAAATAAGTAAAAGAAATGACACCTTTGGCACAGAGAGTTTAGAGTAACTACCAGATGCTTCCTAAGCAATTATTAACTTAATTCATTTCCATGCATCTTTATTGAGGCCTCCAGTGTTTATTGAAGCTTGATCTTATCACCATTCATGCAATACTGTGCTGATTGCTGCAAAAAGGGAGAAAACATACAGAAGATGATCCGTCCACTAAAGGGATTTTACAGTTGGCTGAGAAGAGGATCGTAGTAGACGCTGGTGGAAGATAATGTTATAGAAGGTCAGGGGCAGAAAATCGCTTAGGATAGTGAACTTAAGGGAAGAAGTTTCAGGCATGGGGAAGGATATGACCAGGACCTTAAAATAGGAGCTGAATTTGGACTGGGGAGATAGCTCAGTAAGAAGCTCTTTATGTAAGAACTTGAACTCCAGCCTCAAAATCCATGAAAAACAAAACAATAACAACAAAAACAAAATCAAGGGGGTAGTATGTGCTGTAATTCCAGCTGGAAAGGCAGAAACAGGTGAGCCAGAAACAAGTGAGCCCCTGGGTCCTGTTGACCAGCAAACCTAACCAAATTGGTGAGCTCCAGGCTAGTGGAGAGACCCTGTCTCTAAACAAAAACATGGGTGATGCTTGAGAAATGAAGCTTGAGGTTGTTTTATCAATGCACATGTATGTGTGCTCGCATGTGTGCTTGCACACACACACACATACAAACACACACAACTGCATGTACCCATGCATAAAGGCATGTACACTTGAATTTGGAAAGAACAGAGGGAAGGTCCTACAAGTGCATGCAATACTTCTGCCTCCCTGTACAACTGTATGTAAATAATAAACATGCTGAACTTCTAGGGATCTTAGGCTTACCTACGGGAGAGGCCAGTCTACCCCATCCCAGCTCTCTGTCTGCTTTTCTTCAATCTCTGTCAGTTTTAGACAGGGTTCTAGGGCCAAAATCATGCAAGGACAAGGACAGTTGGTAGAGAAGACCCTGCCACACAGTTCTGTGCATATAACATCAGAGATTCAGTGATGCCTAATGCTTTGGGAGAGTTGGAAGTCCAATATGGAATTATGATTTCATAACTATGAATCTGAGTGTTTTTTCTTAGATTATTATGATTTTCTTGAAACTTATTTTTTTGAGAATAGGGCTTCTCTGTGTATCAGAGCTTTGACTATCCTGGATTTACTCTGTAGATCAGGCTGGCCTTGAAATCACAGAGATCCACCTGCCTCCACCTAATGAGTGTTGGGATTAAAAGTGTGCACCACCATGCCTTGCTCTTTTGAAACTTAAACAACATATTTTCACTCTTGTTAAGCAGACTTAGTTTCATACACCTCACAGTCAGGATCCCTTATCTGTTGCCCATTTTCTTAGGATTCAAAGAGCTATTTCTTATGATCTTTCTCAAGATTTTAAATACACTGGCCACATATAAGTTCTTGATCACATTCTCAATCCTCTTCTCTATAATCTAAGATACTGTTATTGGTTTTGGTGTTGAGCATCTTTCCTAAGTAACTAAGAAAAGGATATACTTGAACTTTTAGGAAAATAGGGTGAGACTGGTAACATTTTCTTGTTTTACAAAATATTTTATTGATACTTAGCATCCCTTTAGAGGGATGTAGACATTGTGTATAATTCCCTGTATTTTTACAAATCACACAAGGCAACTTTGGATATCTGAACATTATAAATATCCTACAGACTACTCCATATTGTATTCGAAATGGCTGATAATTTATTAAAATGTTTACTTTTTTCTTATTTCTTGAACTTCATGTGTAGAATATATATATATATGTATATATACTTTTGCAATATAAAACTTGATTTTAAAAGTGTCATTTTTCTTTTTTGTATGCTTCTCTGATTACCTTGCAAAGTAGAAATTCATTCCCTTTATTTTTCATGATCGTTATCTATACTTTTGCTTCTCTATGTGAATATGTAATGTCTATAGTCTTTACAAATGCACAGAAAACTATCATTCTCAGATCACCTAAAATAATCTTGGTGTTGTGTTCAACTTCAACTTTTAATTTTTTCTTTGATAGAATTTGATTTTTAAGATTTCATTGTCTAGAACATTTTTATGTTTTTAGCTATTTTCATCATGTTTAAAAAAATCCATACAGTCCATAGGCCTTGGAGTCATTATTACCTAGGGATGCATATTTGGTTTGTTTTTCTAGACTAATCAAAGTGTGTGTATGTGTATGTGTGTGTGTATGTGTGTGTGTATGTACATATATACACACACATATATTTATATATACCTGCATATCATATATGTATATACATACAAACATATGATATGTGTACATATGATATATACATATCATATGATCTATATGACAATCATACATACATGACACACAAATATATGTACATATATACACACATACATATACATAGCTACCTATGTACATATATATGACAATTCTCTTGAATCTGTGATTAGGTCAACCCTTGAAGATACAGACTACTCAGACATTTCCTCTCAGTGTTCAGTAATGGAGTCTGCTAACATAAACTGACAAATAGAGGGAAGAAGAAAAGATGTGGCTGTGGCTCAGGCCTAAATACCCTTTATGAGGAGAGGGAGTTGGCCTGTCGGCAATGTTGGTGATGCCAGTGTGACTCAGTGAACTTCAGGGAAGAAGAAAGGGCTTGCAGGACAGATGGCAGCCTGGGACAGAACCCCCCACTCTTCCCCTCTGATGAGTGGCTAATGTGATTTCAGAGGGAAGATTGAAGACTGCTCTGTGTCTCTTTGGCCGATCTGATCTGTGGCTAGAGGGGGAACATTAGAGAAAGCCCTTCTGTATATGTTCTCCTTCCTAGTTGCCCAGAAATTGCTGAACAATATGACATATCTTAGGTTATCATTTCCTGAGCCCAGCAGAGACGTTTGAATCAGAATCGCGGATCTCCTGTAACCACCGGATCTATAATGATCGCTCCTCAGATGCATTATTCTGTCAGGAGTTCCTTCTAGCAATGCACGTTTTCTTCATTCTTCTCAGACCCTGGCCAAGTTGGCTCCTTTGAGTGTGAATCTGATTTGTCGCATATGGTTTTTCTCTTTCCAAGAAGGTAATTATCAGTCTATGGACTTCAGAGAGACATCAAGGGACATTCCTCCCTCTCTTATTAGCATTGAGATTTTTCTTCAGAGTTCTTTCTTAATCAATACATTCCAAGTAAATTTCTTTCTAAAATATAGTTAAGTGGCAGTGGTAGGCCCTTGGGCCATTAGATCATGTAGCCCATATTTTTTGAGGTGAGCTACCCGATAGCTTGCTTTGACTGAATTTGTGCACAAAGCTATCTTTATCTTTGTTTCTTTTTGGCTGTCTCTGTTGTCCTCTCACAGTTTGTTCCTCTTTTTCACACTATATATAGACACACACAGTTACACACATACAAATACACACATAAATGCCACACATGCATGCCACGAGCACACAGACATAAACACCATACACAAGTAGATGTGCACACAAGTACATGTAACATACACATACACACATGTATATACACACACACACATTGAAATTTTCACTATCTTGTTTCTGACTTCCTATATTTTACAATAATTACATCTATCTATCTTTGCCTATATTTCTATCTATAAATCATCTATATCTATATTTATGCATCTATATATGTCTCTGGGGTCTTACCAAATACCCTTTCCTTGATAATAGAGCTAAAATAAGCAAAAGAAGGAGAGGAGCTAGTGAAATGGGGTTAGGAAGCCTTATCCTATCATATAACATTTTTAGTAGCTTTTTGAAAAGGCTCATAAGCACCCCTGAAAATGATGGAGGACAGAGAAAACCTTCTTACTCAGCCTCCTCCTGCCTTTGCCGGAAAAGTGAAGTGCATGCTTAGGTCTCCATCACAGAGGGCAGCACTTGTCAGTTGTCACCATGATGGCCTGGGCAAGGCTACCTTTTGTAGGTTTAGAGACACTTGGAGAGTCCTTCTTTGTCTTGATTGTTCAATTGACACACATGTCAAGGTGAAAACAGCTGGAACTTTCCCTTCCATGATCCCTTGGGAAGGAAGCAAAGATGGCAGTTAGTAGTTAAGACACTTGAAACTGTCTATAGGAAGACCTGGCTATGTTCTAAACATGTTCCCTTTCTTCTCTCAATTGGATGTGCCCATCCTGCTGTTACACAGGGTACTCCCCTCTAGGAGAAACACCTAGTAACATACCCCAGTGGAGTTACTCAGTGTGAACACCTAGTAACATACCCCAGTGGAGTTACTCAGTGTGAACACCTAGTAACATACCCCAGTGGAGTTACTCAGTGTGAACACCTAGTAACATACCCCAGTGGAGTTACTCAGTGTGAACGTTTGGGATCCTTGTCATTTAAGCCAGAAAAAAAAAAAAGGTATTTCTAGATTTGTTCCCAATGATCCCATCCAACATGTTATAATCATTCAAATTCTAACTGCTGTAGTATCTATAGTATCTATAGCCTCTTTCTCAGTTTTGAGGAGTATCAGCAGTAATGGATATTCACAAAGGGATGTCAGTTCCATGTGTGTGTGTGGTTTTTTTTTTTTTTCTTTACTAAATTTCACTTTGGGCTTAGGGTAATGTTTATTCTTTCCTTAGAAATTGCTTTAACTTCTTTATCAGATGTTTTTAAAACTGGTTAAATATAATCAAAAAACATGAAATGAACCATAAGTTGAATTTTTGGTTTCATGCTAAAGTATTTAGAGATAAGGCTAGCTCTTACTTAGAAAAACAATTATTTCAAGGAACAATTCTGACTCTTAGAAAACTGAAGGTAAAGAGATATCACAAATGTCCATTATTTCCCACCAGGCAGGACATGGGATAAAATGGATAACTATACTGACAGTAAAAAAGAAATAATATTATCTGGCATGGTGGTGCACTTCTTTAATTCCAGCACCCTGGAGGCAGAGGCAGGCAGATCTCTGGGAGTTCGAGGCAGCCTGGTCCACAAAGTTAGGTCCAGGACAGCCAGGGCAAGTAGTACCTTATTTTAAAGATCATTGACTTTAATTGGCAGCACACTTCTCCATTTGACAATTCTTGGCCTGATCCTGTAGTCAATTACCCTTTGGCCTTGTTACAACTATTTATGCTGTGTCCCCAGTGATCGAGGCACAGGGATGCTACAGAAAAGGGAGGAATTATCTGCATCCTGACAGTATAGGGTATGTACAGAGGTAAATCTTGATATTTGTTTACCTCAAAGGTATATTTTAAGACAAAAAGTAATAAACACCAGAAGGAAGAGATCTGTTTTAATTTGATTACTTTGTGCTTGATGTGTTGGCCCTTAGGATGATGATGGAACCTCTGCCCTTCTATTTGTTAAGTTCTATAGAATCAAGAAAGCAAGTGGGTTTAGAAAGAGTTGAAGGACATTAAGATTACCCCCAAGGGCTTAGGAAGCCTGGGTCAGGAGACACCAACGCTTGTCTACCTGTGATCAAGTAGAGGGAAAGAATAGGTCAACTTCTGGCTAGAGCTGATTCTTAAGTTTACCATAAGAGGTTGAGTTTGACTGAGAAGTGATTGGCTGGGCGGAGTGAGAAACAAGCATGGTACTGTTGGCAAAGGTACCAGGTTAGCAGAGTCCAGAGAGACAATGTGTGTATAGACAGAACATCAAGCTGTTCGATGGCACTCAAGGATCAGAAGGAAGGGAGAGGTGAAAGAGGAGGCCAGACTATTAGATGGCTGGTAGCTGCCATTGGAAGAGTTTGGAGCCTGTTCTGTGTCTGTGAGGTGCCAGGAAAGGGGACAGGACCCAGTTCCTCCTTAACAGGGCCACAACTTCAATTCTTTTATGCTTTGAGGCACTGTTGGGTATTTGTCAACCCAATGGAGTTAAAGGTGTTTTTCCCTGATGAGTGGACAAGTTGAATTCTTTAGAGAGATGCTGCCTGACCCATATGGCCCAATGACAGTTTGACAGTTGACAGCTTTTAGTCAGACTAGAGTCAGTTAAGCTGCTTACCCATCCTGAGGCAAGCACACGGCCAGAGCCCGGACTTCACATCATTCTGACTGTCTTAATTGGGCACTAATTAAATGTTTTGGCTGGAAACCTCTCCTTGCCATGGCTGAATGGACTCATTTGAGGCCAGTATTTCAGGGAAACATCTTGTTAGGCTGATCTGATTCCCTGTTTAAAGAGGAAATGCACATATTCAGTTTGTTCCTTCCTATTTTGGCTAGGGATTTATCTAGTTTTCTACTTAAGGAAATTTGTAATTTTTTTTAAAAAGACTAATATATGTATATATATACATCATGTATATATTCATATTATATATGTATATATAATATCTCATATATTTATATCAGTTGGTTCTTATTACACTCAGACCCACGTGCCTACATGCATACACACACAGTCAAAATTCACATAATTCTGGATAGGGGGCTTTTGTGAAGCTCAAAACTGTACTTTAGAAGGTAGATGTAACATCTAAATGTTGTTTAACAGTATTAATGCCTAATTGTTACCCTTGTTGCTCAATTTTTGTACTTGTGACAAAGCATAAACAAAACATATCAGAAATTTACTGTAAGATATCAGAGCAATGCTAGAGATAAGGATGACATATTTCTAATCCTAGGGGCTTTACACATGCTGTCATTACTCAGCCATTGCATCTGAGGATTGTTTCTCAATATATAGAGCATTGTAAACAGCAAATTGTTCATGACACAGGAAGGTTCTTTAGTCTATGTCTGACAGATCCCCACAAGAGCTGCAAGGGGAACAGTAGGTAAAGCAAACGCATGAAGGAGAAGACTCCAAATGCACTAAGCCCTGGCAGACCCTGGGGTTAGGGGCTGATCAGTCACTAAAGGCGTGGGGAGGACTGCCAGAGACATGAAATAACAATTATTTCTGCAGAAATCCCCTTGCTTTCTAAAATTACTCTGCTCCTATGAATTTTGCTTTTCTGGTAAAATAAACCTACTGATGTCATTTTTTCATAAAATAATGATAGTATTATTTTATTAAATAATAAATAACCTGAAAATTGAGACTTGAGGAAGTTAAAATTAACACCTTATTATATTTTTCTTTGAGGAAATTGGATGAAATAATAGGGTTTGAAGGTGATTTCTACTCTGGAAAAGGAAAAATAAGAGGTGCCACAGTTCATATGTCTTCAACTTTCAATTATCTTAATGTGCATTAATATATATTATATTTGATAAATATAGGTTTATGAGACAGAAGTCTCATCAATGAACTATTCTTGCATGCATTTACATTTAGTTACTAAAAAGTAACTTGTTTGTGATCAACAAAGATAAATCAGCCCAGTTTCTGAGAAAAAAAAAAAAAGCTGCTGTATCTGATCTAAAGTAAATATTCAGGGCCTCATGTATGCGCACATGTGTGTGTAAGAATATATGAACATATGCATGCCTGTGTGTGTGTGTGTTTGTTTGCATGAGCGTGTGTGTGGATATGAGATATGTGCTTTTGTGCGTATGTGTGTTTTATATGTGTGCCTTTGTGTGGATATGGATTAAGGAGGCGTGTGTGTATATGTACGTGCAGGAATGTGTGTGTTCAGATATGCAATACATGCTTGTGTTTGTTTGCATGAGCGTGTATATGGATATGGGATACATGCTTTCGTGTGTGTGTTTTTGTGTGTGCTTAGGACTTAAGGACATGTTAACGTGTATGGCAAGCTTTCTAATATTTACTTATTCCCTAATGAGGCCCTTTTCCTTCATGTTTTCCTTTAGCCTTTCCCCTGCGTTCCCAGGTCTCCATCCCATTTTGTTGTTGTTGTTCTGAGAGATGATTCTGTGTGTTCTTTTCCTACTTAAAATTTAAAGAGTTACATTTGGGAGAGGAACAATGGAGGGCACGGGAACCCTGGAGTGTGTCTGATGTGCTGGTTCTCCTCTGTGCCACCATTTTTCCTCCCGCTGTGGGAGCGCTAAATGATAATGCTTGCTGCCTTCCTGAACGAGGCCTACATGGTCTCCAGCTGTGAGCATGTGATCAGTTTTTATGTTTGATTTTTGCACACAAGTATGCTAGTACTGCAGCATGTCCACAAACTACCTCACCAATGCTCACAGGGACGATGAGAACTGAGAGCATCGAACAGTAAACAAACACCAAGTAATTGAATTCTTCTTTTAAAATCCTACTTTTTCTTTTTCTTCTTTAAGAAAGGCATGTGCTTGTTTGAATCCAGAATTTTAAAATAATTCAACTTAGATTTAATGGTCAGGTTTAGGCAGATAGCCAATCCTTAATAAATTTGCCCTCTAAATAATTTTAGCATGGGATGAATTGTCCAGAGACAAGATTGTGTTTCTCCCTTCACTCAGACACATGATTAACAATGGCTGCCATTATGCAATAGGTTGATTCATGTATGAGAAATATCCTCGAATCTTCTCTCTATTGATATTGATGTCATCTAAAAATGGGGTCTTACAAACTCGGATTTTTAAATTCTGATTTTTCTGGAACTAGCATACTGCATATATATAATATATAATGTGCATATATATATTATATATATGATCTTAGGTTTATTGACATATTTTAACAATTTATAATATTAAATGTCAGAGCATTATATTTTCATCCTTTTCCTATAATTGACAGTATGTATTTTTACTGTTAATATGTTGAAATTCAGGAAATAGTTATTTGTTCTTCAAAACAGTTAGTCTGAATTTTTAAAAAGGTAATATCAAAACAAAAACAGATTTATTATATTAACATTATAGTGTCTGTTAAGTAACAAACCATGTATTTCTGTCTGGCTCACCGATAAGTAAGTCCAAAAGAAGAAGAGAAGAGGGATCTGAAAAGGATACTCTAGCAAATAAAGAGGAAATATACATATATTTTTGTTTCAAGTGGTAAAATGGCTTAATGTTTGTAGTGACTTAGAAATTGGACAAGAGCCACATAGTTTATGAATGCGTGAGAAATACCTGCACTCATATTAAAACAAACAAACCTACTTCCATGCTGTGATCTATTTTGTAAATCCCCATTTGACCTGTGAGCTCCAGTCAGGGAGGAGAGTCTCCTATGTGCTCCATCTTATTTATCTAATATAAAACTGGAAACAAAGGGCAGGGATAGTGTATTTTGTGGAAGTCAAGATCTTAACTTTTCCAATAAAGGTGGGTAAATGAAATCAAGCATTCTGTGTCTCATTTGTCTTTTTAAGCTGTGGTTGAAGTGCATTCCTGCACAAAGAAAGGCAAATGGATCCGGGCTCATGGTAGTTGCAAGTGGCTGTCAGCCTGAGAGCAGAAGTATGATTGTGGGTTAACTAAATCCCAGTGTTTCTTTTAGGGATATCTCTTTTTCCTTGTAGAAATATGGTACTTCTTGGGTATCCTGGCCATGGACATTTTTAGTTTCGTCCTCACTGTGTGTGACAATATTAAATCACTTTCAACATTCGGTCATCATCTTTATGAAGAGTCGGTACAGTCCCAAGAAGACAAATGAGTGCAGGAAGGGGACAGACCTGCAGACTGTCATCAAACCTCTGCAGAGAGTATGGAGACAATTTAACGGGCACTTGTTTATCAGTGTACTGGAAGAACACCAGCCACTCACGTAAATACTGAATGTGAAGTGTCTAGGACCTGGGGGTCATCTCCAGCTCTGCTTTGGGTTTTTGTGGCACCTCTCTCCTTCTAGACTCCCCCAACCCCACATGTGTATAAAATGCATATGTATTCACATATATATATGTGTGTGTGTGTGTGTACGCACATGCACTAAGTGTATGTAAAATGTACATTAGATATATAAGTCTGTACATGAGCTAAACATTACATATACAGCAATCCTCCTCATTTATGGTATAATTTCTGTAATGTCAGTTATTTATTGAGATCAAGAATGTCAGCAATATTTTTGAAGGAAGATTCCAGGACTAATGCCAGTTTTAAACAGCTCTCTGTTCTGAGCAGAATGGTAAAGTTTTACCCCATCTCTGTCTGATCTACCACCATCCTACCTGGGACATGACTCAACCCTTTGTCTAGAGTGTCTGTGCAGTATGCATGACGCTCCCATTAGTCAATTACTAGCAGCTTTTATTATATTATCTGATCGACTGTCTCAATAGTACAGGAATTGTTCTCCAATTCTCCTCATTTTACCTAATAATAGCCCCAGCAGCAAAGGCAGCAACGCTTGTGATTCACACATGCCCAGTGAAAATGGGAAGTGCTCTGTTTAGTTGAAGGAGTGAAAGGGTGGACTAAATAAGGAAAGAAAAAAGGGATATTGTTAATGCTAAGATTTATGGCAAGCTATGGTTAGTCTCTTATGCTTAATTTATAAGTTAAACTTTATCATACAACTCTAGGAAAATACTGTATATGGGCTCTGGTATTATTTTCAGTGTCATGTATCCACTGTTGCAGATGGACAGTCTGACACACAGATAAAAGGGATGTTAGTACATTACTTATCATATGTTGAATATATATATTCATATATATATATATATATATATGCATATACTTATCTATGAATCTCTGTTCATGTGCCCATCTATTTACCCAGTCAACCATCCATGTATGAAATTTATAAATGGCCACCTTTTCCTCAAGTGGTTCATTATGATTTTCCTTGCACGCTATTGTTCTTTATAGTGCTGGCAATTGAACCCAGGTCTAGTTACTGGTATCAGTTCTTTACATTTCATTTTGAGACCTCCTCACTGCTTGGGCTGGTTTGAATTCGAAATCTTCCTGTCTCAGCTTCCAGAATAGTTGAGATTATAGGTGGTCATCACTGTCAAAGTGTTTAAAGAAAAGAAAAGAAAAGTAAAAAGAGCTCTGATCAGAACAAAAAAAAAACTAACAAAGAAGAGGTTTGTAGGGATGAATTATCAGACCATAGCCACTGAACTGATCTATCCTGAACACAATTACATATTCTCTGCTCCATCGTCTGTCATATATTAAGTCTGGATGGTGTTTCTTATTTCACTTACACTTTTTAAGCTGATATTCCCAGCATCCACCATAGAACAGATATTTTGTGGTTTTCAACAACTAGAACCAGTGCAATCAGGTCAGCCTTGTTTCTGTGGAGCCACTGGAATGCCTCCCTGTAAGGGCACCTTTCCAAAGTGAAGTAAAGCCCAAAGGGATGACTTAGAGAGATCTTAGTAGAATAGAAGACACTCCTGGGAGGGTGGAGGTAGGCACACAGAGAACAAAGAGCCAGCTGCCAGCAGTTTGAGTCTGTTGAGATGAACATTCTGTTCATGTGACAGGAGACTAGGACTGAGAACTGTGCTTCTCCTCCATGGGCCAAGTGGGAAAAAGCAGCTAACTGAATGGGGTTGGATTTTACTTTGAAGTTACAGGCTATTTTGTGTGACTCAAACCCACCTTGTTTATAACCGTGAGTTTATTTGAGCATTCATTAGCTTTGGGACAGGATGTCAGAGTTAATTGTATTTACTGGCCTCAACTTGTCCTTTAGTTTGTGGCCAATCTGGGGCCCCATGGTGCTTGTCTGGCACATTTTTAACTAATCAGAGGCAAGCAGTTTGAGGATGACTTGCTGCAATATTAGTGTTAGGAAGTTTTAAGCTGCCCCTTTCAGTCTCTACCTCCTCCCCTAATTCCCAACCTTCTTCTGCACCCCAACAAAAACCCATCTTCTGAAGCTGTTATTTCCACAGGTGAAAATAAAGTCGAGACCCTGCCTCTCCAGGATTGGTGTTTTACAGGGAGCCATTGTAGATTTTATCATCCAAATCTGTTTGATGTAGATAGATGATAGTGACTTTTAGAGCTTTCCTTTAAATCTGTTTAGGAATTCTTTAATAAGTCCATAAGCTGTGAACAGCCTACATCTTCTATAACAGTCCAGACTTTTAATCTGGGCCTACCACCACTGTTTCCCAATTAAACAGCCCAAAGAGGCAGGCCTTCGAATGGATTAATGACCTGCAAAATTTCATTTAAACATAGCCATTCTTGAGTTTTATTAGTGGAAAAATACAAACTGGTCCGTGGTCATGGATTATTACGGATTCACTCCAGACTGCTGATTTGAACTCTGATGAACCTGCGACACTCTCCATTAAGCTTCAAAATGAGCTTTCTCTTAATTGGGGAGTAGGATGGGGACGTAAACTCACGGCCGAGGATGCCAGATCGGTGAACATTTCTTTACTTTGGCCAGTGTTAAAACACATTTTGATGTGTATGTTGGCCACACACGGGCGAGTGGGCATAGAACTGAGTTCATTTATTAGCTTCACTCTATTCCAGAACACACACACACACACACACACACACACACACACACACTTATACACATACACCACACACACATGCATATATATACAAACATATATCTATACATATGTATACACTCACATATATATACATACATATGGTACTTTCATAATCTAAATATAGTACACAAGGAAGATATCATTGTAATCATTTTAAGAAGATAAAATAATTTGGGGAAGATTAAATGACAAGTGCCAGGTTACGTTGGGAACAGTTAATTCTATGACTAAAGCACACATATTCTATGGATACATAAAGAGCAGAGCTCTACATTCATATTATGAAGGAATTGGACATTCACTTTGCACTTTGGGGACTGACAGGTTCCTGGAGAAAAACGATCTAAACACAGAATCCATACAAGATATCCACAGTTATAAACTGTGGCCAGTATCACAAGGACGTATAGCCAATACCAGGGTGTTCTCACTGGGGAGGTGTGTGTCAGTCTATTGTTGGGACATGTAAGTTCCTAAAGGGACCTGAAGATGAAGGAAATGACATCATGATTAAGGATGCAATTGACAGATGCTGTTTCTGATCTGTGAAAAGCCATTGGTCACACCCCAAGTAGGAGCCTGTGTAAGTGTGGCCGAGTGTGCCCAGAACATAAGATGTGAGGGCTAGTGCGATAAAGACGGAAAATTGTCAAGCACAAGATTTTGTAGTTTTGTATTCCATGACATGAGTTTATGTTTCTATCCAATGTGTAGAAGGATAAAAGCAAAGCTGGACAGTGTAAGTAGATTTAAGTTTCATAACATCATACTTTTGTCTGCAGGAAGTGAATTGGAGGAGTTCCTTTAATATTTAGTTAATTTAATAAATCACAAGTTCATGAAGTGCATCAGTTGAAGGGATGAGTATAAGAACAACCGCACTTGTGACTATATAGGAGATGGAGCTTTAATAATTTTCATAGTCAACATTAGAAGAAAAACCTATTAAAATGCTTTGGAGAAATTATTATTATTATTATTATTATTACTACTACACTGCTGCTGCTACTGCTGCTACTTTGAGGTTGTAGTGTTGAAGCACAGACTTGCTATGTAGCACAGGATGGGCTGTTACTTTTGGCCCTCTTTCCTCAGTTTAATGAATGATGGGATTACAGGCGTGTACCACCATGACAGTTGGAGAGTTTTATAATATGGGTCTAATACAAAATAAATGTATATTATCAAGACCAAATTTACTTAACATACTTTAAACATTGTTTTATTTATTCTTGTCAATTCCATAGATGCATAACAGGTATCTTGATTCTACCCATCCCTAAGTTGCTCCTCCCCTCCATTCAGACTGCCCTGAACATGGCCACACCCACTTTCACGTCCTCTCCTTTTAAAGCTTTTATAAATATATATACATACATATGTATATATATTTAATATATATATTTAACATATATTTAACATGTATATATGTGTGTGTAGCACACACATATATATATATATATATTATAGTTCATTAACTGTCATTAGTACTAAAGCACTGTCCCCTGAAGATGATTGATCATGTTGGCTTGGTCTTGTCTTGTGAGGGCATGTGATATGCGTACTGGGATGTCACCTGCCAACAGCACTCTTCCTGTCCTCTGACTCTTTACATTCCTTACACTCCAGCTTCCGTGATGTTCCAATGCTTGCTGAGCTTTGAGGCAAAGTGGATTGATAGAGATGTGGGGCTTAGCCCTCAGAGTTCACTTTTTATCAGCATTTTGAACCATTATGAGTCTGCCTTAACGGATGCCCACTGAAGAAAGAAACTTCTTTGGCCAAAGTTAAGAGAAGCACTGGTTTCTGTGTGCAAACACAAATGTTTAGAAAGCAGTTTGGCAACACGTCCATTAGCAAACAGAAGACTTACTGTAACTTTCAATTTTATTTTATTTTCTGCTGCACTATGATACTTCAGATGGTTTAGCTTTTCAGAACTATCTGCTTAAATTAAACGTGTTTCTTTTTTTAGAAACCTTAACTTTCTTTAAAGAGTCCTAATGCTGAATATCTAATGACTTGCAAAATAATTCCAGGATAAAGAGAACAAGAACTTAAAATGTGCCTCTAATCCAGTTTTCAGAATTCCTACTTGTGGCCAATCAGTTAAATGTGCTTGCCAGTGCATAGAGGATGCATTTAATTTTTTTTTTTTTTTTTTTTTTTAGTTTTTTCCACACTGAACAGAGAGTGTAGTAGGCTATGATAATTACAAGAAATACAGTGGTGGATTATAAAGACATTAGTACCATGGGTGGAAGTTTCTTGTGTAGAAAGTTGAGCAAAACTGCCCATGGTCCCTTCAGGTTCTTGCCCCACAAGAAATCTTTATTAGAAATGAGGAGATCCCTGAACTGAAAGGTGCATGATCATGCAATGCTCTGCTTTGTTCTGAATGCGCTCCTCAAATTCCTAAGCTAGAAATAGCACTTGCTGTACAGGATTGGGATGCTCAGCTTAACAAGGTCATAAGAACTCTGCATTCACACATGAATTAATGCTGCTACAAGAGAAATGAGTTTGCTTCCCTCTGTCACACATGTGCACACAACCAGAAGACCTTCATCAGATGCCTGCACCTTGTTCATGGACCTCCCTGTCTCCAGATCTGAGGAATGACTTTCTCATGACTATAAATCACCCAGTCTCTGGTATATTGTTGCACCAGTACAGAATGGACTGTCCTACCTGCCCACATGCGTACTCAAGCATACTTACCAAAGCCTGCCAGTTTCTGTACGCTTCGACCTTCATACCATCGATCTTACCTTTCAAAACATGCTTTCTTGTGGGACCAGAGGAAGCCCAGAGTGAGTAACGTTCAGAGGGAGATTTTATTTAGACATGTGTACTATCTTTCAAAGACTCTAAAACCAATTGTCACATGGCAAATTGGTAAAGCTAAGTTCAAGAGGGATGGCAAAGCTTTACTCAGAGGCCCACACATAAATGTTTATGAATAATTTATCAATGTGTGTTCAGATCAGCAACTGTAGCTTCCTCCTCCTGGACATTCATGACCTGGGACTGCTGATCTCCAGAGACCTTCTCCAGAGACAGATCAACCCCTTACCCCTGTGCTGTTTTTAGGAATATGGGGTTCTAGGTAACAGTGTATGGAGAACCCCACCTAATCTCACATTCATTGTCTGTGTGTCTGTGTGTCTTTTTCTCTTTCCCTGACAGCCCTTAGCCAGGGTTTCTGAACCTAAGCTGCATGAGTCAAGACACTTTCTGAATTTTCTTTTTGCTTAAGTCAGACTATATTTTTGTTTTGGCCTTTGTGAGCACTATGGTGTTTATCACAGCTGAGAGTTTACAATAATTTGCTTGCTTACTTGATGAATATCTATTTTGTGAGCTCTCTAAGGTTGACAGCAGTGTGTCTTTCTGCTTAATGGCATCCAGTACACATGAGTGCAGCCAAGTGCAGGCAATTGACAACTCCATTAGTAACCCAATAAGATAGCATTGTAAAGATTTTTTTCTCACCGAGATTAAGTTTATTAGGAAATATATCATATTATTAAAATGCTGTACAAATGTCTTCCCATTTTTCAGATATGTAGCCTAAAATCATGGCAAAGTTTTTTTTAGCCATTACTTTCAACATATTGTCTGTGACTTACATTTAGAAATTCATGTTACATCGTAATCTTATACCTGCATGGATTCTATCTATCTACCTATCTATCTATCTATCTATCTACTATCTATCTATCTATCTATCTATCTATCTATCTAATGTATATATCTATATATGTATGTATTTAAAAGTTCCATGAAAACTTCTATTATGCAATAAAAACTTCCATTTTCTTGTAAAAAGGATGTTGAACATAAACTCCCTAACTGATTGTACCTTCCACTAATGGGTTATGATGGGATATTTGAAAAGCACTTAGATAAATTGTTCTAATCAGGATTCTTCCTCATTACAAAATAAATTACTCAAAATTTAAATTACCCAAATTACCCACCCATTGATGGTATTACACAGGTTTTTTATTTTCTTCTTTATGCTACTGTGTCTTGTCCCTCCCTTCTTTTTATAACTGAGTTTATTACTTTTATAATAAGATTAAGGAAATAAAGTTCTTTTCAAGTTATTGCTTCATTGTTGCTAACACACATGTATGTGCATATGTATGTATATGTCTATATTCATATATATACACATACATATCGGAATTCTAAATTGAAACCTGTGCTTCTTTCTAGCTTTGCTTACATTGGTCCTTTCTCACTGATGCCTCATTTGAATTTTTTATAAGAGGAATGTCCACAGAAGTACTTTTACCAGCACTTTGGCAATGGCTCCCTCATTCCTACTTAATAGGTGGCTGTACTCTTCTGTGTAGTGTGGCTGCCCTTGCAGTTTCAATTGTCTGCTCCTGTCCAGAGAACGTGCTTCATTCTAGGCTGTATATGAGGCAGTGCCTGTGCTGTTTGTGTTTAACAGTGGTTGTTAGGATCATTATCAATATAGTAATGTTATTAATAGCATTGTCAGAAACAACAGCAATCACCAAGATAACAGCCTTAACAACAGTGGCATTTACAGTATGACATTATATTAATTATCACAATGGATATGGCAGGCTGTGCCTAAGAATTCACACTAGTGGGTAGTTTATGATTTTTAAACTCAAAAGGAAAACTAGAGGATACGTAGTCACAAAGCTCTTTTGCCTTCCTTTTTTATGACAAAGGAAAACAAGGAAACAACTTTTAAAAAAGAACAGTGAAGCAAATTTGTTAAGGGAATTAGATAAGTTATTGTTCTGATGCAGGGCTATAACAAAATGTGTATATTTTTTGCTTCATAATTTGGTAGGTGTCACTTATAGCATGCAGTGTAGTGGACACAGTAGCTCACTAGACAGAGATATATATCTACAACAAAGGCGAGAGATTCTTGGACGTCTGGTACTTTCATATACAACTCTGATAAAACAAATCAAAACAAAAACCAACCAACCAAACAAACCCAACTTTTCTCCATTGAGAAGAAGAGCAGCCTGCTAAATCTGTTTTATGACTTGGTGCTTCATGGGTTTATGTGTCTTGCTGGTAAGAAGTGGGATAAAAGTCCTTACCAGAACCGGCCAGCGGTGGTGCACTGCTGTAGTCTCCACGCTCCGGAATGGGAGGCAGCTGTGTCTCTCGAGTTCGCGTCCCGTTCCTGCTTGTCTAGGAATTGTGGGGGAATACAAACAAGCAAACAAAAAAAAAAAACTTTTCCCGGGCGGTGTTGGCGCACTCCTCGGGGGGGAAAAAAGAAAAAAAAAGTCCTTACCAGTAGTGTGCTCCTTGGGCATGTACATTTAATCCCAGCACTTGGGGGCAGAGGCCAAGACAGGCAGATCCCAGTGAGCCCTGGGCCAGACAGTGCTACAGAGTGAGACTGTCTTCAAAACAAAACAAAGCAACAACAAAAACCAAGACAAACCTACAAAAAGTAGACCCGCCCCCTGATCAAAGTAGTAGAAGCGAGCTTCACAGAGGGATTAAGGTAAAAGCTAATTATAGTTTTTGAAGTGAACTTCTAAACCTGATTCTAAAGGCTTATTTTTACAACTGTCAAGTTATTATTGTTTTTATGTAAATGGACAAATTGGACTTTGGCAAGTAAAGGGTCCTCAGTGTTTACAGGTTTTAAAAGTATAAAGTCAACTGTTTAATTATTTAAAATTCTGGTTACCATGGGGAAAATTGTCTCTGGTGCTCTGTCTTTAGTTAAGTGAGGCAATTGTTAGGTAAAATTAGATTTGAGTTATTCCAACTGTCTTCTTTGATGGTCTGCTATTCAGTAAGATTCTTGAAGAGGAGTTTTCAGAGCAATGAGTATGTCAAGTTAAACATTGGGTGTAGGGAAAACGGAGTGCTGGAAGAGAAACACTAGCTCCTGAATTGTAACAGGTTTTAATTTCTAGGTTTTGGTTGGTTGATCGGTTAGTTTGTTGGATTTATTTGCTTGTTTTGTTTTTGGTTATCACAATGGTTAAACTTGATTAAACAAATATTTGTTTTGCTAGGCTTTTGTTTATTTCTTAAGCTTATTTAAAATTGTGCAAGATGTCTTGATGACACCTAACTCATTCTAACTTGTAGCGGTCCTCCTGTAGGGTTAGTTTGTAACACATGAATGGTATCTCAGATCTTTTTAAGTACAGTGAGCACGCTCCAGTTGCGGAGTGGCATTTGGATGATTACATTTAAAAGCAAGTCTGAGAGCTGGGGAGGTGGATTAGAGACCTGAGTTCCAATGCACAGCACCCTTGCAAAAGCTTGCAAAATTGGGTGCAATGGTTACTGATTTAGCAGAAACAGTGGATTTCAGGTACAGTGAGAAACTCTCTTTCCCAAAATGAGGCAGGGAGCTATAGAGGAAGACACACACACACACACACACACACACTGCACCCATATGTACATATATCACTTATAAATATGCACAAACACAAGAAAATTCTGGGGCTGAAGGTATAATTCATGATGTCTGCTTATTAGGTCCGAGTTCCTGAATTCTGTCAGTATTGCAGCAAATGAATAAAAAGAAAACAACAAAAAGTTGGCAGAAAGACAAAAATCCACAGTCTTCATCCAACTGGTGTTTCAGAGTTAGGTCCGGCACATCCAGCCTTAGCTATTGTTTTCGGGCATCATAGCTTCCTATGCTCTCCGGTGGAAGAAAACAGTTACTGATGATTCCAAAACAACTAAGAAGGAGGCTTTTCATCTGATACTGCTCACAAAAATGAGCAGCTTATTTCTAATACTTTCAGAAAATTCCAAAGGCAATTGCACACACAGAGTCAGATAGAACGCACACTACAGATGGCTGTGCCAACCTCACTGGCTCCCAGACGCCAGAGTGTTAACAGAAAGCATCATTTCCAGTGAAGCCGCACGGCCTTGTAGTTCGTCTTTAAATCACGGAATATTTTCAGACTCCCTCTGTTATTTATTTTTCTTGTTTCTTAGGAAAACCCAGGAATCAGAGCAATGTTTTTCTTTGTTTGTAATGTTAGGCGAATCTGAGACCTTCTTATGTTCACAGACCTCTTCCCAAGATGACAGAACTGGGTTCAGAACTCAGTGCCCCGATGTCCATCTGAGTCTTACCATTACTTGACAGTTCGCACAGGGCCACGGGTGATGACTTAGTACTAACTACTGGGGCCTGAAGGGAAATGAAACTAAAGCTATAGTAAGCGAACCTGAGGTCCAGCGTGCTGCATTTATTTGGGGTTTAGGTCTTGGTTGGATGAGAAGGGACAAAGGGACTTTCCTATTTCTAATGGGCACTTAAGGCTTTTCATCTTTTAAAGACTGTGTTCTCACCGTGCACAGTAGAACCTGTTTTTAAAGCTATCTTCTGAGAGAAAACAAACAAACAAACAAAAAAAAAACAACAAAAAAAACACAGATTCTCCTCAATCCTACTCACCCCCCTCCTTTTTGTAGAATGTTGGGTCACTTTATTAAGTGAAAATACATTGCAATCTGCAGGGCCAGGCAGCTGTTAGAAACCCTCGTGTTCCCCCAGCCAGGGGCGTTGCCCTGTTCTTTATTTCCTGGCTGCTTGGCACAGTCCTTCCCCAACCGACATACAACAAACCCCCATTATAAAGGATTATATGATGAGTCAATGAGCAAGTGAAATATGGCAACCAAATGGTGACTCCCAATTACATGAAAAATGAGTATAATCACCCCTGCTGCAATGCCCGTCTGTTGGCAAAGTGCTTGATCTCCTTGAGAAGCATTAAAAGAAGGCCCAGCGTATTAAATAAAAATCTCAGTTCTGTGTGTAATCACAAAAATTAATACTGTCACTTAAGAAAAAATGTCTAGTTGGTGTCCTAAAGGGAAACCTACTAGGCTATGTAAAGTAGCTATTATAAAAATGTTTTGCCTTCAGATTCTATTTCAGACAGTATTTGTGTTGCCAGGTTTGTCAGCCAAAAATTCACTAAGCAGATTTGTCAGGGGCCATAATCTCTAAAACAGACATTGGCATAGGGATTAAAGATCAAGAGAATTATATATGTTTTGTTCTCATATTCCAGGATTCCTTTTTCAAATAAGTTTTTGTGTGGGCTGTAACCAGAAGCATGCCTATCTTTGCTTGATATTTAAGACAACAGTATTATCTGTGAAGGAATTAAAAATATAAAAATAAAATAAAAAATAAAAGTGTTTTATTCATGGGCTTAGGGTGGTTCTGGCCTAGGCCAAGCTGCTCTTGACATCTCCCTTCCTTACAGTCTACAATGTAATGTTTTCTAAGGAAGCTCATCTCTAAAATGCTATAATCCAGATCTAGTCTGGGTGATAGATGCCAGATGCAGCAAAAAAAAAAAAAAAAAAAAAAAAAGGAAGAAGAAGTTTCCATCGCTGTGTTAATACAGTCTTCAGTGCTCGATAGAATGACGAGTTGCTTTCCTCAACCAGTTGTTAGAAAATGCTAGAAAAATTAGGGAAATGCAAAGTCTAGATTTTCATTAACTCATATATGCAATGCTTTCCCCCAAACTGTGGAGAGTTCTAGGAGGTAGGCAGCATCATTTGTGAGAGCTATATAGAATAACATTTGACTCTTTCACTTCTGAGATGAGTTTAGATGAAACCCATGGTAATACTTCATAATCTTAACAATACGTTAACAGAGGAAGCCTAGCCCATAGGTAACCGCGGGATACCAAAAATTAATTTGCTTAGATGGAAAGAGAGTCACACACAATTTGTACAGGAACCTTCAAAGGCACTTACACTGAAGCGTTTCCGAGCCACTTTTAAATTATATCTTCATCACACAAATGAAATCTTGCATGGAGAACCGCTGACTTTGAGAAGTGGCCAGCCGTCTTCCCGGGCTTTATTCAGACCTCACATCCAATCACAGGGGCAGACATAAATACATCACAGCGCTTCTGCAAACACGACCAACGTATCTATATAAAGACAGATGGCCAGAGGTCCTCCCAAAGAAATTTCTTTCCCTCCATCTCTCCTTTTCATTTTTTCACCCACTATATTAACTCTGAGATTCAACTCTTAAAAAGAATTTGGAAACAAATTATAGGCCCTTTTCTGGCTGCAGGTATAATTTTCCGTCTTTTCTTTAGACAGATTCTTGACACAGTGAAGAAGTTGCTACTAAGTGGGAACTCTAGGAAGTGTCTGAAGTGAGCTGGGGCTTCGACATCAGCATTGCGGCCCAGAGAGAAGATTTCCAGTCCTGTGGCATCCTGGGACTTCCGTCTCAGCTTTGTATTCCGTTTTTGGTCCTTTCTGTTCAGTACAACAGAGAGGCAAAGAACGTGCCTGCCGGCCGTGTTCATGCTCACATAGACACTAGGGGGTGTCCAAGGACTAAACGTAGTCCTCCTTTCCTTCAGCCTGTCTCCACAGTGCTCAGAGGTCCAGCTAACTTAAAGCACAGGAACTGCTGGAAAAATCTATCCAATTAATTCCTGTTTTGTGCCAAAATAAATGATGTAGGGTCAGTTTCCTCATCAGTCCCGATCCCCCTGATCCTCTGGCAGCAACTGTAATCTCAGGGTTTGCAGCCTAGGCTATCCCATGATATAAGCCACAGGTGCCAAGGCATGGGTACACGCTTTTTACCTGTGTTTGCCTCAAGTGCTGTGTTGTGGAACTTAATTTCAGTTTAGGTCCACCCACAGTGCACTGTGGCAGGGGGCGGACCACAACAAGGCAAGTCTCTGCCCTCTCATTTTCCTGTGGTTCCGATGGCTTTTTAATGTAGATTATTTGTTGATTACTTCTTATTAGCCAACATTTGCTCTTGCTACTGAGGACATCTTTAGGACTTTGGTCTTGGGTCTCTTTATGAATACCTATTACTTCTTAATTATGATGGTTTAATAAGATACGTCTTTCATTTTCATCTGCCATCTCTCTTCCCCTGTGATTCTTTTCCCTTTACTATTGGTCCCCAAGGGCATGTTACTGGCTCGTTTTCTTTATTGTTCCCATATTCCTCCACCCCTCCTGGTGAATTAAAAAAAATAAATAGAATGCATTTTAAGGATGACAACAGTAATAATAAAGCCAGGAAATGCTTTCCAGCTAAATGCACTCATTTGAGGGCCTATTGAAAATAGCATAAACCTAATTGAAGTAGTCAACCCCTCCCATACAGGTCGTGCTACGCTCTATTAAAATGAAGGTAAGACAAAGCTGGTGACATTTCTGCTTTTTCCAGTCTCACTTTTCCTAAGACATATCAATAGTATTGACAATAGTATTGCATTGTGCTTCTCGGTGACCTGGCTGTCATGTTGTGGGCCAGGATAATTCTTTCTTAATGAAACCTTGCCGTATTCTTTACCTATAAACAACAACGGGGAAATAATCATGGTTCAATATGTAGGAACTGAAAATCAAAATTGTATCTTTTGATGGGCCAATAACACTGATCGTTTAGCCTGTATGGATACTCAGTATTGTAGCTGTAAAAGGTTTAAATATATTTCCTAAATGTGGGGGATTATGGAAATAATTCAAGAAATTTCTTTTGGAAATGACCAAGCTGGTTGTGTCTGTGAAGATGGATCTCTTATGTATTGCATTTTAGGAACAGCTTATGAAAACCCCTCAAGAGTTAGTCCTTGGTCCAAGGCTCTATTAGTGAAGTTCTTCTGTGAGATGGAGCCGGCGATCACATTTGATGGCAAAGCACTAGCAGCTGGGAAACTGCTCTTTCTCTCCCCTCTCATTTCCCAAACAATGTTTGCACTGATTAATACTATGCAACAAGACATGACGCAGAGATTGTGTTGGCATTGTATTCTGATGACCCCACACATTGTGTGTGCTCTGTGGTTCCTTTTGCTGTTCATAGTTATATGGGTTTATCAGAAATTACATGTCAGGCCCCCGATGAGTGTAATTGTATGCTGATTGTGTATAGTTTTTTAAACCTCATTATTAGCCTTGTATGCAAACCAAATAAAAGGAAAGTTTAAAAAAGGAAAAAGAAAATAGCCTCCACTGGACGTCATGTCAGAGCCCAGGTGTTTGAGCCGAGATGCAGGGGGGAAACAAAATGTTCTCTCAGGGACATCTGCTGCAGCCATGTGCTTGAAAGGGGCCTTAATGAATGGAGGGGAAGGAGAGGAGAGGCGAGGGCTTGTGAGAGCTCCAGAGCTGTGCTGCCTCCCACTCTGCTCTCCTTGCATGCACGACTCATTTAATAACAAGGCAGGGAGGACACTGAGAAATGGGCTGTGCATGCCCTCATTCATGGTGACTTTCATTAATTGGTGGCCCCATGACAATTTCTCTGAGTTTTGACCCTCTTCCTAGCATCCCCCTTTAACAGAAAAACAAAACCAAAAGCACCTCATCTGTGTAGCTACAAACTCAGGGAAATCTACCCAGGAAGGGCAACAAAGTGAACAGTGCTTTCTCCCCTTCCCAGGACTGTGCCCTTCTGCCCACCGACACCTGAGCCATTGATTGGACACTTCTAAGTTGGTGATTAGCCAGCTTTTGCATTCTGTGGATTCGGGAGCAGGAAGCTCAGCAGGGAATGTTGAAGTATTACATACCAAGGACGAGGGCCATTAGAGCTCGACTCAGCTTTAATGGGAGAAGTACTTAGTTCTCTTTTAAAACCTTTAATCAGTATACAGTGTTTCAGCACACAGATGTTAGCACCAGTGTGAAGGCTCTCTAATTGTCATCTAAGTTATCCCTGCCTAAGGGCTCCCAATCAAATTATTAGACTGTTGCAGTGAGTCTGTGGCTCTTGGTTGCACCTTGCAAGAGGGGTATTTTCTGGAGTGATGAGAAGCAGTGGTTTCTCCTGGGAAGCAAATGTGCCATTATGGACTTATTAGGTCCTTGATTAGATCCACAGCTGATAACTGAGTAGATTTTTTTTTTTTGAGAGAGAGAGAGAGAGAGAGAGAGAGAGAGAGAGAGAGAGAGAGAGAGAGAAAATATTGCAGTTCATTTCAATCTGCTTCCCGCAGCCATTGGGTCGTGGAAAAGGAAGTAAATGGAATAGCACTAAAGGAAATGTGTACACCGTTATTTTTAAAAAGTGGTTATAAAAGTTAATAATCAAGTCTTAACAATTTCTATTTGCTCTTCAGGCTTAAGGTGAAAGTCTTTAATAAATTGTTTGTTTTCTTTGCTTCTTGTTTTCAAATCCCGGGGCTTCTGTCAGATGCTTTCTGACTGGGTTGCCAAGACCTAAGGAGTTAAACATCCAGAGTGATAATTAATTAATTAGGCAGTCCCAGAAAGTTAACCTCTCAAGTTTCCTTCCTGAAATTCATGTTTATCTGATTTGCTTTAATAAGTGCCTTGCTATTGAACTAGTTTTACATACTTTAATTTGGAGATAATTACAATACTATAATTCACGTTTCAGATACACATTAACTTTTCAAAAGATATCAAGCCAGATAGTTCTCTTTCACATTGTGCTGATTTTTTCTGTAACGTGTGTGTAACCTGAAGAATAATTGTGCTGGCTGTAGTCATATCTTATAAGTCTTTCTATTATGAAGCATTTATTTGATTTTAATTGTAGACCATTGGTCATATTGAGTTCATTTCCTGTTCATGTTGATTTCATGGGTCTCTCCATTAGTATTCAATTGCACAGTAATTAGTCATTAGTTCACTGTGATGTCTCTAAGCGTGCGTACACTTACATTCTCATTTTCCACTGAGTTTCTGCACTCCTCTTTGAATTCCTTATATCTTAGGGAAATGGTGGTCATGCTAAAACACTAGATCGAATGCTAGGTCTCAAATTTATTAAATGCTTTGTGGAAAGGATCCTGGTCCAGGCCAACAAGAAAGCTTGATGTACCAGAAATGATATAAGAGGCAACTCCCCAACAACAGCTCTGAAGTTGGCAGAGCTGGCAGTGCCTGGTGGGTGAAGCACTAGTGACCAGAGGTGGACCAGAAACTCCACAGTGGAACTCCACTGTACACTTGACCTAATGGGCTTCCAGCTAGTTCGGATTGTAGCATCTTCAGTAAGTACATCAGCAACCTCAGAACAAAGGTCAAATTCCCAACTTGGTATTAAGTTCCAATAATGTGCTGAATCTTGTCATTTTAACTAACCGGCTTTACAGATCTATTTCCCTTTATAAGAAGAAGTTGGGTGTCTTAGATCGTCAATGCATTAATTAATTCCAAATTTGCTATGTTTTTTTAAAGCTCACATTTTATCTAAGGTATTCACTTAGCTGCCATGAAAAGTAAATATGTCATCTGTCACCGTCTGTCACAAGCTCGTAATTCAAATCCATTAGAAAATTGTTCCTGCTTTTTATTTAGCTGGCTTTACATTGTTGTCCTAATTAAACTGGAATCTTATATCATTTAAATGTTAGACTTGAGGGTGAAATTATTTTTATTCAGGTGATAATGGCAATGCTCTCGGCAGAGCTGAAAGAAAAAATAGCACATTGCTTTCTGATGAGTTGAGTCAATGTTTAAGGAGCCTTGGCGGTGTTATGAAGACTGTTTGCCTGCACTCCCAATAGAAAGTGAAGAGACAGATGAGCAGGGTCCCCAGGGTCAGGGACCTTGTACATAGAACAGTTTTGAGGCAATCTATTGTAATGCCCAATCACTTTGAGATGGTCCAGCAGAGCTTTAATTCTTATAACTGTTTTTTTTAAAAAAGTATTTCATGATACTTTGTATAAATACTCTGCAGACCTAAGTGCGCAAATGAATCTTGATGAAATGTGTTCTGCCCAAGTAGGTCCAGAGTGACCTACAGAACCTTCTGGTCACACAAGCTCCCAGGTGAAGCACGAATGACTGGTTCCCAGTTCACACTGTGTATACTGCAAAAGTATGAGATCATTCAGTAAACGGGATGAATGAGAAAGGACAACTTTTCATTTAGCCTCCCTTTCCTTTCCTTCCTTCCTTCCTTCCTTCCTTCCTTCCTTCCTTCCTTCCTTCCTTCCTTCCTTCCTTCCTTCCTGGTTTGTGAATTAAGAAATAATTGTCAGCCTGTATACCCAGCTATTTTACATGCTGATGCACAAGGGAGGCATATTCGAGGATTGGACTATTGAGACCCTGTTTCAAAGTCAAAAGTAGAAAGGTGACTGGAGAACAAGGTGATGGCAGAGTACTTAGAGAGCCTAGGTTCAATGCCTAGTACTGGAAACAAAAGAGAAATCACTGTCAGATTTTTGAACAATGTGAGCTGTTATTGGACTTGAAACCTTGTCATTGTGCTGGTTTTTATTGTAATTACTACTATATAAGCCTCTAAATCAATGTTTCTTACTTTAGAAGCAACTGGACTTTCTAGAGAAAGACATCCACACACATCCCCATGACTTATGCCTACCCATTGCACAGGGCTTTTCCACACACTTTGGTAGACATTAGCAAACACTTACTATACTTCTGCATTGCTTTATTAATATATAAGAATTACTTTTAGCAGGCAGTACTTTAGCCTTCCTAACGCTCTGCTCCCTTGGGTTATATTTAGTAAGCTATCTCTATTCCAAATATTACCTTCAATTTTATTTAAAGATCCAAACATATAGACTTCCATTTCTAAATTTATCTGGATGTAACTTTTCACGGAATAATATATAATAAGCTAATAATAATAATAAAGGATGTCAATTTCAGAATCAAAAGTCAGTGGACATCATATGTTCAATATGGCTTAACAGAATTGTCAGCAGCATGAGTAAAACATCGTCCATCTCATTTCTGTGACCATGGTGTCTAAATTCTTGGCTCTTCATGTCTCTTCTGTATTATACTCATTGTTCTCTCAGTTGAATTATAGTTTATAAGGCCTCGCAAATCGAGTGGAAAACACCAGAGTTTTTCTAGATTTGTAAGGCAGATTTGAATAAGAATTTTATTAACCATTTGTGGGGATCAACATTCATTTTATTTTTCACTTTACTTTTAAAGAGGAGAAAGCATGTTATACAACCCAGGCTGGCCTCCAACTTACAGTGCAGCCAAACACGACTGACTTAGACTTATCATCCTCCTGCTTCTGTCTCTTAAGTGCTGGAATTGCAAGAGTGTTCCATCTTACCCAGCCTTAAACAAGAACTTTTTTTTGTTGCTTGCTTGATTTTCAGATTGTTGTGTGTGTGTGTGTGTGTCTTACCTGCATGAGTGTGCACGATGTGCATGGGTTGTGTCTGAGGATTTCAGAAGACAGTGTTGGCTATCCCAGAGCTGGAACTGGACTGATCCATCACACAGCACCAACGTGGAAAACCCCGGTCTTCATCACTCTCTTTCCTTCCTTCTTTCTTTGTCATTCCCTCTTTCTAGCTCTCTAATTCTTTACTCCTCATTCTTTGTCTTCCTTGTCCTTAGCACAGCTCTCCTGGTGCTCTTTTCTGTCTGACTATTGGGGATAAATAAATACACTGGTATAGGGAGTTTTGGAAGATTTAAATTATGATGGATTCTAAAACTTTTTTTTCATGTTTTTCTTTTTGGGCATGAATTGAAGGAATTGGTTTGCATAGCCAATTCTATTCTTGGTTGAATATTATTTAAAATTTGAAGGAAGTAGTTTTTAAAGGTTTGATTTAATGTTATTCTAGTTGTTACATACAATATTTTATGAACTCTAGTAAGACCAATGTCACTGAACAAAATGGATTAGATAAGCAACAACATAATATTTAAGTCATCTCATACTTTAAAAATTTAGGAAAACATTATGTATGTAATGTGTGGAATGTTTCATGTCAGCCAATATGTGATGAAGACGATAAAACATTCCAGAAAATCAACTAATATTTTATTAATTATATGCTTTTTCTTAAAATACAAAATATTATTATTTGAAAGAGAGTCTCATTGCATAGTGCTGGCTGGTCTAGAACTCGTCATGTAGCTAAGGCTTTTCTCAAACTCCCAGAGATATGCCTGCCTGTGCTTCTTAAGTGCTGGGATTAAAGGAGCATGCCACCACACCCAGATGTAGTTTCCTCTTGCCTTTGCTACATGGCATATTAGTTACTCTTTCTGAACCTTAGGCTTCTTTCAATGACTCAAGGAGCTAATATAGTCCTCTTGAGAATGAATATTAACCAATATTTTATTTAGTTTCTGAGATCTGAAATTATTGCAGAAAGCAAATTAGAAAAATAAATTCACAAATGCTTGCATTTCAATAGGGGTAGATAGATAAAACAATTACAATTAATATTTTCTATGGGGAAAAGCAAATCGGAAAAGAAGGGGTTGGCAAGGCAATGCTAGGGAAAGATACACAATGTGAAGGGAGAGCAGGAGGTGCAAGGGTCCCGAGGTAGACTATAGCTAACACTAATTTAAAAGACTGCAGGGGCTTGAGTGGATGGAGACAAAATGAGGAGAAGAATAAAGGAAGAGAAGGCAGAGAGGAAGCAGGCAGATCTTGCAAGAACTGTGGAATTGTTGCAAGGACTTTGGTTTCTGTTCATATATGATCAGGAGTCTGTTGAATGCTGTGAGGTGAAGGGCGGAAGTAAGCTTTGTTTTGAAAAGGAGTTTAGATGCTGCAGGGTAGCAATGCTCAGACCCTCTGCAAGGTGAGAGGTGGAGTGTAACGCAGGGATGACATTGCTTTGGAACTGGAGAGCTGAAAGGATAGAGTTGCTCTTTGCTAAGAAGGGAAGCAAGAAGACTCGACATGAATGAACTTGAGTTCAAGTGTAGAAGACTATAGGGGCTTCCAATAAAAAATGAGCTGGGAGGTCAGCAAACCCATTTGTCTAGGACTTTGTGGACAGGCCTCAAGTGGTTGTGGGAAATCACGAAAAATGATCAGTATTCTTGAAAAGTGTGGGGGATTAAGCTCACTTGTCACAACTTGTGAGTGACAAACACAAGTTATTCTGCCTTTCTTTGAATTTTTTCCACTTGTAATCAAAAGTTTCAAGCCATTTTAACTAAGCTATTAAAAAGACTAGGTGTTACATTGCTTGATATATACACATGATTGCATGCTTTCTTCATGCAGGCTATGGGCTCTGTATCCTAACTTAAAAATAGTTTCATAAAATATTATTTCTTGAATTAAGCCAAAAACTTTCCATTTTCTCTTCATCATGAGTATTCCATAAGAGTTATCCTAAGTATATATTAACGTGACTGGTTTTGGTGGGACAGGTGGGGGATACCTTTCATTGCAGCGTTTGAGAGACAGAGGTAGGATGCTAGATTCAAGACCAGCCTGGCCATAGTGAGACCCTGTCTCACAAAAGCCGAAGTAGAAACTACCAAGCCAAATAAAGAGACGCACCAGATTGTGGGAGTCCTATTGTATAATCACCCTGGGTAACTGGTTCATAGAAACCCAAAAGCAGCATTGAACTCATCCTTCATAGGCTCACAATTTGTATTAATAATCTTTAATAAACACTATGTAAATATGACCAATATGCTTAATATTAGGTTCAGCATTGATAAATCTAACTAATATTTTAAGATTTTAAAAACCTGTGCTGATCAAAATCTAGATGTCTAAAGAATTTTTAACCTTTACCCCACCTCCAACCCCCTCTTCTTTTTCGGCGACAGTATCTCACTATGTAGTCTTCGTTGGCCAAGAACATGTCGTGTAGAGCAGACTGGCCTCAAACTCAGAGAACTGACTGCCTTGGCCTCTCCAGTGCTGAGCTTAAAGGAATGAGCCACAATATCAAGCTAGTTTTCACCTTGTGAATAATTAGAATTATACAAAATTCTGTTTTCTTTCTCCTCTTGATGTCACTTCGTCACTTGGCATGATCCAGTGGGGCCATCTACCCCCCTTCCTCTTTTCCCTTCTGTTCAAAGTCTTTATCCATCTTCACGTGCAGCTCACACTCCCTGGGTTCAGAAGTAGCACAGAGGTGGGGGTGCGTGATTATTTGTTAATGAAGCATTTTGGCTGGAAATTTGCCCTCAGGAAAACAGCACAGTGATTGGAAACGTGCTCTTGATAGAAACCTTTTGTTGAGTGAATCTAATTTCTCTGTAATGATCATCTCCATGTACGGTTTAGTTCTTCAGGAAACAGCGTTGCTTTGCTGTCATGTTTTGGATAGAACACTACTTGGAACATAATATATATTCGAGGTTTTTTGTAGTCACATATTACTTTATAAGATGCATACAGTTCTCAAGAAAACTAATTGAAAGAGTCTTCCAGTATCGTCTTGTCTGTGTCACATTCCATTTAAATAAAAAATTATTTCTGGACATTTTCTTTTTTCACATTCTCAAATTAATTATAGCTGGAATTTCATTTCCAGTCAAAAGAATTTCACAGAAAACAAAAGTTCCTCACTTTTTCTTTACAGCCTTGTTCTAATAAGAATAGGTTGATGGTTCTAACAGGAGTTCTCTGGGGATAACACAGTAGAAAGAACCTGTGTACTGGTCCATCTCAGCTTGTCTCCTGAAGGTTCCCAGCTAGATGCTTTCCATATGAATACAGAGAATATAGAGCACAAGGAAATTGCATATAGGGTGGACAATTCATAGAAACCAAGCTCAGCAAAAAGCCCATCAGTTCTATGTGTCCCACAGCTAGCTTCGAGAACTTGTTTCAGCTGGCTCTGCCTATGACAGAGAACCTTGAAGGATGTTTAGCTGAGGGTGTCACAAAGTGTGCATTGGTGTGTCTGAGAGTATACCGATTTTCCAGAAAGTCACACTTATGCACAGCAGAGGACCTTCCTCCCTAAACTCTCCTGTCAGAGGCTTCCTTGTCTCCTCTTATGCCATTATCAAAATGTATGATATGACTGTAAAAGTGAGGGAATTGCATACTGACCAAAAGATGATAGAAACTATAAAATCAAATCTATGAATTAAGAATACTTATATTTGCCACATATTGGTGTTGGTGTTAGAATTTTCTATTAGCTTCAAACAGTACCGTTCTCAGGATGCACCTTGTGTTGCTGTATGTCCCAGGCAGATAGCTAGGAAAGTGAGTTCTAGGATGCCGCACAGGCCTGTGGAGTTCTATGAGAGTCTGCTGTAATGTTCCATCATGTTCTTGCAAGAAATTGCATATGAATTATAACCTGCTACACTTTGTCCAAATGACTGTAGGACTCTGGGTAGGCATTATCTGTGTCTGGATTAAAACCAAGACCTTTTTGACAGGAGTCCTATACTTTCCCCAAGAGACAGCTCCCTGAATGACCGTCCTCTCCTCTGATCCACACATATATGATTCCTTAAGGCCTGAAGGTCTCTCCAAAGCTCTGTCTGCTTGATGTATAGACTCTGAAGTTTACATTATCAAAATATCAGACCTGGTGTGAGTTCAGACAGAGGCCGGGTGGTCACATCAGAGTTATTAAGGGTTTAAGAACATGCTTAGCAAGTGGATCTCAGAGCTCTACAGAAGTACAGAGACCTCAGATGCTTTTTCCACATTTAAGTGATTTCTGTTGCTTTTTCTTTTGGGACAGGGTCTCCCTGTGTATCTCAACCTATCTTGGGGCTCAAGACCCTCCCTCTATCTCCTGAATGCTGAGATTGCTAAGAATGTACTAGCACTCCAGCTAAATATATATATTTAAAGGTGAATTAAGAGAAATAAGGAAAAGCAGCATTAGTGAGTTAGGACTCTTTTCCTACACGTCGAACTCTGTCACTTCTGTTTTAGTCTCTTTCTCCTCCCTGCCTCCATCTCCTCCTTTCTCTCCCCTTCTAGCTCCTTCACTTCCCTCCCCCATATTCTTTAGCACCACTGACAAAGGAAATCAGAAGAAAAAATGGAAATAATAGAAAAGATTACTTTTTTTCTTACCCATGGACTCCAAATAAAAGGGACACAGCATTAACTCCTATAATGATTTGCTCTTTGCTTCCATCTGCATATCTGATCTAATTATACTAATAAAAGAGAAGGCAAAGGGAGACATTAGACTAACAAGTGAAGTTCTTAACTTGCACAGGAAACACCGATTTGCTCCATGCTCAGCCTCCTTTTAACAGCTCTCTGCAGCCCTTGATGCACAGCAGGGGGAGTGGCGCTGGCCACCCCAAGGCAAAATGGATCCCTGTGCCTCTGTATGGAAAATTGGTCTGCGTGTGATTTAGCTTTGAGTTGTGTTGTGTTTCTTATACTAATATAATATTGTTCTAGTGCTTGCCCCTGATTAAAGAAATAACATAAATAAATAATTTATAATTTAATTAATAAGGTATAATATGCAAAGCACAGTAATTTCAAACAGCTTGTAATGTCTCTAATGTACTTTCAATTTTTTATTTTACATAAGGGCTATATTCATTATGTAGTTATGATAAACATACTAATGAATTTTATTACAGGAACAAATTTAAACATGTAAATGAGATCAAATAGTATTAAAATGCAAACGATGGTGAAACTTATTACAAACTAACCTTGCCAATATACATGGAAGGATGCTATTTTAAAACTTTGAGTTGTATCTCTTAAACAAAGGCATTGCCTTTTACAATATCTCTGAACATAAGAATTGTGAATTGCCTGCTCTATTCTCACTTGAACACCCCAACCAAAAAAAAAAAAAAAAGTTAACAAGAATCTAGGTTTGCGTGTAACTTTGGATGACAATTAAAATCCCTTTTCTTGTTCCGGTGAACAGTAATCTGTGCATAATTACATTCAAATGAGATATTAGCATTTTTTGTGCTTACTCTTTGTTAATTGCAGAGTTCACTCACCATGCTGATGCTTTTGATGGAATCAGGCAACCTTATTGACCTGGTGCCGTAAGGCGAGTTGGGAAATTCTAGCATATTCTTCATTTTTTTTTTATTTTGGCATTTTAAGGAGTCCTGCTGCTTTTATTACATTCCTGACACTTTTGTTAATAAATCATTGCAAAGTTAATGAAAATTGCATTCAGGCATATCCAAAATAATTGTGTCCTTTGTCATGCTAATAAATTGAAAGATGTTGATCCAATGGGCGAATGCATGCCCGTTATGGGGAAGTTTGTAAGATGGTGCCTGTTGCACTGACTTTCTCCGGTATCACCTGTGTAAAAGAAAAAGCGGGAAAACAAACGTCAATATGTTTTATTCCATATTTTCTAGCGCAATCCTTTAATTAAGTCAGCAAGTGGCTAAATTATATCTACATGGAAAGATAGATGTATTTGTGTTGTGATTTATGAAAGGCTGTTAATATGAATAGAAACCAGCAACAGTGTAATATCACACTCATAAAAATAGGAAAACCATGTTTAACTGACCTTTCGGTCGTGCCTGGGGATTTTCCACGTTTATATATGACCCACTTGATTTAAAAATCACAACTTTAATAACCTCATGTTCATTTCTCAAGTCTTCTTCTACACTAATTTAGAAGGAAAGTGGAGGGATGTGACTTTTTATTTAAAAAATGATCTTTTTGGCAAAGTGTCAGATCTTTTCCCCTCAGTAAACCTTAAGTGAACAAGGAGGTCCGTGAATATGTCTGGGAGATAAAACACTGTCATTCACACACAGTGTGAAGCACATCTCCCTGCTTCAGGTAAGGAAGGAAATTTAATTCTGAAATACTTATGCTCTTGTTAGATTTCATAATACACACACACACATACACACACAGGCATGCACATACATTCACCCATACATACCATACACACACACACACTCACCCCCCCACACACATATATACAAGTGTTTTTCAAATTTATCTCAAGGAAGAGTTCCAAGTTATTGTTGTCTTGGGAGTTCTTAATTTATGCAGTAGCCCATCATGCTGATTTTAGGTAGGTATTTATTCTGCTATTCAATCAAAAAGCATAGTTTCCATAACAACGGCCACATCAGATGAAACGTACAGCTTGGCATTTGAAATACAGGACTTCTTAGGAGATACGCTTCCTGACATATTGTGTTGAACTTGTGTTCCTTTCATTTTCTTTTAGCTAGCAAGATCTGTGTTTCTATAAAGGACCATCGCAGTTTTGCATAATTATTACAATCCATCTGCACATTTCCAGGATTTATATTAAAGTAATTAAAGCCATTTTGTATTAGTGGGTGCTGTGTGGAACCGGCTTGGATGCAGGATTCTAAAAGTTCCCACTCGCCTGCTTGCTGCGTTGTAATTTGGAGAACAGAATGTTCCTTAAATGAGGTTTGGGAATACTGCATTTTTTTCTTTCTTTCCTTTCTTTGCAAAGTAACTTTTTTTTCCTCCTATGGAAAATGGAATAAAAGGTTCACCTAGGGACTGGAATTAATGTAGTCCTTCAGCCTAGGGTTAAAAAGAGCAAAATCACAGCCAGCAACATTGTGCAAATTCTAATATATTTAGCTTTTTCTATGGAGAAATAATAAGCCTGTGTTTCTAAGGCAACTTTTTCCAGAGAGCAGCAAGCTATTTAATTTATACACTCATTTTCCCCGGCAGTATTTGTTCAAGGTAAGTGAAGACAGGAATTATTAATTCCATTTTATGGATGGGATGATTGAGGCAGCAACAGATAATGTCATAAAGAGCAGATAATGAAGCTCCTAAGGTACTGGGCAAGGGCAGACATACTGTGATGAGTAATAACTAAGGTACGTTACATCAAACCCACCAACGGAATGGACTGCAAGTGCCGGGCAGTATACTGAAGTTGCTGAGAAACAGCAAGTAGATTCTGGAAGCTTTCAAAGAAAAAACTGGAACAGACTCACTCTCTGACCTGGGTCTGAACCCCCAATGTCTCTCCTAAGGTTCTGAAAGCTTAGGGTGGATTTACAAGTGTTCAGGATTTGTCTCTCAAGAGTTTGGTTCTTGCAAGTGGTCCATAGTAGAGAAGAGAGAGAGAGATTGTCTAGGTAACTATATAGCATTTGTTCAAAATAAGGATTAATTCACTCTAAAAAAAAAAAAAAAAACAAAGGGAAATTGTCACGTGGAGAGGGCTTTTGCTTTTACTCTGTAGAGTGCTCTCTCTGACATCAAACTCTTCTTGCTGGAAGAACAATGAACAGTGGAGGCACCAAAGTCACTCTATTCTAAGACAGGTATCTGTAGACATTTACTGTCATGCATGCTCACATGTGGTTTTTAACTCACCATCCTGTGACCACAGCATCCACAGATATGGCTAGACCATGCCTAGCATGCTCTGCCACTAACTGGAACAGCTACAGAGTTCGTGGGCTCTGGACTTCTGGCTCTTTGTGTATCAATGGAGATGTTCGGTGTGGTGCTCAGAAGGTTTTTGGACAGAAATCAGAGTTTTGCTCAGATTTTGATTGTTATTTAACACTGATGAATAGAAAGGACTGAGAAATCCAACTAGACATCACCCTGACTGTTGAGGTGGTGTACATGGTCCCAGGAGGGGAGGAACCTTTGCCACCGGCTTGGTTTCTGTTCATATCAGGGGTCATTCAGTTTTTGCGATTGAAAAAGCTACTGTGATGTGAGTTCCACAAACACAGGAGGGTCACCTAGAGAGTTCTCAAGCTGGAAGGAGCACGTTTAGAGGGAGAGAATTTAAAATACACTTTGCAACATAGCTATTGAAATTATGCAACTTTATGCTAACACTGTATTTTGAAAGTAATTTGAAGACGTTTTGAATTTATTTTATAAATGTTAGATCCCAATGAAGTTAGAAATTAGTACCAAGTAGAATTGGGGGTGAGGTCATCCTAGATGGGATGAGGTCAAGTTGAATAAAGCTGGTAAGGTGGGGATAAGAACAAGGAGGATCATGTGTACAGGAAACTCTTTTGGTACTTTGCTTGCCAAATTGGTTCTGGACACACAACACAGGGTGATCAGAGCACTAGCAGATCCACTATGTGTTATAATTCTGGGGTCCTTGGGGCTTATGCATTATATTGTATATAGATAGTTCTCCCAAAATAATCCTAGCAGAACACACACACACACACACACACACACTTCTAGTGAAACTATCAAAAATATATCTATCCATGGACACTACTGGCAGAATGCAATATGAATAAAGGGCTGGCAAAACTTTCTGTTAATGGCGGAGAGAATTCTAGTTTGCTGATATGTGGGAACACCACCAAACTGGAGCAGTGCCTGTTGTATGGAATATAGAAAATGAATTGACTTATCTACACCTCCCTTTCTGGTATTTTGTTTATCTGATTTTTTTAAAATAGAGTTTTGCATTCCAAACTGCCACTTAGGAAAGACTGATGCATTTGATGCTTCTGTGCCTGTGTCCTGGCTTGAGCTCTGTGCCTTGGTACTTCATTTAGTGTTGTAGTAGAGGAAGCCTCTGCTGCCACAGAATCATAAAAGTACAAACCATTCTGGGTAACTTTGGTCTTGGAATAACAAAA
The DNA here is from genome assembly GCA_021653895.1 of Mastomys natalensis. Taxonomy (NCBI): domain Eukaryota; kingdom Metazoa; phylum Chordata; class Mammalia; order Rodentia; family Muridae; genus Mastomys; species Mastomys natalensis. Next base: position 2,882,312 of record JAJTUV010000327.1, on the reverse strand, counting down.
CTTCCAATGTATGAGATTTATTTTTTATTAGTTAATTATTTTATTTATTTATATCTCAAATGTTGCCGCTTCCTACTCCCCCTTCCCAGAGTTCTTCACCCCATCCTCCTTCTCCTTCCAAGAAGGTACCTTCCCAGGTATCCTCTTTCTCTGGGGCATCAAGTCTCTATAGTATTGGGTGCATCCTTTCCCACTGGGGCTAGATAAGACAGTCAGTTCTCTGTTATGTATGTTCTGGGGTCCTCAGACCAGCTCCTGTACGTGCTTTGGTTGGTGGCTTAGTCTCTATGAGCTTCTAGGGATCCAGGTTAGTTGACACCGTTGGTCTTCCCATGGGGTTGTCGTTCCCTTCAGCTCCTTCAATCTTTCCCTAACTCTTCCATAGGGACCCCAACCTCAGTTCAATGATTAGCTTTAAGTATCTGCATCTGTCTCATTCAGGTGAATGTATGAGATTTTTATTCTCAATGAATATCGCTAATCATTTAATGATTTTTATCTCAAAGATTTTTCTTGAAGCTTATGCACTTCAGAATAAGATCATCTAGAATCTAGCATTGTAAGGGACCACATTACATTGTGCTTACAATAAAATCATTGTGCTTACACAATATGGTATAAGGTATTACCAGCCAACTTTTGTGAGTTAATCTCTTTAGGCCCCAGTGTTTTCGTTTTGGAAAGTAAACTATATGGAATATTATGTGAATTGTTGATCTTTTCATAATTTTTCTTAGTTTGTCTTATGACAAATTAAGGGAATTATTTTGCTCTTGGTAATGGTTATATACAATATAGTAGATCTTATGGGAGAAAACTTCCTTTAAATCAATGCAATATGGAGCCACTTGAAGACATCTCTAAGAACATTCAGAAGGGAAAGGAAATGAGGCCATAGCTGGCAGCTTCTATACACACATCCATGGGCTCCTGTCACACACTGAGCTTCGTCGTGGCCTGCTCCTTTTCACCTTGCTACACCCTGCTGTTCTGGAGTGTCTGTGGATAGCTTGTCTTTCTTGAAGCCTTTCCCAATTTTAGGTGTTTTCCTGGTTCTGCTCTTTCCTGGACTATGCTGTGACCTCTCACGGCTGCGCAAGTATACTTACACTCTTCTATTTTGACTAATTTGAGCTTTGTTCAGAATAATACTAACCACTTCCTAATTTCTCGGCTAAGTTATACTTTTGATGCTAGAGTCTCATATCCACCCTGGATCTTAGAAGGGTGCATTACAGATAACAACCACTTAAGAAACCAGCAAACCACTTGGGTCCATGGTTTAGGTATACAGAAAAGTTTTGTTTTGTTTTTCCCCTACAGACCAATGAGATTTAATAAGATCAATTGATTTGAGAAGGAAAGATTCAGTCAAGCATCATGTAATTCTTCGCACTGGATTTGAGTCACCAGCTGGTGACTTTCCATCTTTTTGATTACCCCACTACTGGGATCCCCGTGGAAGGTAAAGGGTCCAAATTGCCCACTTTTCTTTTCTTCACCTTTTAATTTCCTGAGTTACAGAGACATAAACATTTCCTGAGGCCTTTTCTGATAGTTTATATATTATATATTTAAAATAATACCATGGGAAGTTGCTGTGATGGCTAATCTCGGTTGTCAAAGGGATATACCCTAGTAAGGAGCTATCGACTGAACTACTGCCTCCATCAGACTGGTCTGTGAGTATGTGTTTGGAGCATTTTCTTAACTGCTAGTTGATGTAGCCCAGTGTGGGTGATAACCATCCTTGGGTAGGTGGGTCTGGGCTGTGTAAAAAGAGTAGCTGACAAATGAGCCCAGAAGCAAGCCAGTAAGCAGTGCTGCTCTGTGGCCTTGGCTTCAGCTCCCAACTTAAGTTCCTGTCTCGGGTTCCCTTTGATAACGGACTAATAACCTATGAAGTAAAATTAAATTTTTCTTTCCCAACTTGCTTTAGCAGTGATGTTTAGCTCAGCAACAGAGAAGCAAACTAGGACAGCTGCTAGCTCTGCAATGAAGGATGGTAGAAATCTTCATTGCTGTTCAGAGTGGCAGACTTCTGAAATTCCAAAGTTACAGGCTTGGTTCTCAGTGGCAGTAGCAAGTAGCCATGTGTCTGTGTAGCATCTGTCACTAATGAAGGGTGACCATAACAACAAGAATAGAGTGATGGGAATGAACACAGAAATTGCCTGGATGTTTCCAGTGTTTCCTCAGGTTTTGTCCTAGGGTTCTCTATGGAGTCTTGGTGACAGCCAAGATAGCTTCCATTAGATTCCAACTGCTAATTCGAAAGTACTCTATTAGATAAGGGATAGTGGCAGTATTTCCCTATTGAAAAGATGCGTAGTCAGTGGACCAGAATGAGTTACTTGGTGTTTTAGTTCATTTTCATGGATTATGACAAGACAGATGAGATGTGGTTGTGTAACTTTCAAAAAGGCATATTTTGCTTTGTGGCTGTGGTGTCTGGAACATCTAAGAGCAAGGAGGTGGTATCAGCTTGACTTTCAGAAACTCATAGTGGAAGACAGAAGGTCAAATGGGCCTGCACACAGAGAGAAAATGAGATAAAAATCTCACATGCAGATCTATTACCCTGAGAGAGAAGCCCATCCGTTTGTAAGAGCATCATCCTCCCAACCCCCAACCTGAAGACCTCTAGTACTGGGATCCATCTCCAACACTGCTGCACTGAAAGAAGTAAGGTTCCAATTTATGAGTTTGAGGATGACACACTTAACCCACAGCAATAAGAATATTATTGTCATTATTATTCTGCACCACAGTATAATTTAGTACATAGGCAGACATCAAGAGCATATTATGCTTCCCATTTCAAAACACTATTAACCATGATCCTAGAAAAAGCAATTGTAGTCAGAAATTGAGTCTAGAGCCTGGAAAACTTCAGTGTCTTCATTGTATTCTGAGTGTCCATTATACAGGCCAAAGTCTTCTTCGGGCTTGGGGTGAAAATGGTGCTAACTACTCACACAAATACTGACCACCATTTTGTTTGAAAAAAGTACCCCAGATTTGATGCTAGAAAATCTTACGGAAGTGTGTCAGCCATCAGATAAGAAATGGTTGTCCCTTCAGGGCAGACTGTTATTAGGACACTGTATCAGCCTCAGTGTTGTGTGTTGATAACTGTAATTTAAAAGGACCAAAAGGGTCAGGGGATGTAGCACAGCAGTTGAGTGTTTGCCTAGCATCTTATGAGCCTATGGCTTTAATTTTGAGCACTCACAAAAGAAAAGGGAATTAAATAATTAAAGAGAGCATCACCTCCCAACATCCTATTTTTGATTTTATCTTAGATTCTTGGCTTGCCATATAGTTAAATCAGTTTTATCATTTTATACATTAAGTTTATAGTGTGATAACCCCAGCTGTACAGTCATTAAGTCTCATGACCATATAGTAGGGAACTCTGAAAGACCATAGACCCTGAAGTTGCTACAGAGTACAGAATCCTAGGAAGCCTCAGTAGCTGGAACTGGGCTGCTCTCCTCTGTTCAGAGACCAGTAGGAAATGTTTAGTGTTGTGTAATCTGATGCTTTTGTCTTACATGAGGCTCACCATTGTTCCATTACTTGGCATTTATTTCCCTTATGTTGCTCTCCCAAAGATTATCTGCAGCTTGAACAAGTGATGGATTTTTTTTTTTTTTTTTGGTCCACTGATCACTTTTGCTGGATGGCGTTTGACCTATAAATATAAATAGGGGTATGCCTCTTTGACTGAGGAAGAATTATCTTAAAATGTTTATACAAGTGCTGTGCTGTAAACAGTGAAAGGATTCAGAGAAGTGTTTTTTTTTTAACAATTTAGAAGAATGAAGATTCTGTTGATCTCTGCAGCTGATATTATGTGTTAAAGACTCCTAGACATTTTAGAAGTTTGGAGATTAGAATCCAAATCCACGTTTTATATCATTTTCCTTTGGTGAAAACAGCAGCTCAACATTTGAGTCTTCTGTCTGATTTCTGCTTTGTACATCACCACTGCATTAGTAGCTGGGCAGTGCCTAATATATTCCTTGTGTCCCTTTCTCTAAGTTTTTGATGGCTTTATTTGATCTGACACTTCATAGGAGTCCCTAAAACACCAAGACTTGTGTAACTCATACATCACAAGTGACAGTTCCAGGGACAACATATCATGTCTGCCTCTCTGTTAGATCTGCTGTAACCTACGTGCCTTGTGATGAATGGAGAGAGGGTACCCTATCGGAGAGTTCTATCACCGCCTGTCACCTAGAAACAGGACACAGGCTCTAATTAGGGGAGAGTGTGCTGAGTTTGATGTGGGATGGAAATCACAAGCAGCTAGTCGTGTCTCACAGCATCAGTCTTAAAGGTACTTGGCCACAAACAGTGTCAGGGTTCCTGTCACGCAACTGAGGCTGACCTTACTCCCCACAGGGTTCCTGTCACGTGACTGAGGCTGACCTCACCACTCCCCGGGTTCCTGTCACGTGACTAACTGAGGCTGTTTCAGTCTATGTGTCTTTGCGCCAGGCTGTTTTTCCCCTGCAGTTCTTCTTCCGGCTTTGCATGTAGTGAAAATTACACTTTCGCCTCTGAAGCAGACAGCTGACTTAATTCTCTCCAAAGAGAAAATGTCTTAGCCTGGGCTGAGAGAAAAATCTTGGGAAACTGTTTCATCCTTTAATATGTCTTTTAAGTTGGGCATAGCGGTTTATGCCTGTAGTCCCAGCTCTCAGGATCTTGAGACATAGGGATTAATGTGAGTTTGAGACCAGCCTGGGCTGCATAATAAATTTCAGGTTACCTTAATCTAAAGTGTTGGTTCGTGTCTAAAAACCAAATGAACGGCAACCCTTCCAGACCCCTGAATAAATAACAACAAAACCCACCATATGCCCGCCAGCGGTGGCGCACTGCAGCAGTCGCCGCGCTCTGGAGTCCGAGGCGGCCGTCAGTCTGTCTCTCCTGAGTTTGAATCAACGCCTGTGCCTGTCAATCAATCCCGGAAAGAGAAAAAGAAAAAAGAAAAAAAAACAAATAAAAAACAAAAAACACCATAAACCATTCTTAATTTGAATGTCAAGAAGTTTACATATGAATTATCGGAGATTTACAAAATGTAGATGCTGGTTCAGTGAGTCTGGGCTGGAGCCCAAGATTCTACCTTGTTGGTGAATTTCAATCTCCTTGATCCAGGATCAAGGTTCTAAAAAGACTTTGAGGTCTGTGCCTGGAGATGGTCTTACAGAGTTGAGGGTAGTGTAGAGAGAAAGGTAGTTTGGGGTCCAGTTGGACAACCATCTGCCAACCCTTCCTTTCAGTTAAGGATTATTGTATCTTTAGTATTGATTCAATCATTCTGGAAGAGTTAGACTTCATGCTTGATTAAACATCCTGAGCACGCCATTGTGACTATAGGTAAAGCATTCAACAGGCTAATTAAGTTTAACTCTTTTGTTTTGACTCTCTAATAGGAAGTTAAGATTTCCAGCCGGGAGCCAGTTGAGCCTCATCCTCACATTAAGCTGATATTCCCTGCTGTAAAGAAGGCAAGGAAACAGTGATGTCATGTGTCTCAATCTGCTCCACTGGCTATTGTTTCACAAATTCTTAAGAGGAAGCATCCTATGACACCTGCAGGAGGCTGAGGACTTTCTTTCCTCTTTTCCATTTCCATCCTCTCAGGCCATTCCCCTGATCCATAGATGAGAGACAAGAAGACTAAGGGTACTGATGAAGAAACACAGGTCTAAGATTGGGAAGAGGGGACTGAGTGCGACAGTGTACAGCAAAGTCAGGCAGAGAGCATAGTAAAGGAACACTGGAAAGCACTTTCCGTAGCTTGACAAATATTTGAAACAGATTATTGTATGTCTACTCTCCCTTGGAGCATGAAGACTACAAACTACAGAAAAGCCTGAACTTCAGAGATGGAGGATCACAGGAGCCTTCCTCATTCTCTCTGTTTACTGGAGGTTACAAAACAGCCACTAAAGTCATGGATTCCCTTCTAAGTGGTGGTTCTGTGGCGTGTGGAAATGAATTCAGTAACTGTAATCGTGGTACCCACGAAGCCCAGGGGGAAGATAGGATCCAAGTTCCCTTTTTGCTGATGTCAGATCTAGGTTTCTTGTAACGACTCTCTTAATTTTCAGGAATCCTTGAAACTCTTGAAATTATATCTGACATTTTGCATATTTCCTGGGTTAATTTTCCATTCTTTCATGGGGGTATCAAAGTTGTTTGCAGTTTATGAGAGTTTACTTTTTAAACAAAAATAGCATTTCTAAGGAGCTAGAAGGACAAGGCTATTCAGCCTTGACATGGTGACAGTTATTAGATGATTCAGCATTCTGGCTTACTCAGAAAATTCTTTGTCATTAATGAAGACAAGGGACTCTATCCTCTCCAGTAGCACAAATATTTGAAACAGATTATTGTATATCCAGAACACAGCCTGATGCTATTCTGCTTGTTTGAGATGAACCATCCGAGTGAAGCAGAGTCACGGAGTGAGGCGAAGGAGCCATGTTTACGTCTCACGGAACCGCTGCTGGCTCTGCTGAATAATGTGCCTAGTGTCCACTGCGGAGCTAGACCGGAAGCCTGGACCCCTCAACAGCCCTAGCTCTACTCAGTGCCCTCTGTACTTTGCTTAATGTTCACCGGTCAGTCTCTTGGAAACTTGCTCCAGCTCCCTTCCAATTTCAATTTTAGATCTTCCATAATGACCCCATGGGCTCTGTGTCCCTGGCTCATAACCCTTCTTGTTCTTAAATTAGTGATTTGGGGTTTTTACCTTATTTCTAATACTACACTAGTAAAAAGATAATAGCTAATTTTCAACATTTTCCCTCTTTCTTTCTTTCTTTCTTTCTTTCTTTTCTTTCTTTCTTTCTTTCTTTCTTTCTTTCTTTCTTTCTTTCTTTCTTTCTTTGCCTCATGTCAGAACTCCATCCTGATAGTTTGCAATACTATGAGCACACTCCTGAATCTCAGCTATATGTATTCTGCCCGTGTCTGTGAGTTCTCTAGTCCCATGGTTATGCACTCTGACATTATGCACTCTGACACCATGTCATGTCATGTTTATCCAACTGTTTTACTTCTAGTCAAAATCAAATGTATTTTTCCTTCCCTTATGCTCCCAGCAGGGCCTTTGCAGCTTAGAGAGAATGAAGGCGTCGGCCATCAGTTTCCACATCATCACCAACAACAAACATGCCAGGATCAGAACCTGCATATTGTTAGTTTGCCATTGTGTATAGCAGGGAGGAAAGACAGCTCGCTTTTCATTAGCTAGACTGACCCCAGCCTTGGGAGCCCTGGGAAAAAATATGCATTTTGACTGGAAGTAAACTGAGGAAACATGACATGGAGTCAGAGATGGATTGTAGAGCTGTCCCTGGGGTGTGATTTTTTAACAGACTGACTTTTGGCATTTGAGGAAAATCGCAACAAATCTCAGGACAGAATTTTCATAACTGTCCACTTGGCAGGGCTGATATGTGTCTTGAAGCAATGCTGTTGTGCTGTGTTTCATATGCTCTGGTTTGTGCATACAAATGATCTTGTTTCCTGAGGCCTGGAAATGTGAACTTTTAGTTTTTAATCCTGCTTCCATGTTTGCTGCCTTTGTTTCTATGGCCCCTGACACAGTTGTTGGGACAATAGGTATGTACTACATGTCTTCCCAAAGGAGTTTTCATTAACCATGAATCCAATGCTGTGAAGAGACACCATGACCACAGCAACTCTTACAAAGGAAAGCATTTAATTGGGATGGGCTTACTCATCATGGCAGGAAGCATGGCAGCATGCATTCAGACATGGTGCTGGAGAAGGAGCTGACAGTTCTACATCTGGATCTGCAGGCTGCAGAAAGAGAGCCCCTGGGACTGGCTGGAGAATCTAAAACCTCAAGGCCCACTACCAGTGACATATAACAAAACCACCTCCATGAGGCCACACTTCCTAATCCTTTCAAATAGTGCTACTCCCTAAGCATTTAAATGTATAAACTTACGATGTCTATTTTTATTCAAAACACTACAGAGGTAAGCATTTATTTTTTAAGAGTGCAGGCTGACTTTTATTTGCAATAGGATGGAAGGAAAGAGCCAGCCTAGGGTGCAAACAGGTCTGAGTCTCAATCCAGCAATGAATGTGCATGCTCTCAGTGTTCCCATTGGTACTGTGATCGTAAACAAATCTTTCTCTCAGAGACATACAGGTGGAGCAGCCTGCATGCGGGAGATGCCGCCTTGTACTAAGCGACTGATCTAAGTTACTTCTATTTCCTCTTTGCATTGCATCTTCACTGGGTGTGGATCCAGCTCAGTGCAGCTTTGTTTGGGTGATTCGTAGGCTTCTTCTGTATTCTAAAGAGTAATAACAGTGTGGGGATGAGGGAAAGGTAAAACTATTCTGGTTTTAGAGCTCCTAAAACAAGAATCTTCACACAAGATGAGCTCAAAGGTCTGTTAGTTCACTTTTGCTCTAATACCCTTGTCCCTTCAGCCAGTGATTTCCTGGTTTTTATCTTGGGTCTACACATTAACAAAAGAAGGGCAGAAGAGCTTTTGTATGCTGGTTTTCCAGAAAATAGGATCAGGTGCCCTGGAGCTGGCAGGCAGTTGTGAGCAGCCTGTCAGGGTGATGAGAACTGATCTCGGTCTTCTGGAAGAGCAGGAAGCTCTTAACTCTGAGCAGTCTCTCTGGTCCTAGAAGAACTTTGTTTAATACCTGAGAGAGAGGGAAGTGGGGGTCTGTGGGGGGGTAGGATAGCCAGGGGAGTAAGGATTGACACAGTTTGACAACGTGCTTTGTGTGTGCCCATGTCTCTGCTTAAAGGTACATTGCCCGCCTGATCCTCGGATGGATTTCATGTATGCTGCCTTGTTTGGCTGGGTCTTTCAGGTTAAGATTCAAATCTCTCCTTTCTTCTTTTATTTTACAATAAAGGGGAAAGAGGGCCTTGCCCCTCGGCTCAGAATCAAATGAAAGAACAAAGAAAACTTGATCTATGCTTGGGAATCAATTTCTTTATGGGTCATTTAAATCTGGAGTAGGAGATTGACTGAATCAGGGTATTTCATCTGGACCTGGCTGAAGAGCCCAGGGCAGGCTACTGGAATGCAGCTGCTGAGACATGGAAGTGCTATGAGTATGTTTGTGTGTCAGTGAGAGGGCATTAAGCAACTACTTTCTGCAAGGTTGACACGACCTTCCAGCCATTTTCACATAGAGATTTTTATGTTCATTTGCAGTATTTGTCTATTGCCTTTTATAGTATATGAGAGCCATGAGTTCTCTGGGTTCCTGGGTTGGTACTAAGGTTAGACAAAACCAGCCTACTGGGAAAAACAGTTAAATCCACAGAACTGAAATAGTCAATTGTCCATTATTAACCAGTGTATGTTTCAACAAATGGTCAGGAGTATAGGGCAGTTGGTAACCTGGATACAGCAGCCTAGGAGCTCTCTCACCTTGGAAGGGAACTCTGTAAGAGATCTGCACCATATTGTGTCCTTTGATGGAGTTTTGATGGAAGGTCTAAGCTATCTCTTTGTTTTCTCTTTGTTTATTCCCAGATCTTGCCCAGTACTCTGAGCTCTTTTCTGTTTCCCAGGCTTTTCCTGTTCTTATCCACTAACATCCTGATAAGCTTTTTATATGTCCTGGAAGAACTGCATTCTTATGGGTCATATACTCCAGTCTAGCCTTTTTCTTTGCACCTCTGCTGTTTCTGCCTGGAAGGTTCCTCTATTTGAATATTACCTAGTCTTTCTCAGTTTTGTCCTTGCTTGTCCAGGACTCTTAACACTTGTTTTGTCTCTGGGCCTTCTGTATCTACAGTGTCACCAATCTAAAGGTTTTTGAATGAGTGAGCTACGAATACCAGAAAAACTGTTGTGAGCATTAGTGTTAACATCAGCTGAACACTCTGGGAAGCAACTTTGAAGCAAGGACTCTGATTTTAGACTCAGAACACTTAACATGTAATGCATCCCCAACATTCTCCACTTGGACGCAGAAGCATCAGAGAGCTTATTACAGGCTACAGAGCTTCACATTTCCGTTGCTGGTTCTTGGGACGGCTCCATATTACCTCCAGGAGTTACAGTGTCAATCCACTTCTTCCAGGACAGCCTAGGGGTCTTGCTGATGTGATCGGGCAAAGTTTAGGGTCCATTTGGCAGCTGACCTGCATGTGTTGTACAGCACACTCTCTGGGGAAAGGGTGCTGTGTTGCGTTCTATTTTCCCTGCAAGAGAGGCAGAGATGTGAGGCCAACCAGAGAGAGGTTAAAGAGATGTGGGAGCCTTACAGCTGGGGATCATTAACAACAATCAAGACCAACATAAAAAGGCAGCGGGACTTCCCTCCCTCTTGGCCTTCGAAGCCATCTGGATAGGGGAAATTTGGTTTCAAGTCTGGTGAGAGAACTTTTTAGTACTCTGAGACTGTTGTTTTTAACCTTCTTCATAAAAGTTCCTCAAAGCTTTAGAAATCTACCCCTAAGTCTGCCTTACCAGAAGGTCCATACCCCTTTAGGTTTTAACAGATAGTGATTGACAGAGGAATCTGTACTTTTCTACATTTTTTTCTGAAACGGCCAGGAAATGCACAGACTCTTCACATGAGTACTAAAAGCCATGACCTGGATTATTCAGACCTAGGCAAAATCTTTTCACTGCCATGTCTATATGCTCTTTCTGTAGGCCATAACCAAATAGGGACACAAGTCCCCTCCTCAGCCAGAGCAAAGCTCTGGCTACAGTGAGGCCTGAAAGCTCGACCCTTTCCTGGCAACTAGAAGCAGAAATGGGTGGGGGGTGGCGAGGGGATGTTGCAGTTGGTCTTACATTCTTCAGCGAAACATTGAACATCTATGGACGAAGTGCTGATCTGTCTGACACTGCCTGTATGCTGATGCCATCAATGCTGGGTAGTATGGTGCCAAGGAAGCAGGAGAAAGGGAGGTAGGTCTCTGCAGACTGTGGGTCCTCATGGAGAAAACGCAGTAGCATGCTGGCTTCCAAGGTCTAATCCAGTTCTAGTGTTTCCTGCCCTAGATGTCTAGCTGGGCTGTCACTATACTCTCATACTGCTTTTGGGAGCGTTAGAGAGTGTTCTTAGCAGTGGTCATGCCCTAAACTTATCTCTGTCAGACTTTGAATGACCTCAGTACTCACTCTTCCTTTCTGGGCAGTGTTCCTCAGTAAAACACCCAACATACTTAGATGAAAGGGAGTTAAAAGGGTATATCACTGACTGTCCTTAGATTCTTAATAGCCACCATAGTTCCTGGCCTCTGAAACTCATGGAATCTGTCCCATCTCACTTAGAGAGTCATTGTGTAGCAGTTTTGAGCCTTAACAGTATTCGGTCTTACAGGATTCTCTAACCATTCTGGACATTCAGTGTTTTTGTTGAGGCTGTTATGTCAGTGGGAGCCAGCAATCTGTCTCCTTCATCTCCACACATCACTCAGCTCCTGGGCACAGTGCAGGCAACCAGCTGCTGTTTCTTGACATGGGAAGGTAAAGGATCCAATGCCTTTTTGCCTCTTAGATACTAGTGAATGCAGGGGACCACTCAGTTTCCTTGTATAATTTTCTTTTGAAGCTAGCGCTGTACAATCAAAGGGTAAGACCCAGGTTCAGCTCCTGGTTCTGCTGTTGACATTCAGAATGACAGTGATGCTAGTTTGATAACGGAGCTGCTGGACCAGGTTTTTTGTTTGTTATTTTCCTTTCTACCCAAATTAAAACAACGTTAAAAAGTTGAAAGAAAAAATGTGGGATTTTTACACTGAGGACCTTTGTATATATTTCTGTCTAGAATGTTTCCTTTTTGTGATGGTCAGCTTGGGTCATTTGTGTCATCATGTCACTGCTCAGATGTCACTCTGATGAGAGACCTTAGATCAACCTAGTAATATTCAGTAGCTGGTTTTCCTTCTACAGGCCATATAGTTTAGTTTGGTTCATTGTATCTTTGCCCTGGTCAGTGGAGGTCTACAAGTTCAAGAGGGAGTTGGTTTTATTCTCATTCATATCTTTAGTGCCTAAAATAGTGCCAAGAACATGGAATCAGAAATGGTGTATATATGCAGTATGTATAAAAGTAAATTATGAAGATAGTGTGCTGGTACAGTTTTGTAATCCAAGTATGTAGAAGACAAGACAGGAGGATCAAGTTCCAGGCTATAATGAGAAACATAAAATAGCCTTGTGTATTAAAAAAATGTGAAATTTAAAGTCTTCATAAAGAACAAAATAGAAAGTAAATATTACCAATATTTATACTTCCATATAGAAACAGACAGTGTTAACATTTTGGTGGAAAACATTCTTGAACCTTTCTGAAGGAGAAAAGACTTGATATTATGTGTGTGTGTATGTACATATATACACATATATATTCATTACTGTGAACATGACTGTTATCAACAATTTCCTCCTCTCTTCCTCCTTCTCCTCCTGCTCTTCTTTCTCCTCCTCCTCTTCTTGACAACATTTCTCTCAGTGTGACCTGGAATTAAATGCAGTCCTCTGGCCTTCGCAAGAACTTATATGCATGTAGTAATTGCACTCACATTTGCACACAAATACATACACATGTGATTAAAAATATTAAAATACAATATTTTATTGTAATCAGTGAGGATTTCACTATACACACACTTATATTCCCTTAATACTTATAAACTTTTTGATATGTTATTGTATCCATTTGCATTTGTAGATATTGAGGCATAAAGAAAAAGTTGAGATATGAACTCAAATCATAGATAGATACCACTCTTCTGACTATGAAACCCACAGCCCTCTAATTCTATTATCTATTATCTATCTTTGTCCATCCATCCATCCATCCATCCATCCAGGCATCATCTAATATCATATCTATTGTTTATCACCTATCTGTGATCTATTTAATCATCATCTATCTACATCTATGTTATATCTATCTGTATATGTTATCTACATCAACCTCATTCATTTATCTACTTTTCATTTATCTATAATCTCTTTATATATCTATTCTTGATCTATCATCTATCTATCATCTAATTATCTGTCATCTATCTATCTATCTATCTATCTATCTATCTATCTATCTATCATCTATCTAATTCACACTGACTCGTGTTTTCAGTTCACAAATAGCCTTTACTTAGGAAAATTGTATGGCATACTGGAAAACCATGGCTCTGTCAGGTTTTGGATTTTTTTTAGCCCTAATCTATTTAATGAATGGCTGACGTTTGTCAAATTACTTGACTTCTCAGTTTAGCTCTATCTGAGAGATGAGAACAGACATGCCAACTAGCTGCCTATGGAGAAAGCCCACATGATTACACATTGAATGCTTAGCCTAGTAGGTCTAGAATGCATGGAAGTTGTTGGTATGGATATTACTACTTTTGATCTCCACAGATACCCTGGAAAGGATGTAAGTCAGTATTATACAAAGGCAAGCTGCTTAGGAAAGAGTGATGACTGGTTGTCTATGTCTGCTTCAATTTAATATGGAGAGTGACTTCCCAAGTCTGAATCCATTTTAACTCAAAATGTGATGGGCGAGTGCCGCATTACATCACCAAACTAATGTCAAAAGTTTTTTTCTTTTTTCATCCTCCCTTTGAAAGTTGCATAGAAAAAGTCACCCAAGGATAGAATGTGGTAGGAAGATAGGTGGCATATCTACCTTTTCCGGTTGTCTTTATTCTATTTTACTAGCGAGCGATTTAATTTTACTTGCAGAATAACAGAGATGTTAATTGTCATGTCAGAGCTTTTACATGACAAGATACAGTTAGTTATTGAATAGATAAGGACAATTTCAATGCAGTACAGTTATGGTTGAGGTAGCACAAGTGAACGGTGACATTTTTTATTTAACTCCCCATTACATTAAAAAAAATCAAGTCCTATGTCTTTTCTTAAGAAATTATCAGCCATCAGTCTTTTGAACTGTGAGACTCATGAGTTAAATGTGCCTTCAGAATGTGTCTGAACAGTGACATTGTGAGATGTTCCCTTACATGAGGTTACCTCCAGTACCCATTCCTGTTCAGGATGCTCAGGGTCTAAAGAGTAAATTATTTGAGTGGAATATGAATGTATATAAATTATGTAAGGTAAACATGACAAAGGGATTTTCTTCTGAATGGGAGACACTAGTCACAGGGAGGCTGTGCAGTTATGGGGAGACACTCTTTCAAATGGCAATTGGTTGTTATTCCTGGTGGTTTTAGGATTTAGACATATCAAAGTGTGTCTGAGGTATCACATGGAGTTTATCCTCACACCAGTAAGAATTTTTCTTTGCTACATTGCTTCCTTATCTCCCACATACCATTCAACCTACACAACATGGGCTGAATGATTAAGCCAGTTCTTCTCTAGGAAGAACCAAGAATAACCTGTATGTCCTCTTCAGGTTCCATATCTCCAATTCTGTAGGACACATATAGGAATAGGATGTAGTATTTCAGAGACCTCCATTGATTCTTGGGCACCTCCCTTATCCCAGGTCCCTGTCTTTCCATGGAGATGCCCCTACTTCTCCACCCCTGTCAGTTACAGACTTCCATTTATCCTCATGGCCACCTGGCCATAGATCCCATTTTTAAATTCATACTCTGTAGGTCACCAATGAAGTTCTGAGTTTATCATGAAAGCAACACTTTCCCTGCTAAAAAGAACATTGCCCGGCTCCCGTGGCTTTCCGGTATTGCGTTTTAGTCTACCCAGCTACACTCCTTCACCCAGTAATCACTAATACTTTGGCTGAGAAAATATTAACTTATTTACTTTATCCACATGCTACTGTGAAATCCACAATAGAGGAAATGTTATCTCTGCTCTGAAACTGGTCAAAAGCCAGCCAGCTAGCAAGTAAGGAAGGAAGGAATTCTGTTAGTGAAATAAAAAATTCAGAAGGAATTTTTGCAAGAAGATATTCCATTAGAAACTCTAGGATGAGTACTTTAAAGTCCTTTCCTTTTAAGGTGATCAGCCTGAATATACTTTTCTTTTAATTAAATTATTTTTTTCCTGGGCATGCTGTAATACTTTCTTTGCTACAAAACTTCAGGCAGACAGGGGTAGTAATTCTGATGAGAATAGATGCCCCGTTTTGTAAATGTTCTTTGCCTCAAAGGAAGATTCTATTGCTTTTTTCTTTCCTTTAATAAAAGTGAAAAATTTGCCAGCTATTATATTCCCAATCACTGAAGCATGTTTCTGATTTAAACCCACATGTCTTTCTGAATTTAATTTAATGATGTATTGAAGATGGTTGACGGGTGTAATGTCCTGCGCTGGTATCGGTGTGCACACACCTAAGTAATTAGTGAGGAGTGTAAATACTTTCTTTAAATAAAACTGCTATCTTTTTAACACTGGAGGAAGATTTCCTGATTAAAAGCAGTGATATAGCTGTTGTAACTTAAGGGCCTTTACTTGCTTCATAGGCCGTGATGACACTGGAGACCACTGCAGGAAGGGGAAAGAAGGCAGAATTCTCACCCCTAACAAAATGCCACAAAATTACATTTTCACATGTCTGAAGGAAATAAAAAAAAACAAACAAAAAAGAAAGTACAATGCTATTCATTTCTGACTTGGATTCTTCACCAGCAGAATAAAGGTGACAAATGAGCAGGATTATACAACCATCTTATGCAGCTTCTCCAGTAATTACCAGCAGGGGCTGTTTGTGTGGAGTAGCATGTCGGGGGATGGGTGACTAAAAAACTGGAGTAAGAGGAGAAATACCAAGATGGAGACTCACTGAGAGAGCGTTCAAAAGACAGGCAAAGAAAACAAAAGTTTCTGTGGAAAAGCAGCAGAAGAAAGTGGTTTTGAAGAGACTGAAGTGAGTCAAAGGATGTGGCATAGATTGCTGGAGTCCATGGAGGATTGCAAGCAGAAGTGGAATTTTGAATTGGATATACATATGAGAGGAATTGATTGAGGATACAGGAGTAGGATGTAGTATTTCAGAATTATAGCTATGAGGAAATGGACAGGGCCATTGTCCACAGGCAGTGATGTACTGACCTGGCATCAGAATGAGCTCATCACGGCCAGGGTTGGATAGCTTGGAGTATTGCATCAGCCCCTGGAGGTCTTTCTCTTCCTTTCCTGTTTCCTTGTTGTTGAGACTTCTCCTAGAAATGTATTTCATGTTTTCTAGCAAAATGATTCTGTTCAACCAACAAAAACGAAATCACATGATAGAAAAGTAAGTGGTCTTGCAGCTAACGGGATGCCCTTAAACTATGAGTCATACTTGCTCACATGCAGTTTTCCGAAATTGTAATACACACACACACACATACACACAGGCACACACACACACCATATTCATGCATGCACACAGTCACACAAACAGAAACAATGGTTACAAGTAAATTTTGATTCAAATGGTGGGACTTTATGAATACAGACTATAACTCGAGAAATAATCAGTTTGTTTAGCCAGAAAGTATGAAATATGGAAAAGAGACCACTTAACTGGGAATGTGGCTATCAGGAATGCAAGTCAGAAAGTCAGCAGTGAGGTGGAAAATTAACCTGTAGGTTAGCCTGGGCTAGGTGGATAATTAACTTGTGGTTCAGCCTGGGTTAGATAACCTGTTAATTTGTGGCCCAGAGGTAGAACATACTCTAAGTATGAATGTACGTACATACAAATGTATGTATATGTGAATATGATCTCTCTTTTACCATAAGTTTTGGACGAGCTAAGAGCATTTGATCTTGAGAGACTGACTCAAATTCTCAGGGCTTTTATTTGAGGAATTTGAGATTTTAGCACTTATCTCCCAATAGTTGTAACTGAGAAACACACAGGAAAGAAGGAGCCACTGTCCTGTCAGACAGATCATAGGCTCTCTAGTTTTCATAAGTCAGCACAGTATGTACACATGGCTACCACATTACTCTCTAAGCATCATGGTCTGCACAGGGTTTATAGGTGTATTCTCTAATACTGAGCTTTTTCAAAGCCATGAAAATATTAACATCATTTCCCATCCCATTTTAGACATTTTGTTTTGAGTGTGCTGTAAATAGCAGCCCCCCTCTTAATAAAACATAGGAGTGAGACAATTCAAAGCAGAGAGAAATCACCAAGGTTTTAAAAATGATTTTAAGTTACTTATGGCAAAGATATTTCATGTTAATAAGCACGTGTCTAGATGGCTTAATTCATCATATTGCTTATAAACTCGGTCACTCTCTAAGTACTGTGATGTCATTATATGCTCTTCTTGATGTTATTACATGCTCTTTTTCAGAAGGCATTATTATCAATACACACACACACATGTTCATATTTTGCAAACACCCATGCTTAACAGCATGAAAACAGAAACAAATACATTTGCCTTAATAATTGGAAGAAACTTTGGCTCTTTCAAAATTTCCCATGTACCCCAATAACATCTTGTCTCTCACAGGTAAAAATATGTTCACAGTACACCACACTTTCTTAGAAATGCTAACTCTAGTATCCATGTCTTTAAAAAATATTGCCAGATTTATATAGGCTTTGGAATGGAATGAGATCCAGATGTGATCCCGTGGACAGTCTTAGGCAAGTATTAAACGGAAGGAGTGAGCTTTAAGTCTTATTTACCTATTTGTGTATGTATGTGCTAATCTTGGATGTGCAACTGTTTAATGAACGGCACACATTCCTAAGGCCCTGTTATGATACTGTTACTGTTATAATAGTTATTGGTTTTGTCCTCATTAAAGGTTCAGATAAAGATCTATATAATATATGCAGACGTTCTGACCCGTTGGCATTGTTCCATTAAAGAGAAGAAAAATAGCAAAAGATTTTTTTCTGAAGAAATGGCGTTATATGCATATATGACCACTTTTTTTTTCTCGAAGAAAGGGTGTTATATGCATAGTAATTATAAATGAGCTCTGAGAAGCTATGAGATATATACAACAGACAGTTGAGTATATGCGGTCAATATTAAGATTGCCACAATTGACTCAAGTGGGTAAAATTGATTTCTTTAAGCCCATAACACATTATGAGTGTGCATTTAACCTAACCAAATTCCTACAGTGGGGTTAGTGATCTTGTGCAGCTTGGATTTCTGCCTCTTGTCCAGCTAATGGTACAGAGGGCAAGGAGGTCCCTGATGTGCAAGAGCTCATGATGCACATGTGTTCTGTAAAGATTCCTTTTACATACTGAGGGAAAACCGCCCATGAGTCCTATTGGGACTTTAGATTTCAGATGAATTCACTGTTGTCGTTAGAAATGATCCTATGTAATGTGTAATATGTACTGTGTTGTGTGTAGAGTGTTTGGCATTCAATCATTTTCCCTTTGTATTATAGAATGGAAAAGGCACAGAGAGACCCACTGGAAATTTGGCAGTTTATTGACTTTCTTTTCCCACTGCTGTTGACCTGTCATCTTTCTTGCTTCTGATTTCCTAATCACACTAGCTCCCTCCTATATGCGGTTCTGCCTGGCTACAACTCCATCCCACCGAGCTTGTGGCTGTTCCATCATTTCTACAGAGCTACTTTACCAGTAGCTTCTCTAGTTTGCATAAGAGCTCGTTGATATTTTTAATAAGCCCCCTTCACCACACTGCAGCAAGTCACAGAATCGTAGGCTGTTATAGTTGAGGGAGCCTTTGCATCCTAGCTTAGCATTCATGAGCCACTGTTCCCCTGGAAATATTGGGTTTGATTGGTATAGTTATTTTCAGGGTTTGTTTTAATGTGAATCTCTTTTGAAGAGGCATTATTCTTCTGGTTGCTATAGGCCCCTATATTCCCTATTTTTTTTTTCAAATTCCTGTTTGACATGTTTATGCAACCTGGCTAACCTCTAAAATAACTACTTAGAGCTTGAATCTGTTAGGTTAAAATGTGGTAAATTTCCATTTTAAAATTTAAATTATGGTTGACTATTAAAAACCTCTATAGCTCTGTCATCTTAGTTCACAAATAAATAGATGTTTAAACAATAACTCTTTTGTTCAAAATAACAAAGCTAAGCTTGAGTAGCTTTTACTTGAAGTGCTTGGTGACTGAAGTATTTCATGTTTCAGAGTTCCAGTTGACTGTGGTGACTTCTGCCTCTAATCCCCATAATTTAAAGGCAGAGGTAGGAAGATTGCTGTGAGTTCAAGGCAAGCCTGGGCTACATATTGAGTTCAAAGTCAAACTGTCTGTAGTATGAGACTGACTGTGTCTATAAACAAAACCAAAATTGAGCAATAAAACACAAAAAAAAACAGATTTCATAGCTTTTCAAGTGTGAGGATACTTGCCTGGATTTTATACTGGAACATTCCTGATTGGCATAAACAGTTTAGTAAAATACAATTATTCGTGGGAACTTTAATTTTTGAAGTCTTATCCCTAAGAATATATGTCTACAAATAATTTCTTTCATTCTTTCCTGAAAGTAGGGTCTGATAGCTAGGATACTAATGGAAGGAATTAAACATCAGTGTCCTACAAGAGGCCGTAACTGAAGGAACAGAAGGGAAAGAGAAAAGAGGAGGGTAGTATTAGAAGAGAAAGAAGAAAGAGGAGAATGTGGTTGAAAAAGAAGAAGAGAGAAGAAGGTGGCGGCGGTGCGCGGCGGGAGGAGGAGGAGGGAGGAGGGGAGGAGGAGAAAAAGAGGAAAAGAAGAAGAAACAACTTCATTTCAAATGCCACTAGGGAGTAGAAAGATTTACATGGTTGACAATATTGGAACTCTGACTTGAACAGAGGCAGTGACTCCGGGAGTTGAGTGGAATTTTACTGAAATGCTTCTTGTTTTGTAGATGAACCACTTGTTTTTATGTGGATTAATAGTCACTAGAATCAATATGTTCTAAGTAATGTAAGTGAATTTTAACATTCTTGCATTTAACAGATTCCCAGAGTGAACCATATTTAATGATCAGCCCAAAATTGGAAATAGATATTTATTGCAAGGCTCTAAGTTATGAGTTCCTTTGTAATTGAGTTGGGACAAAGATATGATTACAGTTTGTTCATTATATGCACTATGGCTTAAATAATGCTTCTGCAATGCATGCATGTATATGAAACCACGTCTCTGTGTCTAATGAAAACAAACTCCTGTCCTTTTCATTCTGAGTATTGGGAAAATGGCTTCTCAGATTGATTCTGGCAGTTAATAAAAGTAAAGAGTTATAATATTGCATTTGCTCTAAAAATTAGAAGAAACAGAGCTACTTAATTACAAGTGACCATTTTTCTCAGCTTTATATTCCTTTGCCACTTGCAAAATCAATAGGAATTATTTTTCTTATCTTTCTAGTACTAAACATGCCAAGAAAACAATGGCCTAGCCTAGTATTTTAACACTAATACTTTGTAGTTATGTTTTCAATGATAAAAGTTAACGGAAACTGCAAAGAGTTCATATGACCCTAGAAGCTACCCTGCCTCTTTACTTTCTGAAAATGCATGAACTAAGCCTGGTATTACTCCATTTTCAGAGATGCAGTAGTTAAGATTTGCTAAGACATTATGTGAACTATAAGGGCCTATCATGGAGGAGCTTGAGACACAGAAGATGCTGGTGTGAAGTTCTTAATGATGCCTGTCCCAGTGGTTGCAAGTTCTTAGACTCGAGGCAAAAGGTCACCAACGTGCCATTTCAGGTGCCGTTTCAGACATCCTCTGTCCTACTGTCCTGCTTCTGTGGTCATGGCTTTCTGGATCCATTATCCAAAAAATATCCATTATGAGGTAGAGGCACTGAAGGATGTATGTGAGAACTGGGGGTACAATTGTTCATAGGTGACATCCCCAGTAGCTCTGGGGACTCTGCCATTGTATTGTGGAATGTCAAGCCACATTGGCTTGAGAAATACCAGTTCACTGGACTTTCTCTTTCTAGGAAAGGAGGCTTCATTTCTGTTTCTGGAGTCATAAGTGGTTTCTTTTTCACTTTGGTAAGGAGCATCACTCCTCACAATTGAGGAATTCAGTTTCAACTCTTGAGACGGTGATACGAACACAGGTGCATGAAGATGGCTCTTTAGAACTTGTATCTTTCTGTGTTTTCCTATCAGCAGATCTTCTCTTTCACTCATAGTGGGAGAAGAATGGTTCTGCAGTGGGCTTCTCAGTGAAGGCTAAATGTGACTTCCTCACTGACATCCTCGTCAGCCCCCACAATGAGCAATAAAGTGCCTAGTGGAGCAGATTTGGGTGAATTTGCAGGAGGGGTTGGGAAGTTTCTTTTCTTTATGTCAGCTATCCACACTATTTTGTGCTATTTCTATATTTACACAAAAGTTGTGTTTACAAGTGAATAATGGAAAATTCTTATTGTTTGTTAAAATTTAACAACTTATCTACTTTACTATCATTGCTCCCAGCATTTAATTTGAGTAGAAACACAAGATACAAAATATATGAATTGGCTATATAAAATGGTAGTGTAGAAAATAGTATTTGGACATCATGTGGCCAACTAATTTATTTTTTCTACATGTCAAAAGTGAGGATACTAGAACTTATGAATAAAAATGCAATCTGAATAAATTTTTTGGGCATTACAGGTTTGCATCAGATAAATACTTTGCTGGTATTTCAAAAATGAGAGGTTAGGAGAGCCCTCATGAAGAACAGCTATCAAAGGTTGTTTCTTTTTGGCCTCTTGGTAGAGATGAGATGACCTCACTTGAGTCCACTACATTTTGGTGCTGATGTACCAGTGTAAGCAGTCCATTTTGTCTGTCACAGACCAATATTTTTGAAAGTACTCAGTGTTTTAGATGTAATTCAGACTGTAATAGAGCAACTCAACCCTCAACGAAGTTGCAATCTGAATGCAATCCACCTGTCAGTGGTGCAATGTTCTGTGAGGCATGGTGCCTTCCTGCAGCTCATCAGAGCAAGATTGCCCTAGGTTTGGACCTTCCCTGCCCTTAATTGTTTGCTTTGGAGGACAACTTGCAGGAAAGCAAAGTTTTTCCCCAAATATCTTTCTAATTGAATATATCCATTTATGTTGCCTTAGACCATTTATGTGAGTTTTCTTTCTATTGTCCTTTCACATGTTTGTATTCAGAAAGATGACCATTTACCAATGCCTGTCGAGCTACAGATTCACTCAAGGGTAAAAACAAAATGAAAAGTTTCCACTGATGAGACTGCGGAGAGTCAGATCATCAGGACACTCTATGGGTCTCTGTCTGGCTCAATAGAATCAATGTTGGTGTTTCATTCCATGGTTCTTGAACTAAGTCTCCTCAGTATCTGACATGGTACACAGACAGGATTTGTCATGTCATTCTCTCTGAGAATCCCTATGTTTGTCCACAACTGGGATTTGGTTCCTGAGACTGAACTGATATCTTATTTGTATCTCTATGAAGCCAAGGGATGTTAGTGTTATTTGACAATGGGCTCCTTAGTCAGAGCATTTTGAGATTATTGTTTGGCCTTGGCCAGGAGCCAAATAAATGGACAAAAGAATATCTATTTATTTTACTTCTTGCAACTTAAAAGCCAATTTTGAAACTATATTTTAGTTTCTATGACCTTTTAAAAATAAAAATGCTTATACTTACAAAGAGGCAGTTATCAAATAAGAACATACACAAATACACACACACACATTCAAATACACAAATATGCACACACATTCAAATACACAAATATGCACACACATTCAAATACACAAATATGCACACACATTCAAATAGAACACACACACACATACACACACACACACACAAAATCAGAGTGCAGGATGTGTCACAAAGAGACCTTTAGGAAGCCAGGGATGGTGGCACATGTTTATAATCTGAGTACTAGGAAGGCTAAGCAGGAGGATCCAGTGTTTGAAGCCATCCTGGGATATTTAGAAACTCTGTCTCATGAAAATAGACAATAATAACAACTTCAAACCAGTGAATAGACCATTAACATCCTATCATATTAATTAGTCCATATCATTGAGCTAAAACCTACACTTCTGATATTGTACGTTCATAGATGATAGGTTTTAATAGATTTTGATGTTTATTTGTTGCATAGAGACAATAATAAGCTTTAGAATGATTTTCATATTTCATAATAGCAACTGATAGTTAATTTTTAAAAAATGTCTTTTTTAAACATACATGTGTTTTGCCTGAATGTATGTCTGCAAGTATATAGGTGGATCAAATGCATACAATATAATGTTCTTAGAGACCAGAAGGGATCAGGTTTTGGGTCCCATAAGAATCAAGTCACAGATGGGACTGAGTTGCTGTCTTAAGTGGTGAGAACTGAACCTGAGTCAGGTGGAATATCATCTAGTGCTCTAACCACTGAGTGGTCTTTCTACCTCAACTGGCAATCCTTTCAGAGATATTTTAGCTAGCACTAAAGAGAGAATTCATTGGTCAGAAACAGTTATTGCTCTAGTAGAGCATCTGGGTTCTGTTCCCAGCACTTATAAGATTGCTCACAATCACCTATAACTCCAGTTCCAGGGGAACTGATGTCCTCTTCTGGCTACTGCAGGTATTTCATAAACATGGTGCACATATACACTCAGGAATCCACACACTTAAAATATACATAAATCTTAAATGATTATTTTAGCTTAGGTATTAATTTTCTACTTTTATTTCTTCATATAATAAAGTGTATTTGTTTTTAAACAAGAAACTAAAAGCACAAGTCCACGCACAGATACAAAGGACTCATTGTCATGTGCATTAGGATATAGGCTTCAATTCTTTAATATAAGATAGTGATGCTAAGTATTAAGTCTACTTAGTGTAGTTCTCCAGTGGTAGAAGCCATACCACTTGTTCTGTGTCGATGTGTTTGTTTAACTGCTGGAGGTTATCCCAGTGGCAAGTTCATCCTTATTTGATAATAATGAAACATAAGTTTTATGTGTTTGCTTGAGTAAGATTGCCATCTGGTAAAATAATATGTTTTGTGAGTGTTTATGACAATCATGGTTTAAGCCAAAATTGACTTATCATGATTGCTGCAAATAACACTTGAGTGTCCTAACTGGTTTGATTTTTTTCCTTTGTTGAATTGAGAAAATGTATTTTACGAAGCTTCCTGCATTTATTTTTAAAGTATTTTGTGGTTTTAAAGCCTGAGTTTTCAAAAGCAATAATTACAGCTGATTACTCTCTCCATATAGTACTTGTGCAGGAAAGTAGAACAAAAAAAGATTGTTTACATAGCATCCTAGCATTGTATGTGAGTGAAGATATGTGTGTATATATATATATATTATATACATATATATATATGTATATATATACTTTCAACAAGTTAAAAATCTATTACTTTATGAATTGAATATCTCTAAACATCTTTACTTTGGCAGAACACTATTAAGAAAATAAGGCCAGGATTGTATTATATAGTTAGGTTTTTTTCCCACATAGTAAAAGCATTAAAAGCACTTGTGGAAATGGCTAACCCATTATCTTTCCTTACAAATGAGCAATTGAACATAAACCCAGGGTTTCTTTTCTCCATGTCACATGTAAACAGATTTTCTAGTTTGCAGGGATTAATTTCAACATATTAGTCCAACCTGAAAACTTCGTGATATTCAATGACTGGTTCCTCAAAATGCCAATTAAAATCTTGAATTGATTGCTTTGCATATCAAAAAAGCCAAGGAATGATTATATAGATTAGAAAATTGCGATGAGTCTAGAAAGGGATGATAGTTCAATCAATTCTGATTATCAGACCATGAATTTGATAATTCATGACTAGTTGGACTTCAGACCAGTTGATCATTTTCATTATGCTTCAGGTCAAAGCTATATCACTTGGCTATGTCATCTATCTGGCCTTTGGTAGTGCGAACTGAAAGCATAGTAAAAGAATCCCAGATTATAATCAGACCTAAACACAGCCATGTTCTGTTATTCGAAATGTCCTTTCTCTATATAGTGAACACTAACATGTTTCACTAAGCCAAGTCTTCATAAATATGTGCTCAGCAACTGTAGATACTACTCAAAGACTTGTATGTCATCCCTTTAAGGTGTTGCTTCTCACAGTTCTCCCCCACACAATGTGATTACAAAGGCTACCCCTTTTTCTTTTTCATTGCTAGCCATACACATAGCTTTGTTCCCAGTACTGAGCTGATGGTGCTTCTACAGTCTTTAGAGTCCATTCTCTCATACATCCCACCTTCATGATGACTTGAGTGGGCTGCCTCAGGACAGCAGGAAAAATGCTAATTTGCATACAAGTGAATCCACATTGTCTACCTCAGAATGTCGCACAGGACAATCTATGGTGTTCAGGATGCATACTTAGGTAGCAAACGATAAAAGAGGCACAGGTTTGAGTTCCTGATGGGTAAATCTGTGGTACTTGGGGAGGTGAGAACATCCAGGAGGCTTCTATCCTTCCACCTTAGAAGGATGACTATGGCCCAGCAAGACTACATAGTGAGACCCTCTCTGAACACAATCAAAAAGGGAGAAGAGGGAGGAAGACAATCAGAGGTACACAAAGTGAGAAGATTTCCTGTTTTCAAACAGGTGATACAGTTATGTGAAATGTTAAAAATACATGCCAAAATTTCAATCCTAATTTATTAATATCTAATATATTAGTCTTTTAAATAGTTTCCTATAAATGTTATTTTTCTAAGGAGTCTTTCATTTGTTTGTTTAGAAACCCAAATTAAACCAGGATCTTGTGTGTGTGTGCGTGTGTGTGTGCACATGTGCATACAAACACTTAGGTTTAACAATTATGTCCAAACTTACTAACTTGAATCTTTTTTCCAGATTTTTGCTAGTTTTTAATGTTGGAAATATTAGGGAAATTCTAATTGTGCCTTTAAGTACCAAAAGGGCACTGATAGTATTTCTAAACAGACCCATCATTTCTACCTAACTGAACCGGGTACTTTGCCAATGGGGATATAAGTATTTGCATGCCTGATAGAACCAACTTTATGTGTTACACAATGTACAGCTTCTGCCATTTCATGAATAAGCCCCTGAAAACTCAAATATTAACTAAAACAAATGATAGACATTTTGGTTCTGTTGACAGAAGTTTTACAAAGTGGTTTCACTCCCTGAGATAAAAGACATTCATGTTTTTCTAAGGTAAATGTAATTGCTTATAAAAACTGTCCCAAATGGTGCTTTTAAAAAATGTTTGATGTTAGAGGAAATGTGTGTAGAAAAGACAATAATAGAAAAATGATACAATGTAGCATATTGAATTTTCAAACCATCTAGATTTTTGAAACATAAAAATAAATCTTGTCTTCCCACTCTAAAGGTGCTTCAGAATTTACTTTTAGAAGATCCTAACTTTCCTTATTGCTTACATTTTTCTGTCGATTCAATACTTCTGCAGTGTGCTAAACTCTTTGATCTGTAGCAAATTGAGGGTTATTTGTGTTTGAAGGAATTTTTAAAACTTATTTTTCAACTTTTAAAATTTATTGATTTTGACATAAATCTATACAAAATCCATTTTATTTTGCTTGCTTGGATAGCACTATTACAATAAAAGCACATAGGAGCCACAGAGAGGTCATCCGTAGAGATCCAGGGGATGGATTCTGCGCAGCTATCCTACACTTAAGCATCAGGAGCAGGGTGAACCTAGAAATACATACTATGTATCCTCCCCAGTGATATTCCACAGAAAATCTCTGGGAGGTGGAGTGGGCGTTCTAAAAGTGGCTCATATTGACAAACTCAAAAGCCAAACACAACATAAATAAAGGTGGTGAACATTTAAAGACGTTTGCACAAGGAGTAGCTCTGGTGATGAGCTTCTGAACTGGCAAGACTTAAGTTTCTCCTCCCTGGCTGGTTACAAGCCAATCCTGCCATATTAGTTGCTCATGATGAAAATACAGAGAAACGATCTTGCCCTGCTTACAACATTGATCTAGGAAATAGTTAATACCTCAGACAATACCGTTTTCTAAAAAAATAAATATTCAAAATAGCAGATGTTAATAACGTGAATGCAAATTCATAATAAATCAAGAGCGTTGGGAGGAGAAAATCATATAAAGCTAATGTGGCTTATTCAATTTTTGGCTGGGTGAGGTGTGTGCTGTTGATTGAACCCAGGACTTGGGCATACTAAGTACAAGCTCTATTTGTGGCTGTTTCTTCTTTTACTCCTTGAGGTGAGAGTTCAGCTTTAGGATGACCTACAAGTCAGTCAATGTAGTTTTCTAAGACTGTTAAGCTCCAGGAAGAGATGATGCTAATGTTGCCTCTGTCACTCATGATGGCTTCCTTTAGTAAGGTTCTTAAACTCTCCGTGTCTCAGCTTCCTCTTCTATAAAGCTCCCGCTTTGGATAAACTCTACCGCTGACTTTTTTTTTTTTAATTTTATCTCTAGCATGAATCATATTTTACTTCTATCAGGAAATGTTTTATTTGATTTTTTTAGATCACAAATTCTAATAAAGGATTTAAGCATATAAGGTGTAAGAAAGGTGATCTTTAAGAAAGCATATGAGTGTGTGTGATGTGGAGGTGGGAGGTGAAATACCAGAGGGACATAGAACATCTAGATATCTAATACATTTTAAGAGGAAACTATAAAGTCCATTTTGGCAAATTGGTGGATGTCAAATACATTATATATATTGACAATTAAAATGCAAGAAGTTTAATTTGACAAAACAAAGCAACGGTAACAAACAAAAAACCAAAGGACAATAAGAAAAAGTAACAACAACAACAACCATCCAAGGTGGATATATGATTATTCTCTGCACCAAAATCGTGGTTCTGATGTGGAGAACTGAAGCTCTCATGTACTCTGTTGGGAGTTGCTTATAAAGATGAACACGTACCTATTCTTTTCCTGGCCATACCATCCCTTAATGTTTACCCAGACATAAAAATTGGCACCCATAATAAAACCCTTATTTGTAGCAGTTTCAGTCATAAACGGCCCAGACTAAATTCAACTTGGATACTCAACAATGAGGTCATAATTTGGAGATATTCACATAGTGAAATGATACTCAGAACTATGATGAAAAGATATATGACACATACAAGGACCCTGACAAAGCTCAGAAACTGTGTTAAGTGAACATTCATGATGCCATTACCAACAGTTAAAGAACAAGTTCAAACATGGGTGGATGATGATTGAGTAGGTCATAGGACAACCTTTCTGAGTGACAGGAGTAATCTATATTTTGGTTAGGGTCTTCTCATTGGAAGTAAATGGAATGTTTATTTGTCAAAACATATTATATGGCCTTCTTAAGATCTCTGCATTTAGTCACATGTAAATCTTACCTACTGAATGGGAAAAAAAAAGATGGAGAGTGTGGGAAGCTTTTATAGTAAGTAGAGAAGTTGACAATGGGGGATTAAGGTTTTACCTGATGGAAGAGAGTAGGATGTTAGTGGTTTATGGGTAGGACAGTAGGTATTATTTACAGCAATGCCTGGAAGAGTAGAAGTCACTTAGTCCTCACGTTCTAAGTTTAGAGAAAGCAGCTGTCTGTATTTCTCTCACTTTGCCCTTCAAGCTGATAAACAAACAAAGAAACAAACAAACAAAGGAAAATAAATCTTCTTCCAATTCTCCTTGGTTGTAGAATCTCAGATAATATAAGTTACCTCCTCCAGTTGGCAAAATAGAAGATATTTCCTAGTAGGGCCAAGTACTACCAGAATTCAACTTCTATACCTAAGACTCAACAAAGGAAGTCTGTCAAAAAAAAAAAAAGGTATCTCTTTGTACTGTGTGTTAAAAGACTCTTCTCTCAAGCTCCAGGGCAAACTGAGGGTAGCTTAGGTTTTATAATCAGACAGATCTATGTCTAATCTAAAATATTGCTTATCTGTGTTGTCCTATGATAGTTTACTTAACTTCTCTCAGTTTCTAAACTTTCTAAAACATGCTGCTCAATATTGACTGTTTTGATAGCTACTCCAGCAGTTCTAGAAAGTTTTAGTCACCCAGTGGAATGCCATTTTGCTCTGCAATAGGTTATGTGCTTTAATGTACACCCATAAATGAGAAACACTGAATAAAATATGGTGATGCCCCTCCCCTCCAAAAAAGAAAGAAAACAAGAAAGTGGAGGTTATCATGCCAGGGAGCAGGAAGTGATTGAGATGTCTTTCCATGGCCGACCACAGGCCTAATCATTTACCCATACCCCTTGCATTCTTTTTGTGGGGAGATACAGACTCAGAGTTTTAATTGTGTGTGAATTATTCAGCTAAGAAAGGGAACCCTGGTTAACAAGGCTCTGCTATGATGCATGTGTTCTGAGCACCTAGGCTCCTGTTGATCAGCACATTCTATTATCATTGGGGTGGGAGGTGGGTGGGGAAGCTCATTTGTAACTGATGGGTCAGCACAAAAACAGATTTTGACTCCAGGTTACGGTATGTATTTCTCTCTTTGCTAATCAATTCAGTAAACTGAATCAGATTTCATATAATGTAGCTTCACCAAACACAAAATCACTTTGTATTCTGTCTTGATTAATCTGCTATAAATCAGACTGAAAACTCCATTTTGATATAGATTAAAAAATACCTCCACAAGTCAACTTCAGACTAGTAAATTAATTGTTCATGTACAGAGCGACTTGGGTGATTGATAGAGTTGCTTTGAAACACAGCGCAGTATTTTAAAGGAATAGTTTGAAAAAAAGTCCTTGTCAAGAGAAAAGCTCTGTAAGTTTCTGCTACTACTCCACTTTTTCATTTGAGGTGCTTTTCTGAGAGTAACTTTTGGCTCACATATTACAAGATTACAGCTTAAACTACCACTGAAGTCATGCACATCACACAGAGGCATAACCTATTTATTAAAAAGGCATTTAGAAAAAAATCACCATCTTTACATATTTGAAAGTCTGTCATAAAGAAGAAGAGGTTTTCCAAAATTGTTAGAGTTGGCAAACTCCCCAAGTGGTATAGAATAAACATGTGCAAGCAAACGAAGAGTCTGTAAAGCATAGAAAGTGGGTGACAGATGACTCTCCTACGAGATGTTTCCTACCTGTGAGGTTTGATCATTTCTCAAAAATGTTGCAGAGACAATGCAGGGGTGTCTGAAATATTGAACCACACACCCCTGTGCTCCTTAGCAACCCACAGACTGTGTTTAAGTGGAAGACATCAGGTTTTTTTAAATGGCAGTTACTTTAAAAATAGGTATCAGTAGGACATTGAGTTTTACCATTGCTGTAGAGTTAGGACAGGCACTTAAACGGGAGATGGGATTAGATATGCTGGCCCTAACGTGTGAAATCCTTGACAAGGGAGGTAATTTGGGCTTTTATTCAATAGCTTCAGGAACTCTACTTGTCTCATGACATGATCCACCCCAATTTTGTATAATTCTAATTGTTAATAATTTTTTCTTGCACCAGATCAGCCCTTCACAAATGTCATCCAAGGACCTTGAGTAACTTGGAAACTCTTTCAGGGACCTTCATGGTCAAAGCTGTTTTCTTAACACTACACACACATTCATTTGCAGCTTGCACAAAAATACAGTGAAGTCTTCCAGAGGCTACATGACATGTGACATCTTAACAGACTGAATGTTAATGTAGATATGAGAATACAAATGTCTTTATAAAATATGACATTGAAGAGATTTCAAAAACTAAAAGCCACATTCCTTTTTCTATTAAAGGATTTAACTTGAAAACGACTCATTAGAATGTTATTTATGTATACATGCTACAGATTTGTTATTTTAAAGAAATAATAGTTTAAATTTCCTAGTTTTAAATATAGTCTGAAATATTATAAATATTTGTAGGTATAGTCCACATAAATAGAAATTCGTAGGCATATTGGATATTTGTTGAATATAAAGTGTAATGATGCCCTGAAATATTGGGGAATGGTTCTTCTGCTTAGAGGTTATGTCTACATCTATATAAGATGCTGCTTTCCAAATATGACTGGGGAATCTTACAAACACTGAAGACAGTATGATAATTCCCTTTCTTGGTTTCCCTTATGCAGATAACATACCAGAGCCAATTAAAATGCTTGATTTTGAGTTTCCACATTATTTAATGCCTTTTCCTGAATGTAGTTTGGTGTGTAATGTGTTATCTTAAATACAGCAATCGGAATAAAACAAAATATAGATCATACTTTTAATAGTAAGTGGGACCATTATCTAGACTATTGGAATTGTACTGCTATTCATAATCCTTAATACTGAATTGTTTTGTACAGCCCTGTCATGATATTTTTATGTGTATGGAGCTTATATTTAACAAAGTCTTCGTCATAGTTAGGGTTTAATTGCTGTGAAGAGACACCATGACTACAGCAACTCTTATAAAGGAAAATATTTCACTGGAGCAGGCTTACAGTTCAGAGGTTTAGTCCATTATGGTCATAGCAGGAAACATGACAGCAACACAGGCACACATGGTGTGGGAGAGGTAGCTGAGAGTTCTACATCTTGATTTACAGGCATCAGGAAATGACTGAGCCACACTAGACCTTGTCCGAGCTTCTGAGACCTCAAAGGCAGCCCTACAGTGACAAAATGACACATTTCCTCTACATTTATCCTCCTAATAATTCCACTCCCTAGCCAAGTGGGCCAAGAATTCAAACACATGAATCTATGGGAACCATTTGTATTCAGACTACCACAGCTTCTAAGTGGGTTTTGAGTCAAGCTCACACTTCTAGGTCATATTTTCCTAATCTTTTACCTTTTCTAATTTTCTTTGTTTGTAGGTGAGGATTTTTATTCATTTGCCCTCTTAAATTTAGTCTTTCTTTATGAAATCTAGCTTGACAGTTTACTGAGATCTTTTGTATATATGGAATATTGGTTTTCTTAGCTTGATGGTATTGGAAGATTTGACAAACATGAAATTTTGATGTGAATCCAATCATTGATACTTCACAAGATTAAAGAGAGTTCCTTGGGGTCTGAAGAGATGGCTTAGTGGTGAAGAGCACCACTCTTCCAGAGGACATGGCTTTAAATCCCAGCACCCACAAAGCAACTCACTATTGTCTTTAACTCCAGTTCCGAGGGTACCACACCTTCATACAGACATATATGCAGGAAAAACACCAATACACATAAAATAAAGGAGGCCTTACTGTATCCTTATTCTTTCTAATAAGGGCATTTCCCCTATTTGTATCCTAAGAAGTGGTGGGGCAACACTGGTGAGTTCCCTTACTATGACAAACAACATCCCTCCAGTGATTACAAGTTTGAAAGTTTCTGGGTTGTCTGTACTTCCTTTTGTCCATCTTTCTATCACCTGTCTCGGCCTCTGTCACTCCTTCTTTTATTTTTTATATGAGAAAACATAAGAAATTCACTCTTTTTGTTGTTAGAAAGCAGATAAGAATGGACACAGCTCGCTCCCCTGCTAACCTTGCCTCAGTAGGCTTTCTACTATTCTTCCCTCCTTCTGCCACAGATGTGGGTCTGAAAGATGTGCTGGCATCCCCATGTTTCTAGTAAGCTTTCTCCTTTTTTGGATTCTTGACTCAAATGCCAGTAGTTTCCACTACTGGACCACCTTATTCCCAAGTGGAGAGCTGTCCCTTCCCAGTTTATTGCCTAAACATCCATAAACTCTACTATCATAAAGTCACTGCCCAGTACTTTCCCGGGGTAGTTTGGATTTAATAACCTCTGGTCTGGATTCTTGCTTATATTTACATGTAACACTTTGAAAACATCTTTTCTAAAGTTTATAGTACCCATATGACAATGTTTAGGCCTTTTTTGGTGTGTTGTCTTCTTGAACTCTGAAATAGCATACTTTAGAAATATATAATGTACAAAACTAGTAAGTCTTTGAATTTTTTATGACACTTGAATGCCATATTTATTTTCAAAATTGGTTTCTTGCTACCAAAAATACATTTGTCTTGTTTCTGGGGTAGGATGCAAATGTTTTATTTCTATGGTATGTTTGATGTTAGTATAACTTGCCATGTGCTGACTGCTTTATTTGTTGACAGAATGCCAACTCTTTCAAATGGAATTTATGTCAAATGGAAATGATTTTATTAGTGTATCCATTCTCTTAGCATTGTAACAAAACTAAGAAAAAATACAAATTGGTGCTTTTGAAATTTGACTATGAAGAAGAGAACTACCACTACCACCACCATCAACAACAACATAAAGACCCCAACTGAATTTACCAGTGGGATAATGTACTGTTTCAATAAGTAATATTAAGTATATATTATATAGCAGACTCATCAGTAGATACCATGACTGTCAGATGAAAAAAGGACAGGTCATGGTCTTAAGCCCTGGTCTTAAGCCATCATAGCAGTACAATGATGAAGATGGTGGCAGCGATGTCTATGGTTAAAACACAGTACAGTGTACGGTGGGAGATATATATATATATATATATATTATATGCGCAACATAGAAGCCAAAATAAAATAAATGGAGTGCCATTTGTGATCTCTAAAGCACTTAGCATTGAAGGACAGGAATTTCACTCATGGCAGCAAGATGAAAAACATAATTCTTCCTAGTAGAGGGGCTGGAGAGAAGGCTCAATGGGTAAGAATATTCTGTGTACAAGTATGAGGACCTATGTGCAAGTACCCAGTACCCACATAAAAACTCACACATGTCTGCATCTGTGTCACTAACCCCCAAATTGGGGGCCAGTTGTGACAGATGGATCCCAGTCATTTTCTGGCTTGTCATTCTAGATGAAATGGCAAGTTTCCAATTTAGTTAGAGATCCTGTCTCAATAAGGTAGAGAGTGATAGAAAGAAATGTTCAACATTGATTTGTGGCCTATGCATGTACTCACATGGTGTGCATTGCCCTCCCAATACCATACTACTGCACACAAACACATACACATACACACACAAAGAGACACAAAGACACAGACTGACACACAGACACACAGATACCACACACAACACACACACACACACACACACACGAGACATACACAGACACATTCATACAGATACAAAGGGAGATAGACAGATACAGACAGCACACACAGATACAAATGCATACAGATACACTGAAACAGACAGACAGATGGACAGACACACAGACTTTCAGAAGCAGACAGGAACACACACACACACACACACACACACACACACACACTGATTCTTATTATTAAAGCAAAAAAGTAGAGTTGAAAAAATCATGCATGCTTCCATCTCCTGATTATTTGCTGGTATTTGGAGGCAAGGTCTAGACATGAGTGAACAAGTAGGAATTTGAAATGTAGTGTCCGAGGTAGTGATTTTCCAGCTGCACTGTCTGACTATTATTAGGGACCCACCAGTGAGATGGGGGCTATGAACTCAAGGAAGCAAACAGGAAGACGAGTTAGGAGGACAGTATATTTCTATGTTTAGTATTTTAAAACTTTCTTGCATACCAACCATGTGAAAGATGACCAGAGAACGATGCTGAACCATGACATCTGAATGTTTAAGAGAGCACTGCCGCTTACTCCCAGTTCCCCATCCCCCGTTGCTACACTCCTTATGAGGACATGGAGTGGGAAAACTTCCCTTGCCATTTCACTCTTTGTATCTCCCATCCTGACAGTATTTTAAACTTATAAAGTTCTGGGTTAGATGATGGTACAACTTATTTCCTTTAGAATATTTTTTATTGGTTATTTTATTTATTTACATTTCAAAATGTTATTCCCCTTCCCATTTTCCCCTCCACAAATCCCCTATTCCATCCCGACTCTCCCGTTTCTATGAGGGTGCTCCTCTACCCACTGGCCCACCCTCCCACATCTGCCTCACCACCCTATCATAGGGCATTTAACCTCCACAGGACCAAGGGCCTCCACTCCCATTGATGCCAAATAAGGCAGTTCTCTGTTACATAGGCAGCTGGAACCATGGGTCCCTCCATGTGTACTCTTTGGTTGGTGGTTTAGTTCTTAGGAGCTCTGGGGGGTCTAGTTGGTTGATATTGTTGCTATTCCTATGGGGTTGCAACCCTCTTCAGCTCCTTCAGTCCTTCCCCTAACTCTTCCATTGGGGTCCCTGTACTCAGTCCGATGGTTGGCTGTGAGCATCTGCATCTGTATTGGTGAGGCTCTGGCAGAACCTCTCAAGGGACAACTATGCCAGGCTCCTGTCACAAGCACTTCTTGGCATCAACAATATTGTCTGGGTTTGGTGTTTGCAGATGGGATGAATCCCTACGTGGGGTAGTCTCTGGATGGCCTTTCCTTCACTCTCTGCTTTCACTCTTTGTCCCTGCAAATTCTTTAGACAGGAGCAATTCTGGGTTAATATTTTTGAGATGGGAGGGTGGTCCCATCCCTCAACCGGAAACCTTGCCTAACCTCTGGATATGGTCTCTATAGGTTCTATATCCTCTTTGTTGGGTATTTCAGCTAATGTCACCCCTGTTGGGTCTTGGGAGCTTCTTGCTTTCCTGGGATCTAGGACTTTCTAGTGGCTACCCCAGTTCCCCATCTCCCACTGCTACATAATTTCCTGACCCTCTGTACTTCTCCCCAGTATCCTTTCACACCTGATCATGACCTCCTTTTTCCTCCCCCTCTTCTCTCCTTCCCAGTTCCATCCCTCCCTCTCATCATTAATTTGTTCCCTCTTCTAAGCAGGACTGAAGCATCCACACTTTGGTCTTCCTTCTTAATGAGCTTCATATGATCCGTGAGTTGTATCTTGGGTACTGTGATTTTTTTGGGCTAATATCCACTTATCAATGAGTGCATACCATGTATGTTCTTTTGTGGTTGGGTTACCTCACTCAGGATGATACTTTGTAGTTCCATTCATTTGCCTAAGAATTTCATGAAGTCATTGTTTTTAATAGCTGAGTAGTACTCCATTGTGTAAATGTACCACATTTTCTGTATCCATTCCTCTGTTGAAGGACATCTGGGTTCTTTCCAGTTTCTGGCTATTATAAATAAGGCTGCTATGAACATAGTGGAGTGTATGTCCTTGTTATGTGTTATGCTTGCTAGTGTTTAGTGTTCTGTGGTAGCACTTCATGCACAGTACATAGCAGGTATGCTGTGGACTTAGAACTAAGGATGCATGGAGGTCTCTGAGGTCGCAGGATGCAACATGGGTGAACAATGCCAGAAACATTTCAGACTTGTTATGTGTTTGACCCTAATGGTTGTGTGTTCAGAAACCTTTGAGTGTTATCAGTCTTTTTACAACACCCACATCCAGTTATGCCATTATATGAGGTTACTGTGCAACAATGAAGAAGATTTGGGCTAAGCCATGCTGAAGTGAGAAAGAGAACCCACGTGTCAGTGGTTCTGTTTTCTTGTTCATAAAAAGTCCGCTGCAGGTCTGCACAATTCTCCAGGGAATACCAATGAGGACTTAGGGATTACTGCTCATGTGTACTTACCTTCCGTTGCTACAGCGCTCGTCCCTGCCACTGACATACTCTAGACAAGGCAGAGAACACTGGGAATCCAATGGCCCATACTGCGTTAGCTTACCTTATCCTTTAGATCTAGTTGTGAGGCCCTGGCTTACCTCAAGGGAACTGAGAAGTAACTCTTCAGAGTTTCCAGAGGAAGACAGTGTGATGAATGCCATCTTAGGGACAGGACAGTTGTCTGAAGCGAGCGTATTTCTCTGTGTCTTTATTACAATGGTTTGAATTTGAGGTTCTTTGGCAATCTGAGGTCAAGACCAAATAGCTGTATGTCCTTCTTGCAGAATTCTTCCCAAGTCAGGCATGATTACAGCCTTGGATGTTCAGGATACCATCAAACAGCAACAGCCAATATGCCATGTAAATGTGGGCTTCTGAGACTGACACCTCATTCGGCAGTGCATAATAAAGCTTTGAATGAATGTTGGATGGATGAGTGGATTGTTCTTGGAAACATCCTTCAAATTTAGACACTGTAATTGGATGTAATTTATCTTGGACATCTACTCTTATTCATTTTTTAAATGACTCTAAATGAAATTTTATATGAAAACAGGAAGCTGAATTCCCTGTGCATTCCTTGGGTGGAATTTTTTTTTGCCTAGATACTACCAGGAGGCTCACTAACAAAAGAGAAAGAAACATTTCACATAAAAGGTCTGAGACTTACTGTCAATATGCAAGACCCGACCATTTCCCAGGCCCCTTTCTCAACAGCAGTCACCATGCAGAGGGTCTCTCTCTGTCTCTCTGTCTCTCTGTCTCTCTGTCTCTCTGTCTCTCTCTCTCTCTCTCTGTGTGTGTGTGTGTGTGTGTGTGAAAACACTGACATGCTAAATGTTACACTTAAGCATTTTTCTCTCTGCTACTTGATTATGTACCATCAACTTTAAAAGACTTAATTGTCTTTAGATACTGTTACAATTTGGAGGATGTCATCTGTGGTAATTCACTGGATAGAACATTTTGTATTTTTGTATCTCGGATGATCAACGAAACTAAAATGTACTTTTGTCCATAACAAGCAAAAGGAACAAGGAATTAGCATCTAAGGCTGGCTGTAGACTACCTAGCAGTCTATGTGACCCCTCTACACTGAATCAGTGTTACTAAGTGCTACCTCAGGAAGCTCTATTACCTTTCACAGTTAGAATCACGACATTGGCTCATCTGCTGTACTAGGGAACATCTACCTCAAATCCAAAGCTCAAATGTGTGTGTGTTGCATGAGTGCGTGCGTGCGTGTGTGTATGTGTGTGTGTTTGTGAGGATGTGTGTGATATGTGTGTGTCTGTATCTGTGTGTGTGTGCTTTGTGTTTGTCTGAGTCTGTGTGTGAGGTATGTGTGTCTATGTGTGTGTCTGTGTGTGTGATGTATGATGTGTGTGATATATATGATGTGTGTGTGTGTGTGTGTGTGTGTGTGTGTGTGTGTGTGTATTGGGGTTGAGATGTGGGAACAGAGAACTGATGGGAAATATTGCTGGTGAATTACCAATGAGATCAGGGGGAAAAATACCTTCCCTGCTGGAGCTAGCATATCAAGCTTTGAGGTTTTTTTTTTTTTTTTTTTTTTTGCTTTCATGAATGAGGAAATGATTCTGTTATTACTTTATTGATCTCATTCAACTTCTTTGATACATTTCTCCCATTTAAAAAATAATAATAAAGTCTCTTTGTTCTGAGTTTGAAAAGGGTGGGATTTTCTTTCTTTTTGTAGTCCACCATTCTGTGTTTCTGCAGCATCGGCCACCAGTGTGACTCCACCACCACAGTCACACATGGGATGAGAGGCGGGACAGACATGGGAGCAGATTGTCCCAGGCGGCTACTTTTCTGTTGACTTGGATGCAGTCCTAGGGGGAAAATCATTTTAAACAAGTTACTCTCTTTAAATCTTCAAAGTTTCTGGGACAGCAGGCAGGGACTTGGCAATGTGCTGGTGATGTGTTTTAGCCAGGACAGTCTTCAGAAATATGCTTGGGAATTATTAACTCGTCTGGGCATAATTTAGCAGTATTTACTGTCTGTTCCTTTGAGTCACTGCACAATCTGTACTGTCCCCGGGATATTTAGACCTTCCTGGCCTGGTCTATTTTGTCATGTAATAATATATAAAGACACGACCATTCTCAAAGTGCAAGCTTGTACCCTGTCGGAGCATGACCTCCAGTTCATTTTTATGCACCAAAGCTATTTGACATTTACTCAAACAAATTTAAATCTCATGGTGTGTGTGTGTGTGTGTGTGTGTGTGTGTGTGTGTTTTAATGACAAACACCACTGCTCTGACAGCTTGCTCCCCAGGGAAGAGATATTGTGGGTAGCTTTAAAGCCTAGATGCTTCCAAAGTCCTTTACTTCCACTGGTCCCCAAGCAGTGTGTCTGGAGCAGGCAATGCTGCTTGCCACTGTGGCAGCTGGGAGTGTGACAGTGTTATGAAGAACTGCAACTGTTGATCAGTGGATTGTTACAGTGTTGATGACAGCATTGCAAATTAATTCTGAAATTAACTGAGGGGACATGAAGAGGTCCCACTGCTTATCTGAGAGAAGAAGGCAGAGTAGAAATTACCAGTGGAGCTGAGTGAACGCGCAGAACACATTTCGAAAATCCCGGCTGGTAATCCAGGTGGCTGGAACCCTCTCCATACCAGTGTTTGTCTAAGCGGACTTGGTGGCTGAGAGATACATGAAAAAGAGTTATGACTGAATGTTTTCAGTATTTTGTTATTTTAGAAATGATTTATTGAACTCATTGCATCTCAGAAGGGAGAATTAATAGGCTGCTATTTTCCTTCTGTTTCAAAATTAACCCGCTGTTTAACAAAACAGAAACCACTTTTGGTTTCTCCAGCATCTCTTTCCAGCTCTGAAACAGAGTTCTGTTGTTTTCACCTGAATGCATCTTCTGGTTCTCAGGGTTATTTTGGCTACGTGTGCAGAATGCCATGTACAGGAAAGCAGAGGTATCCCTCACCAGTGGCCATTAGCATATGCTTTTCCTAAGGTTCCGTGTACTTATTCTGAGCATGTGCCTTTTACAATGCAGAACACAAGAGACTTGTTTTGTAAGATTAATGAAGGTCACCAAAATTCTCAAAAGTATTCTGATAATTAAGGCTTTGTTTATCAAAAACAAGTTATATTAAGAGCAAAAAGATTCATGGTAATTATTCATAATCTTAACAATTCAAGTGTAGCCACCTCATTTGTGCATTTAATTCTTCTTGTTAATGTTTGCATAAATCTGCATAATTACTTGAGTTGCCTGTTGTAATTTTGACAGCTACTCAGTTCATGTGCACCAAAGTATATCAAAAGCTTGATGTGCTGAATATTTATAATTTTACGTATGTTCTTGGGATAATATTTTTTCAACAATATTTTTAGTTTTTATAAAATTGACACGGTATACTCAGAAACTTTGCCAAATGTAGCTGTCTAAAATAGAGAGCACACGAGGGAGGAGACATAACATTTAAAGGTATAGAACCCATGCAGGACAAAGTTTCCCTGAAGTCCAGATGAACTGAACCTCTCAAATCTCTCTCTCTAACAATCTCTCTCTCTCTCTCTCTCTCTCTCTCTCTCTCTCTCTCTCTTTCTCTCTCTCCCTCCTTCTTTCTCTCTATTCACCGCCCCCCCCTCAGTACCTTGTGCAAAAGCCTTCAGGAAGACAAGAAGTCCCCTCCACCCCTATCTTCCTGTAATTATTTTGCAGGATCTGGAGGAACCAACAACCAACTGCTCCCCTGTCATTCCCTCCTCTGGATAGCAGTAATAGTCTGATTAGTAAACAACCTAAGGAAAAACTCCTAAGCAAGCTCTCAAGTGTAGTCTTGAATTGTTACTTACATTCTGCAGGGAACAGGGAGGAGACCACCATCATTTTATTATGAAGTTGCTATGAGGAATGGGAGTGTTTGTCTGAAGGTTTTTAGCAGGTGGATTTTCCACATAATATAAGGTCCAAGACAGTACCAATCAGTGCGGTCACAGGGAAATTATAGCCGAGAGAGCGACCTATCAATAAGGTGATATGGTGCCTTTTCCACGTTCCTGGTGGGAAGAGATTTTTATGGATTGAGAAAATTGTAACCTATTCCAGATAAATGGTAGCAGGCATGATTTCAAAATGATACCAGATGTTGTGGTTGTTTGTAAATATCTTGGTGCTTGTGAAATATTGAGACATTTCACGCCCAGATCTTTGAGGAAATTTTATTGTTTTTGCTCAACTATACTTGGGGGAGTTTCATCAGTCAGAGTAGAGTAATTGATTGCACTGATACCAGAACTGCAGGAAGATACTAAAGCCTCCTCTCTGGAATTCTAACAGACAGTTTTCAAGTACCTCAAAGTTTCTGTTTTGCCTGAAATCACTGTGGCTTCATCAGATGCCTGGAAAGAAGGACTCGTCCTTTGGTTTTAATGGTGCTGAAGAAGCTAAGACTCTCCTCATTCATCCTGTGACATCTGCATACTGCCACCAAACAGGAGATATAATTCCCAGGAGTCCTTGGTAATCACTCATCCCACGATTATGCATGACCTGCAATGGGATTAGACATTCAGCAGTGTCCATTTGCCGAACACTAGTGTTTTTTTTAACCATTATACTTCTTCCAAAAATGATTTAAACTTATTAGCCTTCTAGAACTAAATAAAATGTCAATATGTGAGCTCTTATGATCACTAAAATGAGGAAGCCAGTGAATGAAAGGATAGCCTGAGGAGGCATGCTCACATATTAGAACTCAGCTCCTGTGAGATGTATATGAACTCGAAAAGCTTCCACATAAACACATTGCTCCAGCAAGCCGTCCAGTCTACCTTCTGTTTGCTTCTTATTTAAGTTTCTCTATGCATTGAGAGAATACTGAGGATATCAAATAAACTTACTATGGGATTATTTTGAAAAATGAAAAAAAAAAAAAAACACCCAGAGATTCTAAAGATAAAATATCAGATCCATTTGGTTTCCTAATAAGTATATGTTTGTGTCTGTATGTCTGGATATAGGTTGTGGGTGTGCTTATGTGTGAGGTCGCTTGTAGTGCAGCTTTGTGCTTCTGTATTTCCCTTTGATAAACACTTGGATGTAAGGGAAAATTTAAAAGGTAGCTGTGTACTCAGTGTGTGTTGCACACAGTAGGGAACAAACATAAAACCAGTGAAAAAGCCACAACATTGCAGCTATATGCATTAATTAAAAGAAGTTTGTTAAACTAAATTTGAAAAAAAAAAAAAAAAAAACTTCTTTAATTGTGTTTACCAAAAGCCTTTCTTCCTAATTTAAATAGCATAAACATCTGGACTAAAGCAATATTAGAATCATGGCAGTAGTCAAGCAAATCTTGTGGAAAATAATGAAATTAGATCCCTGGTGTTGTGACAGAGGAAGGGCAGGATACATCAGTTCGATGTTAATAAAATTTCCATGAATGACTGAATACAATTAAGAAATTGTCAGTTGCAGCAATGAACTTTTGTAGCTCATAGATGTTTGCATCATTTGATTATGCTGGCAATTTAAAATTGTTTGTTAGTGTCTGTGTTGGGATATTAATTATGACCTTTATTACAGCCCATATAGCAAGAAGCAAACTGTGTTGTGGCACTAAAGGAGCTGAGCTACTTAGAGCGGGGTCTGTGGGGTTGCGGGTACCAGAACCCTTTCAAAGTAGAAATGATTTTTAAAAGATGAATCGTTGGGCAACAACAGGGATGAGTAAGCCTTTTAATACAAGAATTTCTTTTTAATAGTGTTTTAACAGTTTTAATTGCTAACAACATCTGTAAAACTGGGAAAAAAACATTTTTAACTGTGACTCTAAGATAAGCATTCTCTGTTCAGGAAGAGAAAACAATTATTCATTGGTTAATTAGCTGTAAACAACTTTTAAAAGACACATCCATTATATATGTAATTATTTGAAAAAAATGGGCTTTAACGTTATTTGTACTAATGCATAATTATTAGTGCTTGCTAAAAGGATTAACAGTACTTAGATGACCACCATTATTGAAGAGGAACACAGTGAAGAAATGAGATTAGCATCAGCCAGGAATGTGTGATGATGAATTGGAGAATGGGTTTTCCTTTTGTTTCCCTCCTGTACTCTTTGGGAGGGTTCATGTGGAGTCACATTACATTTTCGAAGCACCGTCTTCTATGTGGCATTTTCTCATCTATATTGTTTCAATACAGAAAGAAAACACCTCAGTAGATAAGTGTATATTCCTAAGAATTAGACTGCTGCTGAAATGTATTTATTCATTTTTACCTTTGAGTGCTTTATTTTTTTCTTAAATGGACAGTGAATTAGAGTTTAAGCCAATGGTTATTTAAAGACTGAAGTTCTTATGTTAAGACCGTGAGCTCTTTAGTCTCATTTGTGCTCATCTTAGCCTCCTATTATGCTTATTACGTCAGTATATTGGACTTAGGTGATGTTCTCGCCATTGGCAGAGACCAAGTCCAATCAAACAGAACAAGTTTGGCCTTGCAGTATTAGCTGAGGAAGGCTACTGCTGATTTCCTTCTGGGGTTCATTGTTTTAGGCTAAAATAGAACACAGTGGACCGTTAATGTCTAATAGTCTGGATAATGGCTCTCTGTCTCCATCTTGTATGTACCCAGCTTCCTTTCTCTATTGCCTCTACTTACCTGTGCTGAGGTTATGAAGAGTCTAAATTGTCTATTTTATGCAGCAATGATATTTAGAGAGATTATTGTAGAGCCTGGGGCAAACTCAGGGCCTTTTGCTACTATATACTTTGATGACCTCATCTAGATGGTTCAAAGGTCAGTATAGAATTTCTTACTTAAGGTGGCTGGTTTGGTTCAACCCAAGAACCCTCCTTTAGAGAAAGCAGTGAAGTACTAGGCTCTCTCGTTTTAGGAGCCATGTTCCCCAGGCTGCAGTTCAAATTTCAGTGGTGGTGACCCATCTTCTGTATCTCTCCTGAAGCTACATATTTCAAGTGGGAAGGCCACAGTGATAGGTTTTGCTCGGAGCACCATTTAGACAAAAAAGCCCTTGCATATTCTCAGCAGTACAGCCTGTTAAGTCCTTGATCAGGTTTTAAGTTTTCTGCTCCGCACCAGGGAAGTCAGTATCCTTGTGAGTCACTTGGAATTGAAGAGCTGTAGTGTATTGAGCTTACCATTTCCATAGCATTTGGCACGAGGGGAGGGAAGATTTTGTCTTGAGTAGTGCCTGCTTGGATTGTCACACTGGCTGAAGGAGCTGAGCCTCAGAAGACCTTCATGTGGCATGCATTTAACTGGGAGTAGGTGCAAACACCAGTCAGTGTGCTGCGTTATTAGATTCTTACCTCTCAGTTGCTCTCCCACACCAAGTTCTGCCTGCACCCTGAAATTTTAAGAGCCAATATCAAGAAACTCACCTATACAACACATTCATGTCTTGTATATTTTTAAAATTTCAAATTCAAACCCAGCCCGTGGCCTTTGGCATAAATGTGGTGAGAAATGGAGGTCGTGCCTGTTATTTTTCTTTAGAGAGGGAAATTATTCCATTTTCAGGGATTTGTGAATTTAAGCGGAGATGATTACCTGGAACATTGGGTTTTGCAAATGGGAAGCCTTGTTGCTCAATTTACTAATTTATTTTGTGATCTGTGACTAAACTGAGTAAAAATGCAAATAGTACAAGGCCCTTTCTGTT
Organism: Mastomys natalensis; assembly: GCA_021653895.1. Taxonomy (NCBI): domain Eukaryota; kingdom Metazoa; phylum Chordata; class Mammalia; order Rodentia; family Muridae; genus Mastomys; species Mastomys natalensis. The sequence goes on along the minus strand of JAJTUV010000327.1, from coordinate 2,838,183 downwards.
TTATCACCGGATCAGTTTACTGATGGGAGGATCAGAGTCACTAAACACGAGACACTCACAATTCCTAAGTAGTCCAGCTTTAAAAGCAGCTAAAGTGAAGACTCTGGGAGATTGCTGTGATGCACAAGGGAGGTTTAAATGAGATCTACTTATTTATTTTAGGTTTAAAATGAAGAGTCTCCAGCTCAGTTTTATTGGCCATTGTGACAGCACAAACAGGTCTGCTCCCATCACATGCGACAATAAACTGTGTTGCTGAGAGGTGGCAAATTCACCCAAAAAGGAAAGCATTTGGCAGAGGCTGAGCGAATACTGCTGCAGCTTTTAGAGGGACTCTGTTAAATCCTTTGTCAACTGCTAGCTCTTCAAAGCTGAAAAATCACATTTTGATGCTTTTTTTTTTTTCTTTTCTTTTTTTCTTTTTGCTTTTGGTAAGGATCAGATCAGTATCCTTCAGTGTTTGTGATACTAAAATAATTCATGAAAATGCATTTCTTTCACAAGTATATATTAGTATATTCAAAGAAGTAAGCTCATCAAGGGAAAATCAGTAAGGATATTTACTGTGGTACGGTGCCTTGCTATGTATGTTTAGAAATTCTGGGGTGTTTGCCAAATAAAATTCTTATATGCTTTAATCAGTCTTCAACATGTGATTTCTTCTGAAATAGGAGAGGAAGTATGGAATTCTTAATGACCTTATATAGTTTGAAATACCTTTATGCTGAAAGAACAGAGCAGGAGCCATATTTCCAAGTGGGAAACCCGATCCCCAAAGGCTCAAAAGCCCAGATTTGTCATCTTACCCTTATGACATGAAAATATCTGATTGGCGTAACAGTTGATGTGTGTAGCATTTTCTCTTCCAAATGTGTTTTCTTTAAAAAATATTGACTCAGACTAAGCGATGCAGTTATTTTTGCAGTAGGTCAAAGGTGGGGTTGTATGAAGTTTACACAGGCAGGTCTACAATCCCTTACCCAGAACCCCTGGGGCAGATGTATTTCTGCATTCAGGAAATTTCTTTTAGAAAGGTAATATGGTACACACACTACAGATTATGCAATATTCCAGCTGGGTCTGGGCAGCACCCTATAATCAAACACATTCATGTTTCGGCATTGGAATGTATGAATATTCACACTGAGTGGGATAAATAAAGATTCAAAATAATCTTCTTGAAATTAGTTCAGGTCTGGTTTTGCTGCCACATGAGTTATGAAAAGCCTTTTAAAGCTTTTTGTTTTTAGAGTTGCAGATGGAAGACCGTGGGCCAGTACTTCTATACTTGCTCACCCCCTCCAGTTACCTTCGCTGACACAGCTTCTAAGTTTTATTTCATGTGGTCCAAAATGGGTTTCTGTAATCAAACAAACAAGGAAGGACAAGTAACTTGCTGATAAGCCCTTTCTTCTTTTGCAGAGCTGAGAATCAAACCCAGGAGCTCACACATGCTACACATGGGCGCTACCAATGAAGTATACTCCAGCCTCAGATATTCTTTTAATGTAAAATGTCAAGAAGTATTTTTGGTTAAAAAATATGAGCAAAACGTTGTGATGGGTGCCTGGAGGTGTGCTGGAGCAGTAAAATAGTCTGTGTCCTGGTAGAATAAATAGAGGAATCATGCAGATGAGGCATATAAGACAATCTCAGTTATGTTGGTCCCTTTCTTTCCAACAAAGCTTTTATTTATTTATTTATTTATTTATTTATTTATTTATTTTGGTTTTTCGAGACAGGGTTTCTCTGTGTAGCCCTAGCTGTCCTGGAACTCACTCTGTAGACCAGGCTGGCCTCGAACTCAGAAATCCACCTGCCTCTGCCTCCCATGTGCTGGGATTAAAGGTGTGCACCACCACTGCCCAGCTCCAACAAAGTTTCTTATCTTCCTTTTTCTCTCCCTTTTGGATGCACGTGTATGCACATATGTATCTCACATACTTATAGAATACCCGGACCATATAAATAAGTGCTAGATTCAAATAGTACATGCTCTCCATCAACAGTGGCGTGTAGGTTGCAAATCACCTGCTGAATCATATTGATTGGCAGTAGATGCTTTAGGTGTTATAATAAAGCTTCTCAGATAAGTGTGAGCTTAGCTGTAAGAGTCTCCTTATTGATCATGAACTTAAAACATGGTGGCTGGGGCCAATGGACAGGCTGTATATTTACTGTTCTTAAAGTCATAACCAGCTAGTGGAGATGATGTTGTGTTGAAGGTGTCATACAGTTATGATTATTTTTGTGATTATTATTCCTTAATTTAGTTCATGTTTTTGTAAAATGTAATGCCATGATGGTTGTTTTAAAAGTATGACTGATGGATAAAACTTAAAGAACCTCTGAATAATTGTGACCCATGTGCTTTTTATGCTATGTGCTACAATGCTATAATTTAAGCAAATCTGCAACAAAGCAATTCAGTGAAGTAAACTAGATTATGAGCACATTGATTATCATTTGAGGTTCTCTTCTGCATAATTTTTTTCATTTTCTTATGTTTTTGTATGAATTATAGAATGCACCAATGCTAAGTCAATTTGAGCAATCCCTGCAGTTGTTACCCTTTATACTGCCTTTTCTTGTGTTTAATTCTCTCCGCTCTACTGTTTTGGGGCCCTATTCACACGTGGTGTGTCAGAGCAGGATAGCTTCATGATTACCCTGTTTGTGTGGTTTGGTTTGGTTTTAGGAAAATTTGAATGTCTCTAGTCCCACCATGCGGGGCCTGTGTATTGATGTCAAGTCTTAGTCTACTGTCTGAAATGTGTAATTATCATGAACACAGGATGTTGGGAAGGACCACACTCCAATACAGTGGTTATATGATGTGGCTAGAGATATGACTGAGCTGACAAAGGCTAAACTCGGAATATAAACATCAACAGTTGCTAAGAGAAGTGTGCTTGTTTAGCTGTGGCAAGTGTTCATTAATAGTGGCAATCCGACACTTCATACAGCTTTCCTGTCTCTCTTAATTTCCAGCATTCTCATATTCGGGACTTTCTCTTTCCTTGGGAGTTTGACCTCTTTCCATAAGAATTGAGCTTTGTCACAGGCTTTCTTCCATCCTACCTGTAATATCTAGAGATTTTATTTTGTCTTTAAACTGCATTCTCAACTTTGAAAGCAAGAAATTATTTTAGTTATATAATTAATACCAGATTTTTCAGGTTCATAGTAACATTTTTTTTTTTTTTTTGGTAATGCAATGTTATATCATTAACAAATACTGAGCTGAATATTTTAAATGATTTCTGAAAAGTTCAGAGCTCCCTGCTGCTTGTGTGAAAGGTTAGGCCATCACATTTAAAATAAGACAAAATAGAATAATAGAGGAGCCACAGGCATCTTTTATTTCTCTGTCTTGGAGAAGCAGCAGCAGGGATGAAAGAGCTTAACTATAACACTGCCCTCCTGACCTGCCTTGTACCTCCTTGGGCATGAGAATGGACAATCCAAGGGACCTGAAAAACTGTGTTCATCCAAATTCTTTGAACATCAAACTGGGCAATCATATCTGTACTCAGGGGAGGCTGATTCATTGCTGGCCAAAAATGGCAATGCAGGCTACCAAATGAAATGGATTATAAAATTTGATTGGTATAAGAAATCCAAGTTAAAATGTCTCATCATGCATTTAGTACTGATCTGGGAAATAGTGATCAGACAGTGTAGAAACATAATTTATTCTTGCCAAAAAATAGAGTATTGACTTATATGCAGAGGAGTTTAAAGATGGAACAAAGCTATCATATTTATGTAGCTATCACTTTAACAATTGAACTTTATAATCATGGTAGCTGCATTATTTTTAGTTATGTTAAGTATATATTTTAAATTTAGGCTGACTTTGTGACACTATGTGCATATAAAACAAATAACTATGTTTTTTTTCTAAAATTCTAATGTTTATTTGAGAGTTTGAATTTATTTTTATTTATTTATTTTAAATCAAATCATAATTTTTACTTATTCACACAGGGATTATAAACACAAAAAGGCAGGATGTGGGGAAGGGGATGACACAGGAGAGTAGGTGTTCAGGGGGAGTACAGATATCTTTCAGAACAGGGTATCGGCTGGTTGAAGGTTCAGGGGACAGGTCACTATGACTCTGCTTATGATTCACTTGTCCTTATCTAAGTTGGTATTCGTCAAGGCTACATATTTACAAGGCCTATGACTACTCAGGCTGGTTAATTTCCACAAAAGCTGCCTGTTTACAATAGCTTATAGCCATCTGTTTCACAGAGACCCAAGACTTTGTGTTAGCATGCATGTATGTCAGGCCTATTGCTGATTTTAGGCCTACGGCTGATTTTAGGCCTTCAGTGTATGAGCAGGGCTGCCCCTGACATCTCCTCCCTTCTCTAAGTATAGAAGGGCCTTGGCGATTCTAATCTTGTGAAGACAGGGATAGAGGCCTGACCTCCAATAATTGAAGGGGACCTTGTAATGGTTCTGGTCCTCCTGTCGTTGTCCAGTGAGGCATGAGGGCCATACCCATCCCGATGTCTTTTTACTGGAGAGGGGATACTTTTGACATCAACCCCTGTGCACTCAGGCAATGAGTTCATGAAATTCTTAGGCAAATAGATGGAGCTGGAAAATATCATCCTGAGTGAGGTGACCCAATCGCAAAAGAACACACATGGTATGTACTCACATGGTTAGCCAAAAAGCTCACAAAACCTAAGACGCAATGCATAGACCACATGAAACTCAAGAAGAAGGAAGACCAAAGTGTGGGTGCTTTGGTCCTTTTTAGAAGGAGTATCAAAAGATTCAGCCAGAGCTCCCAGGGTCTAAAACTCCAGCCTGAGAACACAAAGGGAAGGACTCGTGGCTCCACCTGAATAGGTAATTGATGGTGGCCTTGTCAGGCATCAGTGGAAGTGGAGGGCCATAGTCCCGGAAAGTTTGGATTCCCTAGTGTTGGGGAATTCGAGAGCAGGGAGATGGGATTGGGAAGATGTTCGGAGCACACCCTCATAAAAATAACTATGTTTTATATGCTAATGAATAAAGCAAAGGGTATTGCATCTTAAGAGTTAGGAATGTGTTCCATTGGCCAAGCACCTAACTTATATAAAGACCCCAGGTTCAACTCCCCCAGCCCTGCAATAACAAAAGTGTATCTTAATGTCTCTTCTAATTTTGAATTTATTGGGTTATTTTGGAAATCTGCAAATCTATGGAACATACTGCCTCTGGGAGGAATTCATGAAGATTAAACATGACTTTTAGGACTATATCAAATAAAACAAAAATTTAGATTTAAACATTTACTTGGTTTAAGGCATATGCATTTTTAGATCTTTATACTATCTAAAAAAAAATGTAAGTCTTAAATGCATATAATTTCACTTAAGAATACACTCCATCCTGTCAATGCATTTTATTTTAATGGTTTGTGTGTGTGTGTGTGTGTGTGTGTGTGTGTGTGTGTCTGTATATGTATGTGTGTGCTGAGGTATATATGCATGTTGACTGTTTCAGATGAGTATGTTGGTGATGATAATTATATTTTCAGTACTTTCTATTTAAAGCTATGAAATCAAATCCTTCTGTGCATTGACTTGCATGAATATGTCAACATCCTGCCAATGCCACGTGCATGTGTCACTGTGTAGAGAGTGACCACGCCAGCGCTCAGGATCTGACTGTGCACTCCAGACACAGGGCCTGTGTGTAATCAAAGAGTCTACACGCTGTGTCTAAACTTTATTTGGAAGCTTGTCTCAGGGATATGCCTCTGACATGCCACAGTGGTTCACTAGGCTTGGGCACAGTAAGTTTGGCTATTGCTGGGACACAGAGGACTTATGCTTGTAGAACACTCCCCAGTCCAGTAGGCCAGAAAGCCTCAATGCACCTCTTCCCTCATGTGTATACTATGCTATGGTATGAAGACTAGCCCAGTTTCCCAGTAGGTATTACTTCTAAGATGGTCAAGACTAATTTTGTTATTCTTTTTTTTTTTTAAAGTTACTTGTTTTTGTCATGTACATAAGTCAAGTCAAGATTGTAAATTATGAAGCACTCCATAAAGTGTTTAATGAATTCATAACTAAATGGATGCTTTTTGAAACCGAGCAAGATTTGTAGATGAAATTCAATGATGATGTACAATGTCAATGACCATGAGTGGCTGGAGAATAAAAGATATATAAACTAGATGGTTTCCCTCTTGAAAGCTTAGTGTCTAGGCTGACTAAAACTAAAACTAACAGCAAGTAACCAGTACCTGTGTGAAACAAAGAGTACTACTCAGCTATTAAAAATAATGAGCTCATGAAATTCTTAGACAAATGGATGGAGCTAGAAAATATCATCCTGAGTGAGATGACCCAATCACAAAAGAACACGCATGGTATGCGCTCACTGATAAGCGGATATTAGCCCCCAAACACACAATACCTAAGATGCAACGCATAAACCTCATGAAACTCAAGAAGAAGGAGGAAGACCAAAGTGAGGGTGCTTTTGTCCTTTTTAGAACGAGTATCAAAAGATTCAACCAGAGCTCCCAGGATCTAAACCTTCAGCCTGAGAACAGACAGGGGCAAGCTGTCCTCTGAGAGGCTCTAACCAGCAGCTGACTCAGACAGATACAGACATCCAGAGCCAAACAGTGGATGGAGCTTGAGGACTCTTATAGAAGAATAGGGGAAGGATTGTGGGCCCTAAGGAGATAGGAACTGCACAGGAAGATCAACAGAGTAAACCAACCTGAACCCTTGGAGCTCTCAGAGACTGAATCACCAACCGTGGAGCATACCTAGTCTACACAGATCTACCTCCATGGGCTGGACCTAGGCCTCCCTGCACATATGTTGTAAATGTGCAGTTTGGTTTTCATGCAGGTCTCAAACATCTGGAGTGGGGGCTATCCCAAAACATGCAGCCTGTATATGGAGTATGGTCTTCTAGCTGGGTGCCTCATCTGGCCTCAATGGGAGAGGAAGCACCAAGCCTCTCAGAGACTTAAAGTGGCAGGGTGGGGGATACAGGAGGAGGGGGTACTCAGAAAACAAGAGATGGGAAGGATTGTGGGAGGGGGTGACTGGGACGGGTTATAAAGTGAATAAGCAAAAAAAAAAATAAAATTAAAAAAAAAAAAAAAAGAAAAGTGACTGGACACCAAAAGCTTTTTAATTTTTCTTCACATGTAACCAAAAGTACTCACAAATGGACAAACAGCTTTATCTGTACAGATGTGGGGCATGGTTAGGTTTCATGATTTTCTAAGCAAATCAGATCTCTCTTCTTGCTCGAGTTTAAGTGGTTGTAGTATTCTGGTTAGCGATGTAGATGTATGAACCCTGATTCTGTTAACAATCTACCTTTCATATTCAAAGTCATACCTCAGATTTAGTAATATCTAGGAAGGAACTGGTGACAAACATGGAATCTCAAATCTTACCTAACCTTTAGTGGGTGACCCTCATGTTATGTGTATTTAAAATGCAATTGACAGAATCCTATGCTTAGACTATTGACTGACATGTCACCAGACAAAATTAATACTAAGTGAAAATTTCAAAGAAAAAATATTATTTATTCATAATTGATGTTCTCAGCCTACAATTCCTACCTTGTTTCTGGAAATTTTCATGGCTTTAGTTATCTTTTTTTTTTTAATTTATTGCACACTTTAATCATTGCGTTTTCAAAGTGCTGGATTGAGATAAATGACTTTTATTTACATTATACTTATTGGTACTGGAGGTTCTCAGCCGAGCTATTAAGCAGAAAAATCCAAGCTCCAGTGGTCTGTGCTACCTCAAAATTAATTAAGCAAGAATCTTGGGGGTTTAAGTTCCAGGTACTGATCATTCTAGAAGTCTCTTTAGCTAATTCTAAACCTTCATTGAGGTTTGAGAAACCACTGGTCATACCAGAAAGGCATAAGAGTTTAAAGCCATTACTGACAGTCCCAATAGGATCTATAAGTTCCCTGCAGGTTTGTACCTAACCTGCTTCCTAAATTAATTTCAGGCCAACAACAGTAAATAAAATATTATATATTATATATATATAATATATATATATATATATTTATATCTTGTCTTAAGTTTTATCTAACGAAGTCATTGACATATGCTGAATTCAAACCAGAGGACTTTACCCAGACATAGTTGATTTGGCCCGAAGTTCATTAGTCCATTATAAGTGCTGTTTATGAACACCTAAGTAGGCGTTTCCTAGAATTATGCACAGGAATTTGGTTTGACATCCAGATATTATGTATGTGAAACCACAGGGCAGGCAAATATGCAATACACATATACACATATACACATGTGCATGTATGTATGTATTTGTTTCTGTTCCTTGAGTGGAAGAATTAGCCTTCTAGATTGTAGGTTGGTGTTAGACGCTCTAAAATTGAGGATAAAAAACTTGCACTTCCTCTGTTGTCTGCTTCTGCTTGAAAATTCCATCACTTTTATTGTGCAGACATCTAAAAAACAAAATCAGGTAAGACTTATTTCTGCTCTCTCCTCCACCCCACATTTTTTAATGTGCATAATCCTGGGATAAATACTCGTGAGTAAGAAAATTTAAGTGACTACCCTGACATTCTCAAATAATTTATACCATAGTCAGACAGTCAAATTGTGCTGATTGTATTTCTTCAAAGAAAGAAAGAGTGTGGGAGAGAGCAGGGAGGAAGTGTGGCCCGGAGACGAGAGTAAATCACAAAAGTGATCTCAAGTGAGCAGAGATAGATTTCTGGAATACAGTGTGCAATGAAACCACTGACCTCTGATACATGGGTTCATGTCTTTTTCTACAGAAACAGATGGGTAATAGCGTAATGCTGAAATCATGCTCGACATAATATGGACCTAGTGATTGCAGACCTGATTGCTTGCCATATGGTTGCTGAAGGGTTGAAGAGAAAATGGGATGATATGCAAACCTTTAAAAGCAACATTTTTATTGAATGGCCATTACATTAAAAGCCAAACTCTGCAAATGAAGGCAAGAACTGCAGTGAATAACGATGACATCACAAAGCAGTAAAGGCAACGGGGGATTGTATGTATTTTGCTGTACATATGGAAACTACAAGCACACTACTTATTTTTGTTACTTTCCCTGATGTTGTGATGGGTATGAGGGGGTAAGGTAGTGGCACAGAAATGCCTGTAGTGTAGAAATTGTGTGTGTGTGTGTGTGTGTGTGTGTGTGTGTGTGTGCGCGCGGCGTGCGTGTTGGGTGGTGGGGGACTGCTGCATTCACTAGGTCAGAGAGACAAGACCATATTTGTTCCAAAGGAAAGATTTGACTCAGAGGCTCCGTCTGGAATGTGAGGAACTTTCCTGATGTTGGGTATCTCAGCAAGAGACTGATGGGGAAAACCTGCCTGAGAGTTGAGTGTGAAAGGGATGGAAGGCATTTGAGCTTTGTATTTTCTCACACAGACTTTAGACTTGCTCTTTCCGTCTGGGAGCAGGTGTGTCGGATAAGGTAGAAGCCATTTCCCAGAGCGCATCACAGTTGAATTGAGCAGCTGTGTTGTTTCCTATAGTTTTGTTTTCAGCATGTTATGGGAGGAGAGATAGGATTTCTTCTTTTAAATATTTTTATTAGCTTGCTTCAAATTTGCATACACCTCATTTCCTATCTCTTTAATGAACATCTTTCAATCGTGCAAAAATCTTAAGGGTTTGTGCTCAGAAATGGACTCAAATACATTAAGCTAAACCTACTTAGAGTGTATGGAGGGTAATGAGGTGAGAGGCAAAAATTCAGTCCTTCCGTGAGGAATCTGAAATATCTAATTTTATTTTAGCATGTAAGAGCTACCGATTAAGACCAAATATTCAAACTTAATATGTATTATGATCATAGCAAATCTACGGGGACTTGGGGAATCTATATTCCCTTGTGCCTTCCTTTGAAGGTCCATTCTTCAAGGCACTATTTGTATATAAAATCCACCCAACGCATTTTACTGTGAATTCATTTCCTCATTAAATACTATGTTCTCTTTAAATTTCTAAGTATTAACCAGTAAGATGACCCAATGCCTGTGTTGCTTGCTTCTATTTTCTTTATGTCCTATTTCTCCTCAGCAAATCTATTGCTTCGATTCATATTCCTAGAAGCAGAGATGTTCCCCGAGAGCTTTAAAGAGGAATCAAATTCTGCTGACAGGAGCTTGGGCCTCTTATAAACATTGGAGTTGCCCATTGCTAATAAAAGTTTATGTGGAGGAAAAGCTTGACTCTGGTTAATATGACATGTGTGGGTATTGTTTCACTTATCTTGATTTTTGTCCCCAATTGTTAAAGATACTTCAGAATCAAGCTTGAAGTTGGAAGTCCATCTACCCACAGGCTTTGTTATTAATAGCTTAATTCAGGGATTCACAGGTTTTCTGATCCAAGTCAATCTCAATGGTAGTATACTTTTCATCCCTGATAATTTCTAGATTATCTAGTTAAGATCTACATCCTATACTGCATGCTTTGGTTTGGAAGGAATACTTGTACATCTCTGAAATCCCATTTGTTTTGCTCAGAGAGTAGAGATTAAGACAGTGGTGTTCAAAGAGCTTTAGACTACTTAAAGGAACTCCCAGCATTGTTAGGCCATTTTATCAGTCCTTCTTACCCTTCTTACTTCTGCTGCCTAAAGGCATACAGCAAGTGTAGTATAGTATTTAAGACATCTTATGCATAGCCAGAGTTCTCTTTTTCTTCCCCGTGATGAGAAACATTTTCTTCTTGCCTAGAAAGCTAATTTCTATACAGCTTGACTAGTGGCATATCTCCTGTGTGGCAGAAATAAGTTTTGCATAACTTTTAAGCACCCAGGCTGACCTATTTAACAGACACTCAGTAGTACAGTGCTACATAATGTATTTAGGTCAAGCACTTTGTCTAAGCTACTCATCACTCTTGGACTAGTCTTGCTGTCTGTGAAAACCTCAGGTCTTCCTAGACCTAGGTTAGATATGGATATACTGGCCAAGGCATGTTGCCTGATATCAAAATGTAATAAACCTTATATAACATAATTATCATGCCGCCCAATGATAATGCAAGGTTAAAAAGGCACTAAGGTTTTGATGAAGTATCTGCCTCACTGATTTTCCTCTGAAGAATCACAGTGGCAGTGTAAGCAGTCACAATGACTAAAAGAGTTCGTGGAGTTAAAAATGCTTCCAAATGTCTGTGCTATTTGGAACATTTTCCGAAGATTAAAGAAAATGTCAGCTTGCTATCATTTTGGGGGTAAATTTTTGCTTGGGAAGTTGAATGATTAAGTCTTGACACCCTCTCAACCATTAGATTATTTTTTCCTTTTCCTAGCAGATTTGTTAGAGAGATAGATAGATAGATAGATAGATAGATAGATAGATAGAACTAAATACAAGCTATATCATTATCCTAATGTATTTGAAATGAACCCCCAAGAAGTCTCAGAACGATAGCTCATTGCTTCTGAGATTCTTAAATTGGAAATGTGAATTTGTTATAAAATTTAAAACTATTTTAAAGAAGTATATAGCAATATTTACCAAAGTATACTTTATCCTTAAATGAGAACACTTTTTTTTTCCCAAAGAAATAGCACTAATAATAGCCTCTTTTTTGGTCATTGTACTTATGACCATGTTCCTCCTCCAAGATCTAAAACAACTGCTTAAGCTTTAGAACAACTTGTATTTGGAGGGATGAGGAAAATACTTCTAACATAATCCATTAGCTTTGGTATGTGATATACTATTATTCCCATTTTATTGCCTATAAAACTAAGATCTTTTACCAAGAGCACATCTACAGAAGATGTCTCTGGGTGAGAAATCTGCTCTTCTGCCTCCCTCCAGCAGGGATGCCTTGCTTCAGCACCAGGCTGTAAAATCAGTGGCTCTCAACCCTGGCAGTGAGTAACAGTCACCTGGGGAGCTCTTGAAACAACACCAGTGCTGGCCCCACCCCAGTCCATTAAGTCAGGATCTCTGGGGATGAGGCCTGGACAAGGATGGCTTCTGAAAAGCTCTCCAGCTGATTTTAATTGGGTAGCCTGAGATGAGAGCACTATTTTAAATTAAACAATATCTACATTCATCCAGATTCTAAAGCAATAGGTTTTCCAGCACAAACTGTGCTCGATGCAAATTGTCAAAAGAAAGTTGAGTGTATTCATATTATAAAATTCCTGTGGAAACTCCCTTACTTAGAGAAGGAGCACCTGAGTAAGCCCTGAGGGGGCGAGCTCTGGCACTGGGTGACTGATGTGACAGCAACGACCCTCAGTGTCTTCCTTCTGTCCCTGCTAAGAACTATGGTAAGGAAGAGAAATGTGCAGAGCTCTGGGCCTGCTCACCCACTCTGTTCCTCCAGCATCAGCTCTTTCATGGACCAGTGAGTAAGTGGGTATAAAAATTCAATTCAAATAGAACATGTCTGATACATGGACGGCCTGATATAATTGTCAGCCATAGTTCTTGCTTTAGGCCAGAAAGCAAAGCACTCAATTCTTTAGTCAACATTTTTGTTTATATCGTTGAAAAAGACACATTAAAATGAGTATTAGAGATACATGTGCATCAAAAGACCAAGTGTCTGTGGCCTTTTAGCCACTTGCTATTGGATTGTGTGTTCTTTGCTAGCAGAGTCTTTGACTATTTTTTCCTAGATGCTAACATACCAAGCTAAGTTGTTATAGTGCATATAACTGTCTCACCAGTGGGCCAGTGCAAGAGCTTGCCTCCAGGACAGAGGCTGTGGCCGTGAGCAGCTGAGCAGCCTCACTGTGAGGAGTAGAGTGTGCCTCACAAGTCCCCTGTCCCTTCATGTGCCTCTGGCTTTATAAAACAAAAGTTTTATACTTGCATTTGCATATCGTCCAGACTGAATGTATAGAGTTACACTCTCTATTTTTTCTGTATGATTGTTTTGTTATTTTAAATATTTGAAAATAGGTTTTATCAATTATAACTGCAGTTTATTGTTCGGATATCTGGTTTAACCAGGTAATTTATCCCCTTTTATTTTTCTTGATCTTGTTCCATTATTAGATTTTGTGTGTGTGTTCATGTGTGCACATATGTATGTGTATTTATTTGCACAAACATTATTGCCAAGATTTCTAAATGTCCTGGTTTGATTGGTTACTTTCCCTCAGGTAACTGGGGAATGGACCCTGGGTCTCATGAGTACTATGAGAGTGGCTACCATTGAACCCAATAAATAATAAATTTATTAATTTAAAGAAAGCATCTACATATTTTTCTTAAAGAAATTTACTTTTCTTTACAGTTACAAATTTCTACAAGTAAAACTCCATTAATCATTTAGATAAATTATAATGTTCTCTCTTCTCTCTCTCTCTCTCTCTCTCTCTCTCTCTCTCTCTCTCTTCATGTATGTGTTTGTATGTGTATGTGTGTATATATGTGTGTGTGCCTGTGTGTTTATTGTATTATATCCATGGAGAGTAAAGTCTGACCTCATGTTTGCTAAGTACATACTTTACCACCAAGCTACATTTATCTTCTTCCCTTTATTATCTTTAAATGAAATAGATAATATACATTTAAATGAAATAGGCAGTGCACACTTTGAGGGACATCCTGAAACACTTTCTCTACATGTGACTTGGTTTTTTCATCTCTGTAATGGCGATAATGACCCTGTCTGAGACTCTGTATATTAGTGACACTACTGCTTTTAACCTTGCTCCCTTGAAATTCAGCCCCCACCACCTGCACTGCTCTGAGTGGAGGTAAAGCCTTCCTCGTGGACCCTTTGCTGCACACCCAGGGCTGTATCTATGAGTCTTCATTTTGATTAACTGTCTTCCTTAGGAAGTGGGAGGCAGAGAGGAGCAGCTCAACTCTCTTTGAAGTGTGTGCTAAATGATTCACAACACTGTGAATGAATCAATTTCTGCAAGCATTCCCAACCTTTTAAATATGTGCTCTGCCAAATCTTTGTTGGATTATATTCAAATTAAAAAAAAAAAAAAGCAGGACCTTTCCACATGCCACTTCTCTCCAAAAAATCCCCCACATGTGCAGCCATTGTGATGTAATGGCATCGTGCTTACCCAGAGTTGTGTTCTGGGGAGACAGTGAGTATTAAAGTATTAATAAATTATAATTTAAATATGTTATATCCTGTTTCATTCATTTTATCTTTGCTGTTACTGTTAAATTTACCTCAGGACTCCCCCATTGCTAGTTTTTAAGAAACCAATAGAAAGAAATGAACTGAGTTTTGGCTCCCTCCATTTAAGGGAAAATTGTGTATCTCTGTGAAGGGGATCACCTCACGCAGGAGAGAGAGAAAATGTTATTTTTTTTCCTTAGTAATTCTGTATATAGCTTCCAGGGAAAGTGAGATGTAATAAATTTTATTATACTCAGTTAACTATGTACTTAGCCAGTTACTTGATTTTAAAATGAATCCTTGTAATTGATGGTCTAGGAACCAATTCTGATCATCGAATGATGAGCCCATGTGAGAGCCAGTAGCTGCGGAAAGGGAGATGCTGCTTTATTTCCAGGGCAGTAACCTACATTCGGAGGCTGAACTTTATTCTGGCGCTTTTTCCATGTGAGAGGAGTTCATCTTTAGAAGAATTTTTCCAGCATTCATTGTATCTAATTTGGAACAGTCAAACCTACAGTACCTCAAAGGTAAAATCCCAAGGTCAGATTCCTTATCAACACCCACTTTGCTTTCCACCAAAGGAATCTGATTTTCCATTTATGATTTCAGCTTTCCTTATTTTACACGACTAAGATCCAGTCGTTCAATCCCCCAAAAAAGGCAGTTGGAAAAAGCTAGTTTCGTCAGAGCTCTTTCAAGGTCAGCCCTGCTGCACCTAGATCAGAGTCTACCATAAAACTTTAGTCAGACAATGTTCTCACCTGTCTCAGAGCGAATCCAAAAGGACAGAGGCCAAGTCAGGGAATCTGTGCCAAGCTCGCCAAACTTGCAAAAGGTTAGGACTATTGCTCTGCTAAGGATTCTTTGAGCTATGTTTTCTCAATCTGAGTCAAGTGGAGCATCTGCTGGATTCATGAATTCATTACTGAACTTACACAGATGCGCTTCCATGAGTGCTGGTGGTTCAAAAGGACCATCGTACTGAGGAAGCAGAGCAGTCAGAGGTCCAGCTGATCCCTGCTGAGCCCACAGAGGAGCTTTCTAGTATCCCATTTTCTTATCTCAGTGTGTCCGTTTCTCTCTCCTCGGTGGAGGAACACGCCCTAGCTAAGGCATTATCTACAGAAAGGAGCCATCTAGGATTCAATAGTCAATGTGTAGCTACCTCTCTTGTGGGTGTCGACCCATAGGGATCAGGATGCTGAGTCAGAGGACTTCCACTGAAGGCCCATTCTTCTCTCTCTCTCTCTCTTCTCTGTCTCTCTCTCTCTCTCTCTCTCCTCTCTCTCTCCTCCCCCTCTCTCTCTCTCTCCTCAAAATTAGGAAACTATTTATAAACCACCTCACTATGCAGAGGCACATCGGAGCTTATCCAATGCATGTTTCGTTTTTCCTGTTCTCTCCTTATTCTTATTCCATTTCCTGATGAGTCACACACGCACACACACACACACACACCTTCCACACATGCTGTACAAGTTCCTTTTGTTTGTATCTCTGTGGGTGACTTCTGGATCATTTCCTCATGTTCAGTATTACTTTATGATTTGAAGTTAGTTAACAAAACTGTGAATTCACCACTCGGATATGCTTAAGTACTGCTTAACCTCTCAGAATTGTGATTTCTTCACATGTAGAAGGAGCTGTTGAGATGATGAATATGTGTTACATAGCCTAAGTATGGGACTGAGGGGATGATACTGTATCCAAGAGCCCTTGCTGCACAAACATGGGAAGCCCAATCCAGGTCCCAGAATCCATGTAAAAGGCTAGGCATGGTCATGATACCTGCAACCGGAGGCAGGAGGCTCACTGGGGCTTGCTGGCTAGCAGCCTAGCTCCAGGGTCACAAAGAAACCCTTTGCAGAGAAATAAACTGGGAAGGGAAGTGACAAAGTAGGACTAATAGCATCCTCCTCTTCCTTTCTTGTCCACATGCACTCACACACATATCCATGCATACTCTGCATACAGATACCACATCCTCCCTTTCTCCCTCCCTCTCCCTCTCTCTTTCCTCCCCCCACCCCATCTCTCTCTCTCAGTGACTTTATAACTTTAGGATTTTTCTATTATTACTAGGATATCTAATTAGGACATTGACCAAGATTAGTGGGTCCAAGATAAATGGCATTGTCCTTGAAAATTCTCTTGTTATGCTCTTAGAAAAACTAAGATATATATTTTTTTAATATATCCCATCATGCCCAAGTGTATTTATAGACAGAACTTCTTAGCTAGTCTGGCTTTCATGACTTCACTTTATGTGCAGGGCTTGTACAAGTGGCTGTTGTACACTGGCCAAGAGGATTCACTTTTTATCACAAGGCGGAAAACCCCTTTTAATGTAGCTCTGTCTTGAGGGATCTGTTTTCTGCTCCTGGTTAAATACCAGGGACACAGAAGGTGACGTGGATGAATTGAAGACTCTGAGATGAGTAGTTCAAGACTGTTTCAAAGACTGAAACTTGATTTGTGATGAAAAAGACAAGTGGTCCATTTCACAATAAAGTCAGCTCACTTGTTTTTTTTTTTTTTTTCTCTTTATCTCTTACCCATAATCTTTAATACAGATGTGGGTGGGAAAGAGTGTGCAAGACAGAGAATGCTGACTGTTCCTCATTCTTTCTCCTATTGGCATTTGTCACCTTTTCAAGTAGTTGTTGGTTTTTATGTGTTTCTTAGCTGAAAGTTAGGGGGTAGGAAAGAGATATTTGGAATGTCATACACAGGGACATATTGCTGTCAAACATATTATTGAAGCTTGGAAAAATGAAATTGAAAGAAAGAACACCTGCTACTTTAACTCATTTAAAAAAAAAACCATAATGTTCTTTACTTGGTGACTGGAAATATTGTTTTCAGAGGAGAGAAAGTGTTAATCTAGATGGGAGAAAATGTAATGATTCACTATGCAATGATATGAAGTAAGACTGTTTTAAATTGCTATTTCATTGCATGAGAGGTGGGCACTTTGTATGAAAGCGGTTTTGCTCATCAGGTGGTGAGTATTGCTCTCAAATTGCAGAAAAGAGTAAAATCAGCTAGTCACTGATGATTTTTTTATTGACATCTTTAGCTTGTCTTCATGCCAGTAATTAAATTGCTAATTATGTGTTACTGTTACAGTGGTCATGCCTTATTACATAATTGCTTCAAGTTTAGCTCAAATCACCAACAATATTTATCTAACCTTTTTGTGCATTAGATAAATTTTAACATATAAAAGCTTTAGAATGACTTCATTGACTCTGTTTTGATTAGCAAAATCAAAGGAATTGTAACCTTTCTTTTTCTGTATGTGGAGATTTGGTCATGTTTTCAATGAGATTTCTGATAATTATTAATTTGAGCAATAGCAATCATTTGAAATAAAAGGAGACAATACAAAGGAAACTTTTTTAAACACATGTTCTCTTCTAGAAAGTAAAATGATCTTTCCTGAGGTCACTGGAAATATGAAATTAATAATTTGATCGTTAATAGATGTTTGTCTTTGACTAAGTTTCGGTAACTTAGTCACAAAAGCTCTGTCTTCTCTTGGATCACAGGCACAATTTTGTCAGTGTTTCAGTGTATTTCATATTTTTTTCTTATTTGTTTATTTTACACAAACCATAAGAGACATTTTTCTCAGTGAAGATTGCCTCTTTATTTTATTTGAAATATTTGTATATTTATTTCATTAAATGAGATAATGCTTTTTCTTATTAACATAATTTCCAGTACATTAAACATATTTCTCCACAGACAGAAGAGAGGAATCAAATTAAATGACAACTAAATCACTTGCAGCAATTTCAACTGTTAAAAGAAATAACTGTCTGTGTTTTCTTTGTGATCACAAGATGTGCTGTAAAGGGAAATGAAATCCTAAAGAAAGAGGAGAAAACATAAAGAAATAATGACTGACTTATTGCAGCAATACCACTGAGAGAAGAAAAATTCACTACAAATAAAAGGAAAATAATATAGTGGATTTGAAAGTTACCAAAATTCATTTCTTATTGATGAGTTCCCTGGAAGCTTAATGCTAAGTAAACTGATGAAAAAAAAAAAATCAATGCAGTAACCCATGAAAGATGAGAGTTGAAATAAATACTTTGCGTATGGAGGGCCATTATTCTAAATGTCTAATTTTTTAATAATTCATGCCTTTCTGTTTATAAAAAAAAGAGGAATTATTGCTTGGCAGACTCAAAGGCATGTAAAGAGCTTCTGCTAAAATCCCACACTTAGTAATAAGCACAAATGATAAGAGTGACCTTCTGATTCTAGTGTCATGGCCGGCCTACGTGTGGGTGTGTCAGGGCAAGGTGAGTGACTGAGTGCCAGTGCATTTCGTGTAGGATTTCGACTTTATGTAGCACAAATTGTTTTCTAAAATGATGACATTTAGATAATAGAAAGAAGAAAACTCAGAGCATATGCACGTGTGTGTGTGTGTGTGTGTGTGTGTGTGTATCAAGATTTTCAGTGTTCTGGAGGATAGTGATGCTTTCTTAGGAAGATTAACGCAGATACGTGCATGCAGAGTGGGTATTTGTGGCAGTGTTTGTGTGGTAAGTTTCATACTGCTCTAGTAGTGTGTTCAAATCAGAGCATAGGCCTATCTGGTTCTTAATATTTACAGATGGGATACTCCACTTCTCTTTCTCTTTAACACATCTTAAAAATACATAGCTGGTTAATCTAATCGATTACTCAGGTGCTGCGGATTCTGTAAAGAACTAATCCCATCCACTTTTCCTAAATTGCTTCTGAGTGAATCAACCATCCTCCATAATTGATCTGTAGACATCCCCTCTCAAGCATAGTCTGTCTTTCTCCTCCCCAGTTTGCTGCAAACTCTCAGCCCTCTCCTCACTTTCCTTGCTTTTCTCCCAGACACTTCCACGTCAACATGCTAACATGTCTTTCCCCGTGGCTTCTGACTCATCTCTATCGTCTTCTGTCCCATTCTACTGTTCACTTCTTACCCTGACCCACTGGAAATTAAAAAATTCTAAATTCTGATATGATTTCTTCTTTTGAATTACAGACATATGAGATGATTGCCCACCTTAGAACATCTAACTGCCACTCCAGAATGAGATGAGTAAGGTAAGAATTGTCATTTCCCTGACGTGTACAGTCCCATTTATTCTAAAGGTTTATAGCTTCCCACACAGGACCAACTTTGAGACCAACTCTCAGACTGCTTTTGTCTCATATGGGACCTTATAAGGGTGTGTGGGAATGCAAGGCAAGAGACTTTGTGAGTCAGAGAAGCCCCAAGTTGGGGAGTCAATGGCAACATTCAGAAATCCCTTCCTGTGCTCACCTTGGAAATACTTCCTCTGAGTTTCATTGAGGTTGCAGAGAATAAGGCAAAAGTGCAGGCCACATGCAAGAGATTTTGAATTATGCATAAAGCTAATAATACCCCAGCATGCAAGCTATGTCAACAAATAACTAGGCTGGCAGGAGGAAGGTATTCACCTCCCCAGAGCAGGGGTACCACACAGGGAAAGGAGGGAAGGGTGAAGGGTCTCATAGCCTTCTGGCTTCCTTTGATGAAGAAGAGCTAAGAGTAAGTTAATATTGAAAGTATTGTCTAATGTCTATTTGCTCTTACAATAAGTTAGCTGCTCTCTCTCCAGTGGGTTTCCTGTCTGTGCAAGTTTGAGCTTGTGGTAGAGTTAGCCCTTCCTTGTATGAAGTCTTATGGAAAGGAATTCTATCTAGGAAGGAGATTCTTTTGATAGGTCCCATCAAAGACTTCTTTAAAAAGTTTCCATGATGAAATTTTGGAATGTCCTTATGAATGTTAATAGGGAGCTCAAATTTTCATTTTATTTTGAATCTTTAAGTGATTAATATGTAGTAGCAAAGCAGAAGGTAGGCCAGTTGAAGGAGCAGAAGGATTAAAAGGTTTAAAATGACATCCCCAGAACAAGGTACAGCTGGGGAGAACTGACTCTTTAATCTTTCCAATGCTTTTCCTACTTTAGTAAAATTCATTGATGAATTTTGTTATTTTATATTATGTATCCTGAAGAGTGAAGTGTGTGCCTATAACACACACACACACACACACACACACACACACACACACACACACACACACCTCTTTAACAATATCATGCAAACGTTGCACAGTATTGGGGTAATGCTAGTAGAAGGACAACTGTACTTGACCTATGTGTTCTCTCTCCTCCACAGGAAAGGGCGGCCATTTGCATTTTATCATTTTCCAAGTTTTAGACACAATTTGTTGCCTCTGGTTCTGCACCCTGAAGCATTTCCATAGGCAGTGAAGGAGTATGAGGTTCTTTCAATCTCTCATATGCACACATACGTCAACAGATTAAAGATGTTTCTGTGAAAACACCTTCTCCTCAGAGAGTCATATCAAGCAGTGTTTAAATTAAATAATTTGCATGGCATGGGGAATAAGGCTTTTGTAGCAGTGTGTGGAGGTTATCTTCTCTTGGGAAATTCTTGCCATTTAGTACAATCTGGTGCATGCCAATGAGACACAGGCATGTATGCATTCAGGAAGATGGATTTTATTTTACATCTAAATTCATTTACTTCTTTGTAACATCTTCCATTCTTTATTTGTGTCATGGGGGGAACAGGAGTAACTACTTGTGAAATGTTGAGGCCTTCAAGACCCAAGTACCAGTAGGGAAATGCCTTGAGTCGTTAGGCAGGAGGGAGGTTGGTACCTTCTGACATAAAGCCAGGTACCATACAGCTCCTTCAGTGGGTATAGCTTGATCACAAGGATGTTCAAGCTTGGGCCCCTGTTTGGTTTTGTTCCCAGCCCATTGCCTGGTGACGAATGAGGAGCCATTACTGTGGTGAGAGGGTAAGCCACAGGAAGCTAAGTTAGTTGATTCTTTTCCTACTTGTTCTGGCCAACCAGTATCTAATTTGAGTTGGATACTAATAAGAGGGTTTCTACTGTGAATACTAAACCATGTCCCCAGCTAACACATTCCTCCATAGTCTGATGTAGACTTATCCTCATCAATGGAGAAAACACAGCTGGACATAGTAAGGACCGTGAATGAAATGCCAAGGAGACAGAAGTTGGGGGTTGTGGGTAAAGGAGAGAAAAAAAGAAGAGCTCACCTAGTACAGAAAAGTTTTAAAGGTCCTGCTTTTGAAAACTTGCATAAAACTGGAGTGAAGAGAGTTCTTTTCCTTGGAGTTCTAGGTTAGTTTTAGCCTCTTCATTTACTCATTTATCCCTTATTTAAAAGAAAGATCAGGAAAGACTCATAGCAGGGACAGCAACTCTGAGTTGCTTCCTATCCCACTGGCAGGCATGCTACTTTGGTGAATTTCAGCTGACATAAGAAGATGCTACAGATCCAGTGGCATAAGGGACAGACTGATTTCTGCTTGCTTTCAGAGCATGTAAATCTGGTGTCACATGTTGCCAGTATTTGTTTCTCCCAAAGCCTGTGCCTTTGCCATGCAGGTAGCTAACTTTTCCCCATGTGTAAATGTCTGCGTTGGATAAGCACGGCCCTCATACCATAAGAAGAGCCATCCTGACGTTCTTAGCTTTAGGATGATCTTATCTTCAACTACAGATTCATTCTGCAATTCTAGTGCCTCAGATGAAGAGTTATGATTGGAGAGAGTACACCATTCAGCCTGCAACAAACTGACCAGCAGAATAGTTGTCAGGACAGTGATTATTTTTTCTCAGTTAGTTATTACTAGCTTAATTAGAGATTTACTCAGTCTTCATATTCGCTGAGTATTTATTAGTAACTAAAATATGCTAGTATTCGGTTTTAATGTCTTAAAATGTAGGATCTAGAAAGAGATTAAAACTTATTTACGAAAACAAACAAATGTTACCTGATTTTTTTTTGTTGTTGTTTTTGTTTTTGAAGTTTTTTTTCACTGTTAGAATAGCCTAGCATAGTCTTTAATTATGAGCCAGCTGTACTGCATGACAACTGCCCTAAGTTCTTCGCCACATTGTGTGCCTGACTCCCAGCCTTCCCTATATATCTTGGATAATGGAATACCAATGGCTTACTGAGGGTATTAATTGAGATAATACATCTAAATGCTGAACATGGTACCTAGCTCATAGTTATTGCTCAATAAACATGAATCAAATATTCATGATAACCATAGACATTTATATTACATTGTATCATGGTGCTGGATAAACTGTAACACCTTTCTAGGGTTTCCTTTGCTTACAAGACTATTTGCTGAAGTAAAAGTAAGTTATTTCTTTGTTGTTTGAGTCAACCTTGGTAGAGACTTTGATTCACAAGCCACAGACATTGTAGCAACAACCTTTCATATTTTCTTTTGTTTCCTTCAATACAAATTTTATGCTGTGAAAGAGAGAAAGGGCTTAGAAGGACTCTGAAGAAGAGTTGCTTGGATCCTCTGATAGAATCCCATATAAGAACCCTTGTGATTCTTGTATGGAGTATCAAGCTCAGGCTGCACTATAGTACAGCAGGGAATCTGTATGTCTTGTTTGCAACAGGAATAGTCAGTAGCATCGTCTACATTTCCTGGAGACAGTACTTCACCTTCTGAATCTGGAAGGCCCAGATACACAATTCAGTCTCTGTGCTGGACTGTCCCAACTGTGGAAACGCCATTTAAAATGCTTTGCAATGAGTCGAACTCAGTCTTTGATTAGGCAAAGCATTGCCATTAGCCTCACAAAGCTGTGTGCATCGGAACCACTCATCAGTCAATGCTTTACTCTGAAGATCCTCAAGACACTCATCTACTTAGAAATAAAATGGTGGCCAAGAAAATCCAAGTATTGTTTAAAATGACATTTTCTGAAGCAGCTTTTGATTCCATAAAATCCTATCAAGATCTATATCAAGGTCCTGCCCTTGAATTTTAAGAAAAGGTGGAAGAGTAGAAATACATTTTAAATCAGATTTAAAAAAAAAATAGCAAGGTGCAGGAAGCTCAGGCGAAATGATAGAGGACAGATGACTGGTGTTCCACCAGCATTTTGCCTATGGAACTCACTGTGCTTCATAGGCCTGTGAGATAGGCTGCCATCTTCAGCTTGGAGATGACCACTGGGATGAAACTGTTGGGGTCAAACCCCAGGACTTGGGCTCCACTGCAGACCATGGCAGGGTAGTGTCTGTTGGTGGATTTAAAGAAGGATCACCTAGAAAATTTTTTCTTTTACCCTCCCATACACATTAAAAAACAAGAAAAGAAAGAATAAGAGCACATTTTTCTTTCCCTATATTTAAATTCCCTTTCAGAAACTCCTTAAAAGCAATAAAATGGGACAGTATAACATGAGGTCCATTTTAGTAATTTTCAATCCTGAAAGACCATTTTTAAGGACAAAAGGAATTCTGTGTTTATACACTACAAACAAGGCTAAAAGTGGAGTAGAGAGCTTCCAGAACATAATAAGGAAAAATAAATTATACAACAGAGGGATGAATATAGGCTATAAGTGGGTAGTTAATGTAAGGGATGAGAATGACCAGGAAATGAAAGAAATGAAGCTGAAGGTGACATTTTAAAATGAAATACCATATTTTATTTGTAAAAATTTCAACTTTGGAGAATATTTAGGGTCTATGAGTTATAGAGAAAGGAGTCTTCTTGTAGATTTTTAGGCAAGAGTAACAAATGCCATAATCTTTGGTAGGGAAGTATTTTAGAACATCTTAAAATTTTATAAGCATAGAAGTTCCATTTTTAGACATCTATATTGCAAAACTATACATGTAAATGAAGATAAAGTATAGGAAAGCCCATTTGAATATATATTTATCTATACAAGTATATATGTACATATATTTTTATATATGTATAGATATTAATGAATATATGTTTATCTACACACACAAACACACACATACACATATATGTATATATTCAGAGAGAGAGAGAGGCAGAGAGAGAGAGAGAGAAATAGAGACTGGTAAGTTGGGAAATACAAGATAAAGACTAAAAAGAATTGCAGTTAGTTATAATATGAAATACCACATATCCAGTAGAAATTGTAGCTTTGGATAGATATAGATAAATACCAAAATAAAGAAAAAGTTGTAGATAACTTGGTATTGTTGACTTATGATTATATAAAATATGTGCACAGAATAATTAAAATAGAACTATTGTAAAGGCATGCCTACCTTTAAAAACATTGTGAGTGACAGCTGCTTGATGTATGGTGAAGCATCTGTTCATATCTTCACTTATACTGATAGCTGGAATATTGTTTTTTATTATAAACTCATTATATTTTCACTTAAAAATTTAAAGTGACCGTACCAAAATTTACTAAAAATGTCAACAAGAAGTTTTACATGAAAAAAATATATTATAGACAGAAAATTTAAAGGTGATAGATTTCCTTTCTAATTTATTCATATTTCATTTGCTAAATATTCTATAATGAGTATTTATTTCTGAAATTGTATGAATAGAAATTTCAAGTGTTGTGTCCCAGAGCTTACACTTTTGGATAGCTCCGGAGACAGTCTGGCAGTTAGCTAGGCTTTAGGGGTGGGGCTAAGTAAGAACTCAGCTCAAAAGACTCAAAGGCAACATGAGTGTTAGGGTTTGAATGTGCCAGGACAAATGTGGTTAAGTTATGGCAGTGATTCTTAGAAAGGACACTTTTTTTTCCTTTTCATGTTGTGAGCCCTAAGTCAGCACCTCTCATTGGCTTCCAGATTCTCAATCCACCCTGGTGATGCTTTCTCTTTGGGAAGTGGTCTCCACTTATGGAATCTCCTTCATTTTGTATTTCTATTTACACTGTATATGAAGGGTCCTCTAAATCCAAACTCACTGGCAGCTGAATTTGTACTGGACTGTTTACAGTTAGCCAGTGGGATAGCTCCACAACACCCGTGGCTGAATCCCTGCCTCTTCTGTTTCTCTTGTATTTTCTTTCTGTGAGAGACATGCCACAGGATGTTCAAGTCATTGAAATCTTTGAAAAAATGTAATTATTTTTCATGTATGGTGTCTTCTTTTCCTGTATCTATCTTTAGAAAGGAAAAATCCGGTGTGTGTGTGTGTGTGTGTGTGTGTGTGTGTGTGTGTTTTAAAGAATCTTGAATTAATCTTCATATGTGAACAATCCTTTGTGTCTGCTTCCTGTCTTCACAAATTCAGGTATGCACACCACATGCTTGTCCAAGGACTGACACCCTTAGTTTTGCGTGTCAGAGCTCTTGGTGCTTGCTCAGTAGTTTTCTCTAGTAAGAACCTTGGCATCTGATCCATTTTCCTCTTCTGCTCACCAATCTTTTGCTCTCCCATTTTTGCCTTCTGTTTCCTGTTTTGAGGTTAGATTATTGGTGAACTGTTATATCCATTGATGGTTACTAAGGAACTACTCAGTAGAGAAAAATATAAAATATGCATTTGTGGCTTGTTTATATCTTGAGGGTCTTTGTTACTTTCCATATGTTGAAAGCTCAATGAAGCTAGAACGCCTAACCTTTTTAACCATTCCATGTACCCCTGATTCAGTGTCTCTTACTTCAAAAGCAGATAAAGGAATGAGAATTGTTATAAAGGATGAAAAAAATCTCTTTACTAATTAGGATTCATCTACAACTAGAACATTTTATTAATTACACATCGTACTCACATGGAGATTCACAAAGTCAATCATGCACGTCTGTATTTAGAGATTTGTAGACAGAAGACAACGTAAACACAGAAACGTTAAAAGACTGCTGAAGTGGAACCTGCAAAGAAGATAACAAGAAGGATTCTGTTCTCTGTATGATCTGTGAACAATGCTAAGTAAATATTCATCATTAATATATAATAACCATTGCTTTTGGCAGTTCACTTTTCATTTAATTTGATAATGTGTCCAGTAAATGAAGTGGTACAGGCTCCAGTGTTTTACCAACACCATTGCATATTTTCAATCATTGTTAAATGAAGGCAGCTCAAGGCAAAGCTTTAACCCCCACTAGTTTTGTGTGTGATAAAAAGAGAAGGCGCTATCAATCTTTATTGTCTGTCTCACTTACTGTAATTGCATTCAATAGTCCACTGATTCTGTTGTCTGTGCTAATGTCAGGAACAGAGGCGGCCAGATGCTCAGACTTGATCATATGCATCCAGTGGCCACTTTGAAACGTTGGCAGCAAGTCACTGGGTTTGATGATAAATTGTTAACACTATAGATTATGAACAGCTGAACACTGCAAGTGTACTCGGAGGAAACTTCATACCTTGTTTTAAATCTGGCATCATGACGCTAGCTAAAGGGCATGTCATGTATTATTCAGATGCATCTTGCACTGGAAATGTGCCAGTGACTCATTGTGTCCCATGAATAGTAAAACAACAACAACAACAACAACCCACAATGACTTGAGCATGACAGTAATGGTTCCATGATTATGAAAGGCATTTTGAATGCTTTTTAATACCTTTTAATAGTTTTTATTATCTAATGCAATGAGAAGAAAGCATCTAAGTTGTATTCACAGTTGACCCATTGTAAAGTACACTCTCCTTCGTCATTTCTTTTGTATTAGCCCAGAATGAGAATATTTTCTAAAAACAACAAAAAAGTTTTTCATTAGTTAAAGCCTTCAGTTTTTGCTTGTAAAGTGAGATAAATTGGACCTGGGGTGTAAGTAGCATGTTGCATTTGTTGCAAAAATTTTGTTCCACATTCTTTTTATTTCTCCCAAGAAAGGTGTGATGTAGGCTATTTGCAAAGACTACATCATGTCTTATATTTTCAAGTCCAAGTGACAGTTGTGAAAGTCCAGGATTGTAATTCTTCAGTTATTGGACATCTTAAAGTTGCTTTAAGACACTGAGATATCTATACCCTGGACAACAACCCATGCTAAAGTTTCTGAATAGCTTTCCGTAGTTTTGATACTGCATACGTTCTGCATGCAACCACACAAAGAAAAGCTTTTCTTGATGATGGAATCACCCCTGAAGCCTTTAATCATTCATACTAGGATTTTCCTGAAAACATATGTAAGATGTACTCTAGTTCATATAGAGTCTATATGACTCAGAATAAACAATATAGATAATATATACACTATGTAAAGTCGATATGAGTCATGTTTTATATATGTGATTTAAATATCATATGACATATCAACAGATATATTTTATATAATATATAATTTTATACATACCTTGATTCTTCTTTGCTCACCTCATACTGATCCATTGAATGACCTATTGACTCTCTCTTTTAGAACATTCCCCAGTCTGTCTGCTATTTCCAAGTTTTGTTTCACCACCTTAGCTTCTTTTCTGAGCCCCACAACACTCATGTAGCACTGTGATAACCTTCTTGCTTCAGGTCCACCCCTGACTTTGCCGACAACTTGTGTTTGTTATATCACCTATCGGGATATTTGAGAAAACACGCACCTTCTCCAATCCCTCCAATGGTTTCTTATCATACATGGGCAAAGGCTAAAATTTTCATCATTACTTATGAGCTCTGATTTTTCCAAAATCATCTTTTATGTATCTTCATTTCTTCTATGTCAGCCACCTTCACCCACACCCACATTGCTCTGACTTGTTGCCTTTGCACAGTTATTATAACTACTGACATCATGTCTATCCTGTTTCTTATCCTTAAAGCTCAGCTTCAATAGCATCACACATAGATGTTCCCTGGACATTCCTCATGGCTTTCATTCGCCTTGTATTTTGTGTTCTTCAAAGTGTATCATTGTCTAAATATATTTTGGGGTTCCATGAGGAACATGCAATCTTCAGGAGAACAGACACATTCTCATCTTTCCACCTGTGTTCACTGAGTTCTGCACATTGTCTGCATATTAACTGTAGGCTGAAGTCGCATCCTTGAGGTTTGAATGCCACCACTGCCTCTTACTGCTTTGTCATCTCATGCCTCTTACTTTGCTTTTCATATCTCAGTTTCCCAATGGGGAAGAAGAACAACCATAGTGGCTGCCCATTCTGGTGTGAAGAAAACATGCAAGAAATGTATGATTAGGAAGTCTGTCAAGAGGCTTTAGGTGTTTTTCTCCTCATTTAAAACTGTCCCATGTTGTCACATAGTCTGTGAAAACATACCCAGTGAAATTCTCATGTCCTGTTGATGATCTTGAATTTTATCTAGTATCGATTTATGAAGAGATTTTATGACATTTTTCTCTTGCTCACAGAAGTATGATTATGGTATTTATAATGTTTAACCAAATGATCTGGCAACAATCATGTTGTCATTTAAATGTCTAAAGTTGACATATTAAATCCTGAGACATTAGTTATTAATTTTGCCACTTTATCCTAGGTAACATAACTTGTGAACTCTTGTTGGCCTTTGCTCTTTGACATAATTTGGGAGTTAATGACTATTTCCTTCTTCTTTAACTATGGCATCATGACAGAGAATTAAAGACATGACTGAGCAAAATGAAGAAAAGTTAGCTGTAATCCCTAATAATTTTATTTGTGTTTCAAGGCTGTTTTGTATATTTTTATTATACTGTAAAATTACAATATTTTATTATATTGTAAATGTGTTATTTTTATTGCCACTATCTTCCTGTGCCTTATTAAGAGAAAGCCTTGAGCAAAGTGAGAGATCTGAGAAACAGTCCTAGGAAATTATCAATATTGTTTTTGTAATCGATATGCTATTTTGAAATAGATTTTTGTTAAAATTTTCTGAGTATATTTTGAAACACAATTTATTTTTAAATCAGAATCCTGGGGTCATAACGTTTTGGTACTGTCTTTAGAATTTTCTGCATATATGTAGTGATTCTGACTGGTAAAGATCATTTGACATATTCTCTTTTCCACTGATGACGTTTATGTCCTCATCTGACTTAATCGTAAAGGACATCTCTGTAAAATGAGGGGTGGTAATAGTAGAGGTCCCAGACTTGTTTCCAGTTTTGCAGGGGAAGTAATCAGCAAAGCTAAATATCATACAAGTTGTGAGTTTAACTTGATAAGATTTCAGGTTGAGACAGTTGCCTTCTATTTCTAGGTTGTTTGTTTGTTTGTTTGTTTTAAATGATGGCTCAATGTTATATTTTGTCTTTTTTTTATCCCTTAAATCTATTGCCTTTTTGTTTCACTCTGCTCACTTAATGCATTTTGCTAATTAGTTTTCAAATATAAAAGAGCATTAGTATTTTCATTATAATTATCATAAACACTTGAATACAATGTATTCTCTCTCTTTAAATATTGTTTGTGTTCAGCTTGCTAGTTCTTGTTAGACAGTTTGTATCTATATTTGTAAGTAGTGATTTTGCTTTATTTTTTCTAGTATTCGAGGTTCTCTTCTTAGGTATATATACAGTTATTTTTGCCACATCTTTATAGTAAATTCACTCTTTTGCTGTTATTCCATTTGCTTTGCTGGGTCAATTTTTTTACTTTACATTTCTTTTAAATATTATTAGCACAAATTAATTCTACAAATGTCTTAGTTACTTTTCTATTGTTGTGGTAAGACATCATGACCAAGGCAACTTATAGAATAAGGTTTATTTAGGTCTTACAGTTTCAAAGGGTTAGAGTGCCTGACTGTCACGGGGGTTAACATAGCAGCAAGCTGGCAGGCATAGCATTGGAGAAGTCCTGAAAACTAACTTCTGATTCACAAGCACAAAGCAGAGAGAGACAAAGCTAAATGGGAATGGCATGGGCTTCTGAAAGCTCAAATCTTGCACCCAGTGACAGACACACGTTCTCCAACAAGGTTACATCTCCAGATTCTTTCCAAACAGTTCCACCACCTGGGGATCAAGTATTCAAATATATGAGCCTATGGAATCCTTCTCATTCAAATCTACACTAAAACAGTGAGTTTTATTTTCATGTGTCCATATATATACATAGTATATTTTGGTTATAATGTTTTCTTGTATTATCTTTTAGTATTTCTTAGCATTCTGGAACTGAAAAAAATATAATACAATTACACTACATTAATACGAATACACAACCATATTTCATATTGCCATGTTGATTTCTAAATTGATTATTGCAATTTGATTTGCTAGTGAATAGGTTTAAGAAAATTATACTAGCTACCAAAAATGATAGAATTACAATTTTTATTTAATTTTGAAGGGTTTCTAATTTCTCATTGTATAAGTAAAACATATTCAGTTTCTATCAGGCATTTCAGTCTACTGGACATTTTCAAGTGTATTCCTTCCTATTACTTTTCACTTACTTATTCTTCTGCAGGTGTATGTGTCTATGTGTGTCGGTGCATCTAGAGGTCAGAGGACAATTCACATGAGTTGGTTCTTTGCTACTGTGTGGGTTCTAGCAATCAATTTTTTTGATTTCAGGCTTAGAAGAAGGCTCCTTTTCCCACTGAGCAGGACTGCTAGTCCAAGGCCCATCCTTTTAAGTCTTCCTGTTAGTGGTCAGTTGTGGTGCATATTTTTACTTATAAATTTTGATCTCTTTGGCTTAGAATACCTCTGTCTGAGGACACCTGTGCTGCCTGGATTAAACATGCACAACTACAAATAACTTTTGTGGTTATTATTATTATTATTTGCTTGATATCTCAATGATATCCTGATCTATGGGCATTTTTACTAATTTCATGGTTTATGAATTCCTACCTAATGGAACAAATTCAAGCAACATTCACTCATTCCATATCACCCTGGAATTTTTCACTACTGTCATATGATCTTAGAGAGGAGTTTCTTATTGTCATCTAGAGATAATTAGTAGACATTTTAGTGTACTAGGGATCAATCCTATGAAGGCTGTGTGCTTCCTGTTGGTAAAGGGGCAATGGTTGTCTGTGTTCTTGACTTTGTTCTGAAGCTATGTGCTTTGTATTCTATTTCTATATACTCTCAAGGCCAAGGTCCTGGACTTTGGGGAGAGAACTCCAAAGGCAGTGGGACACAATTCTTCCCAAGACTGGGTATAAGCTCTGGTTCTATGGGTCTTCAGTCTGGTCGGGAATCACACTTTTCTGGTTGTATTCTTGTATAGCTTGGTTTTAGCAGACGGAGCTGGCAAGTCCTATTTTCTGCTGCACTGATGAAACTGGAAGACTCCTTGCACATTTCCTTGTACAGTTCCTCTTCTTCTTTTCAATGCTTGAGCTTCAGATTTTCACCTATGAATAGTAAATGCAAGGGTAGATATGTAGCAGAATGGGGGAACATTTGCTGAGCATGATCAAGGTCCTGTATTCAGTCCCTAGCACTATAAATATAACAACGGAAATTAAAAGTCAATATAGAAAAAATTGGTAATAATCATAGTTATTATTCAAATATTGAAGTTTAAGGGTCTTGACACATAAATGGTACACATACAGGTACTTCATAATCAACATTTAGTGCTTCAATATTTCTGAATATTAATGCTCCATGCATTAATAATTCTTACATGATATTGAGAAGAAACTGTAGGTCCTCATTTTTACCTAATGCTAATGAGAGAATTTCATACTCAATGTATTTTTGGTGTTTGGATTCAACACAATTCCTTTCTCAATATTTTCTAAGTACTTGCATATTTATAATTCTGTCCAGTAATTTGTAATTGTTTTATTATATTATCTACCTATTTGTACCATACCACTTCCTGAATTTATATTAAAAACATATATAAATGTCAGAAACAAATGTCAGACCTTGAACATTTTCTTCTTCGGAGAATTTTGCCACTTTGCTATGCATTTTCTTCAGTTTCATTCGTAATCCTAAAACCACAAGGGTTTTGTTTGTTTGTTGTTTTTGTTTTTGTTTCCATTTGGAAAGGGTCTTTAAGGCTCACTTGTTTATTTTGAACTTTAAATTCTATCTATGTCATTGCTTCCCACTGTTTTTCTAATATGGAATCTGATGATGACACATGGCTCTGGGACCCAGTAATGTGATCTCATTTGCCTTTTCAAAATCTCAGGAGTCCAGGGACATCATTTGTTTCCAGTAGCTGTATTTTCTTGCTTTCTGAGAATGTTCATGATTTTTAGTGTAAGGTATTTGTGCCAAACCACATACAGTAGAATTTACACTCAAAGCCTAGAGTGTCGCTGGTTTTCATACACCTACAAATCCATCAGTTTCAACAACTTAGTTAGACTCTGTCTGAGCATGTGTCTGCCTGCTCATGCAAACCCACCTGCACACACACACACACACACACACACACACACACACACACTATGAACGTCTCCCTCAGGAATGAGGGAGGGAGGGTCATCATCCTACAGGCCTTGACTCATTTCTTATCATTGACATTCATCACATTTGCTTGAGGAAAAAGTTCATGTTCAGGTTCTACCTGATTTTTTCATTCATTCAATAAAATCTGTTTTGAGTCCTATGCTATTTTTAACAAATGTTTGCTTTTAACCCACATTTTGCTTTCTCTAGAGGAAGTACAAGTGAATAAATTCTTCTCCTAAACTTGATAAATATCTCTAAAAGACAATGCATGCCTATCTTCTATACCGCCCAACATTACCAATTGGTATAAGTAGTTGTGTGGAGTTTCAGCTGGAAATGCTGGCAATGGGAAGGATTGTTCAGGACAAGCGCGACACTGCATAGCTATGACCATTGCAGAGAAGTCTTTGTGTCAGGACAAAATCATCTACTTACAATGTTGGGAGTAAAAATTATTACAACATTAAATTTGCTTATATCCCAGTCAGATAAACAGACTCAATTACTAAGAACATGTAGCTGGGTGCCCATTCTTTATTACAATGGTAAATGCTTGGACAACAGAACCTGGAGTACTACATTCACCTTTCAAACAGCCTCTGTGTGTTTCTCACATTAAGAGAACATGTTTGGTAATCAGGCAGAGCTCTTGTGGGTAAGAATTTAGGGTTCAGATCTGCTTTTGAAATGAAAGGTTTCTCTCTGTAATGTCTTTCTCATACAGAAATTCCCAAAACAAACTTGTTATTGAATGTTTAAATTTGACTGCTTTCTGGGCCACTATGAATCTATCCTGAAATCTTTTCCTGTGGAAGTAATTCTTATCCAAGGTTATAGCCCAGAGCTTGTCTCTTTATCTAACGCAGACTTGGGCTTTGGTCTCATCTCTTAGTCTCTTACTCTAGCCCTGGGAACTAGACTCAGGCCTTTGCTAGTTCTAGGCAGTCACTCCACCACTGTGCTAAATATGAAACCCAGACAACACTTAAGTGTGTTTGTGCATCGGTGCTTTTCATCCATCCCTTCCATCACTGTTGAATGGTGTTGACAAAAATATCTTTAGATTCCTGTTAAAAATAGAATGTGTTTTCCAGCCACCAGTAATGATAGAGGAGAGGACTCTTCGCTTTTCGGATGACTCAGTGTCTACAGGAATATTCAAGGCTATTTTACTATTGCTCCTCCACAGTTTTTTCAGAGATCTGTTTATTTTATTTTTAATTCTGGAGCAACATCTTTCTAAAGAAAGAGAGGGGCGGGGAGTTGGGGGTACAGCCATGCCTGTGACAATAAAATTTTCATGATAAAATTGGTGAGCTCTTAAGATGTGTATTGATAAGAAAATGATAGATGTAATGACAGGAATATGGGACAGTCTTTTGGATGTTGCAGACGTGATAGATATATGTCTGGCTGCATGTTCTCTGTATATCGATGGTGGCAGCTGCGGTTGGTGAAGCACTGAGGTTTCTGCAGCATTTGCAATGTTGCTCCAATAAACTGCCCAGCATTTTTCTCTGAACAAGTTCTGAGCAAGTGCTTTATGTGTTCACATATGCATCTCAATATATATTTTTCATTGAAAATAATCCTATCATAAAACACTTGTCTACTCCACTAAATCAATTTGACTGTGTTTATAGCCATGGGAATTATTTAATGTTGTTTGATATTTTCTTGTTTTGTTTATACTGAAAAATCATTAACTAAGAAGCAGAGAGAACAAAAAATAGTTTGTTAAATTCATATTACCTACTGTTCTTTCTTTTCTCCTGTATTTTCTTCAAATTAATCAATTAAAATGCACAGATGTTCAATTAAAACTATAAAAATTTTCTATGGCTACAGCTGTTTTGAAGCTGCATTGTTGAAAATTTAACATATCTCATAATGATTCCCTCTCAGAAGAAATTAAATTAATGACTCTTTGCTGGATTATTTTCCATTTGATAAATTAAACAAAATTAGAAAAAAAAAAAACCAAGACTGACTCTGCTCGCTACATTTATTAATTAGCATGATAGACTAGCAGATACTAACACAGGAGAGGCAACAAAATGGAAAGTGTTCCTTATTTTTCAAGTGCTATGCCTTCAGGTCTGTGGTTTATCTTATCAGCAAATGGTTACATGCTATAAATTATTAAAATTTCACCTGTAAATAGCAGACAAGTGACAAATTTTGTCATTGTACATAATGATGAGATCAGGCAAGGCTGGGAGGACATTTTTCGTCACGATCTTATCCACCTAACGCATGCTAGGCAGTGACCCTCAAATAATAAACAAGAGGCCGAATGCTTTCCCATCATGTTAATAGCAGGATTTAATTCCCCAGCAGGATTTAGGCTTTCAGTTTTCATTTTCTCATTCCCACATTATTGTTTAGTTTTGGAATATTTTCCTTTTTTATTTCACGTTATGCCCAAACTGTAGATACTCACTAGACTTTCTCTCCTTCTTACTCTCAGGACTGGGAGGTAGGCAACAATCCTAAAATGAGCAGGCGTCCTAGCAACCTAGGCAGGAATGGGTAGCCTTGAGTTTGCAATCCTCGTGAACACTGGTCGTTCCGGTGCACGCTCTACGTTGCAATTTTGACCAGAATTCTTCCTTCTGGGAATATTTCCTTTACCTTTATTTAGTCTTTGGATCGATTGGATGAGGTTCACAGATGGAAATCTGCTTTGATGTCTGAAGACAGGAAATGTTAATCACATAACAGTTGGGAAGCACAGCCCACCTAAGCCGACATATAAAACTGATGAGAACATTCTTTAGAAAACAGAAATAAGGTAAAAGTAAGTGTTGGAAATTTTCTTGTGAAAGAACCCGAGTTGCCACTGCTGGGCTTTAAGATGTATCCATGGAGTCTTTCTTTTACATCTTTTCTTTTCTCACAATAAATGTTTATTCTATTTTATAATTCATTATTCATCTATGTGTACACACCTCACTTCATTAGTATTATTTCTTTTGCAAGTCATATTTAATAGCTTCAATATTTGAATCCTTGGGATTTATTTATTTATTTATTTATTTGTTTCTTAAGGACATTGAATCTTTGCACAGTTGTCTTTTGAATATATTACTGCACGTAAATTTGCTAGTTAAAATATGCATATCACCAAACCTCCTGCACAGGATATTAAACTGCCTTCTAGAAACATACTGCTTCCATTCCCAAAGGCAGCATCATGGAAGTCTCTTCTCTCCCTGCTTTGTAGTATTCAGTGTAAGAATAAAAATTTATTCCAATGTAAAAAATGAAAATGACATCTTATTATTTTAATTTGAACTTTCTTTGATTTCTGAGATGTTTTTAGTTTTCTTGAGACTGCTGATATCTGAGGTTCTGTTTGAATCTTTCACTTTGCCGAGTTTCCAACCTGAATTTTTCTTGGCTTACTGTATTTCTATTCTAAAAGATCTCCAATTGTGTTCACATCTGAGTGCATAGGTATGAATATACTTGTAGCGTTTGCTATCTCACGGATACCTCCTTAGTTTTGCTATTGACTTTTAAATAGTGAAGTTTTTCTTTTAATTTTGAGTAAGCTGCTCTATGCATCTTTCCCATCTACTCTGCAGCTGGTGTAACATGTTGGAGATTTTTCTGTTCCAGAGTGACTTTCCTGGGATGAGGTTTGTTTTGGTTCAGAGTTGGGTGGAGACGTTCATTATGAGGTTGTGGGTGCATGGATTGGGGGTGGGGAAAGCCCCAGCCAGAAAGTAGAAGCTAGGTGCTGACTGAGCTTGCTCTAGTTTTCCCTTTTTCATTTTTTTTTTTTTTAAATTTCTTTCTGGGACCTCAGCTTCTGGGATGTAAATGGCCACAGGTTTCTTTTATCAGTGACACCCTATTGGGAACATCTTCACAGACAAACCCAGAGGTGTGCTGCCTTCATTTCAGAACTGTTTCTTAATCCAATCTTAATCCAGGCCAACCTGGTCAACAGATGATTTCCTAGATAGCTACTCAGAGAAACCTTGACCCCACCCACCACTAAATGAAGTATTCTGTCAACTTTTATATCTGAGGGCCATGACATTAAAAAGACTGAAAATACTAGAAAGGAACAATTTGCGTATTTTGTAGACCCAAGAAAAGATCATGATGGTTCTACTACCTCATTATTCTGTCAAAAAAAAAAAAAAAAAAAAGAGCAGGTTTAACTGTTACAGTGTCTCATGTGTCCATTTGTGTGAATGTCTGTGTTTCTGTGGATTTATGTGGTATACAGGAGAACATGACCAAAGGGTGGGCTTAGGATTCTGGGAGCCACTTCTTTTTTCCTTTTCTCGCTTAAACATGTACTGTATTCTTCACTGAGGTAGTATATATTACTGATATGACAAAAAACTAAAAATCTTCATGGAAATTTCTAAGGAATAAAACTAAGCAACTATCCATGCTGAAGTTTGCATGTTCAATTCTTTTTTTTTTTTTTTTTTTTTTTGGCATTTTCACTATTTTTTTTATATTTTCTTTATTTACATTTTAAATGTTATCCCCTTTCCTGATTCCCTCCCCAGAAACCCTCTATCTTGTCCTCTCTCCCCCCGCTTCTATGAGGGTGTTCCCTCACCCACCCACCCACTCCCCCCTCCCTGCCCTGGCATTCCCCTACACTGGGGCATCAAGCCTTCACAGGACCAACTGCCTCTCCTCCCATTGGTGCCCGACAAGGCTATCCTCTGCTACATATGCATTTGGAGCCATGGATCCTTCCATGGTAGTTTTGTCCCTGGGAGCTCTAGGGGATCTGTTTGGTCAATATTGTTGTTCTTCCTATGGGGTTGCAAACTCCTTCAGCTCCTTCAGTCCTTTCTCTATCTGCTTCATTGGGACTCTGTGCTCAGACCAATGGTTGGCTGCAAGCATCTGCCTCTGACAGAGCCTCTCAGGAGACAGCTATATCAGGCTCCTGTCAGCATGCACTTCTTGGCATTTACAATAGTGTCTGGCTTTGGTGACTACATATGGGATGGATACCCAGGCGAGGCAGATTCTGGATGGCCTTTCCTTTAGTCTCTGCTCCACACTTTGTCTCCGTGTTTCCTCCTATGAGAATTTTGTTCCCCATTCTGAGAAGGACTGAAGTATCCACATTGTTTTCTTCCT
Source organism: Mastomys natalensis (assembly GCA_021653895.1). Taxonomy (NCBI): domain Eukaryota; kingdom Metazoa; phylum Chordata; class Mammalia; order Rodentia; family Muridae; genus Mastomys; species Mastomys natalensis. The sequence goes on along the minus strand of JAJTUV010000327.1, from coordinate 2,800,730 downwards.
TCTTCTTGATCTTCATGTAGTTTTTATGAATTGTATCTTGGGTATACTGAGATTTTGGGCTAATATCCAATTATCAGTGAATGCATGCCATGTGTGTTCTTTTGTGATTGGGTTACCTCACTCAGGATGATATTTTCTAGTTCCATCCATTTGCCTAATAATTTCAAGACTGTCTACCACCTGATTAGTTGTGATATATTCATAGGATTGGGAGTTGACTGTGTCTTCATCTGACCAATCAATGGTCACATAAATACTGCAATACTAGACTGAAGTTGTTAAATGCAGGTGTGCATTTGAGTGTGTGTTTGTGCGTGTATGTAAATGTCTTATAAGAGATTCTAATGGCCTCATAATCTTCTAATGGCCAAACATTTTTATGGGTAACCACATAGAATCTGAAAAATTACACCACTTCCTAATTTAGCACAATCTAAGATCCTAATAATTGCTACTATATAATTTGTACCTTCACAGGGAATGTCTTCTATTATTTATCTGATGATTAAATATTAGATAAGATTTGTATAAGAATGCACATTGAGTGAGGTATCTTACTTTCTGTTTATTTTACCCTGTCTTAAAACTCTGTCTTATAATCGACTTTCTTAACTAGATGTGTGACAAGAAGCTGTGAAATGAAGTTTCAAGTGGGTCATAAAAGTTATGATTTTGCAATTGTGAAGAGTAAATATATTCATAATCTGTCAAAATATATCACAAATTCACCAATTTATTTTAGACTTGTCTTCTTTTTTAAGACTCCTTTTCAGGAATATCCTAAAGTTGATTTTGAAGAATATTTTTAAATTTTAATACAATTGCATTTCCTCCCTCCAAACTCTCTCATGTTCTTTTTGCAAACTCATGTCTGTTTTCTTTATTTTTGTTACATATTTTTACTAACTATATAAATACAAATGGCTCAACCAATATAATGTTACCTGTATGCATACAACCTCTTGCCTGACATTTGATATTATATATAACCAATGGAAGTCACCATACTTCTCTGAGAAAGACTATTTTGTCTGCTCTCTGCTTTCCTTAAGTGCCTGTAGATCTTTGTCTAGAGTTGGGGCCTTGTACACGTTAGGTGTCTGTTGATAGCATCCTTGTACAGGTCTTGTTTAGGCATTCATGTTGATGAGACTTTTTCAGTGTAGCTTCTTTGATATTTTAGGAGATATTGTCTCACAGCACACTTACATTTCTCTGACTCTTAAAAGTTTTCACTTCCTCTTCCACAGTGATACCTGAGCCTTAGGTGAAGGACTTGTGTTATGAGTTATGGCTCAGCACCACAAGATCTCTTGTTCACTGTATTTTTTTTACCAAATGTGGTTTTCTGTAACTACCTCCACATCTGAATATGTGAAGCTAGGATGAAGGATGAGAAAGACCATGTGATGTTTGTCTTTCTTGGCATGGTTACCTCATTTGGTATTATCTTTTTGTGTTTTGAACCATTTACATGCAAATTTTATTATTTCATTATTTTAAAATTGGTAAACAGTATCCTGTAGTAAGCATTATCAAATTTCTTCATCCATTCATCAGCTGAAGGATGTTTAGCTTGTTCCCATGCCATTGTTATGGTGATTAAAGCAGCAGAAGCCATAGCTGAGCAAATATCTGGAGTGTAGGTTGTTGAGTTCTTCAGGCATATGAAGGGAGTCGTCTACCTCCATTACATCACTGATTTATTTGTCACCTTGGAGGATTTTCCACACTAATTTCCCAAGTGGTTTGAGCGAGAGTTACCTGTTCCCCACATTTTTTCCAGCATTTGCTGTCAGTTGCTTTGTTGATCTTTTCTGTTCTAACTGGGGTAAGAAGAAATCTCAAATTTGTTTTGATTTGCATTTTCCTAATTGCTAGCTAGGAATGATGAGCATTTGTTTTTTTTTTTTTTTTTTTGAGATATTTCTTAACTAGTTTTCTTCCTTCTTTTGAGAGTTCTCTGTCAGATCTCAGCTCCATTTTTCTAATGGGTCTTTTTGTTTGCTTGGTTTTGGTTTTACTTCTTGTCCTTGGAGTCATATATATGTGTGTGTGTGTATGTGTATATGTATATATGTGTGTGTGATATATTCTGAATATTAATCCTCTGTCCATTGTGTAACTGGGATCCTTCTTTCCCAGGCTGTGGGCTTCTTTCACTTCACTTGGTTGTTTGTTTAACTGTGTGGAAGCTATTTTAGGTTTATGAGGTCCTATTTATCCATCACTGACCTCAATTCCTGAACAAATGTGCTTCCTATTCAGAAAGTCCCTTTCCACACCTGTGTCTTGAAGGGTCCTACTATGTTTCTTCTGACACTATCAGTGCTTCAGTTTTATGGTGATATTGTTGATATATTTGAAATTAGTTTTTGTGCAAAGTGAAACATAGGGGCCTAAATCTAATTTGGTCAGGATGGATCATCGTTTTGACATATGTCTGTATTTGGTTTGTAAGTTTTTATTAAGTATTGGGAATCCATGCTCATCGGGGATATTGGCCTGTGATTTCTTTAGTTGTTGTAGTTTTTCCTAGTGTTGGTAAAAGAGTTATTATCTTCATAGAAGGAATTTGGTAGTGTTCCTTCTGTGTCTGTCTTTTTGAATAATTCAAAAATGATTGTTATACTTTGTTTTTTAAGTTTGGTAGAATTCTTCTGTAATCCACTGGTGCCTGGAATGTTTAATGTGGGAGGCTTTTTCATTATTATTTCAAGCTACTCATTTGTTCTGGATCTTTTTAGTGTGTTTATCTATTCTTGTTTTATTTTTGGTGATTTGGATGAATCTAGAAATTCAATCATTTCTTTCAGTTTTTCCCATGTAAAAGATTGCAGGCTTTTAAGGTATTCCCATATAATATGAATTTCTCTGATGCCTTTTGTAATGTTTTCTTGCTCATTTCTGGTGCTATACGTTTAGATCTTCTTAGTGTGTTTTGGTTAATTGGGCTATGTTTGTCTTGATTATCTTCTGAAGGAACCAGCTTGTAGATTCACTGGCTCTTTGTATTTTTTCTTGGTTTCTGTTTCATTCATTTCTGCTCTGATGTTTATTATGATTTACCATAGGGTGTGTTTGGATTTGGTTGGTGCTTATTTTTCCCACATTTTTGAGTTGCATCATTAAGTCATTTATTCATGCTCTTTCTGTTTTGTTGTTGTTGTTGTTTTTGTTTTTTTTAAATATAGACACTTTAACCTATAAATTTCCCCACAAAATTGTTTTTGGTGTATCTTAGAGGTATAACTTTAATTTTTTCAAGGTCTACTTTTAATAATGGATCTTAAACACTTTGACCTCCCTTTAGCCCACCATTTACCAGAGGTAGTGGAAAAGAAAGAATACAGGGGAAGTGGACCTGTTTAGAAATGGCTCTGTGGAGCAACTCCTCTCTGTGTTGTCTGGAAATCGGCAGTTCAGTTCATAGGTTTGCAGAGGCAGCTCGATCCATTCTCAAACACCTCATGGGTATATCAGAAGTCCAATTTGGTAGAGTCAGGATAGCAAACATGATTCAGCAGTGGTGGCATGACCTAGCAGAGACAGCCAGGCCACAGCCTTGGCATCAAGAGGGACCAGGAGGGACACCAAAAGAAGTTCTCAGTTGTGCCTCTCTCAGTGAAGCGAAAATTAGTGAAGACCAGAGACAAACAAGTATTACACAGCTAGCTCTATAAGCAAGCCTAGCTCAGCCTTGCACTGTCTGTCTAGTTCTATTATACTTTCTCCCAACATCACATGTGCTCCATGTGTCTTGCCTCAGTATGTGTGCCTGTCTCAGCTGACATCACTCTGCCAATCAGCCCAAGTCCATGGAAGCAGCAAAAACGCCATTGCACACCACTAGAAATTTTTTGGTGCATTTCTCTTTATGGAGTCCCAACAAATGCAGCTCAACTATGCAATGTAAGGCAGACCAATACGTACATTTGCTTAGAAAGAATCCTTCATTGTGAGTCCTTTCACATGCTTGCTTTAGCAGAACATCCTTTCACTTGTGTCTGCGTCAGCAAAACATTCCTTCATTAGCCTTTCACTGTGTCCACTTCAGGAAAACATTCCTTCACGTGTTTGCCCATCACTTTCCAAAGATCCCTTAAGTTTCCACTTTACAGAGGTTTTGTGTTTCATGTTTTCATTTTAATTTCATGCCTGTTTCATCATCCACTCAGCTATCCTGTACATTTTGATTACAGAATTGAGGCTTTTAATATTTAAAGTTATTAGTCAAAGGTGTGTGTCTATTAAGGTCATTGTGCTGTTGATTTGGGGTGATGCTATTTATGTTTTCAGTGATACTTTGTGTTTGAGCTTCATTTTCTTTTTACTTTTGTTTTTCTATTTCATATCCTGAAATATTTCCTAATGTAGTTTCTTTAAGGTTGGTTCTGTAGCATATTAAAAAATTCTAAGGTTATTTATATTAGGAATGTTTTCTTTCTTCTCCAAACTATGGCAGAGAGTGTGCTGGGTACATTACTAACATTGGCTGTCATGATCTTTTAGGACTTGGAATTCATTGACTCCACTCTGGTTTCCCAAAGTAGCCATTGAGAAAACAAGCGTTATCTGCTTTCTCCTTTAATATGTGACTTGTGGGCTTTTGTTTTGTTTTTGTGGTCTTTTTTTTTTTCGTTTGAAGCTTTCAATACTTTCTTTTCTGTATATTTTGCATTTTAACTATGGTAAGCTGTGGGTTAGTGTCTTTTCAGGTCTTGTGTATTTCGTATTCTGTGTACTTCTTGTACCTGTATGTGTATCTTTCCTTAGGAACGGCATGATTTTCTTCTTGGATTTTGTTGAAATCTGTTTGATCCCATTGACCTGTGTTCTGAGCTATTTGACTATATCTTCTATAATATCCTTGAATTCTTTGATAAAATTTGTGATTTTAAGTTATTTTTAATCTGTGTCCTGGTGTTCATCTTCATAATTTTCACTGGTGAACATTTTTATAGAACTGGTGGATTTACTGGGGTAACACTGCCTTGACCTTTCCTATTTTTTGTATTTTTGAAATGAGATCTGGGCATATGGACTTCCCTGTTATTTTTTTGTCTTACATGGACAGAGAAGTTTAGGGAAGAAAAAAAAAAAAAAGAAGTGTGATAGGTTGTCTATGTACTGGTCATATGTGCAGGATATGTGTCTAAGCCTGGAGTTTCATGGTAGATCTGAGAGTTTGGAAGGGAGTACAGATGGGTGTAATGTGGATTCACATGCATAGATATGCAAAGGATGTGGGGATATGGCTGGGTGAGTGTTTGAATGTCTAGGCAGTGGTGTACAGATTGGGCCAGGGAACATGGATATGGGATCTGTGTTAGTTTGGAGAATTGTAGAAGGTTCCTGGAGCGGAAGGCCAGACATGCCCATCTGGCTAGATCCTGGAAAAGAAATAAAGTTGATTTTTTAATATAGCATAATTCCTCATTGAAATTTGTAGGTTTGTTTTTCATTGTGTATTTCCTATTTTGTATGTGAGATTACTATGATATAGGGATCACCATTATATATTTTATCAAGTCCTTCCCCACAAATTTACATGACCACCTAGTTTGTAAAATTATTGTGTAATTTTTAAATTATTTATTGCATTTTAATGCATGTATGGGTATACTATAGCACTTTTCTGGAAACTAGAGGACAACTTGGTAGGAATTATTTCTCTCCTTCACCATGTATGTCCTCAGGATTGAACTCAGGTCATTAGCCTTGGAGGCAAATGCCTTTACCAGCTGAGCCATCTGTCTGGTGCTGGACTGCTGTATTTAAATTTAGAATGAGTATATTTGTTCACATTTTCTCATAAATTTTCTTTAAAATGTAGGTAAGGTTGTACATCTTAGAGATGAATTCAGTAGGCATTGTATAAGTGGAAATCTACTACTATAGAAGCTTCCTAAACTATATACATATATGAAAGGAATTTACATGTATAGTTACCATACACTGGGAGATATAAAACCCCACTAGGCATTTGACTCCACCAAGCAAAACGTCCAGTGACAGGAATGAGTTACATCTTCTTGAGCTTTAGGTCATAGATACCCCATAGAATCCCACCCACAACATTATAGGTTATTGCCAAGGCTATTGTTTATCCTCCCTAAGCAGATAGGAAGGCCTTATTGTTGAAGACACAATTTACTTATGTAGTATCACTTGTTTTATCTGTATAATGAAGACAACTAGTACACTGGTATGTGAACCTGCCCTACATGTATGGTTTTCCCTAGGAAGCTTCCATTCAAATATGAGTATTGCACACTATGTGCTGTGTATTCTAATGTCTACAAACTGAACACTGCAAAGACAACTTTTAACTGAGTTTTCAGTGTGAACAGCTCAAAGTTCTTGTTACAGATTCAATACTCTGAATATCCTGGAACATAAATACTCACAAGTACTACTTACATTGTCCAACAGAATTACAATATATTTATACACCTGTTCAATGGTTACTTTAATTTTTTAAAATAGCTCAGGTGCACAAGATTATTGAAATTATGAAAATGTTTAGAGATTTGTACTAAAATAGGAAGATGCCACCCTGTGGTTCAGATACAGGATTTGTTAGTGTTGGTAATATGTGCTTGATGAATCTTTTAAACAGCATGTAGTTGACAAGCCTACTTGAATAAAAGGGAAAAGCTACTAGAATGTTTATGCTCAGGTCTGGGTACTTCATTCAGTAACTGCACCACAAATAGAAAACACCACTTGGGGAAATTAATGCAGATTTTGTTGTCTTACAAAAGTATGGGTCATTTCAATGATGCTTACTAAAAAATTATAAGCTCAAAATGAGTAGTTTAAATTGCTATTGTGTTGGTTTTTAAAATTGTTACTTTTTTTAGATAAAAAATGAACACTTAATTATGCTTTTCTTTATTGAGCTTAAGGTTAATCCTTTACTCAAGTAAAATCTATGTATATTGAAGTGATATTTTGCTTAAAAGGATGAAGATTGTTTGAGTTATGAATGATGACATTGACCTAGATGAGTGTGACACCTATGTCAATTTATTCATCAATTTCTGGAAACAACTTTGTTGTGAAAATATCATATTTTCAGGGTAAAGGATATCTTAACATGAAGATGTTAAAGGACATGCATGTTTTCTCATGGGGTGTCATGACCCGAGAGAAATAGAAGTGTGAGCCTAGCATCAGGTTCAGAGTGTGATTGTGTAACTATAGGTCGAGTATCTCAACATGCCAGATTTGAATTGTTCTCTTGAATTGAAAAGCTTTGTTTTCCAGGAAAAGAATGGAAAAGGATACATTTCTCCCCTCTGAACCTTTCATTAAATGTTTATTCTGTTGCATTTCTCCATAAGCATTTTTATATTGCCATTTTCTCCTCTTATTAGAATACTTAATATAGCTCCAAATACTACATAATTGAAAACAGTTTATCATATCCACTCTTATTTATTAGTATAATAGTATCCCGGCGATCTGGTGGCAGGAAAGCACTGCACTATTTTACTGTAATTTATCCCACTTTAAATGTTCATTTAGGTCTATGAAATTGCATAATACTTTTTAGAAATACACTTCTAGAGTACATATTGGGAAAAACACTTGAATATCAGATCTTGTTTAGAAATTTTGCAGAAATAAGATTATGGGATATTGTACATCCAAGCAAACATATTAATCAGCTAATCCTTTCAAAATTTTGAATACACATATGTACATATACCAAAAATAGTGGTTGTGTTGTAGACACATGTCCATGAAGAGTAACAAGAGAAAGTTCTGGCAGTTCTTACTGAATTTTTATAAACATAAAGGAACATTGTAGAAAGACTTATCAGGAAACATAAAACAGCATTATATTTAAATGTGCTCTTGTGGAATAAGAAAAATGGTGTTAATTGTGTGTCTTTGGGAAAGGGGCCTGTTCTAGGCACATGTGATATGTTTCATATTTATTTTGGATCCCACTGATAATAAATCTGCTTGAAGAAAGGAATCTGATGCCCTCAATAAGCTTACCTTTACGTCAGGACTCCTATAGTTCTTTGTGGATGCTGGTGCGGCCCCCGTTGGCTTTCCCTATCCACATTAGCATGTCTAGGGGTGTTGTCCTTCAGCTCTTTTCTAGGGTTTCATGTTGATGAGGTTTAAGGTGTCACGTCTGTCATTCCAGGAGATCCAATCTCATCTCATCACAAAGTACCTGTTCTTCTGGCTCTTCCTATCCTTGCACATACACACTCCTTCTTGCTTTGGGTGCAAGATTTGTGTTGTAGCAGTATCAGCCGGGTCTTTGCTCACAAGTCTGCAATTTGGTCTCCATGTGTTGCAAAGAGAAGTTCCCTTGATGAGGGGCGATTACTGTACCTGTGTATTGAGTACTTAAATATTAAATTAATATTTAAGATAAATATTAAAATGTAGTTAGGTATTTTGCTGTTTAGTATGGTGGTAGCTGTGGTTTTTCTCCAAGATTTGTGCCATCACTGTTGTTTCCAGGTAAGCTGGATCATTAGTAGCAGGCATAGTTTCTCTATTGTTGAGCAGTCATTATATTGGGTTAGAGGTGTGCTCCTATTTCTAACTGCAAAACATGCCTTATTTGGTTCTGTCTACCTCTAGCAAGATCATTCTGGGTAATAGAATTGACTCCGTATTTTTACTCATTTGGCTACTTTTGTGCCTAGAATGTCTTATTTTGGAAAATTTTTTGGATTTATGAAAATTAGGCAGAATACACCCCTTGGGGGTCAGTGACAATCTTCTCCCCATTATGTGTGGGTGGCATTGTGATTTGCTGGTCACTTTTGCACTTAGTAGCCCCATTGGGTGATTACCTTGCAGGAGTTAAAATAACTGAAGCAGAGGAAGCCTGTAAGTCTGTTGTTGGAGAAGTCTTAGGGTTTCTGACATTCACTTCTGGTTTTCCAAGTACAAGGATTTCTGGTTGTTTTATGTTCTGATTCCAATGACCAGTTCATGGCTGCCAATCATCTCGAACTGGAGCCGGAGCAAAATATGTAGGGGACCAGTTCCAGCATGTTTTGGATCTGAAACTAAGCAAGGTCCTGCTATCTGGGCTACCAGATGTCACTCTTTCTAGCCAGCTTTCTGTCCTTCAGTTCTCTTGGCTTCTCCACTGTTGTGTTCATTTTCCTCCTGGTCTTTTAGTTCTCATTTCTCGTTTTCCGTCACAGATTTCTTTTCCATGGTTCTAAGATAAAAGGTGATTCTCTCTCATTTTCAGACTGTAGCAGCTCCTCTTCCTGCTGTGCTCTCCCTTCTTGAATACTTTATTGACTTTTGTGTTCATGATTATCACTCATTCTGGTAACCTACTCATACCACCTTGTTAACTCAAAACCCTTCTCCCATCTTAAGATTTGTAAATTCTGTGGTCTGAGAACTGAAAATGTATCTGCATCTTAAATCAGTATGTCTGCATATGAACTCCTCTGCCCCCTTGTATCTCTTAACTGTTAACTGCTCTGGCAACATCACTTTCCTGCCCTATTATGAAAAAACGACCCACTTTAGCTATTTTGAAGCACTTCCCAAGTCATCATCCTCTTCATCTTTATCAAACTCCACTGGTTCAAATCTACTTGTTTATGATCTGAAAATCAATTTTGGTTTGATCAGTTTCATCAGTAGTTATAAGTTTTATCATTACATATATCCAGTAAGATTCCATTTTTCTTATTTTGCTCCATTACTTCAACTTATTGCTAATCTGCTGAGAAATACCTTAATTCCCATTTGGGTTGTCCTTCAGCTTATGTCTTTTTATTACTTAGTACTGATCTCACCGTTTTGCTTTGTTTGTATTAAATTCCCATTCAATGTCATTACTTATTTAAGTTTTGAATATCTGTGTCATCTTATTGATTGAATTAATTGAATATTTAATTTTTAATAAAACCTATTTTATTACAATTTTAATAAAGGATTATTATATTATCATTGTGTTATCCTTGTGATAGTTTTCTCTTTCCCTGAGTTTGTTAAAACCACTGAGTACACTTTATTTTCTTCATTCTATGGATGTGTGAGGGTGTGCATGCTACAATAAATATGTGGAGGGAAGAGGGAAACTTTTAGAGGAAGCTCACTTCTTTCCCATGATCCTGGGAACTGAACTTAGTTTGCAACAAGTGTCTATATGTGCTAAACCATCTCATAGAGCCTGGACTTTCTTTAAATTCAATTTGTTTGTGTGTTCATTTGCCAGTGCCTCTACATTGTTCCCATTGTTCCTTCCTACTCCCAAATGGATAGAACACTTGGGCCCACCAAGCCTTCCTTTCTCCTCCCAGTAGTCCCTTCTTTACTTTCATAAGATCTTAATTTCCATTGTCTTCCCTTCTTGTTCTTCGTATCCTTCTTCCCTCTGCTTTCATGTTCTACATATATATCTACTGTGCACGTGGACACACACATGTAAATTTTGTATATGAGAAAATGTGATAATTTATCGAAATCATGATTATGTTGCCTGACAGTGACCTGGTACCATCCATGTCTCTGTCCTTGACATGATTTCATTCTTCTTTACAGCTGAACAAAATTCCATAGTGTAAACACATTATCTACATTTTCTTCATCTATTCATCAGCTGATGGTTATCTAAGCTGATTCCTTATCATGGCTGGTATGAATAGTGCAGCAGAAATCATGGCTGTTTAAGCATCACTTGGACTCACAGGAGTGCTACAGTTGGCTCCTATGATAATTTTATCGTCACGTTTTTGGGGAAACATTTTAGTGATTTCCACAGTGGCTGCACAGTTTACATTTCATCCCACCATTACCACACAACACTTCCACACTAATGCACACATTTTCTTTTCAATTTTTGTTGACTTCTCTTTTCTTTAAAAAATACCGATTTATTTTCCATTTTTATGTATATGTGTGAGTGTCTGCATGAGTTCATGAGCACCACATGAGCGTAGGAGGCCACACATTCCAGGAAAGGACATTGTTTCCCCTTGAAGGAGTTCCAGGTGCCATTTTGGTGCTGACAAGAGAATCCAGGTGATCTGTAAGAGCTCATGTGCTCCTATCAGGGGAGTAACTCCTCAGCCATGTCCTTCCTTTCCTTGATGACAACCATTCTGCCCGGATGAATGGAATCTCAAAGCATCGATTGCATTGTCCTTATGTGTAAATCTATTGAACTCTTTTTCAAATATTTAGTAGCCATTTTCATTTCTTCTTTTGAGAACTTTATTTAATTCATTTAGCCCACTTATTAATTGAATAATTTTGTTTTTGATGTTAAGTTTTATAGCTCTTTGTAGATTCTATATATTAATCCATTGTTTAATACATACTTAGCAAAGATTGTCTTCTGAGTTGCAGACTGTCCCTGCACTCTGTTGACTGTCTTCTTTGCTATGACAAAGCTACATAATTTTGTTATTTGTATTTGCTTAAACTTCCTTATTTTAAATTTTCTTGAGTTTCTTTTGTGGATAGCATTTAGAATTATGAGTTTGCCTTCAGGAAACAAGTTTTTAAGCAACCCATAAATTACAATGTGTGATACTTTTAGAAATATTTATATTAAGGAAAATTTCACACATTTGAAAGGTAAAGAAAATAGTTTAATCAACCCGCAGGGATCTATCACCAAATTTCACCAACTATCAACATTTTGACACTCTTTCATTCCCTGTAACCCATTGGTCTTCTCCAGTATGCAAACCCTAGACACTAAGAATGTAGTAACTTTTTATTATTAGCTGTTATTTTTCTCATTCTTCCTTAAATGCTTATTTTAAATCTTTGTGTTTGCATGTGTGTTATATATGTAGGTTTTGCATATGTACTTCATTTTAATGCACATAGGTGTGTGTATGTATATATGTATAATTGCACGAATGCATGCACACAAATTTTCAAGTGATTGTGCAATCTTTTCAGTTTTACACATTTACAGTTACAAGTTATGTAGGCAGATCAATTTGATGTATACTATTTCTTCTCCTGATAATATATTGCACTTCCCTTCGTGAACTGTATCTTACCAATTTTAAAACACATCATACATGATTTTTCAAATGGAAGAAAAATCCACTTAGACAGCTCAATCCATATTATTAACTATACTAGTCAAAATCATGTTACCATTTTTAAATTACAATAATCCAATTCTCCATATTCTCAAATTCTTCATGATTAGTCCAAGTCTGAGAGAAATTTGTATAAATTCTATTATGAAAAGTTGGGTTTTCGCCATTTTTTTTTGCTTTTACCTTCCTGGTGATTTGGACTTGGTATATTTGAATGCTGTGTTATTTGCTTCATAAATCTTTTACCTGCCCCACAGACCCACTGCCATAGCTTCTACTGACATACGGCTTCATTGTTTTATCTCTGCCTTTTAAAAAATCTTACACTGAAATCTTACATTGTCCAAGTTAAATTGCAACTCTACTTAATTTTTACTTGTTTTTGCTTGAAAATTCTGCTGCTGCTATGCTAATATCCAAATTAAAATTGACGTAGCAGCAGCAGGATGCTGTTCACTCAATCTAGACTTTGACTATTTGTGAAATTTTCAAAACTGACAAATTTAGTTTACTCCAATCATATTATTTCTTTTATTTCCTTCAACTTTAAAATTTGTGTGTGTGTGTGTGTGTGTGTGTGTGTGTGTGTGTGTTGTATGTGTGTGGGTGTGGGTGTGTGTATGTATGTTTCTGTGAGCACAAGTGCATGAATGCATGCATATGTAGAGGTCAGAGAAGAATTTGAAAATCTCCTGACTCATGTCTCTGTGTCTCCTTCAGTTTTTTTTACATTTCTTTTATCTGTTTTTATATTTTTGCTATCTTTGTTCTGGTTGTTATTTCAGTTGAAGTTCTTTCATATTCTTTAGTGATTTGGGAAGTAAAATTATTTTTAGCATTTTTGTGTATGTGCATGGTGTGTGCATGTGTGGTGTGTGTGTGTGTGTGTGTGTTTCATTCGCATGCATGTCTGTGCACATGTAACAAAACATGTCATGTCTATGTCTTAGCATATCTCTGGAAGGCGGTGGTTAGCGGTAGGTAGTGGTGGGTGCTGGCTTATATCACTTGCCTTGTTTGAGGCAGGGTCTCTTGCTCTGTTCTTCTCTGTAGGACACACTAGGTGACCCATGAGCTTCTGAGGATTCTTCTCTGCCTGCTGTCTCGTAGGGCTGCTGGATCATAGATGCATGGGATATGTTACATGACTTTTATGTGGTTTCTGGGGATCTAAAGTCAGGTTGTCAGGTTTTTGTGACAACAATTTTACCCACTGAGCTATCTCCACAGCCTAGAGAACAGGATGTTTTCTTAATATTGCTGAATATTTTCCCTAGCATTCAGCTTCCATTTTCTTATATTAAGATCCATAAAGAAAGATCTTCTGTTATCCACAAGAAATGTGTGTGGCGTCCCTCCATGGACTCCACTGCCTCCTAGCAAGTTAGGTTTATAGTCAATAATATACTTCCAAAATTAGTGTTTTAGCTTCAGATTTATTTGCTACAAGAGTTATTTTTGATGTTTTCATTTACGTTTGAAAATACACTTAAAGTAACTACTTAGGTCAAGCTTTTCTCATAAATGACTTTGGAGCCCGTCCCTGGGCTTTTTAGTCCACCCTCGTTAGCTACTTTGCTATTTGAGTTTTTAATTTCCATGCATGTTTTTAGCAATATTTTCTTCTTAGTATATTTCCTTTTTACCTCAAATTGTGGCATAGTATTTTTGGCTTATTTCCTGTTTCTGTGGTAATGATGAGCACCCCAGCGGTGTAGAAGCTCTTCTCTTGCTGGTTTTGCCATCTTTAACTAAAGATCTCTGGTTTTGTTAACTTTCACACAAATACAAGCTGACTCCAAAGACATTATTTTTCTTGTTTCTTTCTTGAACCTTGATCTATACACTATTTGTATTATTTGAAAAATGATATGTCCATTTTCCTTTCTGCTCCTCTTGGACAGTAGTATGATCTTCCTGTATAAAGATTGATGCCAACCTCATTGATCGATCACTCCAGTGGTGGAATTTATGAAGCATTTGGGATCTATTGATCCCTATACCAGTTCGGCCCTTTTACGCTTCATTCCTGAATAAAGTGTATCTCAGGATGCAAAGTGAATTAGTTACACTTCCACTTTTCCCCCTCAAATACAATTTTCTATGAGTTTCTTTGTCTGAATCTTATAGAAATATAGTGGGATGGGAAAGAAGTATGTAATATTGTGTGTCTGACAACCAGCACCCATTTTGGACAGAATCGCCACTACTTTTTGGTTATTTACACAGCTGACATTGAGACTAGGGGAAAGAACATCTCAGAAGGAAGAGTTCTAATGTGGAGCTTTGATGGGCTGTTTATTGTTTGCTCAATTTGGACTCATGATCTTAAAATCAGTCTTTTTCTCAATGGTTTCTGACTCTGGGTTTCCTGTCCACTTTGGTATTCTGTGTTAAGCTTTAATTTTTTTTTTCCTGTGAGTACTATAGAATATTGGAAAAGATGGGCCATGGAGTTGGTGGCAGATATCACTGCATGTGTGAAGTCTTTGCATCTCATCATTATAAATAAGGAATACCTTATCCTGGACAATAAACCAGGAAAATTTTTCATAGAAATTTATGTAAATTCAGTCCGTCCTATGTGCCAGACACTTAAAAAATATGTCCAATACTTAGTAGAATAAAAATGCCTTCTTTCCTCCAGAATAATTTGGTTAAACCTGTAACAGACTTAAGTTGTAGGGCCCATTGTTTACCAAAGTCAAGGTTGTGTTACTTCTTTGAAAACTGAACCAGCTCTACAGAGAATATAAAATGAGTGACTTGAGACATGTCAGTAGATATAGAGATGCTAAGCTGAGAAGTCTGCATTCCTTCCATCCTTGGCAGAAGGAAAATCACAGGAAGAAAGTGAGCATAGCATTAGATCAGACCCCAGTGACAGTGTATTGGCAGTGGGCTGAAGAGTGCAGAAGCCATCATCTTGTGTGTTTGGTAGACTAAGGTGTGGGAATGATAGATGGCCAGAAGGTCAGATTCCTGAGCAATTACAACCAGTACAAGTGAAATGGAGGAGGGACATCCAGCAAGAACAGGAGGAATGGGTGTGTAGTAATGGGTTTGTGGTTGGAGGTAAAGCATGCACTGTGAAGTTTGTGCCTTCTTCTGGTCTGCTGATCATGTATTGCTATGGATAGGATATAGAGGTCAAGGGTTGTAAGCATTAACTCTTTGTGTTTTCAGTTCCTACATAGCAGGTGGTAGCCTAAATGCTTGATACCTAATTATTTGGGAGGTCACCAAATAAGATCTCTTACTAGTGCTATCATTATATTAATCCATTTTTGCATTCTTCATATTCATCGCTATTTTGACAAATAGTCACATTTTTGGTGAATAGAAAACCAAAGCTTATGTAGATCATGAAGAATCTATGTTGGATCTAGTTGGACGATAAATCGTGCTTCTGTGCTTTCCAATCAAATATTCTTTCACTAGAATTGCTCAATAAAAGTCATGAAACTCTGAAAACTCATGATGATTTTGTAACTTTTTATTCTTGTAATAAGTCCTATTTCCAATGAATATATTTCTTTTATATATTTCATTTGGGTATGATTAAAATATATCATAAGAGAGACAAAGTAGGATTATTTCCCTAAAGTTTCTAAGAAACTAATAATCTATTCAGAGAGCCAAATGGTGTTATCCAAGTGAAAAAATTATTTATCCCCCAAAGGAATTTCTACCTATTACCCACAATTCAGTTAGATAGATTTGCTGCTCATGTTTGAATTTCTTCCCTCAAATCATTTATCTTTTATTCAACTGAAAAATATATATATTTTCAAGCTTATTACTGAGAAGCTTTTTACTAATGGGAGACTAGGCAATAAAATAGCAAAAACCCTTCCTGCACACTAGAATTGCTGGAACAAGCTAAAGTACCCACCATGTACACTCATGATACACTAATTGGCTTCAGGAACTGAGAATGATATTTGCTTCAGCCAAATAATTTGTAAAGAGGTACTAGAAATACAAAAACTATATGCACACACATATTTAATAACTTGATAGTGTTATTATAAGAAACAACATTCTTCTCATGTTTTCACTGCAGGAGGAAAAAATTTTTAGAGACACTTAAGAGTAATCTGAGATATTCAGTCTGGATATTAATGCTGAAATGTTTAGTGATGCACTTGTATTAATTTAAAAACATAACTTGTTAACTGTTATATAGTATTTGTTTTCAAACATTTAACAAACTCTAATAAAGACTCCAACATGATTGTAATCAGCTACAATCACCATGCAGCGGCTGCTTTTCAGTCTCTGCTTCGTGCTGAGAGGCAGTTCCTGAGGACTGAAAATCCTGCTCTACTTGAAAATGGCTGAGAGTAACTCGTATTGCATTTCATATCAGAGCTCAAGACATGCTTTCCTGTGGTAAGGACACTTCGGAAGCTGAATTTTAACATGTAGACTGTGTGCATTTACACATGCAAATATACACACTGTACATTATTTTGCTTTTACGGTAATTATTTTCATTTATGAATTTCTAAATCCAACGTTAAACATTGAATATTTTGGTTAAGTGACAGCTTGTGGTAGCTTTAGGATATTCCTGCTTGATAATTATTCATGAGAAGCACAGCTGAAAACAAACTAGTTATACACCTTGGCAAATGACTGTGATTGTACTTCTGTGAAATTTCCCTATGGCCATGTGACTTTATTATAAGTACTCTAACAGTGCAGATGTCCAGAATGTTGTCATCCTCACAAATGTTATTCCTAGACTCAAAGTTTTTGAATCACTCATTACTACTTCTGTGGAAACGTGACAAAGGCAAGGAGGCACAAAGTAAGTACAACAGAACGCGAGCAGCTTTTGTCAGGGTCTGTCTCTTAATTTGTAGTGGGAACGGTGCTTATATATTGCATTCTGTGACCCACAAAAATGGTGGCGTTTCTGTGAAATGTAGATGTGTTGACAGCATTTCCTATTAATATTAGGAACAAGGAAAATAGCCCCAGTGCATTATCTGTCAAAAATTTTCACCCCAAATCAATATTATTCCTTCCGTCGTCTTCTCCCTTGCAGTTCCTTCCCATATGGTTCCTGCAGTGTGCCTCCATTTAAATGGATTTTAAAGCTCATTCCTTATAGTTCCTAGAGCATTCATTGCTTTTGAGAGGAAAAAAAAAAAAAAGAAAAACATTTTAGCATGTGCTATTTTTGATATTCTAATTAGCAAAAACAGCTGGTCTTGCGCAGTTCAGACTGTAGTCTTTTCAACACATTGTTCACATTTTTTTTCTACTTCTTCTTCTGTCAAGCTATAGGCTACCGCCTCTCCTCTTCCCACACAAATCAACCCCAACACCTGCACACGCAACCTTAAGTATCACCTACATCTGCCACGAAGAAAGAGGAAACAGCATCTCCTGCACAGTGTTGTGCAAGGGCACAGGAGACAAATTATCCAGAAGGTAGACCAAAGTCACTCACAAGGTTTGCACCACCCTGCCGACACACCAACACTCTGTTCACCCAGCACTTTATCTGTCTCAAAGCTGCAGCCACCCTCCAGTGTTTATGCTGTTTCTTTTCTTTTTCCCATTCCCCTCTGGAAAGGAATGGCCTCTTGTAGCCTCTTAAGAATGAGAGACTGAAAAATTGGATAATCAAACCTTACTCACAATTTGGTATCTATCAAATGCATGTGACTGCCAATGATCATTGGAGCTGATCAAAGTCACACTCTGTTGTCATGACAACGAATCCCTATCTTGTTTATATGGAGGAGTTTGCACCACAGGAAAATAATGTTGGGACTACTTAAATTTGTGTTGTTAAGAAATTAACATGCGTCTGTTTAGGAGAGAGTTGAAAGGGTATTTATCAGTGAGGTTTTTGTTTGTGTTTTAAAGGGTGGGGGAGGAGCAAAGCACTATATAAGAAGCTGTCATTACTGAAGTGTCCAGTAAAATACTGCACTGTTCCAAATGCACATTTCTTAGAGGCGTCCATATATGAAATTATCATTTTATTGGATTATGTCACTGACTGAGTTTAAATCTCTTCAAGGTCTTTGGCTCTTCTTAAAGTTTTCAAATTTGCAAAGGATTACAAGAACATGTGTCTTTTAAGTTATGTGCTTGTTCATCCATTAAGCTGGAAAATTTCTTAGTACCATTAATCTGACAGGAAACCACACACACAATATATACATATAGCTTCAGTATACATACTGCATCTCTGTGTGTCTCTGTGTGTGTATTGATAATTTTTAAAAACTAAAGATCTGTCATAGCCAAATTTTAGTGTTTCATGAAGTTTGTTTTATTTTTCCTTTTGTAAGAAATCACTGAGTCACAAGGTGATAGATAGGTTGCTAATTGTTTTATGGAGATTCTTTTGTAACTTCTTGCTGTCATACATTTTTTCACAACATATTAGGACCTCTCACTCAGAGGCAGATGTGCAGTTATCTTTACTTTTCATTCCATTCAAATAGGGGTCCCATTGATTCCTCACCCTGCCTTTCTTCAGGCACTATAGTCCTGACATTTTCTCTCTGTTCTCCTCCACGCTCCGCCCAGCCTCTGGGTCAATGCTGGCACTGTGTTGCTGTGGAACTCAGTCTCCTCTTTCCAGAAGTCACCAAGAATAATTCACTCACTATTTTTTCTCTGAGGTAAACAGACCATCACATGTCCAAATATCAACTGTGTTCCATTTCTCTCACAGTTTGGATTTATACCTCTTTCCATTTCTCTTCTATCATTCAAAAATTGAATCCCACAAATATTTGAAATAATTGCCTTTTGCCAGGCTCTGCTGACCTGGGAGAAGTATTATACCACCCTGGGAATTTATGCTCTTGAGGAGGAATCCAATAATCACTGCCAGTCTCCTGTGTGTCAATGCCCTACTCAGCACTCCATGGTCTATACAGCGTACATCTGCTGAGAGTGAGAAGTACTGTCAGTGTTGAGCCAAAGGAACCAAGGCACAGAGAATTCAAGAAACTTAACTAAGGTTGTACAACGGCAAGCCATCCTCAGAATTTGGAATGCCTTAATCTCAGGTGCACATTACTTTCTGTTCTGTAGGTCACATTTGGTCATGAACAGATCGACATACACATGTGGATGGTGTGCAAAAGTCAGGGAAAAGGGTCTTCTGTAAATGGTAAATGCAATGGGTGAGTCAGAAGTGAACATTGGAGAGATAGTCTCTTCTGACCAAAGTCCTTAGAACACTTCCGAGGAGAGAGCCCTTGATAAAGAACCTGGCAAGTAAAGATGGAGGCCAAACGTTGTCCTACACCATTTAGGTCGCCCCACAAGTGTATTGTTCTTCCAGGGATTGAAGATGCATGCACAAAGCACACAAAGATGAGATCTTTGTTTTATTTTTGTATTTCTTGTAACTTTTGTATACATAATGTTTCCCTTCATATTTCCAATGGGAGTCTTGCCACTTTATTTTAAATACCTGCATTGTTTATCAAAAATCATTATTCTAGAGTAGGATATAGTAAATTATGCAGTCTGATTTTATTGAACTGGAAGTCCCTTGAGACCTTTCACCTTTATTAATCAAAGTAAATTAAATCGGTGTAGAAGTATAGCCAGCCTACGCTACCCATGGTTTGTAATAAAAAACAGGCAAAACTCAATATCCACGGCTTTAAGAGTGCTATCCACATTTTCTCCTCACAAGTTTTGATGTCCTATAAACATTTCAACTAAGCCATGTCCTGGTTGCTGGAAAAGTTGTTAGAAACGAAGAGAAGTGTGGAATAGAAAAGAGGCTATCATCTCTGTAAGAGATGTGTGGGTCAGAAGTCAAGAGATGCCAGATTTCTCTTCCAGCCCTGTTACTTGTAGCTCTGGTGTGCTGGTGATACATGGTCCCTAGTCCTCATCTGTACATAAGAAATGAAGACATTGTTCTCATCATTAGTCAGTTACCAGCAAGAAAATGACAATTGCCTCTGATGTTTTAAACTGACCACACCTCAATCCACTGCACCTCTGTGATGGAGAAGCTCTTTTTAGAATGAAGCTATCTTGCTACCTCATATAGGTTCCCCTATAGCTTCTCTCCCAATCTAAGCAACATTGCTGTGTCCTTCTCCTAGCAACAGTGTGTGGAGTCCTCCATTTTAGAGCTTTACGTCTTTCCAACCTTGCCACCCTGCTGGCTGCTGCCTGTAAGTGTGGAGTGCTTTCATACTAACCCCCTCTCGCCTGAAGGTTTTCTTGGGAATTCTTACTTGATATGTGTCTTTGAAGGTGTCTTCACTCCTCCTTGTGTTCTGAGAAATCACCCAGTGTCACTACATTCAGGGGATGGGATCCTTTAACCAAAGGATGAAAA
Organism: Mastomys natalensis; assembly: GCA_021653895.1. NCBI lineage: Eukaryota > Metazoa > Chordata > Mammalia > Rodentia > Muridae > Mastomys > Mastomys natalensis. The sequence goes on along the minus strand of JAJTUV010000327.1, from coordinate 2,780,315 downwards.
CTTCTTGTTACTTTCCAGCCAGCTGTACTTAAACTGCTTGGTTCATTTATCTAGTCAACAGGAAAAAACATTGGTCACTCCTTTGACAGAAGGAAGTCTGTCAGCTGATACACACAAAGCATGAGTTATGGCTGGCAGCTTACCTGACCAGTAAGCAAAATTTCCCATTTCTAATCATCATCTGAGTTGTTTTTCTCAAGAACCAGGAGAATGCCTTTGACTTCTTCCGTTAGCAAATTTGTGGACAAGTTGGTGAACTAATTTGTGTACAAGTTGTTGAACTTTGAGAATATCCCTTATTAAAGTAACCAAGAGGTTGTTGCCATGGTGAGCTACATAGAGACCACAACTATGTGGCAAGTGATCAGTCCCAACCCTGCCCAATTCTCACCTACTACTCCAGAGGCTGGTTTTTTGTTGTTGTTGTTTTGTTTTGTTTGTTTGTTTTGTTTTTTTGTTTGTTAGTTTTTTGGATTTTGAAGTTTCAAAATGGCCCTGCATTCTCGATAGCAAGGATCATCAGGATGGGCAGGGAGCTCTCACTAGATGTCTCTGAGTATTAGTTGGGCTTACAGACTAATACTGGTTAGGGTTCAGAATAAAGTCGTGAACTTGGAACATATCTTTGGCACTTTACTGTGGGGTCATCTAATTAACAAGGGCATCGTGTCCTTCTCTCTTCATATTAGGAAAGTGGCTATGACGTTCAGCCTAATCAATGTTTGTTCATTTGTTGCACATTCAGAGCGTATTGGGGCTTTGGTAATTGCTGAGTTAAGAAACTGTAAAGTAGGTTTTGTGTGAAGTTTCCTGAAACACATTTACATCCTCAGAATCCCAACCACCATCCCTGAGCAACTCTGTCATCTCCTCAGTTTCTAATGGCTCTTTCACCCAGTGCTATTTTTATCGTGCACAGAGGAACAAATTCATAAAAGAAATCTCAATTTGTTCAAGCCTGATATTATGTGTGTAATGACTAGATTTGACAATGAACTGACTTGTGAGTTTTAGTGAGCAGTAAATGAACAGAGTGGAAGCCGTTGCTTTTGGAAACGGGCTCCTTCTGTTCGCAGCTCTAAATTTCCTGTGGGGAGGAAAGTGAATTTGTAGGTATAGTCCTTTTGCCTGGAGGTTGATTGTAATTTACTCGAAATGGTGGCTTCTTTTCCCTTCCTTCTATTAAGACTCCTCTCTCTCTCTCTCTCTCTCTCTCTCTCTCTCTCTCTCTCTCTCTTTCTCTCTCTCTCTCTTTCTCCCCCTGTCTCTCTGTCTCTGTCTGTCTGCCCCTCTCTCTTCCCCCTCTCTCTCTCTCCTCTCTCTCTCTCTCTCTTCTTTTCCCCCTGTCTCTCTGTCTCTGTCTGCCTCTCTCTCTTCTCTCTCTCTCTATTTAAGTTCAAAAGACTGAAAAACTGTAGCATTATTTAGACCCTTTGTGATTTATATGTTTTCTGTTTATTTTCAACCTGTAGTCAGCCTGCAAGTGTTCCCCTACCCAGGCATGAAGAAATATTGTCTAAAGGGAAATGAAATGCCAGCAAGGGATTAATGAATTCCAGGAAGCCTTGGAAAGCAAGTGCGCATTTGTAACTCTCTTTCTGACCAGTCCCTCACAGAACCTAAACAGAACAAGTCAGAGGGACATGGATGGGCACCCCTTCACCACCAGACCCCCCACCTTATAGACTTGCAGGAGATTTTTGGGTTTTTTGGTAATGGAACAAAAACCTCCCTCTTTATTGCAATTTTGTGCATTAGAAGTCATATTCTATGAATCTCAAGCCAGGAAAAGTTCTTGACCAATTTTGTTTGACTTTTTAATAGATAAAGCAAGACTGTTTGCATTATGAGTTCATCACATAGTCTCCCAGAAAGAGACAGTGTCATTAGAAAAAAAAAATGTCCAATCCAAGAAAATAGGATTTTATCTGGATCCCTGCTCTTGGTAGCTGTGTCTCCTTCTGTGGTCCAGTATAAAATGAAACTAACATTTCATCAACCTTCTAATCCACAGAAACAGGGAAACTATTAGAATTAATGTGTCTTACAAACATACATGCACAATTTCATGGACAGTTACCTAAAATTCTCATTTTTTTCTAAGAATCGAGATTTTCTTTTGTAATATAAAATAAAGATTCATACTCAAATTATAAAAACTTGATAAAAAGTTTAATAGTGTTATTTCAAAACACATTTGAAAATAGTCATAAAGATAAAGAAAACAATGGGCTTCTTCGGCAATACTAAGTGAATGTGACCCTGTGTTGGTTTTTATGCTACCAGTTCTGTGTGGATTACTGTTTCCAACTTGCTCTTTCCTGCTTCTTTGTAGGTAGTCTGCAGAAGGAACCTCATTGTTTTTAACACTTCTTACAGCTAACTTCTGCCTACCTAAGATGGACTTTGCCACATGTTTTATCTACTAATCACCTAGATTAAGGATTTAGAGTAACCTCAACTCATCTGTTGTTTCTCTCCATCCACCCCTCCCCTGCAACTCAGCTGGACACCTAGAAAACAACAAGCTGTCTAATTACTGTTCCAGTTACTGAGGCTGCGTAACAAATTATCCCTAATTCATTGGCATAAAACATTTATTAGGTGCATTGATTCTGTGGGTTGGGAACTCACACAGGACATGGTAGGAACAGCTTGTCTCCAGTGCATTGTCTGAGGCCTCAGCTGGAAGACTTGAAAACTAGGAGCTTGAGTCATTTGAAGAAGGTTCGCCAAGATTTATTCAAGTTAATGCTAGCTATAAGCTGAAACCTCACTGGGACTATTGATCGAAACACCTGTATGTGACTTCTCTGTGTATTCTGAGAGGGGAAGAGGTGGGGACAAGAGCACGGGGCAGAAACTGTAATGTCACTTAAGACACTTAGCTGAGTTTTCTGAGCTATTACAAGCCTCCACAAGTTCCAAGAAAGGGGAAATAGACTCCATCTCTTTACAGAGGATGAAAAGATTCTGAAAAGGCATGCAGGACATTAAATATCTCTGTAGTTATTTCTAGAAAATGAAATTTGTTATAATTATCATCCTATATTATTGAGATCTTATAAAATATATAGATTATTAAATATTCAAAACAAACAAACTTCTATTCAGCAGGTACCTCAGATCTACTTATGAAGAAGGAAAAGAAGAAATAGTTGCAACCAGACAGCCATCTGTAATAATTTGATCAAAAAAAAAAAGAAGAAAAGAAAAAAAAAAACTTGTGAATTCTAAAATAGCGGTCTCCAATGAAGTAAAAAGACCAATACTGATTTATGAAAATGAGATTTATGAGACTTTGGATGGATTGATTTTCTGGACTATTCATGACCTTTGGATTACTCTGATAAACTGGATATTATATTATCTGATTGTTCTTCTAGTTCCCCAGGATTAACGATGATAATCATAGGAAAAATAAAATGTAATGACCACATTCTACTTTCACTCTAGCTTCTCACTATGTGGCTACTAGAAACTATTTTATCAGCCCAGAAACATTCACTGGGTCATTTATTCATTCACTAATTCATTCTATCATCATTCATTCATTCATTCATTCATTATTCATTCATCTGCTATCCAACACATATTTGTTCATTCATACCATGTAAAGGCTGACTGTTTGTATTTGCTTGTTTAATGAAGAAGATTTATAATTAGTAGATTGATCTGGTTGTAGCGCTGCATACCTCTCAGTACTGGGGAAGTAGAGACAAGGGATCCCTGAGTTAGAGGACAGCCAGTTCGACAGAGATAGTGGAAGTTCTAGGACAGTCAAGACTACATGAGAAAACATGTCTCAAAAAAGGAATAATAACAATATAAGTAGAATATGCAAGACCTTAGCATTGAACCACCGCACGAACAATTGAAGCAGTGTTTATATAGACACTTGGTAAAATACCTTAGCATCATATTTTGCCTTGTAAGATGGAGCACTGTGGTTTTACTGAAGAACTACAACACTTCTTTTAAGAATTAGTCCTAAGTCTGAGTATGATGCAAGCCTTTAATCCCAGCACTCAAGAGGCAGAAACAGGCATATGTCTAAGAGTTCGAGTCAAGCTGAATTTCAGGCCTACATAGAAAGATACCATCTCAAAATGCCAAAACCAAAAACACAACAAACAAACAAAAAACAATAAGCAAAAAACTAGTTCAAATAGGTCAACTTTTATAAATAATTCTAATGCCGGATGAAATTTTATTAGTATTTTTGAAAAGTCTAATGGACTCCAGTATACTCCTTTTCTTATAATAATTAGGGGAGAGCATCCCAGAAGTCATAGGCTTTGGATGGAGACTTTAAAGAACTCATAAGGTTTTAATATGTAGAAGTGAAAAAATATCAACAACATTAAGCAGAAATAGTTTATTCAGCCTGCAATTCCAGATTACAGTCTGTCACAGGGGAAGTTAAGGCAGAAACTTGAGCAGCTAGCTGTATCATACCCATAGTCACAAGCAAACAGGAATGAGTGCATCCTTGCTGTTTTGCTCTCTGCTCAGCTTGATTTCTTCACATTTATGTATTTCAAGGTCCAGCCTAGGGAATGGTGATGGCTGTAGTGGACTGAGTCTTCCTACATCAAGTAGTAACCAAGACAACCATGAACAGATATGTCCACAAGTCATTCTGATCAAATAATTCCTTACTAAGACTTTATTCACAGGTGATTTATAGGTTATGTCAATCTGACAACTAGAGCTAACTACCATATCTTATCTCAAGGCATCTATTACATCAGTTGAAGGTGATTGAGTGGTAGGGATGTGGTGTGGACAGATGTGGCAATGGAAGGAACAAATACAGATGGGCTACCCAGGATGGGATGGAGGGAGTTGGAGGGACAGAAATATGCTAGGAGACTTGCAATAGTCTGGAAGACGGTGATGATGGCAAAGATAGGATTGGTGACAGGAGCTATAAAGAGAGAAAGAGTGAAATGTGTTGACATTTCTATAAAAAACTGGCTGCAAGTCTGGAGCAAAGAGAACAAACCATTTGTTATTATATCTAAGCTTCCTACCCACTGACCAGTTGCTCAATTAACATGCATTTTCTACTATTCTCAAATTATGTTTTTCCCTTACCTTTATTAAGTCATACTCTCCAGGGGCCCTTCTGAGCACCTGCATCTAATTTGGAGGTGTGTTGTCATGGCTCCTCTTCTGCATCTGGAAGTTCATTTTCTATTCTGCTTATTTCATTTAAATGCTTGGCTATTAGGCTTGTTACAGGCCATACCCCTGAATACAAAGTCAGAAAATAACCCAAGCCATGCTGAAAGTGCTGAATTGCTGGTCAGTGTTGTCAGGAGCAAGAGGCATGAAAAGATGCCAGTGTGTATCCTAAGCAATTTTGTAGACGAGGTTTATCCAATTTTTGCCTTGAAATAGTAATTTTGTTGTTGTTGTTTATTTTAAAAGGAGAAATGATGATCCTGGCTCATTCTGTTAGCATCTCCCTGTCCCCATGCCCTCAAGGTGGGTTTGTGCACATGGAGAGGTTAATATTAATATTGCCTTTTTACAGCTAAATTATCTGGCTCTAGAACCATTCACAGATTCTATTAAAGACCCCTATGGAGGATTGCTTCTTCAAATAGGCATTTTAATTCACCCGGGTACAATAAGGTGTTGCCTTCCTTTCATTAATAAAATGGGAACTCATAAAGAAAACCAGATTATCTTGAATTTATGATCAAGTAATTTTGTTTCTCTTAGCCAGGATAATAGCTGTGAAACATCATTTCCCTTTCTTCCTCTTTCCCTTCATACACTTCGACATTCTTAATTTCTCATGTTTATTTATCTTTTTTATTTTAATTTGACAGCGAAAGCTATCTAGGACCCCAGGAGGCAAACACTGTGACTCAAGAATTGGTCCTTTCCATCTTCAACTTAATGAAATAATAAGCCAGTAATTGATTTATATTTATATTTACATTTGCCTTACAAATTCTGAGATTTTTGTCACCTTCATTGTAATTCTGTAAGTAGTCACTAAATTACTTCCAATGAACTCTGTTTTGTCCTCCCTTACCCAGTGACTGAAGCCAAGGACTTTTGTCTTCTCTAGTTTCCTTTGCCCTTTTTGACCTAAAAAAATATTTTTCATCACAAATCACTGTAGAATTATCTGGGTGGGGATACTCAACCTCTTTGGCCACATATTAACAAATAATTTCCTTAGGACAATCTGTCCACGGGACCTTCTCCTTTATCCACAGCTACAAATCTAGTATTCCTAAGGAGCAGGTTTCTGGAGCTAACAGAGCACAGTCTGGTAATGGGGAGCAAGCCAGCAGCATTGTGAGGGCTACAATTGACTTTGACAAGACGTTTTCAATCAAATCTCTGTTTTACTGGGTCTTTCTTTCTTTAGAAGCTTGTTGCTTTATCTGTGATTGTTAAGGATAATCTACTTTCAATTAGTAATTTAAGATTACATAGTGCCTATTTGAAGGAAATTAAAGACAGGAAGAACATGTGACAGGAAGGCCAATGCCATCCGAAAACACAGGATATCATGAACTTTTAGGAAAATATGAAATGAAAATGTATAACTTTATCAATATCAGTGTAAGTAGTCCATATATGTGTGTGCGTTGTGTGGTGTGTGTGTGTGTGTGTGTGTGTATGTTCAAGTTAACACCGAGTTATAGAAAGTTCATTCATTGTAGCCGATCTCTAATTTGTCTTGCTCCCAAGGCCCCAATGTCATTCTCTTTCACTGTACTGACTGTGGATTCTTCAGGGAATGTGCATGAATTCTATTCTTCCAAGTAAAGAAATTAAATTTACTTCTGTGGCTTCTATTGAAAGAGACCATAAAGCAAGGTGTCTTGAAAGAGTTACACTTATAAGAGAGCAGGCATCATAAACAGAGAGGGTGTGTATACTAAGTCAGCATGGGGCATTGCCCAGTTGGAAACTACAAACAAGTTTGCATCCTTAGAGTTTGGGCAAGGTAGAGATGGGCGGTACGTGTGCTCTCATATCATGGCAGGCTTGTTGGTGTGTGGACAATGTTCTCCTGGGAACATCATAGGGAGCTGCTGGAGGACTGACTATCACCCATGTAGGTAAGATCAGACACCGATGACTGAGTAGCAGTGTCACAGTACCAGTTCAATGTATATGCCTGTCGACAGTAGTGATGTTGGAATATATTGATCAGGCCAGGATTCCCAAGTCTTTAACAGAAGCATGTCTCAGCTTGATCCTTAGCTTGCAGCCTTCTAATGCTGACAGCTTGAATCTCCCATATTTGGATTTTATTCCCTACACTGTTATTTCTCCTTCTTCTCCCAACTTTGGTAGTCCTAGCATCCTTAGCAGTTTTGGAAACTTGAAGGAAATAGGGTTTTCAGAATTCTCTGCTCTCTTTGCAAGTTCCCTCTTCCAATCTGCACAGGGCACTCTCCCATGAACTGGTATCAGTTCTCTTGGCACTGATTGCCCTTCTTTATGTCATCCAGATCCTAACTGCCATCTTAAGTGACTTGTCTGGTTCTATTGTCTATTCCCTCCAGTCACAGTGTATACCTGTAAGATTAAATGTTTGCTGTTGTTGTGTCTTAGCACTTAAGTCTATAGCTAGTGTGTCGTAGCCTTTAATGCATATGTTTAATAAGTTAGTGAATAAATGAATGTCACATATCCATGATTCCTTGATGAAATATTCTACCCTCGTTAGAACCTACAAACAGTTCCTATTCTAGTAGTGATCAAATTTTCTCACCCCAGAACATATAAAATAAAATATTTGCTTGATAACATGACATCCTGCAGTGGATTTGTAGACCTCTATATAGAGCTTACTTAAAAATAAATTTCATATATATGAATGTGGGCATATGTGCATTTTACATAAATAATTTAATTATAATAAGCCAAAGAAAATAAAAACATTAAATAACATTTTATAATGAGCTTCTTTCAACCAAATTTTTCTAAAAATTTTCCAGCCATCTTGCCTTGTGTCCCAGCTGTAACGTGTTGGCTGCAGACCAGCAGGGTGCTGACTCCTTTGTGTTTTGTTTTTTTGTGTTTGTTGTTGTTGTTTTCATTTGGTTTATTGTTGAGAGTTTACCTTTGGTGCAGAACTTGCTGGCAGCATGCCATCTTTATCCCTATCCACACAAGAGCTGGCCTGCTCCATCACAGCATCTATAGAAACCAAGACCCTTGTTCTGAAGAGGATGCAGAAGGACAGTTCTGTCTGTCTTGCCAGCCTGAAGGAGTCACCAGGAAGGATTGTTGTGAGAATTTGGCATATTGTAGGTCTCCCTGTTTAACCACAGATGAGCAGTGCCATCAGCTTGTGATTAGCTAGTTTGTTGATTGGTTTGCACTAAGTTTATTAAAGTCATCCAAGGGCAAGGAGGAAGAGCCTCATTTGGAAGCTCATTTACTTGAAAATCAGAATGAGTTAGTGGTAAGAATGCTAGAAAAGTCTTTGCAAGACCCATGTTCTAGTGTCACGGGCAGCTTCAGCAATGTGATCTGCTACATTGCGGACTTTACATTGCGGACTGCTACATTGTTGGCTTGATGACCTCAGATATGAGGTGAGCACAGTACCTTTCCTGTTGGTCTCAGGACTGCTGTGAAAGCCACATCTTGTGGGTGACTGTCAAGTTACAAGTGGACCACATAACTTAACATGTTAAGTAAGCATTCCATAACATGTAATATGCTAACTATGGCTAATATTGGTTTTAAGTTATTTAATAATTCCTCATCAAACTCTAATAGCTACAGAGAAATTAGGCTTGTTATCATGGACCTTCCCAGCGGGGCTGTTGCCAGGGTGATTCCTGTGCACTTGAGCATACACAGAGTATCAGTGCCCAAAAGCTTGGTCTAACATTCTTTATCTGGAATCTTCAAAATCTTCAAGGTTTATCCATTAAAAAAAAAAAAAAAGATGAGTAAGATACATGTTCCTATTTTAAACATGACAACTTGTTAAGTTATATATCCCTAAAATGAATTTATTGGCATCAAAATGTGTCTACAAGCACTGAATGAAGATCTAGTTATGCATAGATTAAGAAAATCTTATTAAAAGGTTACCAGTACCCACACTAAAGCTATATGTATATTTCTTGTGTCTTTTCCAAATTTAAAACCACATAATCAAAATAATTAATTTTCTTGTTTAAATTCCAGGCACAAGTAGAAACTTATTTTGCTATTTTCAAATGCTCGAAGGCTACTGAATTTAATCTGCTAAAACGATCTTTGTTTAATTCTCAGTGGCAAGATATGCTTTTCTAGCAAAATCTTTCAGAGAAGGCTAAGTTCTCATTTTGGATACCTTTGTGCTTTATAATTAGGGAACTTAAAAGGTATTAAAATATACAATGTGTTTCAACATCATGTGTTGAATAGTTTTTATCAGTTTGATAATTGCCATGTAAGAAGTCATTAACTCTGGTTACTACTTATTTTAAATGTCTTAACATGTGCTTTAGGGATATTTTACTTCCTTTTTGTCCCAGGGAAACATTCCATGCATGTACTTCATAAGCTTTCTGAAGGAGAGAAATGTGATTTAAAAATTATCTTAAATTACTCACATTTTTCTTTATATACAAATATTTTCAAGTTGGTGTTTTGAGTCTCAGGTGAAGAGTGTAAAAGAGACTGTAGAAAATGTCACTTTGGGGAAAAGCTCCTATTTTGGATCCACAGATTGAAAATCAGATTTTTCCTGGGATTCTGCAGCATATGGAAATTGACATACTCTGAAATTTGGAGGCACCAAAATAGAAAGTGAGGCCAGATTTATTTTCTCATTCAGTAATCTGGCTCTATTACTTGAATAAACCAGGCTTTAGGGAGTGGTTTTTCCTCATAGTATGACTTAAATATATTTGTTACAGAAAATATAGAAAATTCAGAAATGTATAAATAATAAAATAAAATAAAATGAACACTATTCAGATATAGTTGCTTCTGATATTCTAACGCACTTGCTTCTAGCATTTCTCCATGCTTCCTAGTCCTATATGCTTTCAAGAACCAAGCCCCAAAGAGTTTGTATTCATGCATTTTTTACTTTATCATTACATTATGAGCATTTGTTGAATGAATCAGCTGAATAGAAGGCATTAAATATTCACTAGTACATTAGAAGACTGTGTATTATTATTCCTTATCTGGACATGACATAATTAATTATCAGCTTTGTATCATTAGGTAAAGACAATTTTTGAACCATTAATAGCCCCAAAATGAACATTTTCATCCACAAATTGTTTTTTGTTTTTTGGTTTGTTTTTTTTTTTTTTATTTCTTATTGTTTCTCTGGCAGCATCACTTTCTGCTTGTCCTATGAGTTTGGATCCTTTTCTCTCTCACAGACATTAACCTCTGTCAAGACTAGTCTTCATTGAGGGTGCTAGAAACAACATCCATTAGAAACTCTAATTAGAATATTTTTCACAATTTTCTTAGCTATTCTTCATTCAATAAATATTTATGGAGTTCCTCCTCTAGGCAAAGGATGCTGGGCAAGATAGATATAGTCTCTGTCTTCAACAGACACATAGCATAATTCTAAGGCGGGTCTTATATTTCTTCTTAGACTCAACTCTAAAATAACTTTGTTAAAAATGTGAAGAGCTTTTAATTTTAATAACCTCAAACCCATAAAATAGAAGGCTGATATTCTCACAAAATTTAGTCTTCTATATCCAAGACATGAAAGGCCTCTTTATGTGATCTCATTACTTTTAGTGAATGTCTGCAGTATTTTTCACTCTTCCCTGCGTATTATTTTTGCTTTTGCTTTCTGTGTATGGGTAGTTTATCTGCATGTGTGCCTGGTTTCTGCAGACACCAGAAGAGGGCATCAGATCATGTGGAACTGGAGTTACAGAAGGTTGTGACCGCCATGCCACCTAGGTGCCCAGTTTCAAGGTGAGGACTTCTGGGAGAACAGCCAATGTTTGGCTCCTGAGCCATCACTCCAGCCCACTCTGTTTGCTTAACTGCAGTCCTCTTTGGGTACTTCTTATGGTTTCATATTGAGAGATATCTCTTTCCCCTCATTTTTGTATTAATAAGACAACCCTACTCATTTTTAAATACCAAGTTTATATTTGGTCCTTTTCTAAACTCTTTTTTGTTTTTGTTTTTTTGTTTTGTGTTGTGTTTTGTTTTTGTTTTGTTTTGGTTTTTTTGCTACACTTGGAAGTAGGCACTGCAGCTAAATTTTACAGCTACCTTACCTGCCCTGTGAGGTTGAGCATGGCCCAGAAATCTTGATTTCTTATCATTTAGTGTGACACTTGTAATGTTAAGATGGCAGTGTCACACTAAAAGCAGGCCTTTTGTCACCTGAGAGCATAATTTTGAGCGTGGAACACATGGTGGGTTCCTATTACCATCTCAATAATTCTTCTAACCATTTGTTAATTCATATCCATTTAACCATAGGTCTGGTACCATGCTTAAACTTCCCATTTTAAATGTAGATAGTGTATATATTTTTTCAGATAGTAAACCTTATTGAGATTATTGCATAGTAGCTTTCAACTATGCTATGAGTTTGTTGTTCAGTCACTTTTGAAATTCCAATTCTCCTGGGACTGATGTTATAGTACAAGCCCCTGCTTTGTTGCTACTGTGATTTTGCAGTATTTTAGTATATCAACAGCATCTTGTCCTAGCCATGTTTTTATTAGGTACATTTATTACAATGTATTTATCTTAATGTTTATTTGATTTGCTTTTCTTTTTTCTTCTTTTTTTTTTTTTTTTTTTTTTTTTTTTAGTTTTTCGAGACAGGTTTCTCTGTATAGCCCGGCTGTCCTCAAACTCACTCTGTAGACCAGGCTGGCCTCGTCTGCCTGCCTCTGCCTCCCAAGTGCTGGGATTAAAGGTGTGTGCCATCACTGCCCAGCTGATTTGCTTTTCAAAATAGTATTTTATCTTCATATTCTGTGTCAGAACTGATATAGTTCATGTAATTTCTTTTTGTGTGAGAAGTTTTTCTCCTCCTGACCTCTTTTTATGTAAGTAGCTTTATAGATTTTTCTTTTTATTTTCTTCTTTTCTTTCAAAAAGTACTCTTTTTTCTCTAAAAAGTTTTACAAAGTATATATACTATATACTTGTTTTAACATGATTGATTATTTTTACATTAAAGTAGAGCTTTAATTTTTTTTAATTTACTCTTCTCTCAGTTATTACATCACAAATGCAGTTTCCCTTTCTTCTTTCCTCCCAGTCCTACTCCCCACCTTACCCTCATTCACTCCTCTGTTTCTCTTCAGTAAAAGGCAGGCCTCCATGTATATCCACCAAATATGGCATATCAGATTGCAATAAAACAAGGCACCTCCCTAATATTAAAGGTGGATTAGGCAGCTGAGGAGGAGGAAAGGGTCCTTAAATCAGGCAAAAGTATCAAAGACAGCTCTTGTTCCCAGTGTAAGGAGTCTCACAAGAGGACCAAGCTACATGACTGTACCATATATGCAGAGAGGCTGGATCATACCCTGGTTGGCAGTTCAGTCTCTATGAATTCTGTGAGCTTAGTTTTGCCTCTTCTGCTAGTTCTCTGAGCTCTGCCTAATATTTGACTGTGGGTTTATGAATCTGTTTCCATCAGTTTCTGCATGAAGCCTCTCTGATGACAGTTGGGCTAGGAACCATCCTGTAAGTATAGCAGAATATCATTAGGAATCATTTTATTGACATTCATTCATTCATTCATTCATTGCCAGTTGTGTATCTTAGGTCTCTGGGCTATCCAGCTTCTGGGTCCTGTCCCTCCAAGCAATGTCAAGGGTGAGCTCCCTCTTGTGACATGGTTCTCAAGCAGGACCAGTCACTGGTTGGCCACTCCCATAATTTCTGTTCCACCTTTACCTGAGCACATCTTGTAGGCAGGACAAATTGTAGGTTGAAGGTTTTGTGGCCAAGTTAGTGTCTCATACCTTCCACTGGATGTCTTGCCTGAATATAGAAGATGACTAGTTTCCGCTTTATATCCCATATTGCTAGGCATCTTAACTACAGTCACCCTTGTAGATTCCTAGGAGTTTTCATAGCATTAGGTTTCTATTTCATCCCCGAGATGCCCCAATTCCAGTTGTCTCTCCCAGTTTTCTCTACCTCATCCACCCCACATCCCCACACCTGACCCTCCTATTCCCATCCCCTCTCACCCCCGCTCCACCTTCAATATCTATTGTATTTACACTTCCCAGGGAAATTCATATGTTTCCCCACGCAAGCCCCTTGAGACCTCCTTGTTATTTAGCTTCTCTGGGTCTGTGGAATGTAGCACAGTTATCCTTTACAGCTAATACACACTTATAAGTGAGTACATACTATGTTTGTCTTTCTGGATATCGCTTACCTCGCTCAGGATGATTTTTTTCTTGTTCTATCCATTTGCCTGTGCATTTCATGATATTATTGTTTTGAACAGCTGAGTAGTACTCCACTGTGTAAATGTAGCATGTTTTCTTTATCCATACTTTGGTTAAGGGACAACTAGGTTGTTTCCAGTTTCTGGCTATTATGAATAAATCTTCTTTTAGCATAGTTGACCAAATGTCCTTGTAATAGCATGGAGTGTCCTTTGGGTATATACCCAGAGAGGTATATAGCTGGGTATTAAAGTAGATGGATTTCTAATTTTCTGAGAAACAGCCATATTGATTTCAAAAGTGGATGTACAACTTTGCACATCCACCAGCAATGGGGGAGTGTTCTCCTTGTCACATATCTTCACTAGTATGTGTTATAACATGGGTTTTTGATCTTAGCTATTCTGACATTTGTAAAATAGAATCTCAGTCATTTTGATTTACATGTTCCTAATGGCTGAGAATGTTGAACATTTCTTTAAGTGGTTTTCAGTCATTTGAGACTCATTTGTTGAGAATTCTCTGTTTAGTTCTGCATCCCATTTTAATTGGGTTGTTTGGTTTGGTGATGTCTACTTTCTTGAGTTATTTATATATTTTGGAAATTAGAACTCTGTAAGATGTGAGGTTGGTGAGAATATTTTCTTATTCTGTAGGCTCTGTTTATTCCTTTTGATGATGTCCTTTGCCTTACAGACGCTTTTCAGTTTCATGAGGTTCTATATTTTATTTGTATATCTCAGAGCCTGCACTACTTATGTTTGATTCAATAAGTTTTGTCCTGTACTAATGTTTTACCGAGTGACAACCTGGCCAAAGTAGAAATAAAGAAATTAAAGACATCCTAGAATTAAGTGAAAATGAATGCCCAGCATACACAAAATGAAAGCGGAGCTAAGAGGAAAGTTCATAGAACTAAGTACCTTCATAGAGAAAATAAAGATATCTCATACTAACAACTTAACAGCACACCTGAAAGATCTAGAACAAAAAGAAACAAACACACCCAAAGGGAGCAGACAGCAGAAAATAATTGAATGCGGGGCTGAAATCAATAAAATAGAAACAAAGACAACAACACAAAGAATCAAGGAAACCCAGAGCTGGTTCTTTGAGAAAATCCACAAGATAGACAAACACTTAGCCAAACTAACCAAAAGACACAGAGGCAATATCCAAATGAACAAAATCAGAAATGAAAATAGGGTCATAACAGACACGGAGGAAATGCAAACAATCATGGGGTCATACTTCAAAAACCTGTGCTCCACAAAACTGAAGAATCTAAAAGAAAGGAAAAAAATTTCTTTATAGATAGAAAAGAAACTGGGGGAATAGACCTTCTTCGTGTTGTATGTGTGGTAAGAGACGGGTGCTGACATCATCATCTAAGACTAAAATCACATGTCCATGCCACTTTCCCTCTTTGCTTACATGCCCTTGTTGACGATACACTCTAGGATGTTAGGACCAGGTAATAAATGTCAAAAATAATACTCTCTAAATCTTATTTCTTTTGTAATGAATAATTGTAAACTTATTAATACATCATCATACTCATTTAAAATTGATTTAATGTTGCATTAATTTGCCATCATTTATTTTTCAACTCTGCTTTGCTCTTTTAATTTTTAATAATTTTGAATATTCTGTGTCAGCATAAATAGATCTTTGACTAAGCAATTTATAGTTTATGTGATTTTTGAACACTTAATAAAAGGGGGAATATCATTTCCAAAATTATTTTTTGTTACTGTATTTGTTGTTTATTTGTTTTTGAAAAATGATCTCTGTAATCCAGACAGGCCTCAAACTTCCTGTTAGCTGAAGACAACTTGTTCTCTTTATCCTCTGATCTCTGACCTCCCAGTTGTTGATTACAGACCTGAGCCAGCAGAGCGTGGTTCAGATTATAACTTTTGCCTGGGAGGGGCCTGTGTAGCTAAATCACATTTTTCCATTCATTTGTCCACTCATTCATTCATTCATGCTTTTTCTGAGATAAGTCCTGCTGACCAGATTGGATGGCTTCATACTCATGATCCTGCCTGTGCCTGCAGAGTCTGTGGTAGCAGAATCACATTTCTTAGATCTACTCTACAATTATGTTCATACAAAATTCTTGGGTCACAACCTTTATCTTTAGAATTGTTTAGCTGTGGCTGTTACCTAGGTAAGACAGTTAAATCCAACAGATGTAAGACCAACTGGACCTTCTCGCTTTTTTGTGAGTACTCTATCTCTCTTTTTGGTTCCACATGAGACACTATCATGTATTTACCCACATGGCCCTTCTTTGCACAGTTTAGGCTGGCTCTCTGTCCTAGGTCTTCCACCACCTTGGCTCCTTGCTTGATGGCTTTTGTATGCATTTCCTCTAACTTTTGTAGCTTCTATGTAGGTCATCAAATTTCTACAGCACAATCTGTGCACCATTTTTAATGCAGACTGTTTAATGATAGAATTCTAGAGTTCTTTTCAGTCTTTTCTTAAGTCTTTCAACTTCTTCATCACTTGCATAAACATAACCTTTTCACACACTGATTTGCTTCCTGATAATCATTTCACTCATCCCTAGCTTTACCAAAGCATCACATTTAGAGTGTGTGTATGTGTGTGTGTGTGTGTTTGTGAGCATATATGATTATCTATCTATCTATCTATCTATCTATCTATCTATCTATCTATCTATCTATCATCTCTCTATAGATCCCATATCACATATTATATATCACATATCACAGAACAAATTTTTGGAACCCATTCTTTCCTTCAGTCTTTACATGGGCTTCAAGGGTCAAACTTACGTAGCCAGGCTAGGATGGCAAGTATATCTCCTTTTCTGATTGTGTGTGTGTGTGTGCACGTGCGTGCATGCATGCATGTGTGAGTAAACATATATGATTATCTGTCATCTCTATATATATCATATATCACATACCACATATCACACATCACATATCATATATCATAGGACAAATTTTTGGAACCCATTGTTTTCTTCAAACTTTACATGAGCTTTATGGGTCAAACTCAAGAAGCCAGGCTAGTGTGGTAAGTATCTCTGCTTTTCTGATTGTGTGTGTGTGTGTAAAATATTTTCCAATATGTATAGAGTATGAATAAGATGCCCACAGTAGCCCCTGTAATAACACAGACGTATGGTACAATCCATAAAGAGAGGGATTTTAGAGGCTGAGCAGTGAACATGCTTTCAATTGAGAGTTCTCAAGGAGCCCCAAATCTCAAGGCTTCTGTATAATACAGAAATGTGGGTCTCAATACTATTCATGATAAACACTCTTTTAGTTTGTTCCTATGTAAGCATTCATTGGACTTATGCACAATGAGTAAAATGAATGTAGAAGAGAATTGCCTAGGATGTTAAGAAGCCAGGGATCCGGATCTGGGAGTTTGGATCAACCGATAATATTTCAAAGATCTTTGCAATTCCATTTATTAACCTGCTTATTACCTAAATCAAATAATCTATTCATTGAAGTCTCAGCTGTGTATTGAGAATAATATTTCAGGAAAACTATCTTTCTATTCTCAGGTTTTGAGCATCCTGAGGGAGCAATCTTTAAAGACATCTCCCATTCATGCATGCAGCTTTTGAATTCCCACTCTTGTCCCTGTACAGAATAGCACAGCTGCTTCTGTAACTGCAGGAGACTTCCCTACTTAGAGTGGGGTCTGTCACTGTCATTTTATGGCAGACTGAATCGAATGGTAGTTGTTAGTTTCTGAAATAATTAAATATCGCTTGCTATTGTGCATCTTTAATCCAGGGCTCAATTGAAAGATACATTTGGGGACACTGTATGTTATTTCTTGGGCTCTTGACATGCTACAATCTACCAGTATCTCACTGTTCTCCCATCTTGAGATAAGTCTCGCTTAAATGGCTAGAAACCTGGGACAAAATCTGGAATGTTGCAAAGTTATTTCTTCTGGATTGGATAATCATTGCCATCTTGTATTAGGCAACTCTAGTCACTTTCAATAGATTTCGGTAAGATTAGACTTGTCATTCCCCTCTAAAAGGAGAGCAGATCTTCCATGGTTCATGGGACCTGTGAAGTTCCGAAGTCACACGAGCCCTTAGGACCTACTAACAAGGTTCCTCTTCTCCCTAGAGCATCAGAGAGCAATGGACTGCGGGTGGCATGCTTCAGTAGTGGGTGTGCCTGTGCTTGAGCAGCCTGGGGGAGTCTACAGTAGTGCAGCCTTCCTTGAATTGTTCGTAGTGTGGGAAGAGACTCTCATGGGGTTCTTTCCATGTTTATGTGATTAATTCCCGTAACGTCATTGCTTCATCAAACTGGACTGTGACACAACTTTTTATTTAGGACACAGATGACCTTTAGTTCTGGGGTGAAGAGACGATTTTTTTTCACATCTCCCCAGGAAACATACGACAACCCAAAACTAGGAGGAAGAAACAGAAAGAATGATAGAGCGACAAGGTCTGGTTCCAGAACTAGAGAGTATGGTCAGAGTATGTCTACTTAGGGTCAGACTGGGAAGACAGGAAGTTGAAAGTGTATTGAAAGGATTGCTCAAGATTCACTCAGAGACCTAATCCCACAGAGGATGGGTGGTCAGGAAGCTTGCACAAAGATGATCTAGAGAGGAATGCCAGTGACAGGTCACTTAAATTTAGGACTTTAAGATTTACAAATCAGTCTGTTTGAAAGTTTCACTTTGAGAGAACACTTTTCTTTTCAGTCAGTAACCTTACGGTTAAAAGGAGGTCTTTGTTCACTCCTGGTGACTGCAGTTGAGCACTTTATATTTCCACATGCTGTCCCATTTATTCTGAATTAGCTTGTTCTCACTTTAATGGATAAAAATTTCCATTTTAGGTTTTTATATATGATTATGCATTGCAGTTAAAGCCTCTTTTTGGGAAAGGTTTTACAATGTGATTTTATTTGTTTGCTAGTAAAATTTATTACCATAATACATTTACTATCCTCATTTAATCTTCAGACTTCTCCTTTTTTTAAAAAAAAAATAAGTCAATTCACCATTATGTTTAGCTACTCACATGGAGTTTGGGGGCAGTTTTGCAGTATATTCGTTCTTATTGGCTTTGTTTTGGATATTTCATTCTGAGGATAGTGAAGGCAGTTTTTACAGAAATAAATCATTTAGCTATATTAAGATTTGAAAGGGTTATAAATGGTTTCTTTTCAGCCATTATTGTGAAAATAGGCAAAGGGGGAGAAACTCCCCACACTTTCATTTAAACATGTCAATTCTTCAAAGAGGCGTTAGGAGAAAGCTGCTGCCTTTCCATTTTTGAAACAAGATTGGATGTAAAAGTTATATCTGGTTTATTTCCTCCTGATCTGTTCTCTCATAGTCACTTTTAATATGAATATACATTTCTCAAGATGTAACTTAAGGCATATATGTGAAAGTAAATACCCTTTGCATATGCATCCCTAGGTAAATGTTCCTTTTAGATGTTTTTATATGTATAGGTTTCTCTGAATTCATGTATTTGTTCTAAAAGTAGAAAATAATTTCTGAAAATTCCAGAAAGAAAGCATACTTTCGCATTTTTTCAAGCACCTCCTATCTTAAGCCCCATTGGGTTGGTGGTATTTTCTCATCCGTGTATACCGTCATTCAGAGCTCTATGTGGATGTATTTGTTTTACTACTCAGAGTGTGATGATGTGAAAGTCACTGTTGACAATGGGCTTCGGTGCATCAATGAATTCCCTAAGTTCTCAGATGATTTTTGGAAACAAGCCGACTAAAGACACCAGCAGTCTGTCATGCGTTTATCCATCGCCATGGACTGTCCGGTCACCGACTTTGTACAACAGTGTGAATTAATCCATTTTCAGTATTTGAAATATTTTGTTTCAAAATAATTGCCAATAATTTATTTCAAATAATTTGGAGAGACAAAGAAACATTGTTAATATTTAATATCTGGGCAAATGCATCCTTACATTCTATTACAACAAAAATTTTCTGAGTTTTTAATAGAGGGTGGATTTTAATTTTTATGTTTCTACCACACAGTGGATTCTTTTATATTAATTTTTATGATTGGCTTTAAGATATAGTTAATTGGAAGGTGCTATGAAAATTAAATTGAATTCTACATACTACAGCACATCCATATACATGTGTACAAATCATCAGTCAAAATTCATATTCCTCAAAAATATTTGTAAATGTTACTCCAAATACACATTTGGTAGAATCATTATTGAATCTTTATATAAAATTCATCTTGTATAATCTGTTCAGAATCTTTAGAATTCTTCAACATGTCTTAATAATTGTGTTTGAGTAATGTTTTACATTTATAGGAGTTTTAAAAAGGCAGGTGCAATGTGACATATCAGAAGAAGCAAATTAAACTCTTGTAAAGCACAGCTGGAATGCTAAAAATGTGTATTTGTAATTTAAATATGTGACACCATCACACTGTAAAAGCAGTTCATAATTAGAAAACATCTGTTTTTTCCAATATGATGCCTAATAGTATATTTAAATAATTTAAAATGCAATAAGAAAGAGAGAGTCAAGGAACAATAAGTGACTCGTGGACATTTCATTTCTTTGGTTTAGTGCCCTGTATGAAATCCTGAAGAAACCTGTCATTTGAAGCTACTTTTTGCATAGACCATAAACATCACTGGAAAAATACATATGTCAAGCATATGTGCTGTTCTGACCTTTTTGTGTCAGTCAAAATAAATAAATAAATAAAACCAGGTTGCATAGGTTGTGGCGTTAACAAGGATTTATGCACTGCTATTTCTTCCTCACCTTCTTTTTTTTTAAAAAAAAAAAAATTTAATCAAAAGACACTGAAGCAAATGTAACTTGATGATTTTCACAGGAAATTTTTTGTAAATGTGTTGTAAATACAGAGGGGCTGTTGAGTTGTATGAATTCTGGAAATATACTTGAGCCAGGTAAAATATTGAGTTAAAACTTATCAGGATCAATTTTAGTTTAGCTAATAAAGTTTGAATAAAACCACAATTTCTCAAATGAAGTTAACATGGTAGATTAGCCACACATCTGTCATCAGTGTTCACATAGGAAGGTATTTATATATGTGTGATGAAAACTCAAATGGATATTTTTATTCTAACTGAAGTGTGTATGCTGAATATTGTTTCAGATATGGACAAACCAAATGTGACTTGGAAGGCTCTGGTTTTGACATTACCAGTCTAAGTCTGGAAAGGTTAATGGATCAAAAAATAAATAAATAAGTAAATAAATAATAAAATAACAACAGAATAAAGCACGAGCATTAGCAATCACAAATACTGGCCAAGGCTTTCTTCTGAAGCTTAGTTACCAAGATGGTGTGAGCAAATTAAGCCTTGCGATGCAGCCTGACTGAGCGGGAGCAGGAAGCATTGCTGGGGTGGCAAGGGTTGCTGTGCCACACGGAATGGTTGGCTCACCTTTCTATTTTAAATGCTGCATTTTCACTTTAATTCTTGGGTTGGGGACGGAGTGAAACCTCGCTTTTTTGCAGGGTTAGAGTACACAAAGTTAATCTGCCCCATTCATATTCATCTACTTGGAGCCCCCTTTATCCACCTTTACCGCTGTAGCCCACCATTCGCCATTCATCAGTTTCTGCATTGTGCGCCAGGGCAAATAATGACAGAATATCTAGCTAAAGAAGGGGTACTTAATCAGCAATCAAGATTCAATTTGTTTTAATTTTAGCAGGTGTTTGTGAGGTACATTGATGGGAGAGATAATATGTGCCGCTTTCATTAGCTCTCTTGTTTTTGTGCGTGAACGTTTAAGAGCCAGATGTTCGGAGGTGACTGATCAGAATATTAAGTCTCCAGAGGTTGGTTCCCATAGTGTTGTACATTCCTTTCTTTATCTCCCTCGATTCACCCTGAGCTCTGAGGTGCAAGTGCTGGCAGGGACAGACTCCGTTTCCACATCCTGTTCGAGTAGGGCTTCAAATTAGTGCCTAATTCTTGGTATACAATGCGTTAGTTTAATAATCTGTAATTAATTCTTGGACTCTGGGTCAGCCTCGCTTCTCATCCAAGCCTTTCAGCTGATAATCTATCTTGGAAATTATTTGCGTAGTAGCTGGTATTTCATCCTGATGTTTTCCTGAAGCAAAAGCACAGGAAACACGTTACTGACCTAGATAATGACCCCATCATCTTGTTAAATCAATATCCGAACTTGACCAGTGCTGTCATCAGCCAGTCAAAACTCAGTGGTGCTGACAGCATCTCAAGGGTTCTAACACAGGCCACCCAAAACTGGGAGCATTGTCGAGTTTCGAAGTTATTCCCTCTCTCAAGAAATTATTTTAGAAAGTAATATAAGATTATTACCATTTTACAGTTTTTCACAAACCAATATTAAATCTTACAGGAGATCTGGTCAGTGGGTTAGGTGTTGCTTTGCAGTTTTAACTATATTGTAACTGATTGTTTAATTTTATTTATCAGGTTTTCTAGATATACAATGATTAACTTACATATTTTCTTAAATTTTTTTGTTCTGCCAGATATTAGGCACATGAGTTAACTTTTCTACTGAAAAACATACGTAACAATAAAGAGTTAATTTGAATTGGCTTTGGCACGAAGAGATCTTCTCCCTCTATTAATTGTTCTCTGTTTACTTTGATGTTTAAGGATTGTACTGTTTTACAAGCATATTTTCTTAATTGTGTCACCTTGTACTATAAGTATGTCAGAGGGGAAACATTTGCAAGTGATTAGATATGGACCTGTGTGTCATCAAATGTATGAGGTACATACCCTTATAGGATATAATTGTGATCTTTTAATATGCGGCCATTGACCCAGGCTTGTTATTATCTATTATAGTTTATAATAATGTATCTCTTTATGATTAAATGATGATGCCCGGCAGAACACTATGATTAGCATTTCAGTTATTTATAGATTATGTCAGAACAGTAATAAACATAAAATGCTGTTAATGTGTGGCTAATGAAATCTGGACATGAACAAGTTTATGAATTGATATAATTCATTTGAGTGTTCTAACTGAGCTGCTGGTTCTTGTCGTAATTCAAAAGCTTAGCAGGGTTCACCGATTAGGTGGTAGACTAATTTGCTACAAAAAGTCAATGGGATTTCATCGTCTTGGGCCATCATGCCCAGCATGGCTGATTGCATAAGGACTATACAAAGTAGTTCTCATAAATATATTTATTAAGCTTAATATGTTTTGTAGGGATAGGACAGAGCCTAATGTTATACAGTATATGTAGAACAAAAGATCACACGGTTAATTTGACAGTCAGAAAAAGATATGAACAACTAGATCATGAAAGCCTAAAGAATGGTTTTATTATTGACAGAGGAAAACAAGGACGACTCAGGAATCAATGCTGGAAGCCTGCACAAGGATAATACCTTCTTCCCACTGGAGTGCTTATCGCATGTCTGCTCCATCTGCATGACCAGGGATGATTCATAGTTGGAGGTCACATATTGCAGGTTTCTTTTTTTTTTTTTTTTAAACTAGCTTCATGTCTATAGCTGAATTAGCATCCAGGGAGACTACCAACTTTTGTGGTCAGTTGGAATGATGCTAATATATTTACGGAGAGAGTCTGGTGTTTGACTAAATGTGAAACTATGATTTCTTCTCAGGAAATGGGATCTGAGGATGCCTCTCCATTTCTTAGAGATCAATCTTTACTACTAGAGAGCGACCACCCACTCGCAGATTATGGAAAACACATCCTGAACTCTTAGGAAGCCGTGCTTGACTTCCTGCCTTGTCACAGTCATATTAAACCCCACAGGATGGCAGCTTTTACAACTTAACTCAGTTTTGGATATAATAGTGTAAAGAGAAGCAATACTTTGGTTTCCTAGCTTCAACTTGAAAAAAATACCTTGTTTCTCTGCTGCTTCACTTTAATTTATGCACTGAGGATCAGAGCCTGGTTTTAGTATTTCATCAAAATTGTATAAGAATCAAAATAAAAATCAAAGAGAGAATGGCTCAGGTTGGCAGATGGAGGGTTAATTAATTATTAATTAATTATTTTCAATTATTATTAATCCTAGTTACTAGTACTGTTAAAACCCACAATATTCATAATAACAGCTTTCCAATAGTGAAGATCAATACTTGCTGCCCATGAAGCAAGTTCCTTATTATGACATGTATGGTCCTTTGAGATATACAAGTAGAGTCAGGTGATTAGAGGAAGGTAGACACCTATCACCCTCTAAAGTGTCCTTCCTGTAATTCTGTACCCTGAGATGCTCTAGTTTTAGAATGTTTTCCAATTGATGTAAATACGATTATATATACTATTTTTAGTAAAATGAAAGTATCCAGATAGCTATTTTTATCATTGTCTTGAAATTTCTTAATAAGATTTAAACACCTTTTAATTCAAGCCACAATTTTTGCAGGTTAAATAGAGCTGGTTTTTCCTAACTGCCTTGCAACTTTAGCACAATGGTAAGACATTTTTGGTGGTGATGGTGTTTTTGTTGTTGTTGTAATAGTGGTGGTTTTATTTTTTGTTTGTTTTTAAGAAGGAGAAATATACAAAGAGTTGAAAGAATAAAATCTTTTGCTTAGTGCTGTTTTGTTGTGCTGTGTTTTGATTTTCTCCTACCTTTTGTCCCAAAAGCATGTATTTCAGTAAGTTTTCTTGGTTAGGCCCTCTTGAGAGTTCTCTAAATAGAGGGTGGAACCCTTTGTAACTGGAGGGGTTAGAGGAAGGGATGGAGATTGAGACTGCATCAGTTTAGGAAGTTATGCTGAGGGTTTAGGAGGGAGGGGTTGAGGACAGCCCCATGCTGTTTTCTCATGTCTTCTTCCAAGATCTTTTCCTTTTTAAAATTCACTTGCTGCCAAGCCTGGTGGCACACATGTATAATCCCAGCACCCAGGAAGCAGAGGCAGGTGGATCTCTGTGACTTTTAATTCAATTGGTCAACATAGGAAATTCTGATCTTTTCTAATAATTTTTTCATCACTTTATTTTGTAAGGAAATTTCTTTATATTTCATTGTCAAAAATGGAACAAATTTCAATGCTTGTGGGAAAAACTGGGGGGCTGCAGCAGCAGGCCCCAGGCCCACATGGCAGCGGCCGGTGGAGGCTGCCTGGAGGCCTCCAGGCAGCCTGTCTCTGGTACTGGAGAAAGGTCCCAGGTTCCAGTGGCTGGAGGCTTCGGTGACGGCAGGCCCGGCAGGCCCCAATGACACGAGGAATCCTTGGTTCCAAAAGGGTTTATTGTCATGGCAGATGGTGGATGGATCTGGATGTACCCCACCAAACTCAGGGCAGACCTGAGTTAAGTAGGGAGGGAGAAAGGGGGAGGTTCTGGGGAAGAATGCTTAATTGGCTCCTCCCTCTGACCTTCATTAGTATGTAAATCTCTAGGGCCTAAGGCCTGTAGTCACACCCTCTACCTGTGCACTTTGGGAGGGGCTGTAATGGCCTACGTGACTGAACAATGTAGGTCTATGGAGATTAGACTGCTTTTCAGGACCCTGGGTTCTGGGGAGTGGCCAAACTCCTGCCATTTCTCCCTTGGAGTCTCGGGGTTCTAGGCCCATGCCCAGCCAAGAACCAGGATACCCTTACGCAGTCCCACAAATGCTTATGTGAAGATTCTTCTGCCCCTGTGGCATGCTGGAACCTCATAGATACCACTACCACTTTACTAGTTACAGTGGCTCTGTGATTATAAATATGTCTTGAATAGCAACTGTGCCCTATTATGCTTTGTATATATTCGAGCCTGGAACAAAACTAAAACTAACCAACCAACCAAACAAACAAACAAACAAACAAACAAACAAAACAAAGTAGAGAAGATACTCAACAGAGATGGTATTCTTGGAGCTGTGATTCCCTCTTTTTGGAGACTATCAAGAGCTCTCAAAACAATCTGAGACTAGATGCTATTATCAAATGTCAACTTATTTCTGCCAGATAAGATCTACAGGTTTGTATTTAGAAAACAAACAAACAGAAAGAACACAGTATAGATACTTGTCCCGGGAACAGAGTTTATTTTAGGCTTTGAACATTGAGGTTTTCCATGAAGAAGTCTAGATAGATACAGAAACCTGTGGAAAAGTAGGACTTACCCTACATGTTTTTGACCATGTTTATCCATAATACCAATGATTTTCTTTAAAGGAGAGAGAGAGAGAGAGAGAGAGAGAGAGAGAGAGAGAGAGAGAGACTAATTAAGAAATAAACCAGAACACACACTTATGCAATAACATACACATATTTGCATGTTCATATATTTTGTAAATATCTTTAATATATTTTATGTACATATATGTAATTGATAGGATATTTATGTTGCCCCCAATTCATAAGTTGAAATTCTAGTCCTAATATGATTGATACCCTTGTAAGAGAAGACCAGAAAGCTAGCTAGCTGTCAATTTATTATACTATGACACAGTAAAAAGATGGCTGTCTCTGTTCTAAGAAGAGACCCCTAAGATGTCCTGATTTCTGAGTTTCAGCTATTAAAACTATGGGAAGTGTGTGTGTGTGTTTGTGAAATCTTTATGTGTATTTCTGGCTGTCCTGGAGCTCACTCTGTAGGTTACTGGAATCAAAGGGGTGTGCCACCACTGCTCAGCAAAGTAAAGTTCTTTATTTGTATGTTTTCTTGCTTGTTTGCTTTCCTTCCTACTTTCCTTCTTTCTTCTTCTTCTTCTTCTTCTTCTTCTTCTTCTTCTTCTTCTTCTTCTTCTTCTTCTTCTCTCTTCTCTCTCTCTCTCTCTCTCTCTTCTCTCTCTCTTTCTCTCTCTCTTCTCTCTCTCTCTCTCTCTTTCTTTCTTTCTTTCTTTCTTCTTTCTTTCTTTTCTTTCTTTCTTTCTTTCTTCTCTTTCTTTCTTTCTTTCTTTCTTTCTTTTTCTTTCTTGTCTTGAGAGAAGGTTTTTCTGTGTAGCCTTGGCTATCCTGGAACTTGTTCTATAGACCAGGCTGGTCTTCAACTAAGAGATGCCCCTGACTCTGCCTATCAAATACCAGGGTTAAAGGACTGTACCACCATTGCCTGGCTCATTTTTGTTTTCTTGATGAAACTATATTATATTCATTTTACTAATTTGTAGAAATTCTGTAGTGACTCAAACACAGTGACAGAGGTGAGTCAGTTACTAGGTCTACACCAGAGGATGTAATTGTGACTATAGCTAATTGTGCTGGGGCTCTATGTGTTGATTTCAACAAGTTTCTTGCTTTGAGATGTTTTTGGAAGTCAACTGGATGTAGTGTCCTTGATCATAATGCTCTGCAAAGGAGAGAGAAGTATCTAAACACATGTCAGTGCCTTCTTACCTATCTCAGTTGGGAAAGCGAGTTGTCCACAATATTGAGAAAGTTAATAAAATCTAGAGTCATAAAAATAAATTAAAACTCAATGGTACATTGATAGAGAGTTTATCTGGTGTCCCTTCGTGAAGTTTGCAATCGATCTAGTATTTGTGATTTTAGTTTCAATTTCTTTAAAATGAAATGAAAAGTGGAGACAGCTTTAAAGAAATCTGAAAGGCGAACCCTTCATTGGTTTTTTTTTTTTAATTCACAATCTATCTTTTTGAAAAACTGATAAAAGACTGCGTCTGTGTTTATGTATACCTGCCTGGACATATTTCCCTGTTTATATGTAATATTTGGTGGAAGATACGATAACTCATCTTTACATATCTTTTCCTAAGCTTTGAGTATATTTTCAGAGACACAGTAAATCTTTGTTTTTACCTTATATCCTATTGGTTTATTGTACTTTAAGAGAGCTTGTACAATACTCATGTGATATATTTGATTTATGAAATATTTAAAATGAATTATTAGTTAGTATATGCAACTTGTACAAATGAGAAGGTCTTCAGGTGAAAACACAGTCAGTAAGATCTTGTGTAAAATATTTTTTAATGATTCCTTTCATTTCAGAGTCTAACTTTAATGAAAAATATTAAGTTCTTCAGGAAGTATTTGACCATCCTGTATGACCTTAGACAAACATGACGACAAACAAGAGTTATAACACTCAAAATTCTAGTTCTCCAATACTGTCTATCTTTTTAGTGAAAATTTATTTATATTTTAAGGTTTTACTTATGTGTCTCTGTGTGAGTATACCATGTATAAGAAGGTGCCCTTGTAGGCTAGAGAAGGGAATTGTAGCCCCTAGAGGTAAAGTTACAGATATGTATGGGCCATTGGATGTGGGTGCTGGAAACTGGACTTGGGTCTTCTACATGAGAAATATGTGCTCTTGTCTACTGAGCTGAAGTATTGTTCTAGCCCCTCCAGCCATTAGAATGGCCAGAGATCCAGGTCTTATAGTATTTTTCAGAATATACTGTACTATAGTATCATTTTTGCATTCACCAAATGAATGTTTTCAACGTTATGGTCAGAGTCTTCAAAAAAAAAAATCTGTATTTTTCGTTTCACAACCTATGTTAGGAAGTAACCAAGGATCTTTATTAAAGGTGTTTGTTGAAAGTGTTTTCTATATCCCAGGATCTTCTTATGTACTCTGCCCATGTCATTACAGGAATATTGAATATCTTTAAAATAGAGTCCAAGTCTAGATCCCACCTCTGCACGATTCCATCCTGTACTCTGGTTCAGAGATCTTTAACACAGAACTAGCAATTATGCCGTGATAAGGAACAGAAAAGAATGTTAGTTGTTTTATCATGTAGCTCAGAATTTCTTTGAATATGTTTATGAGACTAATTCTTACTGAGAGGACATAAATGGAAATGAAATGTAACTTCCAGCCCGAGGTTGTTAAAAATAGGTAGCTTTCCCCATCCTTGCCTTTTCTGCATGCCTCTGTTCTTTTCTTCCCTCCCTTTCTCCATTTGTGCATTAGAAGGATGGAAAAATACAAGATAAAAGTACCATAATTCCCGAGTCATTTGGGAGAGAATTGTCCAAACCACAAAGGGGCAGCAGGGGTCAGGTGGAGAGATGTCCTATTGATATGGAATGAGTGGTGTATGTTAGGAATTAACTCGTTACTACAGTATGTATTAGCTCAATGATTCAGTGATTCATTGTAGCATAATTCCTTAAAGGAACCCGAATTTCAAGTCACTGTGATCTTCATATTGACCATGCTTCTGAGCAGTATTTTTACGTGATGAACAGGAATCCATTTTTGTACCGGCAAATACTTGTTGTGATCAAGCATATGATCTAAGAAGAAATAAAAATAGAGAAGTAATGTAAACTCTAGCAGTGCTGTCTTTGACACTCTCCTGTCTCCCCTCCTTAGCTCCTAGCGTTTATCAGAAGCCTATCCATTTCCAGGTACTAAGATCTTTATTTGCAGTACCCAAGTTAATCGTTGCAATAGCTCAGTGAGGTGGGTAGGATGATTTTCCACCTTCTACAGATCAGAAAAAACAGTCCCCCAACGCTGACCTACTATGGCCACATGGCAAGTGAATCATGAGGAGGAGAAATTCTGCCTTGACTTCTCTTCTCTTTAGATCACATCACTTTACCAATTTGAAAAATTGGTACCCTCTGTGTCTCAAATACATCACTTTGTCAACTTGGCAGATTTTCCCAACTGTCTCTACCACCCATGGTTCTCACTCCTCCCACATTCTTCCTTTTCCCAAGACCAGAAGAAGTCAGACACTGATTAGACATTGATTTGTATCCAACCTACACCAATCGATACAGATTTGTTTCTGGCAAACTGAAATCTCTCCCAGCCCCATATCTCTCAGTTATGAACTAAGAATAATCACACTGACTTAGCACAACCTGTCTCTTATCAGACTCTCAATTAGTGTCAGCTTTCTTCACCTTTGAGTTTCTATTAGTCTGAACATTTGCCACGTTTCAATGCCTGGATTTAACTTCATGTACTTCTTGAAGCTTTGTCATATGGATCCAACCAACATTCTGTTATCTGTCCTCCAATTGTTTTTATACTCTTTCTCCTGTACTCTAAAATTCATCCTTCATTATGATTGACAAGTAAGCTGACATCTATAATGAAATGTTGTTTAGTCATGCTTGATGACTTGATGAAGTTGAGCTTGATGTTCCCCCTGGTGTACACATTGACTGAAAGATGGTCTTTCTCTTGTGTTTCCCATCTTCCCACACGGAGACAGCCAACCTGTATTTCTTTAGATTGATTACCAACTTTTTTCTCTGCTACAAGCAGCTTGAGAAAAGTGTGGCAACTCAATTGAGGAACTGCTTACCTATTTTCTGTTAGGTGTTATGCAGACAAAGGGCACCTCAGGTAAGGAAAACACTGATTCAGAACTGAAAGGAGCGTAAGTCGCTAGTGTTTAGTGTAAGAAATAAAACTACAGGCTGTCCATATGATATGAACACAGAACTTCTGGTTTAGGAAATAAGGCATGAATTGCTTGACTTCTGTTATGATGGACACTGTCCATTGAATTTTTCCTGTCGCTATTTCAACTACTTCCTTATGAAACACAAGTGAAAATATACCAATTCACATGGAGATGGGTGGTCATGTGACATCTATGTTGCGGGTCTCAAGTAACATGGGCATCCCTTTATGAACCATGTCTCTTTCAAAATGAACTCTTATGATGTTAGTATATTGATATGAAAATTTGGATATACAAGTGTTTTCGTTTTTAAAAGTTAACAGATGTATGGTGTGGGAAGTGGGGGGGGGTGCATTTTGAAGATTCCTATGTGGACATTGTGGTGCATGGGTATTTAGTTTTCTCCTTCTTCATGGTTCTCTGACCCAGCACATGACCCTGTGAACATCTGCTCCCTAATCTTCCCCATCACCTCTGTTCTGTTAGGTTTCACTATCATTCACATGACACACATTCTTTTACCAAAGAACATAAATCTTTCCTTGTCTCAACAAAAAGTGTTACTGTAATCATGCACCAGCAATTGCAGCCATATTTTATCAAGCCTTTCTTTCCCCCCTTAAAAAGTTATTTTAAAAAATAACTTGTATGAATTAAATTATATTTTGCCATCTACTTCTTGAAAATACAGCTTTCTTTTCTTTGAAAATAAACTATACCCTCTCTATTTTTTATTCAATTAAAAGGAGAGATTTGGAAAGAGAAGTTAAACTTATTGACTTTAATTAAATAATTTACCAGGATCGCTCTTTTACTAAACTTGATATCTGGTGATGAAATAAAACTTTGCTTCTATGTGGCCTTTTATTTCTTCTAGGATCTTCTAATAGTGTTACTGAGGGAACCAAAATAATCAAAGCTTCCTTGTGAATATAAGTAGCATAAATGTTCTGAATAGCTTGAAAACACCTAGATTTTGTATTGTTCTGTACATTGTCTTATTATCCATCTCTTTGGGGGGGGAGACAGTGGACACAAGCCAGTACATCCCCCCATTCACTGACCTTAGGTGAAATGCCGCTGCTGTATATCTAAATGCTCATCTCACGCAGCTCCATGGAAACTTCACCCACCATGTTTTACCACCTACATTATGCCAGCTTCCACACTCTTATAGCATGGAAAATTATAGCTGCCCTCATCAAGTGCTATGTGTTTTTCTGACCAACACAAAATCTACTGGCAACTTGTAGAACATATAAAAACTAAAGGAATAAACAACTGTTCCAATATTTTCATATTTGGGCATATTCATTCAATTGTGAGGTGTGAAATTCTTGAAAAAAGTATTTACCTCATGTACTTTACCTAGAAATTTACCCAGTTCACAAATACTTTAACATTTCTGTAATTCCAGATCTTAAGGTGAGATAGACAACTCAAGGGCTGGAGGACAGTGATGTATGTAGATAGAATGTCAAAAAATAGTTGAAAGCAGCCTTTGTCCCAGTATTCGGCAGCAGGCAGAGGCAAGGCAGAGGCGGCAGAGGCGGCAGAGGCAGAGGCAGAGGCAGAGGCAGAGGCAGAGGCAGAGGCAGAGGCAGAGGCAGAGGCAGAGCAGAGGCAGAGGCAGAGGCAGAGGCAGAGGCAAAAGGATTGCTACTTGTTTGGGGCAAGCCTGGACTATAGGGTAAGTTTCAGGCTAGGTACCAGGGCCTTGACTCAAAAAATTAAAATAGATAGTTATTTGTATTCAATACTGTACCTGAAGTAAAAGAACAATAGTCTTGAAATAGGTTTAATGTGTTTGACCATGTAACACTTTTTCCTCTTAGTTTTATTCCGGGAAATAGAATACTAAATTAAATTCCCAGTAGTTGAGTCATGTTTATTCTATTTTCTTTCTTTCTTTTATTTTAAATTATCTTTAATCTTTTTTTACACTGTAGTCATCATGCTCCTCCTGGTCCATCCCCCATGCCCCCAGTTTCTCATCCCTTCCTCCTCTGCCATCTCCAAGAGCATGCCCCTCGCCCTGGCCCTGCCAGACCTCCTCACTCCCTGGAGCCTCAAGTCTCTCTGGAATTAGGTGCAGCTTCTCTCACTAGACCATGTAGTCCTTTGCTGTATGTGTGTCTGGGGCCTCGTACCAGCTATTGTATGCTGCCTGCTTGGTGGCTCAGTCTGAGAGATCTCAGAGGTCCAGGTTAGTTGAGAGTATTGGTCCTCCTACAGGGTCGCCCTCCTCCACAACTTCTAACCTTTCCCTAATTCAACCAAAGCAGTCCCCATCTTCTGTCCATTGTTGGGTGTAAGTGTCTACCTCTGTCTCTGTCAGCTGCTTCTTGGGCCTCTCAGAAGGCAGCATGCTAGGCTCCTGTCTGTAAGCACACCATAGCATCAGTAATAGTGTCAGGGCTTGAAGCCTTCCCTTGAGATGGAGCCCAATTTGGGCCAGTCATTGGAACTTCTTTCCCTCATTCTCTTCTTCATTTTTGTCCCTGCAGTTCTTTTAGACAGAAACAATTCTGGGTCAGAGTTTTTGACTGTGGGATGGCAACCCCCTCCCTCCACTTGACTTCCTGTCTTTCTATTGGAGGTGGACTTTACAAGTTCTTCTCCCCACAGTAGCGCATTTCATCTGAAGTACCTCCCTTTGAGTTCTGAGAGTCTCTCGTTTCAGGTCTCTGGTACATTTTAGGGGGTCCTCCCAACTCCTACCTCCCAATGTTGCCTGATTCCACTCATCCTGCTGGCCCTCAGGGCCTCACTCTTGTCGCTTCCGATATCTGATTATGTTCCCCTTTTCCCATCTCCCTTCCCTCTCCCGTTCAGATTTCTCCCTCCCTCTGCGCTCCATGATTGCTTTCTTCTCCCTCCCAAGTGGGATTGAGTCTTCCTTGGGATGGTCATTGAGTCATCACTTGGGCCCTTTGGTTTGTTAACCTGCCTGAGTTCTGTGGATTGTATCCAGGGTATTCTGTACCATTTGACTAATATCTACTTATTAGTGAGTACATACCATGCATGTCCTTTTGGGTCTGAGTTACCTCACTCAGGATGATATTTTCTAGTTCCATTCATTTGTCTGCAAGACTAATGATGTCCTTGTTCTTAGTAGCTGAATAGTATTCCGTTGTGTAAATGAACCACGTTTTCTGCATCCATTCTTCTGTTGTGGGACATCTGGGTTGTTTTCAGCTCTTGGCTATTACAAATAAGGCCACTATGAACATGGTGGAACACATGCCCCGGTGGAATGGTAGTGCATCTTTTGGGTATATGCCCAAGAGTGGTATAGCTAGGTCTTCAGGTAGATCTATTTCCAATTTTCTGAGGAACCTCCAGATTAATTTCCAGAGTGGTTGTACCAGTTTGAAATACCACCAGCAATAAAGCAGTGTTCCTCTTTCTCCACATCCTCTCTAGCATCTATTGTCACCTGAGTTTTTGATCTTAGTCATTCTGATTGGTGTAAGGTGGAATTTTAGGGTCAATTTGATTTACATTTCCACAATCACTAAGAAATTTGAACATTTCTTTAAGTGATTTTTGGCCATTCAAGAGTCCTCTGTTGTGAATTCTCTGTTTAGTTCTCTATTCCATTTTTTGATTGGGTTGTTTGGTTTTTTGGATATTAGTTTCTTGAGTTCTTTATATATTTTGAATATTTGCCTTCTATCCGATTGGGATCAGTGAAGATTTTTACTCAATCTGTAGGTTGCTGATGTGTCCTATTGACTATGTCCTTTGTCTTTGATCCACTTGGATTTTCATATTGATCAAAGGAAAAATCTACCAAGAGAGAGTTTCAATTCTATGCCCCCAATGCAAGGGTATCCACATTCATAAAAGAAATTTTACTAAAGTTCAAAACACACATTGAACCCCACCCAATAGTAGTGGGAGACTTCAACACCCCACTCTCACCAATAAACAGGTCATTGAAACAAAAACTAAACAGAGACACATTGAAACTAATAGAGGTTATGAACAAAGTGGATTTAACAGATATACACGGAACATTTCACCCTAAAACAAAAGAATATACTTTCTTCTCAGCACCTCATGGTACCTTCTCCAAAATTGACCTTATAATTGATCACAAAGCAAGCCTCAACCAATACAAGGAGATTGAAATAA
This sequence comes from Mastomys natalensis, assembly GCA_021653895.1. Taxonomy (NCBI): domain Eukaryota; kingdom Metazoa; phylum Chordata; class Mammalia; order Rodentia; family Muridae; genus Mastomys; species Mastomys natalensis. The sequence continues at coordinate 2,746,418 of JAJTUV010000327.1, read as the reverse complement.
TCACATGTATCCAATTAGATCACCATGGACTAAAGATAGACTTCAATAACAACAAAAATAACAGAAAACCGGCATACCCATGGAAACTGAACAACTCTCTATTCAATGATAATTTGTTCAAGGAAATAAAGAAAGAAATTAAAGGCTTCCTGAAATTCAATGAAAATGATGACACAGCATACCCAAAATAATGGGACACAATGATAGCAGTGCTAAGAGGAAAATTCATAGCACTAAGTATCCAAGTTTATTCTATTTTCAGTTATTAAAAATCTGCTATTATTACCCAATTTATTATAAATTCATGAGCTGTTGCTGTGAGATGTATAGCATAAGTGTATAATTTTTTATAAGTCTTTGGATTTATAGCAAAATACTTTAAAGATTGACTTAAACTTATATTGGCTTCAAGATCTGTTGTCTGTAAGGCATCAAGGCTTGTTAGAGGTAGAGCTTGGGTTCTTCAAAGCAAAGCTCCTTTTCCACAGAATAATAATAATTATCAATAGGCATATGCCAAATGAACTGAAGGATGTTTATGGACATCAAAAAATGCTGGACAATACAACTTCTTATCATTAGACTTATAGATTTATGTAGAGGAAATACTCACTAGCTGTGGATAATAATTGTGGTGGAGATGACACATCAAGCCAAATTTGGAGTGGGAATAATAATTTGTATAGAACTGTCAGAAAATGAGATATTGTGGACGAAAGAGAATGAATTAGCTCAGAAGAAGTATAATGAAACCTCATGGAGTAAATCAGGGGAGTGACAAGGAGCAGTCAGCATCAGTGAAGGGGTGCAGGCATGGTTGTCATGGAAACCAGGATGGTCAAAGCCCTGGAGCAAAGGTGAGAAGGAAGTTTGGAATATCAGTTTTTGCCCTTCTGCCTTTTTATCTATAAAGTCACTATAATTATGCCTACCTTAAACTCTCTTGCAGAAGAGTTGATACTAGGAGGAAATGGTACAAGGGGGAGGCACTTAGACACTGCAAAGCTTGGTTTCATTGTTGGGTCTCCTTACATATGGACTTCTGTACAATGAAACAAGCTGGGAAAGAAACAGGAAGTCTTTGCTAGGAGAGGGGACTCTCACTTTACTTTGGAAAATAGAAGCAAAACCAGAATAATTTATGAAGATCAATTAAATTTAAAAAGTGTTTCTTGATATTACAATAAGTGCTCGTTGTGGAGGTTGAAGGATGAAGATGAATATGGCAGACACAGGATACCCTGCCTGAGCTTGTCATCTCCTCTACAGAGATCTATCTTGGTGCCAAAACTAGATTTTTATTCCTGACCACAGTATAATCCCTTTACTTCTGTTGTAGCTTGGAGTTATGTGGTTGAGAAGGCAAATATAGATGTAAACAACTTGGGTGTATGAATCACTCAAGATCCATGGAGACATGTTCAGAATTTTAGCAATCTGAGCATAAGATGAGCAATTGGCTTTAACCAATTCCTCTATGCATGCTTAGATATTGACATGATGCCTGATGGAAGATGGGGAAATCTAGGTGTGAGATGAAACAACCTTAGAATTGTGGATTTTTTTGTCATTCTTTCTTAAGTGATATTCTTTTCAAACTCTTGAATATTCCAAGGATGCGGAAAAGCATAAAAAAATCCATTTTTTGTCAGTCATTTTAAGATTCTATACAAAAATTACAGAAATTAAGAAAGCAAACATGCTGAGGACCAAACCCAAGGCTGATGGTTTGGTCCACAAGGTTGTGTTCACGGTCGGGAAACAGGAATGCTGAACAGTATCTATGGGCTTTTCACTGCCGCTGTCTCAGGTCCAGCTTCGTTTCTGATGACAAAAAAAGCCCAATATGACCCAGTATGCAAGAGACCTGCTACATGCCGTGAGCTTTGTTTACTGTGTCTTCTCACTGCAGAGAGGCATTTTAGTTATTCCCAGGAGCAGTCTTCATACTGATACCTTGATGCCGTGGAGCAAAAGACTCAGTGAGCTTTAGTCAGGAGCTGAACACATTTTATTGGAAAGAGTGTCAGCAGTTGGCTGGCCTCTGCTCCTGATACTTAAATTTTGTTGTCTCTCAAGGGCTATGTAATTAAAGCACATGTGTGTCCTCTTAAATTAACAGTGTGGCTACTGTAGACATAGTAAGTTCTAGCAAGAGACCCTAATGACCCATAGATTTAGTAATTATCATGAAGCCTGTGGGAATGTTTGGCCAGAAAGTATTTCAGAATGGTTACTCTACTCTACTAGCTGAACCAAGAAAGATTTTAACCAAAAGTGTAAAGATCCTTCCCCACTTCCTTCTTTCTTTTCTCCTTCCTTCCTTCCTTCTCTCCTGACTCTTTCCCTCCCTCCCCATCCCTCTGTTCCTCACTCCCCTTTTCTTCCCTTTTTCCTACTCTCTGTTTTCTTTTTTAACTTTAGAGCCAAGACAGAATTCTAGTCCTGTAATCAGTGTAACAAGTAAGAGAGATCTTGCTGTTTTATTGCTAACATTCTAAAGATCAAATGCTGCAAATTGTTTTAATAGAAGTCTGGGGGTTAACTTTTATGTCTTAATTCAATAATGACATGTCCCACAACTCCAAAAATTTGTAGGAAAGTAATGGCCACTGTCAAAGTAAAGGGAAACTTTCAAAGTGAAAAGATAGAGCGTTATGTGGAGAGAGAGAACAATAAACAGAAGGTCATGCTAAGTATCTCCAGTAACCAGGAAAGGTGATACAGACTTGCCTCTGAATGTCTGTTTGCAAAGGTTATTTTACTTCAATAAAGCAGCACTATTTCTCTCTCTCTCTCTCTCTCTCTCTCTCTCTCTCTCTCTCTCTCTCTCTCTCTCTCTCTCTCTCTCTGTCTCTCTCTGTGCATGTCTGTGCCATAGCATGCATATGGAGGTCACAGGGAAAGCTTGGAATGTGAAGTCTCACCTTACATCTTTCTTGAAACCAAGTCTCTCTTATTTACTGCTGGCTTATTTACTGCACCTGCCAGACATACTGGCCTGCTAGCTTCCTGAGTTCTGTGTCCGCCTTCCATAGCCAGATAGGAGCACTAGGATTACAGATGCTTGCCTCAGTGCCAGACTTTACCTGATTTTGGTGGTGCAAATCTAGGTCCTTGTGCTTGGTGGCAGACACTGTACACACAGAGCCATCTTTCTAGCTTCTATACTTGTGAGCAAAATAAAATATTCTAAGCCTGAAACTCCTTTCTGCTTGATCTTCTCAACTGGAAGAGGCAGTCCAGGTGATGCTCTTGGTCCCCATCTCAGAGCTCTTTGAGCTTCCCTATTCAGAGCATTGTCTGCTCATTAAGGTAGGGTTGGTGGGTTAGGGAAACTTTGAAGGACGGGTTGTGGATGCTGTCCAGGCCAGGCTACCTGTCACTTGTGAAATGGGTTAGAGAGAATAAGTATCATCTATCGTTCAGTTTGCCATTTTAATTTATTTTTCTACTTGGTTCCTAAGTAACATGGGGAGGAATGAGTATCACAAGCTTACAGTGATGATCAGGTTAAAATTCATAGAACCCCACTTCACTTTTGATTCAACTTTTGCTTTGGATATATATATATATATATAGAATATATCTCCATATATGCATTTTCTATCAGAAAATGTTTTTCGAAGTTTACTCTTATTTTTTCAAATGTTTTGGAATGTGCTGAGTTGAAGTATATTGAAGAAGATACACAGATCCAAATAAAATGGAAATTTAAATTATGATATCCTCACCTTTCCTTTCTTATCAAATTTTTATTATGAGGCAAGCTAGATGTTTACTAGTGCTTTTGGGGCCATTATCAGAACTGCTAATTGATTAACACATAACGTAATGCATTGCAGCGTTACAGAGGAAAATGCTAAACAGAATGTATTATTTTTATTTCCTTTTCCTCAGCCCCCACAACTATTGAGAACCATTTAACCTCTCAGTTATTAAGGATTTTTTTTTCTGTAGAGATGACAATGGCTGATGATTTCTATGTCCTTAGGGCAAGGGTAAATCTTGGTGTGCAGCCTGAGCCAAACAGATAAATATAATTATTATTTCTGTATATTTGATGATGAAAGGGTTTCCGGCTCCACGGACTGATCTTTCTGTTGCCAACTGCGTTCTGCAGAGATTTTGATTAAAGGCTCACAGAAGTAGTTTATCAGTATTTGTTTGGTTTCAGGAAGTAAAATATGTGAGCTCAATGTGAATGACAGACCACATCCATCCAGAGCATGTGTCTCCTCAGTCTGCGAACCTCAGAATCCTCACTGTGGAGAATGCAGGAGGAAGATATTTTCCCTTCCAGATTTGCATGAGCTCAATAGCCCCTGATTCCAGACACATTATGCTCAGTGGCCGCTTCCTCGCCTCCATCTTCCTCCTGCAAGTGCAAAGCTGCTGCACTACAGACATCATTTGAGAAATAATTTAAGCCCTTCAAATTCCCCTGTCTGGAAAATGTTTATACAATTTGTAACAGAGAAGCCCAACGTGCTGCTGAAGAAAGCCAAAATATTTTGCTGACTTTTTGAAGGGATCATTTTTAGACAAGAAAAAAAAAATTTGATCTTGATATTAAAAAAAAGGGGGGGGGACAAAATAAAGTAAAAAAAAAATGGTTCTCATTTTTAAGTCTGTGTCATGAAATCATGCAAATATTTAAAGAAATTCCTTTTTCAAATACTACAATAGACAAGGAGGAGAAAGGCTTAGAGATTGCCCTTCCATTTCCTCCATCATAGGAAATTAAGGTGAGGGCCCTTTCATGGAAATCTAATGTTCTCTCTATGTCTGAGAAGAGAGTAGGGGGAGAGTGAGAGAAAGGAGCGGGGCAAAGGAGAGAAGGAAAGAACAAAGAGACACACCCACATAACATGCAGATTCCCACACAAACAGGCACACACAAGCACACGCATGCACACGTACACTCAAATACATTTAGTGACTTCAGTGACTTTGTGTTGAATGTGTACTCCTGAGCCGCTAAATAGAAAGCATTAATAAATACAAATCAACTGTTAGGAAGTCTCAGCCTTCTAGACCTGTGTATGAGATTGGAGGTATTTATCACACTGAAGACTTTTTGCACTTCGAGAATTTTTTTCAGTTTATTTCTCATGAACCTGAGCCTGGATCCTCCTGTGTGCACCACACACTGTGCATACAATGATGACAAACTTATCAGGAGGGACGCTAGAGGGTGGCAGGCCATTGCTGTCCTTGATGCAAGATAGAAAGAAGCAAGACCTTTCAGCACCTATAGAGACTTGAGTGCTTGTATGAATAGTTTGGAGATGGAAACTTCTTTGTTCAGATTTTTTAAATAGCACGTGCAAACGACATACAGATTATTTAGCGTGGAGGTGAGTAGTATGTTTTCAACTGCTGGGATTTAGGGCATAGTAATGGTAATAGTAATAGTATAGTAATAGTAATAGTAATAGTAATAGTAATAGTAATAGTAATAGTAATAGCAATGCAATAGTACTACTAGTACTACTACTACTAATAATAATAATACAAAGCCACCCAGAAGTGTGGATCAGAGGAAAGCATTTGTCTCTGCCTTTTAGAGTTTTGCACTTTTGCATGTTTGCAACATAGCTTTATATTTTGAAGTAGTAGCTGTCTTCTTTTCCTATTATTTTCTCTCTTTCTTTTCCTGAAATATCTTTAGTCCCTTCTGTGTAGAATAAGAGGAAGCACATGATAGGTGCTAGGGTAATTTTGAAAATGTGTATTATCTGCAAAATAGTTTGTAATGGTTCGACCCATTTTTGACATCTTTATTTGGACACATTTTAAAGAAAATTTTGATCTGATGGACCATAAGAACATGTACAATATTTCACGCTTAGATGGTGAATTAATGCGCCTCCTCCACAGTTATAGTTTATTGGGTAAATAATAGTCTGACTGTACTGAAACCAAAGTTATGGATGGTCCTATGTACATGTTAGCTGCCTAAACATCTTTCCATAGTCTTTATAAAAACAATTACTAGAGTGTATGGGCTAGTGGGGGGTGTCAGGGATTCCCAGGGATAATTTCATTATCATGCCTGCTGCCATGTCCAAGGCCTCTGTTGAGTTCTGAGTGGCCTGCATGACAGCCTGTGAGAACACTGTTGTCTTAGGTGTCTCCCCAGGCCAGGCTGTCTAGTGAGAAAGTGGCTGTGATGTCCACTTCCCTTTCTTATGGCAAACTTTCTGTGGCAGGTACAAAGCCAAAAGGTATACGTTTGAGAAAAAGATTGAGCAGTACTTCAATGCTGGGCCTTTCATTGCCATGTCTTGACCTATAGATAAATTGGAGAAATGAGTGTAGTGGTCAGAAGAAATGGGAGGTTGTCGGAAAAACATTGAGTGGTGTGGAAGTAGGTAAAAATCTCTTATACCATTGATATAAAACTAGGTGACAGTGCAGTGTCCTAGGATTTTCAGCAAATAGTCATGATTCCACGACTTGTTTTTATTGTTATATTATTAGCTTACTTATTTATATGTGTGTATGTTCATGCCATGACATGTATGTAACTTGTGACGGGTAGCTCTTTCCTCCATGTGGGTTCTGAGATTGAGCTCAGGCCATCAGGCTTGGGAGCAAGCACCTTTACCTTCCTGAGTCATCTCACCAGCCTCTGCAATTGGATATTTCTTCAAATAAGTTTTAACAACCACAAGAAGCTTTCAAAGTAAAGTTTCTTCTGGGGATTTACACTGGATCATTTTATGGTATGGTAGAATGTGACTTTATGAGAGCCAAAAGATTAAAAATTTCCAAAGTTTTTTTCCCAGATACAGGCCTAAAGAAAGCATGTTCATTGTCCTTCATATTGCCTGTTTGTTCTCAGTGACAAGACTACCTCCATATTTATTCATTATTAAGAGGGATGCCGAGTACTGATCCCAGGACCTTGTACAGGGTAGACATGTGTATTAACCATGTTCAACCTTGGTTTGGGGGACATGCCTTAACTCAGTAGCTCAGGCTGGGGTGTTTTCCCTGCTTCCATCTTCTGAGTTCTGACATTGGAGGTATGTATCACCATACACAACTCAAAATGTTCTTCTTTTAATAGTTTCTTGTAATAGGGTCAGGCCCAACTAGTTAATCTCCCTGTCTAAATGTCAACTACTTGACAAGCTTAATTCTACGTGTAAATTTTTTTTCACAGCAGCAGTTAGATTCGTGTCTGAACAACTTAGAAAAGGCATGTGTATACCAGAGGTCAGAAATCATGGCTCCATCTTGTGCTTTGGCCCACCATGTCTGCCACAGGAAACTTTAAATATCTTTAAGAAAGAAAAATAAAATATGCAAAGACAGGATTTCAGGCAAGTTATAATAGCTATAAAATCGGGACTTGGAGATAATAAAGGTACTCAAAAGACAGCAGAAACACTTTTGTAGGAAAACCTATCTCTATATGCCACACAGAAAAGCCACTGAAGACTGCACAAGTTACTGCTGTTTCTAAGGGTAAGGCACTGATGCTCCAGGCAGAGGTAATGGCTCAATAATTGTATAGAGAGGGCCTAGTGAGGCATGCTGGGAAGTAATTGGCATCACTGGACAGTTAGAGCAGGAGAAAAAGTAGTAATGCAGTCAGTTTGCATTTCACTTGGTAGAAATCACTCCCACTGACTGATTGAATATAGAAAAGATGGGATGGAACATGATAGCAGAATGTCACACAGTTTGGAGTTGAGTAGGGATTTTGTTGATCAACTCTCTGTTGCTGTGATAGAATAACAAACAAGTTTATTAGAGAAAGACATTTATTTTGTTCCTGCTTACTTAACCCCATTATTAGTATTCAAAGCATGGCTGAGCATTGTGGTGAAGAATACGTGATAGAGATCACCTCATTTGGGGCCTCAAAACCAAGAGATCTCCTTCCTGTGGTCTACTTCCTCCATTTGGACCTACTTGTCAGTATGGCCATCAGTGGGCCTTCAACACATAAGCAATGATTCTCAGATAAACTTGAATCGATTTCCAGTGCTGGCTCCAGCAATACTTTAAAGGGAATATGGACCTGAAGTGCACTGTGGAAAGTGTGAATGGGAGGAGAGGAAGATGTGCAAGTGATGACTAAGTCCATAAACTTAAAAACAGACGGGATATGTAATGACTGAAGAGCAGGAAGATGACTCCACATTGAGTCAGCTCTTATAAGGAGATGTGGGGACATTAGAAAGATTCACTGTCACAAGAAAACAATAACAGGGTAGGTTGCAGGTACCATAGTTCATGTTGAAAAGATACTTTGATGTCATCATCCAAATAAGGCTATCTGAAGAAGGAGGCTATGGTTATAACAAACAATAAACTTGTGAGAACAACTGTGCTCTAAGATGGTCACAAGCAGGCCACTTAAAGAGCTGATCATTCCAGTGTTAGAAGCAGATCTATCTGGGAAGACTGCTAGTAGAGATGTTTACTGGAACTAAAATGGTGTTATTTTGAAGGGTAAATGGCTGTTCACATAGAATAAATAATTTACTTCTCACATAGGGAGAATTAGTAAGAACTATTATATGTACAATGGACCAGGACAACTTGTAGAAACTGAAAGCATTTTTCAGAAAACATTCAGGCAGACTTCTCAGATATTTAGGTAGCATAATTTGGAGAAAGGCTAAAGTCTGGCAACCAATAGTTTCCAAAAAAATTACAGTAGATACATTGGAAGGGGATTCTGTGGTCTAGATGGTGTCATTTATAGTGATACATATTAGCTGCTTTGGGTAATGACACCATCTATAAGGTAAGAACATTACTAACTTATTTTTAATGAAAAGGGGATAGTCAAAGATACAGTTGTTAATTTAACATAGTAACTTTGAGAGAAGAGTAACCAAAACTTTCTGGCAAGCAAATAAGAATGGGTTCTGCTCCTCAGAAAACTGAGAGTTTCTTTTATACCATGGATTTCTGAGAGGGCAATAATGAAATTTCACATATATGAAAAACATTGTGAACTACTTGGTAGAGAGAAAGCAAAAGAGGTAGCTTTGTGAAAGGGCAGACATGCTGGTTTCTGTGCTTATTTTAAAGGCTTTATCGCCCACCCCTGGGCTTGTTTGTATATGGAACAAGAATCAGTAAAATTAGTGAGGATTCATATTAATGGTGATTAGATATATAATGTATGGAAGACCAGAGACTGGGCACTAACAATGAGCAGTAAGGAGGAAGTGGGTGGGGTCTTCCTTTGAGGAAAAGTGAGGTTCCTTGTAAGGCCATAATGGCCTTACATAATGGCCATAATGACGTTAACTATCATTATGTAACTGTTTTTCTATAACAGGTTTATCCTCTTACATATTCACTTAGAACTCAGGCCACTGGACTTTCCCTCTAGGTCTTTCACTGTCTAGAGCTTATTTGGGAGAACTTGGACAGACAGCATGAGACTGTCCTTATTGTCTCCAACAAATTAGCTTCTTGTCTATGCCATTGAGTGGTGTAGAGCAGTAGACCACATCATCAAGTCCTGCCCATTAAAATCCCTAGTAGGCATCATTTGTTGAGTCAGGCAAGGGAGAAGGAGATACTGGAGTGAATCTGAAGTACAGGTTAGGCTACCCAGTGGGGCAGCACAGCTGGAGAGTGGAACAAGATGCACAGGTGTGTTACAAGAAGAATACAAGGATATGAATAGCTTAGGCCCAGCAGAATGGGCAGATTGATTTTAGACTGTGTATTAACAAATGGAAAACTTAATCTTATAGGTGTGCATCTCAAATGTACCTACAGAAAGTACACAGGAGCAGTCTCCCTTTACATACTCTAAGGACATTTGTACCCCAATTTCTCTTTTCACCTTTTAAAATCGCATCTTTCTTTATGCAACCAAAGATGGTCCTTCCATTTCTTGGCATTTAATCAAATGGCTTCCATTTACACTTGAAATTATCCCTAGTTCGCTTCTTTGTTCACAAATTCTGAAAACATATCTTTCCTGTTGAATATGTTGGCAGGATTGCAGAACTTTACAGTTTTTTTTTCTAATCTAGAGATCAGGAAATCCCTTGTCCCCTGCAACCTGAAACAGACACTTCTGTCTTATTTATTAATGATGTTAATAGTCTTTCCTTCAATGAGTACTTTTAAATTTTAATGTTTTAGACTATACTTAAGGCTTTTGATCTTAGGTAAACTTGGTACAGTATGATTTACTTATTTAATAAATAAATAATTCTATCTAAATCTATCTATCAATCTATATATCTATCATCTATTGATAGATATGTTGAATGTTCAGCATTTTCCTGAGGTCATAAAGTTGCACTGTATGGGGAAGGCATATATGTGCCTCTATGTTTATGTATGTTTGTGAACTCATGATGAGATAAAGTTAAAGTAAATCACATTTTTAAAAGCAAACATGTTTTTAGGATTTGTGTGGGCACGCCTGTGTCTAGAGCACAAAGTGTAAAGGAAGATGCAGAAGGCAAGCCATGTGGTTATATGTGTTGAATAGGATCTGAGTCCTTCTGAGATATTTGAAGGGTTTTCCCAAGGCATTTGGATATCTACAGATTTCCAAGCGGGGCAGTAAAGTGACTTTGATCTTTTGTGAAGACAGGGTCTGATTCATTAGCAATGTCCCACAGTCTCTGGTGCTGCAGAGTAGTCACTAAGATTACTTGCTAAATTAAATTAAGTTAACTTTACACAAAGTAAATGGAATACAAGGTCAATATTTCAGAGAGACACATCCTAGACAACCATCTGTGTGTGTTTAGATCATGTTTCAAAATGAATTATGGATGATTTTTTATCTTCATATTTCTGATATTTAAGACACCTTAACAAGAATACACATTGTATTCAACATTGTAAAAACTCCATGGATCTTATTATAAATGGAAGTAGAAATGATGCTACAGCATCCACTGGAATGGGAGTGGAGGAAAGAGTTGAGGGTTATCTTCAAAACACTGCACTTGAATAAAGAAAACTGTTTCTTGTGCTTTAGACTTAGCCAGTTGGGTTTGTAGTGTATACTTCAGCCTCATATGGTTGCTGGGAGTGAGAGTGGGTCCTCTAATAGACATGTGGAAAGTTGAGTGTCTCATGTCTGAAACACAAAGTTCCAAATAAGGGCCTTACCCAGGATAGATGACTGACCCCACCAGCCCTTTGTAAGTGGCTTCAGTACAGAGACCTTCTGCTAGATCCTACAAGCATAGAAAGAGCCTTACCTCCTTCCTGGCAACAAGCTGGAAACCAATATATCTCACTGGAAAGTTCAGGCTGAAGGGGCTGAGATCTATTTCTTATGTCAGACTGTAAAGTTGCTTTTGTTTCTCTCTATCTCCCTTTCAATTATTCTTGTTTACTGTAATCTTGCTTTCTATTTTGTCTGACCTAGACTTTGATGAACCTAAGAAAAAAATTGTTTCCATATTTGGGTTACAACAAGCAATGGAAGCCACTCTTTGAAACCCTAGCAACAGTTCTTAGAACATGCTACTAAAAGAAAGGGATATCTCAGGGTGTGGGTGGATGGGAGGCTGTGACTTCCAGATCTCACTCTCTTCTTGTGATTCTTTCCCTTACATTATTGTGAGCGATTGTGGATTGAACTTCTCAAGGGCATCTGTAGAGAAGTTAATGTGTGCTGCAATCCCAGTGTAAAACTGCAGTTTTAAGTACTTCTTTTTGTCCAGCCAGAGAAGTGGTTGTGCCAGGGTTTGAGGTAAAACATTCAGCAGACATATTTTAAGGGAAACAGCCTCACTTTGCACATGGTGAGGAGAAGATGTCGAGATTCCAGGTGCAGTTGTTCAAGGATGGGGCCAAAGATAGTATGAACTGGTTTAATGTAATGAAAGACAGATCAGGAGATAGCACTCAGGACACCATAGCCAAACAGAGAATGAGTATACCAACTATCTGCTGCATGACATTGCCATGGGAACAAAATCAAGCACCACAAGGCTATTCATTGATTGTAGAAGAATGCACTTATGTTCCAAGTGGGTAATAAACACAAAGGTACCAGAATACATGTTACTGCTCCTAAGAATAAGACCTGATGGCTCACTCCATTCCACTCTCATCCTCCTGTCCCTGCCATGTACTATTACTTTTCTGTTCTTAGCAGCATTGTTGATTATGGTATTGTCAAACCTAAAGCAAGGATTTATTTGGGGAACTCATTGTTCCTTAATAAAGAGCTTTTTAGTTTCCCTGGAGAGTTGTATTTTGGTTGTAATGGCGAAAGCTCAAAAATAGTAAGATATCACATGTGACTAATATCTGGTTCAGTCTTTCAAAAATGTCTTATTCTTTAAAATCTAACAACTTTTAGGTTCATTGAAGAGGACTGAGAAAGCTATTCACATTTGGAATTGGAGGAAGGAAATAATTTCCCTTTCAATACCACAAAATCCCTGAATATTACTAATACTATAAAGCTTTTTTCCCCCATTCAATTTATCTGGAGAAACCCCAATTTGCATATGTTTGCATCCATTTGCATGTTCAATTCAAGTGACTCCGAACTCCAAGTATATAAGATGAAATAAATTATCTCTTTGTTTTAACCCAATGTGATTCTTATCTAACACTAGGCACTAGGCTGGGGATTATTAGCAGCCTCTGAACCTGGAGAAGATCTTAGGAGGTGCAGAGGAGGGCGGTTCGGTCCTTGGCCTTGCAAGGCAAAGGCTGGAGAGTGCCAAATAAAGCAGTTCTGTCCCTAACCATGAGTTTTTATACACCCCATAATTAAATAAAGGGTTTCACTAAGGGGATTTGGAGAGCTGGCCATCTTCTGTCCATGTCGTTGGTCTTCTGCATGGTAAAACGATTGACTGACTACTATTGTATACAATACATTGTATATTTGCTAGACATGTATTGGAAATGGCCAAAGGAAATTTGTCTTGTTTTTTCCTGTCTGAGATAGAGTGGTCTTTGAGCTACTACAACTAAGCCTTAACAACAATTGCTCCTAGACCTTCTTCTAGGGCCAGCTTCCAGGAGGGCTTTACTAATGCTGTAGCCACTTGCAACATGTGGCTGCTATGTACATACATTGATGCTGGGCTTTGGGAACCTGCTGTTTAAGTGTAACTATACATTAATCTGGAAGCTTAGAACAAGGTATAAACTTTCTCGTTAATAATTTTTAAGAAACATTGATTATATGTAGAAATTATATTTTGGGCATACTAGGTTGAGTAAAATATATTATGTAAGTGATTATCTATCTATCTATCTATCAATTTATTTATTGCTACTTTTAAATTTGGCTACTGGGAATGTTGAGATTGCAACACTGAACAAATCTGTGGCTCACAGAACATTTCTGCTGGGCAAGGCCACCTCTTATTTTCTCTCTGTCTTTTAAATTTATTTATTTATTCAATTTACATCCCACTATCAGCCCCTTCACTCTCCCCAGTCCCCACCCCTCACAGCTCCTCCTCTATTTCCTCCCCACTCCCCTTCTCTTTATAAAAGATAAAGTTCTCTGGGCTGGTGGGGAGTGAGAGCCCGCTCTCCACAGAGCTAGGAGTGTTTTCAGTGTGAAGATCAGATGTCTTCAATGTGTTTCTGTGAGGTTGCCTGCCTTCCCCTTCAGCTTCAGAATGTGTAAATGGGTTTTGCTTGAAACACAAGTAAAATTCCCTAGGATTGGTAAAAAACTAATTAGCTTTTGTCGTTCACTCACCTCAAATTTTTTCTCACAGAAACCTTTAATGCTCCATTTAACCTACTTTTAGTTGGCAACTACCTGCTGCCATGCCAGCTTTTGCTTTTTTGCTGAAATTAATGTCTAAATAATACAACATAGCAGATATAGAAGGATGTGGGGAGAAAAAGTTTTTTCTTTCCTTTTTTTTAAATACAAGACTGATTTTATTATATTAGCAGAGAAATAAGTTAGATTGCTCTGGCAGTCTCAATAAATCACACATGAAGTCATCTTTTTTTTTCTAAATTAAATTTTTATTTAAATAAAAGTGTTATGTTTGTATTTGAGCTGACAGCTAAATCTGATAATTAGAGAGCATGAAGTTGGCTTTGATTGGCATTGTAATTGGATTGTCATTGGGCTGAGAACCTATTATCTTTGGATCATGCCCCATGAAATCTGTTGAAGAAACTTTGCTGCCAGTCATTAGAGCCACCATCTTGGCTTACAAATTAGGTTTGAAAGGCTTCTTACCACTGGGAATGTAATTTAAACCACTGCAATTGCACTCCCATTAATTAAAATTATATTAAAATTATGGTTCATTTTCTAAATATTTTTTTCATATTTTATTAGACATACTTATTACTAAATGCTTAACAAATTACGTAGCAGTGGTTAGTGAAATTGTGCTTTATAGATAATCCATCTCTTCAGCACATGCTACTCAGTACCAGTGGAATTATCAGTGTTAGTCATTGAAAGGGACTATTTATGTTTTTCATTATGAGTTTCACAGAGAAGCTTTGCAGACTCAGTGATGTCCACTGTAAATTCAGATGGGCCCTGCAGATAAGAAGATATGCAGCCTGGCATGAAGGAAATGTCTCCTGTTCTTCTGCCTTAATTTCTTTCCTTACTGAAACAATAGAGGCCTATAAAAGAAAGGAGACTTTTTCCCCTCCCCGTCTTTCGCTTTCGAATGAAAGTTAAGGGAAAAAAGCCATACACATGCCAAAATGCATGCAGCTCTTTATTCCTATTATTGTGTGCTAAAAGCAGATCAGAGCTGATTAAGGCAGAAAAGGAGCTTGCTTGTGGGGACTGAGAAAGAGAGAGGCAAAAGCAGGTCTCCTCTGCCTGGGGAGAAAGGCTTTGCTGCCAGGACCCAGAATCCATCCTTCCTCACACTGGCCATTCAGTCAGACCCCAGCATCTCTGGGACAGACAAGCGTGTGGAGACAGGAAGTGCTTAGGGTTGTACTTCCGGAGACCCAGGCACAGGAAGGGGCTCTCCTAGTGATTTCTCTCAGTTCTTTCCACTTTTTCTTTGTTTTTGTTTTTTTTTCTTTTTCCTTCTTTTTCTTCTCTCTTTTTCGTGATGGATGTTATTGTTCTTTTCAGTTTCTTTTCTGCAGAAAATCTTCATGTGAAAGTTTGGAAAAGAGGGGAAAACAGTCTCAATGGAATTTAAAAGTTTAAAAAAATACTCAAAAAGTTAAATTTACTTAGATTCTGTTTAATATCTAAGCTCTACCCTCCCCTCCTCAAGATTTGTTCCCCAGCTACCTTTGTATCTGCCTGCTTCACTGCCTCTCTTGTTTCTGGCATCCACATTTCATTCAGTTCTGACACATCTGCTATCGGTTGAATTGAATTACGTTAGAAGTCCACCTACCATCATGAGATTCCATGAGTTGGTTGTATCAGGTCCCAGATGGGAGCCACATCTGCAGTGAGGGCAGCTACAAAGAGCTGGAAAAGGAGTGCTTGTTTGATTTCCTACTCCGTCAGGCATTTTATGGTGAATACCTCTTTCCTGTTTCTTTTCCTTAATAGATGAAGTCACTGAAAGTCAGAGAACTTCAAGTTTGGGACAGCAGGGTTGCCAGATGAATAGCAATGTTGGAATAGGCCTGGGAACTTGTGTCCCCTGCTGCTGTTGTCACAAAGGGCTTCACCCATCCCAAAGGAGGGAATCTTGCTCCCACCTTTATTCATTGTGGAAGAGGAAACTGGTAGACAGCAACATGGATGAAAATCATGATAGGATTTGGGACAGGTAGCTGGGACCCTTCACTTTTTTCTCTTTTGGAATGTGTTCTTAAGAAACAATCATATGAGGGATTACTTAATCAGCCAGCTTTTATGAGCTGCTCAAAAGAAACCGGTAGAATGCTTATCATTTTTTCACACATTTTCTTACCACCGTCTCAGAACAGCCTGATGAGATTCATTCTTCCAATTAGTCTCCACGGAAACATGGTGAGATGAGGCTTGGGAGGACGTTAGGAAATCCATTGGAAGGTCCAGGTTTCATGGCTTGGCAGTTAAAATCCATGTCTGAACCTAAGCTCTACAACTTCCAGGGCTGGGCTCATCCTGCAACCACCACAGAGCTGTATCAAGCTAAGGTTTGTCTAAAAGCTCCAAAGAAAAGTCCTGTTGCATCTCATACTTGATGCTTTGGTATCTGATAAGTTTGGGTGGTAGTTATATAAATCAAAATCTGCCAAACACTATTACCTCACTCTGTAAGCATATGTTCATGAAAAAGTATCAGGAGAAATTTTCACTTAGGTTTTTCATCATCTGTCCTCATTACTTACCTTCTGATTTTGTTGTTTGCTTGTTTGTTGTTTGTTTGTTGATACAAGATCTTGTACTAGCTATGATTTAGATTTGCCTCTAGTTCAGGATGTTCATGACAGCTTGGACATCTGAGTATTGGGATTCCAGGCATGTGGCTCACACATGGTGATTTAGAAGTTTTGAATCACTCAGGCAGCATCAATGAATTATCTAGAGCTATGTATGGCCTCACACAGAGAATAGATTTAACCCTCTAATATATTTGCCTCTGGTATTGGTGCTAGCCCAAGGCTTCTGACTAGCTCCTTGCCACATGCCTGGGAGAGGATTTTTGAACGCAAAAAAAACAACAGGAGAGGGAGCCTTGTTGTCACACTATGTTTGGAATGCTGGCTGTGCTGATGTGGTAGAGCTCATTGGAACTCAGTGCCCCACCCACTTTCTTAGCAGTGGTATAGCCTCAGCAGAGGAAGAAAGACATGTAGATTTGTGGTAGCGTGGCACAAATCTGAGTGTCAACAGCTTGAGAAATGTAAGCAAAGAAGTTAAAAGTTGAGTGAAGAATAATAAGAACCATTCTTCTGGGGCAACTTGCCCTCTGTCCCCCTTGGCAAATTGGTGGACAAATGATTTGTAAACAGGGTGTGGGTAGCAATGAGGAAGACCACCCTAAGGCACAATGAACTTTCTTGGTTGAGGCTCTGTCTGAAGTTTCTATCTTCACAGATGCTTCTAGTGTGCATTTGTGTCTACCACTAGAACTGTCACTACAAAACAGGGCATACATTTGGGTTTACTGTGGTTTATTCTCTTCTTAGTGTCCCCCAGACTTTGTGATAAATATATGAAGAGTACCAAGAAAATACATTCTTGCCCTTCTGGACTTCATTCCATATGTTTGAGGTTTGGGGTACTAAGGACAATCTTACTGATCACCTACAGAAGTTCTCAATATTTAAATCTAAGACATGTACAACTAAGACACCTGAAATTGAGGATTTAAAGAGAAAAGTATTGTTCATTTTATGAATCCTGGGATGGGATATTCATTTAAAGAAAGGGCAAATGCTTGACCAAAAGATGCATCATATTTGTCCAATATTTTCCTTGTCTGCCCATGTATTTCCAATTGAGAAATGTCTAAAAATGCTGAATTGGCCTAATAGGTTCTATAATGTCAAAGAATTAATTTTCTCAGGGAAATCATTTAAAACTAAATGACATTACAATATGGCTACCATCTAGCTCATTCTCTCTCCCTCTGTCTCTCTGTCTCTCTCTGACTCTCTGTCTCTCTTTCTCTCTGTGTGTGAGCAAGAGAAATATCATGCATATCTAATTATCATAAACTACACAGTTTATATGCCCAATTTCTTGGACACGTTATGTATGTTTTACAACAGTTCACATTGCTAGTCAGAAAGAATTGATTCATCATCAGTGAGATTCCTCAGTCCTTTCCTTTCCTTTCCTTTCCTTTCCTTTCCTTTCCTTTCCTTTCCTTTCCTTTCCTTTCCTTTCCTTTCCTTTCCTTTCCTTTCCTTTCCTTTCCTTTCCTTTCCTTTCCTTTCCTTTCCTTTTTCCTGTGTGAGAAGCAATTTAGCATATAAAGTCAAAGAACCCACTTTGGGGACAAACCCCTTGACTCTGATTCTCACTCTGCCATCTCTTAGTCATGTAGCCTTAGTCCAGTTTCTTAAACTCTCTGCATCTCAATTTCTACAAATTGTAACATGGAGACCATACTATTGTACCTTGCTACTGTAACCTCTTATAATAGGGAGTGGAGCACTGAAGTTCATGTTACTGTGTCTTCCTTACAGAAATTCCATAAATAATGATTAATGCTATACTACTTAGGGGTATTTATCAGATTTCACATATGTGGACATATACACACTGCAACAACAGCAGCAAGAAAGCAAAGCTTTCTTTTTCTTTAATTGTCTCAAGACTTAGCTGACTCCCCTCTTCTATTTTGCTCCATTGTTTAGGTTGTATTATTAGAGCCATCACTATTTTTCTATGATCATTTCTGAGTTTCATAACTATAAAAACTTGAGTTTTCTTATATTTTTTTATGTCCCTAAGAGAGATAATTACCTCCATCCCATGTAAGTCAAGAGCAAGGAGTTTATAGTCTCCAAGGTGAAGCAGTTCTTCCTTCCATAACCACGGGGAATTACAGGGAATTCCTTTGAGCATAGAGTAAAGGCTCTACTTGCTCCACCGTTGACAAATGAAGTCACTACTGCCTTTAGACTAACGTATCTAAGTGTTGCCTGTATCCAACATTCACATGTGGACAGGAGAGGACACAGAACTAATTGTACACCTGCCATAGAGACACTCACTCTCTGACAAACCTTACCACACAAGCCGAAGCCTCACATGCAAAATTGACTGTCTCTCTTATTGAATTTCAAACTCTTCGATGAGAACCAAAGATGAGAGCAGAATCTTTTTTTTTCTTTTTAATATGTGTTAATGTAGATGCGAGCATTTATTGGGAGAAGGAGAAAGCAATGTGGCTGGAACTTGGACAGTTTCCAATTGAAAATAAATTGAGTTCAGATGCTTTCTGTGTTGGTTTTTTGCCTCACATACAGATTGTGCTGTTTGGTGAGAAGTATAATTAGTCATTTATAGGTTCATTATGTCATGCGGTTCATCTTGACCTTCTCTTCCTTTTGTCTGGCTGGTGAGAGACCTCTCTCAGTAGGTCCAGCTGGCTAGTATGACCTTAAATGTATAGACCTATGTAGCACAATCTATTATTTTTCCAACTCTACCTCAAGTCTCTTTGAGATCCTGTTTCTGCATAAAGCTAGAGAGAGCTCACATGTCATTTATTTTTCAATTCTTTGTACAAGATCTCTAAATGGACATCCATTCTCCATCCTACCTCCTACAACAAAAACGGCACGTTGTTATTTAAAGCAAAGGCTTTATAGATTAGTTGGTGAATGCGATATTCATCTCATGAATAACTAATAACATAAAATAAAGAACAATGAAAATGCAAATTATCTGCACATGTACAGTGGCAGTTAGCACCATGAGTAATTCTGAATTTGTGCAAGGTAGGTAAAAGCCAGTCAAATTTTTTACTGCACCTAGGCCTTCAAGTTGTGGAGACAATATCAGAATTCATTCCTTCTAGGACTCATTATTGAGGCATGAAGAAGAGATTGAAATCTGGTAGAATTTCAATTCTTTCGTTAGCATTATTAATAAGCAAGAATTGGCAGGAGCTAAACTGATTGGCACATACATCTGGAATAACAGAAATAAAGTTTCAGAATTGGAGGAGGGGTTGCTGCCGGAGGGTTTGGAGTAGAAAATAAGTATGTGAGGATAACTCCCAATCTATGAAAGCCTGAAATAACTCTCCCTGAGTAGTGCTATAGAAAGGGGAAAGGAATCAGTAGACCTCTCTGTCCTCTCCTCCTCTCTCTCTCTCTCTCTCTCTCTCTCTCTCTCTCTCTCTCTCTCTCTCTCAGAGAAATGCCTTGATTTTTTTTATTTGGGGGAAGAGAACAAAAAACTGTTAGATTAATGGAGGTAGTACCTTGGTTCTGACAGCTATGCAAAGGGGCCTGTGAATGCTCACCACAGAAGGCTCTTATTGTTTGAACCATCAAACAGGCTAGCGCAGTATTTGCTGGGTGGACTCTTAGGAACACATAAATTGTAAAAATAAAAATAAAACTTACTTTCTCCGTAGTCTGCAACTAGAAGAAGGCTCCTTGCTCCAAGCTTGTTCTGGGTCAGTTTGTCACAGTGATCAGCACTAAGTGTGGATAACAGAGGGAAGGGCTGTGTAGACTATGGTTTTTGGTTTTTTTTTTTTTTTAATAAACACATTAAATCACTTTTAAAAATTAATAATGTTTGAAATCAGATCTCATATGGACCAGGCTGGCCTTCAACTTCAGATGTAACCCAGACTTGCTGGGTTTTTCTTTGTCCTGTCATAATCTTGGGAGTGCTAGCGTTACAAGTATAAACCAGAACTAGATTCCTTAAGCCAGAACTCATGGCTGAATTCCCTTCTTTTTTGAGGTGAAAGAGAAAAATGAGACTCAATTCCCAAGAGGACAATTTAAAAGTAATAGGCCACCCAGATGGCTGACCCAGATAACAGATGGCATGGCATTACTGTCCCCCTCTGTAGTGAGTTCTGGCAAGTGAGAGCCCTGGATATCTTCCACTAACTGCCAAGTTGAACTGTGCTTCCTGTGACCATCTTAGTGCTGTCGCTCGCCAAATGGAGGGCCTTCCCATTCTAGATCCAACCTCAGTATTTCCTGAGTATCCTAAGGAGAAATTCACTGTACTGTACAACCAGTAGTGAGTGTGAGACTCTGTTCCAACACTTACATGGCCTCTGTCAGGCCTCTTCACCCAGTTGCTCTTAAGGCCTCTTAATGAGATTGGAACTCTTAGTGCATAATGAATCAACCGCAGCCAGCAAGCCATCACTTTCTGTTTTAAAAATGCATGGGAAGTTTACATTACATTCCATAACATGTCTGTGTTCTAATTTCTCAAAACACTTAACAACCATCCCTGCTTAACATGCTGAACAACCATGACTGCAAGATTTTAGAGAAAAAGTGATGTTTAGTGTGGTCCGTAAATCAACAGCACCAACATCATCTGCAAGATTGTTGGAAATGCAGATTTTTAGACATTGACTGAATCAGAAACTCTAGAGGTGGAGCCTAGTGATCTGACTTTTAACAAGCTCCCTAGGTGGCTGGGATTCCTGTTAGAGTACGAGAAGCATAAGTTAAAATATTCAGATACAAACCTAGGAAAGCAAAATGCTGCTAGTTGAAGCAGAGGTTTTCTAGTTCTTCTGTGTGTGGTACTGGTGGGGGCTGGTGCTGATGGTGCTGGTGATGTTGCTGGAGCTGGTGCTATGACGTTGATGGCGCTGAGGTGCTGGCACTGGTGTTGATACTTACCGTGCTGCTGTTGAAGCTTACAGTGCTGGTGTTGTTGAAGAAATTACAGATGTGTACCACCACACCTGGTTTGTGACTGTGGTAAAGGTATGACGTAACATATGGACAATTTTAAGTACCCAGACTTCATGCAATTGACCATTTTACTAATATTCACTGAGGACTTGTTATGCATCTATTCCTCTGGAGCGTAGTGTTCAAAGCTATCATAGAGCCTATGTTTTAATGGAAGAGATTGAGAGATAGAAAATACACAAGTGTAGTATGATTCCACCAGTAGTACCTGGTGTAAAGAAAATCACAGTAGGATTTAAATATTAAGAAAATTTGAGTTGGGATTATTTGAGTTTAGGTAAGATGATCATTAATATAATGATCTTTAGCCTTTCTAAATACTTTTTGTATCAAAGGGCAGGTAAAATAATGGAATAAGTTATGGGACTATTGGGGTTGGCAAGGCATGTGAAGGCACAAAGCAAGCTTTTTATTTTTTATTTATTTGTTTTATTTTATTTTTTGATCAGGATTTTTTGTCTTGTTTCTTTGACATGGGCTGTCAGTTTCTGAAGGCCAACTTCTATTGCCCAGGGAAACCTCAGGCTAAAGGCACCCTCTGTAAGAAGAGATAGTTTATTTCTCCTGGTGGCTATTTTTGAGTGTATTAAGGTGCCTGGCCTGAGTCCTAAATCCTGAGAAAGCAAGGTACCAACTGTCACGGCAACTGTGTGTTCCATCTTCACAGATGAAGATGTGGGCTGCAGCCTACCTTGATTGTACTCTGTATATGACTGTGAAACCTCTTACTTCTGTGTGTAGGAATGTAACTCACAAACCTTGTGCTTCAATGGTAAAAACACATGACTCATGTTGACCTTAGCTTCCAAGTATTCTGAGCTCAGCCCTGTTAGAGGTTAAAAAAAAAAAACCTTGGGATGAGCAGTACTGTGGCAATTGACAAGAAGATAGGAGATAGGATCTTCTAATTACAGGAATGAGCCTTTAGTCATACAGACTCCCAGTTCTCCTTCCTCATATGTGTGTGTGTGTGTGTGTGTGTGTGTGTGTGTGTGTGTGTGTGTGTGATTAGTCGAGCCCATTCCGATCAAAGAAGACATGTGCCAATGAAATGTATAATTGATATCAAATGCAGATGAAAATTGAACAGTCTGCTGCAAGATATGGTAGAGCTTCAACTGGGAAAGAAGAACCAAAGTCTATTGCATTTTCCTCAACCCATGGCCTCTTGGTTAGGATGCTTGATGGAACTACTACTTAATAGTACACACACACAGGCCACCAGAGTCTCCTTCCTCAACCTACTGAGAATGCAACTCAAGTTGCCTGGGTCAGAGTGACAATGATGATGTTTCAGCTAGCACTGACTGGCCTGCAGTAAGGATTCATCATTTGTGAGACCATAGTGTTACAAGATCAGAAAGACAACAACAAGTGGAACATTTCAATCTTTATGGAAATTTCTAGTTATTTCCAGAAAAAATCAAAACAAGACCCAAAACTGTATTCTTTTCCCATCTAGGATGGAAAGTATACTCATACCATGACCCAAGGTCTGGCTCACTAGCTGTCTGTCTGGCTGTGTGTGTCTCTCTGTCTTTCTCTGTCTCTATGTCTCTGTTTCTCTCTGTCTCTCTCTGTCTCGTCTCTTTCCCTCTCTCCTCTTTCTGTTCTCATTCACATTTTTGTGCTTTCTGCTGCTTGTTTTCTCTGCCTTTTATTTCTCTTGTTTATCACTGGCTCCTTTATTTCCCCTCCTTTGATACATTTGAAGTTTGGAATCTATACCAGTTGTCTCCTTCAAAGAAAGCCCATCTCCTCCACATCGGAATGTCTTAGGAACTGTGTGCATAAATCTGTTGAGAAGGGGTAGATGGTTTCTAGGTAATTTGTGCAGACAGAACTGTAATCCAATTCTGTATCTTCAGTTAAACCATCTGCAGAGAGAAACATCAGAAGCAAATTTGTATTTATGGGGAAATTGTCCTTCACCCTCAACCCAACATCAGATTTGAAAACTTTCCAAGCTGTATCACACATGTACAACTGGTTTTTGATGCTTTGAGGTGTGTGTCAGTGAGTAGGAATAGAACTGATAAATATAGTTCCATTCTTTCATCCATGGGTGACCCAATTTTCCTCAAAGTCATTTTGCATGTAGAGAAAAAGAATAATAGGCGGAATAAAATTGTGTCATGAAAATGTGATTTTTTTAAAAAAGACATTTCAAAGAGATTTGATACTAAGCAATGACTTATCAAAAATGTATTAATTACTATCTCCAATTCTAAATATTGATAATAAGAATGTAAGTTATCAGTATTAAAAGATTTTTCTTGTGTGGAGGTGGATCTAGGTGCAAACATTTACTCTGGCTTGTCCCTAGATGAGTCCCAGCACAGGTGGCATCCAAGGAGCCATTAGAAAAAGTGGCATGGAAGTCTTTCCTTGCTTAGCAACAGTGGGCCTTTTCACGAATATAGAAGCAGAGACTATCAATTCTGCCCAAC
This sequence comes from Mastomys natalensis, assembly GCA_021653895.1. Lineage (NCBI taxonomy): Eukaryota > Metazoa > Chordata > Mammalia > Rodentia > Muridae > Mastomys > Mastomys natalensis. The sequence goes on along the minus strand of JAJTUV010000327.1, from coordinate 2,722,671 downwards.
CCCACCCTGTACTCTTCTGGGAAGAAATCCCCACTCTCACTTTCTGCATAGACTTGGTGTAGTTCATGCTGGTGCCAAGTTGAACACAAGGGGGCACCGAAGAGCCACGGATTTTGCCCTGGGACCTTTCCACATGTACAATTTCCAACAGCAGCAAAGGCCAGGAAACTTTGGCCTTCCAGAACAGAACATCTTCTTCCCAAGAAGCTGGCAGATCCATCACCATGGTGGAACGTGTAGAATCAGCAAACGCCACCCACAGCTTGTGTTTACCCCAGCTTCGATCATGGCGCTAATGTCACAGTACCCATGATGGTGGAAGTAGCATATTAAATTCCCCTCCCTCCTCTCTCTGCAACCTCTCCAGACTTCTCTCTTTCCTTCTTTCCTATTTTCTTTAACCAATTCAACATTGCATCACGCTGTTTTAGAGAAATTGCAACAAAAATCTATTTTAGAAGAATCGCCCGATATTAAAAAAAAAAAAATGATAATAGGCTTCCCAACAATGCATGTCAAGGATTGGCATCCTGACTGCATTCTTAACAAAGAAATTATTATTTTTCAATCCATCTGTTTGCCAAAGGAGACAGTTGCTTGTTGATTTCTTCCCAAGCTTTGTCTCCCGTCCTTACCTAACAGTGAAAAACTGGCAGGGTTCTTGACACAACCCAAAGAGCCACGGGGTAATTCGTGGGGCAACAATAAAGTTATATGCTAGTTTCTCTTATTGAAAAGGAGATGGAGAGTTTGACTATTGATTTCAATTTTTCTCTGTCTGGGCAGGAGAGCTTGAATTTTATTAAATGCAGTCAATTTGTGATGAAATATTCTTTTTATTTTTCAAGATAGATTGCTGATTTACTTTAAAATGGTGGGAAAATAAGTCTGTACCTGCTGAGTGCTGAAGAGAAGCGCTTATTTGCTATATCGATTTGGTCCATTTTTGTGAGATGTTTTCTATGTATTTTTTATTTAGCTACAAAACCTGCCTACAAAAGGTCCTGGCTCTTGGACCGCTTCAGTCTCCCGGAGAGTAGTCCCAAAAAAAAGTTTGAGATTTACAAATAATTCTTTTGTCAGAGAGCCATTTCTTCAGCGGAAACCTGTCCCTCCAGTGTGAATAGGCACAGGTATAACCCCCGTACTTTCTTGATTGGTTAGGTTCCCTTGCAGTTTGAAAATATGAATGAAAGGAACTTTTAGTCCTCCCAGGTAGGACCTGCAGCTCATTGTTAAGGAAGAAGTGTGGAGGATCATGGGTAATGTCGTTTTTGCAAAAGATACTGGCTTTCAAAAATAATCCTCTGGCCTGCACTTCTTTATTTTTGTATCAGAGGATTAAAAATCTCTTCTTTGCAAACAAAATTATGGTAATACTTCTTTGATGGAAAAAAATCTTTATTTATTCAAAGATGTATTTTTAAAGAGTATTCAGTCACAAAGGACAATACTTGATCTGGGATGCTAAGAGGGAAGTGAATTGTTCAGGTTCTCAGTAAGTATATGTATGCTTATGTATGGAAACCAGAGCATATTTTGGAGTAAAAAAGATAAATCATTTTCTAGGAGTTGGGATAGTAGGTGACATAACAGTTGGATTGTTTATTTTCTAACATGTTTTATACGGAAAGGGCATTGGGTATTTTTGTCACAGTGATTCGTTTGGGTACATGAGACTAATTATGTTACATTTTAAGGAATGTTGGAATTAAATCATTTGACTGCTGGATTTTTTCCAAGTGGTATAGAATCCCATTGGTGATAGCCACTCCCAATCTATGGAGATCATCAGAGTGACCGTTTTCTGTGTAGACTGGAAAGATAAAAGGTAAACTTTGTTACAATTTAAATTGTGACTGGTAACTTCAGGAAGTAGACTCAAGATTCACAGCACTTTTGATTTCCTGGATAATCAGGTAAGATTGACAAGTTCTAAAGAACTCTTAAGAGTAGTATAGGGACCTACACTGGAATCAGTATTTGAGGTGTACAGCAGGATTTTTGTTACCTGAATGCTGGTTCCTGTAGGGTGTATGTCTGTGTGTGTGTGTGTGCATGTTTGTGTGGATGTGTATGTGTGTGTGCATGCTTGGTGTATGTGTGTATGCATGTTTGTGTGGTGTGTATGTGTGTGTGTGTTCATGTTTGTGTGGTGTGTATGTGTGTGCAAGTTTGTGTAGAATATCTGTGTGTGCATGTGCATGAACATGTGTATAGTGTGTGGTGTGTGTGGTGTATGTGTGTGTGCATGTGTGTGCACGTGTGTGGTGCGTAGTGTGTGTGCATGTTTGTGTAGAGTATCTGTGTGTGCATGTGGTATGTGTGTATGTTTGTGTAGTGTGTGTATCATGTGTGTGCATGTGGGCATGTAGTGTGTGTGTATGTGTGCCCTTACATGACAGAATTATAAAGCACCCACACCTCTGCCCCTTTATCTTTTACAAGAGAACTGGTATGTTGTAAGTTAGTTCATATTCATAGGAGGTCAGTTAATTTTCTTCAGCTTTTAGTCATGCATAGAAGACAGCTAAAGATAGCAGATCTAAACCATTTCTTCTCCAGTGTGTGCCTAAAGGTACTGATGCTGGGCTTTGAGAATATATTTGAATATTAGAGGAAGTAGGATTTCTAGCCAGTGATGGAAGTTAAACAGGTCCTTTTGTTTTGAATAGGGTGTGTGAGAAAGACTTTCTCTTTGAATAAGGATGGAACTAAAATTCTTTTCTAGGACCCTTTCTAAATTTAATAATTTTGACACTCAAGAAATTCAGTTTTCCCATCAATGCAGTGATCGTCATTTGCATATCCCACATGGTAACCCATTCCCCATGGCTTGTAGCTGTGCTTGTTTGGGGCAAGGGCATTTGACAGGTGTTGACTGTGGTTGTTCCCATTGTAGGATTTCAGGCAGTGCAGATGAAGGCAGTCTGGAAACATTTGCTGATCACTGGCAAGGGACAGCACTTGTAGGTGAGGCTTGGGTGGCAGGGTAGGAAGTAATGACTGCAGCTTGCAGACAATAAACTTTCATCAGAGCTTTGCCAACTTGTCCATTTTTGAATTGTTTTGCAAAGGGAAAGGAGGAAGAAAAATAAAGCAGTGATGACCCTAGACTCCCTGAACAGCACCTTTCCACATTTCCACTTCCATCTTCGGATTTCATCAGGAGGAGCCGTTTGTCCGTCTCCAGTATGGCTCTTGTCTACAGTCACACACAATTGGCTGCTGTTTCTCTGCAGTGAGCATCCTTATTCACATGCAGGTAGTTGTCCCCCTGTAGAGAGCACCTTTCGCTATGTCCTAAAAAATAGGCACACTTTCCTGGTTGTGCTATGTCGTTGTTTTGGAACATCACATTTTAATAAAAATTTAACTGTACTAATTTTTTCTCTCACTTGGTTTCCTTCAATACAGCATGTGGTCACTTTCATTATCCATTCATGCTTGCTTTTCTTTATGCCCCCTCTCTCTTCCAAACACATTTCAAACAAAAGTGAAAAGATGGAATGATTGTGGAATGACTTTTTGAAATGATTATGTAGCCTTGTAAGTTTTTCTTTCGATGTGAGTCATGTTTAGATGTTAAAAGCTTTCAACTCCAGAGCATGTGCTATTCAGATTGCTCCAACTCACTTCTATCCTTTTATTATACAAGCTTTTTTTCTTTATTTGCATTTTTAGGGGCATTCTCTTGGATGGAAGGGTCTTAAACCTCCTTTCCAGAAAATGCAAATTAAAATGGGAGCTAGACAATTACCTGAACGTTACACTCTCATTGACCTGATTGATATTTTATTGGCTTAGCCTGTGTGTGCATTTGTGTTTGTGAGTATGTGTGTCCCTGTGTGTGTGCATGCTTGTGTCTGTATGTTTGTGTGTGTTCCCATGTGTGTGTCTCTGTGTATGTATGTGTATGTATTTGGATGTTTGTATATGTTTATGTGTGAGAGTGTGTATGTGTGTGTGTGTGTGTGTATGTGTGTGTGTGTAATTATGTGTGTTGTCTCAGCCAGAGAGACCCTCAGTAAGCCTCCTAGGTATATGTGCACAGGGACAGGGATGAAGATATGGCTATCACATGGCAATGGCCTGTACTCACACATTTCAGTAACCAAGAACCAGAAGCCCAGACAAGGGTCTGCATTTGAGGCTCACAGTAGGTCTCTGACTTCATTTATGCTCTAAGAAAAATAGACTTTGCATGAGTCTTTTCAAGAAATACCTTTTCACTGCTCCTTCAAAACCTTGTTGTGTAGTATTCCTGCATGCATTCTCTCCTGGCTATGACGGTGTCTGGCTTTCAGTGGGGGCTGTGGGGGGAAACACAATCCTTGACAAAGGAGTTAGTGTGGCAAAGGTGACTTGGGACTGTGGTGTAAAGAAGTTATTAAAATTCATTTTCTATATGGTAAGCCATATCTAATTTTGGAAATTGATTTTTATCAGTCAGAATCAGGAGTGACTTTCTGTCTGCAGTCTGCTGTCACACAGGCATTCTCCTTTAAGGGCGTTTGTCTCTCAAAGCTGTGAGGAACACCCGAGTGTGTGAGTGACACACTCCGAATCCTGTCCGCTGATCTACCTTTCAGACATCCCAGAGTCCTCCTTATTTCCCATTTTTTACTGTTCAGGCCCTCCACAGAACATTATTGTCCCAGCAGACCTTTTATCCAAGGACTGTTGATCACAGCCCAAGAGCTGTCATCTATTTGCATTCTCTGGATGCATCATTATTCACAACATTTGATGTCCATAAAAACACATTAAAACTATTTCCTTGAGCAAAAATAATCAGCTCTCTGCTGTACATATCATTTGTATACTCAAATTGTAAAATGTAAATTGATATATAAGAAAATGGCCCATTAACTTTTTCATTAATGACAATACGACACTCTGCGTACCGGCTGTAGGAGGATCCTGCCTTCACGTTAGCAACCTGAAGGGTGAACGGGTCCTCCTCCTCCTTCCTTTCTAATTTCATAAAAATGATGGATGTCGTCAAAGGGATTCTCTTCAGGATCTTATTTGTCTTAAAATATGGAACCTTTGATTCATTTCAAAGATGAAACCACCCTGGTATACAGGATGGCTCCTATTTTTTTAAAAAGGAGAAAAATAATTATTTACTATTGAAATATGCCTGGAGGACAAATCTGCCTAATATGTAATTGTTTTCAAATGTTTGTCATATTCCAAGTCGTTAATTATATGCTTCCATATTATATTGAAAAGATGAACAAAATCTGAAATTGTTATTTAAATGGATATATTATGGTTAGATCACTGTCTGACATGCAAATTCTCAGTTCTAAAATACTGGATAAAAGTTTTTATTATGAGATATGGGCACTTTTATTAAATTTCGTTTGCATGTGCTTTGATTGCTTTTCCGTGAGAGAGTTTAATGCATGCTGTTTGTACAAGTGAAGACTGAATGGATCACCTGTCCCCATTTACTATTATTAGTAGACTTGTTCTTGCAGGGTACAAGATTTGACTCCTATAGAGCCTACAAGGCCAGTTGTTGGGTTGTAGCATTTGATTACAATATAGATTAATAATGTGTCCATCACAGATACATCATGCACTACGAGATAAAGAACATCTGATACTGAGAAATAAAATCTGCCTTCAGTAAATTGCATAGAAAAATTACACAGTACATTTAAATTACCATTTGCTTAGCAACATGCCCTTGTAGTCATTCCAGTGGGGCTATAAAATGATCGATTTACTTTAATTTTCTACTGAATCCTAAAAAAATAAAAAAATAAAAATGGCTATCAGTAACCTATCCCTTCATCATAGCATGCTGATTCACTCTGTGTATTAAATTTACTGGCAAGAAGCAAGACGTTAACAAAAAGTAACAGATAATGTGAACATTTCATGCATAATCTGTAATATGAGATATGTATTAATAGGGAAATTATGATGCATTCAATTATTCTGAAATGCCTTCCAGAGATGTTTTGATTTGGCTGCGCTCGGATAGTAGCAGCGCAGCAGGGAGCGTCTCAAGTGATGAATAACCTAATCTCCTAATCTCAAAATGGGCACTGTTCACAGCTAGCCAGGGAGAGGCTAGTGGGAGAAACCGCACTTTGCAGGCAGGGCCACTAAGAAGAATCCAGCAAAAATAACGATCCTCACAACAACCACAAAAACAACAGCAACAACAGCAACAAAATAACCAGCAGCCATCCTGCCACCTTGCCACCTAGCTTTTTTAAAATTAAGAAACGAAATGCACATTTCTAATGAGCATCTTTCGTCCCTTGTGGTTGCAGGAGTCTATATTCTGAGTGGCACCTCTCCACTCTCCACTGCAAAACTTAGAAGACAAAAGGCTATAAAAGCGATGGCACTCACATTAGTGCAGTTAGGACTTGGGTGTTTATGAGACATTATGCATGCACAAGAACCCGTACTAATTTGCCACGTTTCGTGCACACCTGGGATGATCTTTTCCACGTACACATTTGTTCTTTCCCCCTCCCCCTAATTTCGGAAGAAAGCCCATCATAAGAAACTGTTCATTTTCTATCGTAAGCCCCTGGTTCTGTAAGACTTCCTGGGTGTAATTAAGCGGCTGTGTTTACTTCTTGGTGTGGGGAACAATGGTCCGACTTCTTGGAGAGGTCAAGCGGGATTTATTTTATTGTTTACAGAGTCGGAGCAGTGGAGGAGGCGTCATCATAGTGTGTGGACATTCCTTTACCATTTCTGTGCACCCAGTCACCTACCCCCAATGTCAGGTCTAGGTTGTAAATTAATTTTTACTCTCTGATTTACTCCTTTCTTGGGATCACTGCTACAAAACTATTAGGCAATACCCTACTGCAAGGAAAATAAGTCCCGAGAAAAATATGCAGTGCATGTATGCCTTCCCCCACCCTCAAATTACTTGATTGCAGCAGGCTCACTTTTTGATTAATGCAATTTTGCATAAGGTAATATGACACGAGTGTATTGCTTTTCAGTAATTATTCAGTGGAGTTAATATGGCAGACTTCTTGAAGAAAAATTAGAACCATGGCGTCTCATTTCTCTAAATCCCAGCACTGTTCAGTAGGGTAACAATAATAATTATGTATAAATAAATAAATTTCTTTTATCAATGTTCACTTGGGTTGGAAACAACGGGCAGCTTCATCCCCAACCAGAGCTCTAGCGGCTGTACTTTTTAATTAGCAGTGTTCCGAGGGGCAGGGATGATTCCATGTGAAGCTTTGTCATGCTGCAGTTTGGGAGACTGACACAGTGGTTTTTTATAACAAGGATCTTTGCAGTCTAATCATCGTGTGAAATTATGTGCGCACGTTGGCTTTCTCTTTCCCTGCTACCTTTGGATTAGAGCCTGAGACCAAGAAGCAAAGGTGGTAGACTGCTCTTCCTAAAGCAGCCTGCTCTCCTTTAGGTCTGCTTTCATGTGAGCATCACTTCAACCCGGCAAGACACTGTTCTGTTTAACTAGCCCTTGCTCACAGGTCCCACGCCTGCTATTACATTTCCTTGCCCGTGATACATGCTTCACAATGCATTTTTTCTCGCTAATCACGGTTTAGCAAACAAGGACGGAGAGGGCCCCGTTTTATGAAACTTTCTGATGAGTGATGTTCAGTTTATTTCAGTCTTTAGTGTACTAGAATGTACAATTGCACTAAAGATAAATAAAAGATTCAGCCGAGTGCCACTGGAGAGCAGCGCAGCATGTCTCTGGCATGGCTTGAGACTTATCTGATTTGGATTTGTATACCTCATGGGGAATGGCAAAATATCGGAACAGACGGGTTGATATTTCCGAAGAATAGAGTGGGCTTTATTAGCACCAGCTTCGCTCCCTGACTGACGGCTTTTTCAAATTTTTATCTTATTAATCCGTGCTACTGTATGTAAATGTTATTCCTCTCTGCATAAGGGAGGCAACCAGCGATTTGTAATAAATGCCTATGAGTGCCTGAGGCTGCACTTAAACTTTAAAACATCTATTATTAAGTTGCAAAAAAACACTGTAATGGCCAATAGTGACCTCATAGGAATTTTAAACTGTGGTCTGCTCTTCTGCATTAAAAACAAAAAAATTGCCTCAAGTTAGAATTATGAGCAACGCTATTTTAACAGCTGCATTTTGATTATTAAAGTGTGTTTTACAACTGAATTACAATGCTTTTATGGACTCTAGGTATAAGATTTAAAAAGGTCATTAAACATAGTCGGGTTTTGTCACAGTGGGTGTCACTGTATACAATGGACACAACACAATCTATTTTATGTCGCCACACTTAGGATTTCAAATAGGATGCAAGAACACTTTAGTTTGTTTAACCATGTAGATGACTACAGACCTCTCAAAGACAGTGACAGTTTGCAGTTGGAGATGACTACTTTCATTATTATTTTATTAATTTGACAAGAAGCCCTACAGATTTTCAGTGTATCACTGATCCATTTGTCCCAGAAATAATTAAAATCGCAGCCTGGAGCAACAGACAACAGATACACTTCTGGCAAATTAATGTTCAAAAATACCTCGCTTGTACTGTAGCCAACTCTTTAGTCCTGTGACACTTCTACATTTTCTCCCTCTGATCATATGTGGGCTCATTGACAATAGATATTGACCTCAAGTGTAGATTTTCCAAATGCAGGACCTCTACACTCATTGATCCATTATGTCGTATGCTGGCTACTGTATGCAATGTTTACATCTCTAGACACAGAATCCAGAGTGGAGTTGCAGAGATTTCTCAGGACTGCCACGGGCAGCTCAGCAAAGCAGTAAATGTAAACTTCAGTTTGCTTGGACCCTGCCTGTTAAGCTACTTCTCTGTCAATTTTGAATTTTGTTTTCATTAATTTAGCATCGTTTTATGCCTATGCTGAACTGGAGTCTGTGCCATCGGTATCACCGGCTTCTGGGTGCCTGCTTGTCGGTGGGGACACGGGGATGGGGTGTGATAAGGAGCACAGAATCCTCCAAATATTTGACAGAATGTCACAAAGGATTGTATTTGCATGTAGTAGCCTGGGTAGGACATGATGATTAGTGTGCTGTACGTTGCTGGCTCTGCGTATCCAGCTCAGACGGTTCAGGTCTTCTGCATAGCTTTGAATATTGTATATGTACTTTGAACATATCTGTGACGAGCAAAGCTGTCACTCTGTTGGAAAAAAAATGTAGCTGCAGAATTGACAATACCAGCTTAATTTTTTTTTTAAAAGAGGACATCTCCTAAATAATTATTATCATGCTAATAACATTTGTATTCTTTTGTGTATAATTAAGATCTGCCTGTCTAAGCATGAAATGGGGTTGAGATCGTGAATGAGGGTGCTGTCCTTAACCTATTTAGTAAATCAGTTTTAATTTGGCTTTCTTTAGGTAGAATCATAACAATAGTCTGTTGTATACAAAAATCCACAGTTCTGGCTGTAAACAGTCATAGAAATATAATATTTAGCAAAGCTTCCCATGGAATTAAAGAAGCCCCTCTTGTGAACACTGTGTTGAATAAAATATAATTCAACAATTATAGATGTCTCTTATTTTATTAACCCTTTGTTTCTCGGAGTGATCAATGCTGCAGCTGTTTTTATTCTGACCTCTTTAGTTCTGGGTTGTGATTCTTTTTTTCTTTTTATGTAATAGAAATTAGTTTGATATTCATATTCCACCTACTTCCAAGAGAATTTGAGGCAGAAAATAGGCTAAAATGCAGAGGAAAAAGAAGCCATTTCAGCTTAGAGCATAACAGGTTATGTAATTTAATGATCACAAACTGGCTTGGAATACAGCGTGCTGTTTTGTTCCTCAGAAATAGTAATGTCTGTTATTGGTGCTGGTTCTTTCCTTCTGTAATTTCATGGTTAATACCTAGGCAGGCAATTATGCTAAAAGAAATTATCCTTGTCGTTTGGCAAGAGGTATTCTTTATTTTCAAGGTATTCGGGCTTCGTTAAACCTATCCCGTCTTCCCCCCAACCTGACTGGAAGCATTTGCATGCTGTGATTTAGAAGGTGATCAGAAAACACCTCCATTTATCAATGATGAGGGAACACAGGCTGCTCGGAACTGATCAAGCAGCCGCTTTAGCAAGAGGACCCTCTGAGGGGGCGGAGCGGGGCGGGGGAGAGAGGAAGGGAAGGAGAGAGGATGGCAACAGGAGGGGAGTGGGAGTCTGCCTTGATGCGTCTGCTTTGTTTTCCCGCTGAGGCCCACTTGCCAGTCTTCCCACAGCTTTCCTGGTGTTGTGCACACAGGCGGGCCCCTGCCATTTGATTTTTTCCATCCATATTTTTTGGTGATCACACTGTTTTTCTATGAATCTGTATTTGTTTTTCAGTTGTCAGCAAATGTGTTCTGAGTATCTGTACATTGTGGGCACTGGGCTGGGGGCCGAGCATCGTGCAGCCTCTGGGACACATAGAAGGGAAGCCTCGGAAGGACCTCTTTTTTCCTCTTACCATGAGCAAAGCAACTTCACCCAGAGTATCAATTAAAAATAAATAGGAAAATATAAAATAAATGCTAAATAAATGTTCATGAAGTTATTGCCTCTATAGTGCCTAGCATATTATAATTTACTTAATAAATAATCTATAATCATTGCTGTTGATTATGAAGAAGAGGATGACGAGATGATGATGATGATATGATGATGATGATGATAAAACACAGGTGTCAGGCAGGACATTAGCAAAGCTCAGAGTAAGTTCCTCTGCCTTTAGGAACCATTCAACATTTGAATGGGTTTCCTGTTGTCTACTTATTATAACAGCTGCCTGGTAGAACTTCCTCTAGTCTGTTCAATCTTCCTACTCTCCCTAATTCTCGTTCTTTCTCTGTTTCATATTCAATTCACTGCCTGGTTTGCTGTTTACTGTTTTCTGGCTTCCCCTTGTCTGCAGTGTAAGCTTCCTGTGAACGCCATGTTGTGATTTGTTTTCTGGTAAAACCAGGCTGTCCCTGAGTGCTTAAGGATGTAGGACTGAGCTTAAAGCTCTAGGTGATACATAGATTGTGAAGTTTGGCTGGATGGCTCAGGGCTTGTCTGACTTGAGAACCTTTATCAATCTCTTCTCCTCACATACATGCCCCATTAGGAAAGGAAGATTGCCAAAGAGTTGGTGGTCTGCAGAACCTTCTGGAAACATACAGAAAATGCAGTTAGGGCCACTTTGTCTGCATCATGTCCAGTTCTCTGAGACACAGTCTTCTTGAGACGTCCCTCTGTGGTGCACAGTGGCCAGGAGAAGAATCTTCAGGGCAGATGAAGCAGTGTGTGAGCCCTTCACTGGGCTTTACTTCAGTCAGACTTTCAACCCATCCACATTGTAGGTTGTTGATGTCATGAAGTTTTCTGTATTATACCGGTTGTGAGAAATTTGAAGAAAGTGTTGTTTGAACCCTGCACAATGCTCTACAAACAATAAATGCTCTCCAGTGAATTACTACTACTACTACCTTAAGTGTTGCTGTTGGTTTATGGCTGCTATTTATCTCAGGAATATGTATTAGGATATATATAGTATTGCATCACAAAATTTAAATTGCTTGTTACCTGCTAAGTTCTCACTCTCTCTGCCTCTATTTACCCAACTGCTTCCTTAGTTCATGTCACCTCGTCACCTGTGCTGTTTAATTCTTTAAATGTCGACTTTATCATTATCGTATGTGCATGTGTGTGTGATATGCATGGGAGCATAGGCAACAGTTCTGTGCAGTCAGCGCTCTCCTTCCACCACCTTTATATGGATTCTGGGGCTCGACCCAGGTCCTCAGGCTTGTTCAGAGAGTGATTTACTCATGAGTTAAATAAATACCCTTTGGTACCCACACTATCATTAGAATGTATTTGAAAAAAAAAAAAAAAAAAAAACTTAAGTAACCAATTTAGAAAATGTGGAGAAATTAAAAACAAATTTTATTTAGAAAAAAAAAAAAAAAACAAAAACCACTTTCTCCTCCACTCCTTATGAGTATCAATAGCAAGAGATATAAAAATTTTGTGATTTGGATGAAGGCTAATAGAGGCAGGGAGAGGAAAATCTGTTCAAACCATTTGTTATTTTTGATTTTAAATTTCTATGCAATTGAGTAAGTAGCTGGTGTTTCAAAATATAATCTAATTTTCCCTGTCATGTGTTTCCTTATGCATTTATTTTAATCTATATTTATTTCTTCACACCCTTCATAGATATACAATGAATATATCCTAATTGAGTATGCATTTTCAGGAAAAAATGATAACATAGAAGGGCAATATTTTTGAGGTAAAAAAAAGGTGATGTGGTAAAGATATAGGAAACACATAACATTATAATAAAAAGGACAAAATTAAATGGACAAGGTATAATAGCATTTAAGTATAGAAATTAAGCTTCACATAAATATCTAATTAAAGGTATTTAATTTTATGGATAATTAATATAAAGTAGATAATTAATGCAAAAATTTGTCCCAAATAGTTAAATTTAATTTAATTATCTACTTTTTATAATACATGAGCATATATTTATGATCAATTAAAAAGTTAAATCTAAAAAAATGAGCCAATAAGAACTGTCTCTATGGAATTTATGCTACCATTTATAGACAAAAATATAGGAAAAGCTATTTCAGTATTAAAAGCAAAGAGGACATAGAAAAATGAAATGGATTTGATGATATGATAACTGAATTTTGGTTTATTCCGAACATTTATAAAAATCCCTCCTCACAGATATGCCTGGAGAAATGGCTCAAAGTCAGAGTGCTTGCCTAACAAGAAAGAGGGCCTGCTTCAATCTACAGCCCTGCAAAAGATTGAATTCCAGATAAATATTTCCAACATTTGTGAAAGAGAAAATGCTATCACACAACCATGCCTGTTTAATAGAGTGCTAGGACTAGGTTCTCCTGTAGGGCCTATGTACCAACCAGCCATGGATTCTTGGGCATGAATTCTTTCTCATGGAGCAGGCTTTAGATCAAATCAAGAAGTGTTTGGCCACCCCTCTACATCCATGCCACTGTTGCACTGGTGGATATCTCTCAGACCCTAAGAGAACCTTACGTTTGCAGCACTGTGAGTATACAGATGCCCACAACAGAAGGTCAGCATGATGGCAATCAGAGGTCGTGGAGTGTTTAGCTCTAAGTGGATCATCTCCAAGATACTCCCTCGAATGGAAGTTCTATGATCATAGTGGAAGAGGTGGCTCAAAGATTATAAATAGCCAGTGGCAGTATATGTCTCTAGCAGGGTAGTATTTGCTGGACATGCCAGTGTAATTACACTACTTGAAGTCACAGCACCTGTGACTGCATGAACCAAATACACACAAAATCCTAGCATTGGTGCGGGGTGGGTCATATCCCATCTCAGGAGCTATTGGCAACTGACGGATGCTGGAGTGGGAAATTTCCTTAAGGGATGCAGGCCCTGAGAGGATCCATGTAGGAACCTCTCTCCTACACCCACACACAGTCAAGCAACACTAAGTTGATGAGAGAGAGAGAAGAGAGAGAGAGAGAGAGAGAGAGAAGAGGAGAGAGAGAGAGAGAGAGAGAGAGAGAACACTCATTAAGTTGGAAGAGAAAGGAGGTGGAAGATAGGGGGGGGGAATTGAAAGAAGAATATGTAAGGCAGATTTGATCCAAAAGCATTACACACAGGTATGAACAGTAAATGAATCAAGGAGGAAAATACAGTACTAATAGAAAAACAAGTCTTAAAGGAATGGTCAGGAAAACAGACTTATGCTGGGATCATGTGTCCAGAGACTCAGTGAGCTTCCTCCACCACCTTAGATATCCTTGTAAAAGCAACATAGCAAGGAGAAAATAAAAGTTCTATTGTATTTGTATGGTTTAACTAGAGTGCACACTTGGGGGTGTTTGCAGGGCCTACCCCAGGAAATGAATTTGCACATATGCCACGTGGGGGAATTCAAAAGCAAGAGCTAGATCCTGTTTCCCAGGTTCTGTGACTCTTCAACAGGACTCTGCTTCTTGTTTGCAGAGACCCGTGTTGAGAGAGAAAGTTGCAAAGAAAGTGAAGAAATGGCTGGCCAGGTCAGGAACTGGGCAGGCTCAGGGCTTCAGGACAGTCAGAGCCATGGGCAAAGCTTATGCTTGGAAGCCTTATGTTTGTACCTGAGAAGAGCTCCCTGTGCACACTAGCTGGCCAGGGAGACGCCAGAAGATCAGCATGATGGCAATCAAAGGTCGTGGAGTGTTCAGCTCTAAATGGATCATCTCCAAGATACTCCTTCCCATGGAAATTCTATGATCATAGTGGAAGAGGCGGCTCAAAGATTATAAATAGCCAGTGGTAGTATATGTCTCTAGCAGGGTAGTATTTGCTGGAAATGCCAGTGTAATTACACCTGCCTTCTCCATGATAGACAGCTTTCCAGAAAACCAAGTTACACAAACGAAACACTAAAAAACCCAACAAGGTGTCACTACAGAGACACTATCTTAGAAGGAGGAAAAAGTAGCGTCTCCTGATGGAGCCTTCACCACACGGAAATACTAGGACACGGACGCGTAGAAGGTAAACGTAAGCATGAGGGGTGCAGTTGGTTCCTGTGTCCTTATTTTTACTTTTAAGAGCAAATCTGAAGAAATGCGATGCAGAAATTCAGGAGATGAAAATGTGGTAGAAGGAATGAAAAGTGAGCTGAGAGAACTCAGGGGGAAAGCAGAAGAAAAATAACACGGAACTGAAACCCCGGAAAACACGGGGACTCACAGGCAGGAAAGTACTACGAGAGAACTGTCCGCAGCACAGAGAGCAAAAAAGACGGCAAAGGAAATGAACTAAGCAGAAAGGTAATGAGGGCCCGGGTCCCATATGCTTATTTCAATTCCGTATGGAAGAAAACCTGGTACTAATGCAGTGATTAATTAAGGATACAATTTGATGAAATTTGCTTCAAAGGAAACAAATAAATCTATGCGTTGAAGGGGCACACATTCCAGAACCCTTGGCCCATTTTAGGCAATAAATACCAAACACATCCGCACAAAAGTACAGGCTTGAAGCAGAAGGGCAAAAAAAAAAAAAAAAAAAAAAAAAAAAAAAAAAAAAAAAAAAAGTAAAAGTAAAAGAAAAAAAAATCATTGACACATTTATAATGGATTAAAAATCAACTGTTAGCTGTTGGCGGTGGCGCTGCGCTCTCGACTCTGCGCTCTGGAATCGCCCTCTCTCTCTCTGTCTCTCTCTGGTTCGAATCCTGTGCTTGTCTGTCATTGGCTTGTGGGGAAAAAAAAATCAGGCTGGTTCCAAACTTGCCACAGCAAACTTTAGCTCCACAGATAAGACAATTAAATGTATAGAGCACTTATGAAAATATGAATGAAGGACCAAGACAATAGGCTGTTTCAAACACCCCAAACAGCAGTGACCTTCCATGGACCCACTGGAACTCTACCGGAGCTCGAGGGAGGAGTGCAAAAGATGGCTGCTCTGCTGGCAGAGGCTTTCAACTTCCCCACGCACACAAACTACACTCTGAAACGTTGCATCTGGATGAGGGTTGAGAATTTTAGTCTGTCCTCCCTCTGTCTGTCTGTCTGTCTCTCTGTCTCTGTCTGTCTCTCCTTTTTTTTCTTCCTTTCTTCTTTTCTTTTCTGCCAAGTACATCCTTGTCAAAATAATATACAAACAAAATAATGATAAAAAAATCAAATCGAAGTTAAAAGAAGTATGATGTTTGCAAGTTGATGAGTATAATCTGCTGATAAATTAACTTATAAAAACATAATCACTTGTTATTACAAAATGAAGATTTAAAAACATGGCTGGGGATATAGCAGAAGGATAGAGAATTTGCTTACCATGTATTACTTCCTAGATTTGATTATCAGCCTCTGTGCGTGGGAGTGTGTGTGTTTGTATGTCTGTGTGAGTATGTGTATATGTGTTTGTGTGTGTGCCTCTGTGTGTTGCCTTTGTGTCTTGTTTAATGTATGTATGTGTGTATGTACGTAGGTGTTTGTGTGCATACGTGTGTGTGTGTTGTGTGTGTGCCACGCGTGGCATATCAAATGTATAGTGTCCCACCTCAGGTGTCATCCACTCTTTATTTTTTGTAAATAAGATGTCTCACTGTCTTGGAACTCACCAGTTAGGTGAGGATGACTGACCAATTAGTCCCACAAATCTGTCTTAATGTCCTCAGCATTTGCACTGCAGTCTTATGCTCTCCTAATTTTTGTATAAGCCTTCGGAAGTTTAGACTCGAGCCTTTGTGTTTGCAGGCAGTGCTTCAAGGAGCATGAGCTCTGGAAATGTAATCACGTAGTCTTCATCGCTCAAAGTATAAACATAGCAGATAAATGCTCTCAAAATTAGAGGTCAATGAATAGTACACAGTAGTATAGCTACAATCACTAAATCTCATTCTTAAATATTTAGAACTAGAAATGTGTAAAAACACTTCATGGGGAAAAAAAAACCAAAACCCCCAAAACCTGTAACAAAATGTAAAATATTTTGGCATAAATAAGAGGAATCCTGTTCCTCAAGGAAACGCTGGAAGTATCTAACCTGCGCCCAAGGACCGCATACTACACAGGAAGTGTCTAACCTGCGCCCAAGGACCGCATACTACACAGGAAGTGTCTAACCTGTGCCCAAGGACCGCATACTACACAGGAAGTGTACTGTGGGACATAACCAATGTCATGTCCCAAGGACCGCATACTACACAGGAAGTGTCTAACCTGCGCCCAAGGACCGCATACTATACAGGAAGTGTCTAACCTGCGCCCAAGGACCGCATACTACACAGGAAGTGTCTAACCTGCGCCCAAGGACCCCATACTACACGTATAACATATGGCTCAGCACATTTGTAGACCACAAAGGAATTCTGCTAAGTCAAAACACTGGACACCCCAGAATGTCATCCAAACTTGATATTAAAACCCTGCTCAGCTGGGCGGTGGTGGCACACGCCTTTAATCCAGCACTTAGGAGGCAGAGGCAGGTGGATTTCTGAGTTCGAGGCTAGCCTGGTCTACAAATGGTTCCAGGACAGCCAGGGCTATACAGAGAAACCCTGTCTCGAAAAAAACAAAACAAAAGAAAAAACCCTGCTCATTCAAGCTTTTATCACAGGGCACATCCATTCTGTATGGCAGAGTCTGAACTCACCACTCCTAGCATTTTTAACTAGAGAGTTGTTGGTCCATTGACAGTTGTGCTGTCCTGTACATTAGGAGATATTTAGCAATAGCTCACGATGACTCTTACTTGGTGCTAGTAGCATGATCCTTTTGCTTTCAGTATCCCTAGACATGAACATGTGTCATCAGGTTGTAGATAAGACAAGAGTCTGTTATAAAATAATAGGCAAGAACATGTAAACAATATGTGTACATCTAAATGTAAACAACAGTGATGGGTGGTGACGTGGTACTGAGGACCAACGAAGAGCCGAGGACACAGGAAGTACTTAAGACAAGAAAACCCTTGTAACACTGAAGAATGAAATCTGCGACAAAGATATAATTGTTATAATTTTCTATCCAATAATACCATAGTATCAACATGAAAAATTACGATATGCAAAGAAAAACAGAAACAACGGTTATTCAACTCATTATATGAGGGGTAAAATATAAACCTTGCAATTCTAGTTATTGTTCCCTAATAACCATGAACTCTTAACCTCTTGCTGCTTTAAGCAACCAAAGGAAACATACCTGCATACATACATAAACAGCAAAACATACCATGTTCCTTATCACAAGTCAAGAAAACTAAAATTATGGGCAAACAGAAAATAAAATTTTCTAGGCCCTAGAGAAAAATGTCTTAATTTGAGGTCTAAAGATAAAATTTAAACCAAAATTTCAGAATGCATTTTAGAAAATAACAGCTTTTTCTTAACTGATAGAATCTAGTTGAAACAATGTTCAAGTCCAGCACATAGCCTTACCTTCTTATATGGAAAAAAGCTACCAGATGGCAAGAAGGGACAACAGAAATACAAGGAATAAGAAAAATAAAATTAAATTTAATGAATTAGAAAAACTTTACATAAAAAGTTCAGTACTTAAGCCTTTACTTAAGGTTTTCCAGATAAAAGTAGATACAGAAGAAAAATAAAAATAGTTGAACAAAAATGTGCCAAAAGAAGTACTAGTCTACCTGACTGCTGAGTCACTTGCAAAATATGTTTTAAAGAATAGGTATATTGTGCTTTATTCTAGAAGAGTCATAAAATTTCTTTCAGGAATATTCCATAGAACAAATAAAAACAAGACCTGTTATCTGTGTGTGGATTCCCAGGGAACTGCCAACCAACTTCTCTAATAATTAAATGATTACACTGTTGCATAAACTAATTTTTAGAATGTAGGTAAAAAGAAAATTCCAAAATATATTTTAAAAGGAACCACTCTGTAAAGCATCAGTGATAGCAAAGGCCAAGGTGAGACAGGCAGGAAGAAACGACGCTCACAGACCTTAGCTTTAGACAAGCAGACACTGCTCATGGCTTTATAGAGATTTGATTGGTTGGCTTGTTTTGTTGTTGTTAGTTTTTGTTTGTTTTGTTTTTGAGACAGGTCTTTGTGTAGACTAGAGTCTCCTCAAATTCATGGAAGTCCTCCTGCTTCAGCCCAGCAATTACAGAGATGTCAGGCATGGTCCGTTAGTCCCTGAATCTTCCCAGTGTCTGAAGTCTGTAGATGTAGGCTGGAAGCACGTTACTGTTCATTGATCATATTATGTTATTTTATTTTCAAGCTCTCTATTAGTCATAAAAGCAATCCAATTGTTAATTACTGTTCTAGGCCAAAATCCCTCTGGTTCATTCTAAAACTTAAAGAATACTAGGATCTGGCTTCAGCATGGTATTCAAAGAAAATCACATCTCAAAATTGTTCCGCATAATGACATGTAATACAAGCAAAGAAATTTTTGTAATTATTTCATAGATACTTAAAAGGCATGTTTCACTGTGTAATACTCATTCTTAATTTTATAATATTTAGTAACATAGTCAGTCATACCACAAAGCTCATCAAATGTATAAATATCACTTTTTATGTTGGAAACAAGCAAAGGATACCTACCCACTATCAGAGTTTGCTAAAGCTAGGCAAACAAACCATTGCAATTAGAAAACAAATGATAGTGTGAAAATGGAAAATGTTTATTACCTTTAAAATAAGACAATTTACTTTAACTGAGAAAATACATAAATATTATTAAAATAGTAGAAATATTAGGGAATTAATATGCAGATGCAAAAATATTTTCTATTAACAAGCAACAAGTTAAAAGGAATGCTGAGAGAAAACACTTGTTTTAACATAATAAAAGGTAGAATATATAGATTAATTTGCAAAAAAATAAAAACATGTGGACACCACAAAACTGTTGAACAAATGGAGAGGCTTAGCATGTTCTTGAATGGAAAAACTCAGCATCATTAACATGCTAATCTTCCCTGAGTTTATTTATAAATTCAACATGATCTTGATAAAAACACCACATCTTTACCCATCACCACACTTGACAAGTTGGTTGTATAATTCATATGAAAATTAGCAAGAATAGCCTCAAAATTTCTTTAGAATATGACCAATAAATGTTAGTTATGATTATAGAAAATGGATTTGGTGTGTCATAATTTTAAAAATATATAAAAATACATATATGTGTGTGTTTATGTGTTTCTGTGTGTATGTTCATATGTGTGTGTCTATGTGTATGTGTGTGTCCATGTGTGTCTCCATGTATGTGTGTGTTTGTTTGTGTGTTCATCAGTGTGCCCTGTATATGTGACTGTTGTCCTCTGGCTGTTTAAATAACCAGAAATGATGTTCCTATGTGGGAGCTCCTGTAATCTATCCAGTCCTTGGGAGAGTAGGAAGAGGATCTTATAGCTCTTAAAGTTTGAATAAAGCAATTAAGTTAATATATTTTATGATACATTGATAAGCAAAATAAAAGCCTATTTATAGGAAAGTGTTCAAAGTCCATAACTTGAAACTTGGATATCATTAACAAAGTATGGATTAAGACAAGAACATTTTTTTTAACTTTATCGATTCTTAGGATATATAGTTAGCCACTATTAAAAGTACTTTATAAGCATTATTTAACTCAAGTCTCAATATAAAACTATTATATTATTTAAGAGATCTTAGTTCTTTGTTCAATTTCTTCTCCAAATATCCAAAAATTACCATCGTTTCTTTTAATTTTCAGGAATAAAGCAATACATGATTCAGAAGGAAGCTAGTGTTTATTATCATTTTATACAATTGTACTATGTCATTTTTATAAATATATCAAAATATTTTCCTTCATTTCATTTCCCTCTCATCAAGTCCCTTCATTTCATATCATTTTTAAAAGGTTTAATGCCTTTCTACTGGTTCATTATGTAAGTTGTCAATTTACTACTGAAGCATTATAGCAAAATTATTTGCATGTAACCCATTTTATTATTTCCAACCCAGCAGGAAGCCATCAATTTACTGACAAATTTCTTTGCTCTGATAGGTATAGAGGATGGCAGTCATCAAGAGAATGCCTGTCAGTAAGCATACAGATCTGGATGGCACCTTGGTAGTTTCGGTGACATCTACTCTCATGCTTACAGCATGGACATCCTATTTTTTGATGTTAAAGATCAAACCCAAGGCCATGTACATGGTAGGCAAACTTTCTACTGGTGAGCTACATCCCTATCTGAATGTGTACATTTTAAGAAACTCATCCAATTTCTAAGAGTGCTATCTCAAGTAATAACATGAGAATTGCATTGTAGTTAAGACTCTTGGAAAATTCAAATAAAAGATTGGAGTAGTACCCAATTAAAGCTACTCAGTTGATCCCTGTGGCAGCGTCAGGTTCCTGCTACCTGTCTCAGTGCTATATACTTCCGAATGAATCAATCTCTCTCTCTCTCTCTCTCTCTCTCTCTCTCCCCTCCCTCCCTTCCTCCCTCCTCCATCCTCCTTCCCCCTCTCTCTCTCTCCTCTCCCTCCCTTCCTCCCTCCCTCCATCCCTCCTTCCCCCCCCCTCTCTCTCTCCCCCTCTCCCTCCCTCCCTCCCTCCCTCCCTCCTCCCTTCCTCCTTCCCCCCCCTCACACACACATACACACACAGCATTTATATTTTGATATGCCTAAATCATCTCAATGGTTGGGAGACTTCCTCACCCACACACCTTCCGAAAGTCCCTAGTTATTACTTAAGCCTATATTCCATCTTGGCTGCCCAGACCCAGACTTGCAGCCCTCTTGGGATGCGATTCTGGGCACCTACATGACGGCTATAGTCTCTGTCTTCTGCACCTATCAAGCATGATGTCTCTCTTCTTTCCCAGGCATAGCAGCTCTTCCTTCTTTCTCTATCCCTTGCCCCAGAATCCTAAAAGTCCCACCTCTGTGTGTCCTGCCCAGCCATTGACTGTTGGCATCATATTTACCAATCAGAATCAACTGGGGGCAGGGTCGCTCAGTTTTAGGTGCAGAACACTGCAAATAGTTTTTTTGGGAACACAATGAGCATGAGAATAAAAGCAGCAACAAAGCATACTCAAAAATCTGTGAGATACTATTTAACAGATATTTAGTTCAGTGATATAGAAAATTAGCTACTCTATAATTTACTACTATTTCTAAATATACTAAATATATAGGTAGTGTCATGAATAAAATTAATTATATCACATAATTCATACGGTTGAAATATAGATCACTATCAACAAAATTTTGGGATACTGCCCGGCACTTAGTAAGTGTTCCATACATAAATGCTACTATCTCTATAATAGTAAAATCCTACTTGTTTCAGACAATTTTGGGAACTCTGTGACTCTAGAAATACTTAATATAGCAGTGGAGTAATTTAGCAGATTAACCATGTCAATAATTAATACATGCAATGTAGATGAAGGACAGCAAAAAGAAAAGCACAGGAAGAAGAATGAATAAATAAGTAAATGGAAAGATAATAAGTCTCCACTGTGGTACTCGTAAATGAAGTGGTGAGTATACATAAACTGAGAGGTGGGTGGGAATCTCAAAGATGGAAGTTGTCCTGTGGATGCAGAAGAAGCAAAACCACATAACCAGAAGAGTGGACAGGACATGCTAATGCTCAGGTTTGGGAACAAGTCTTTGTACTTTTCTACCCCAACCCTTGAAAGTGCAACATGTCATCTAGGGATGCCAAGGAGCAAGACTTCAAAGTGATCATTTTATGTAAAAGCCATCTCTCTT
The DNA here is from genome assembly GCA_021653895.1 of Mastomys natalensis. Taxonomy (NCBI): domain Eukaryota; kingdom Metazoa; phylum Chordata; class Mammalia; order Rodentia; family Muridae; genus Mastomys; species Mastomys natalensis. The sequence continues at coordinate 2,700,418 of JAJTUV010000327.1, read as the reverse complement.
AGCTCTATCTCATAATAATTTCCCTCCATTAAAAGGCAAAAGACAAAAGGATTATAACAATTTGTGCAAAGTATAAAAGATAGAATGAGTATCTTCCCATGATTTAGAAGGATTAGCCCGGGAACATTTTGATTGGACTCACTTGACTGCACTTGCTGCAAATTCCAATTTTAAGACACAAAAAGACAGAGGTGAATGATCAAAATGTAAGATGACATCTGGAGCTTCTTCAGGAAAGTGAGTACCAGAGCCACAGCTGGGATTAGTGTCTGACTCCACTACTGAATCTGTGTATGTGTGCAAGGCATGTGTATGAGTGTATATGTGCAATGTGTTTGTGCACGTGTGCATGTGTATATCCACATGTACATATATGTATATACTGTACTAGCACATATGTAGTATAATTTCTAAATCATATAGACAGGAAGTATTACAAAATTATATTTATTTGTCCCGTTTTATTATGCCAAAACCAACAGAGTCACCTATTAGTTGACACATATCTTTGGACTTTTCCACTGTGCATTCACTATCTGTTTGATAGAGAGGAAGGGACTTTCAGATGATGACTGAACACAAACATACACACAAACCCAAAAGTCCAAGTAACTGCAGTCAGTTTATAAATCTGTAAGTTTTATGAAATACATCCTTAGGTATATTGTTCTCTGGAGCTCATCATCAATTCTTGTCTTGGCAAAATGGAAGCTCTCCTTGGACCAACTATTGCAGCTGGCTGCTCTTTAATACCCCAGCAGCAGCCTCATCTACACCTGTGTTTCTTAACATGAGCTATTTGGAAGATGCAAGTGTAGGACCCCCAGTCTGGCTTGGTGACCACCAACCTTTTCACCTTCTCAGCAAAAGTTAGTCAGTAAGCTAATGACCAAAGAATGAGAAGAGTTAGACTTTCTTTGAGCATTAGACATTCTTTCTCTTTGTTATATCAACAAGTCCCTCTGTGACACTGAATACCTGTGTGGTGATTTGTATATGCTTGGCCCAAGGAGTGGCACTATTAGAAGGTGTGGCCTTGTTGAAGTAGGTGTGGCCTTGTTGGAGTAGGCATGCTACTACGGACATGGGCTTTAATACCTTCAGTCTAGCTGCCTGGAAGCCAGTCTTCTCCTAGGAGCCTTCAGATGAAGATGTAGAACTCTCAGCTCCTCCTGCACTATGTCTGCCTGTATGCTGCCATGCTCCACCTTGATGATAATGGTCTGAACCTCTGAACCTGTAAGCCAGCCCCAATTAAATGTTGTCCTTAAATGAGTTGCCTTGGTCATAGTGTCTGTTCATAGCAGTAAAACCATAACTAAGACAACCTGTGTTTTGATTTTAAAAATTATTTAAAAATATAGTCACCAAAGTAGTATGTGTTAGCATCAAGCCCAAACTCTGAGTGACATCATATTTAGGTGACGTGCGACTTCTATCTCGTTACCAAGACAACCGCCAAACCTACCCACAAATTGGGTGTTAGAAGAAAGGATTTGGCAGTATTCAGATAAAAATGCTGTGCACTGCCTTTGCCTACATTCACTGATTTCACAGACACATCATAGGATGGCAGAGAGTCATGAACCCTGATTAGAAAGAGGGTAGTAAACACTGAGGGCATTGGATAGAGCAGTCATGAGTCCTTTGGAGCCATGTCCTGGGGGATGTAATGTTCAGAGGGAAGTGTCTGCTTCCCTGTGGTCTCTCTGCTGGTCGTTGCATTCCACTTCAGGTCAGGCTCTAAGCTCAGCAGATGTTTGGAGAGGAGAAAGGCCTGAAATTCCCAGGGCACAGGAGAAAGGTCTGGATGAGGATCCATAAGTCATTCAGGGTTTCTGTGTCCACCCATTTCCCTCCTCCATCCGTACCAAAGTCTAAATGGTTTGGTGCACTTCGAGAGAAACAGAACTGCACCTACTACCCAGAAAGAAAAATGTACATGAATCTGCAGTCATGTGTTCTTGGAATCCCAAGGATGGTCAAAAGGGCCCTTCCAAAGGGTCAGCTTATAAGTTTATATATGCTTTGATTTTTATTTTAAAGATAAGGTTAAAGAAAAGAAAAGACAGACAAGAAAAGGCTGTACATATTTCTTGAAATATTTAAAGGCTAGAATGTCATAAAAGCATGTCTTCAACTTTGATTTAGCTATAAATCTATGTAATTCATTAGAGAGAAGTAAAAACACTTCAGTATAAAACCCAACTTTTTATTTTTTTATTTTTTGTCAGCTAGAGGGAAAGTAGGTTGCTAGTTGTTTTTGCCAAATAATTGTCTATTATTAACAAGGAAACTATATGTCAACAAATGGGCTGGAAAAACAACCACAGCATAGGCCAAAGTAAGAGATTGTTAATTTCTGATTTTTTTTCAAGCTCAGGAACATTTTTTTAAAAAAAACAACAATGAAAAGATCAGGCCATCTGTGGGATTCCAGTGTCACTCCCGCTTCCTCTCTAGCGATCAGGACTGCGAGGATGGCTGCAACCTTGCTCTGGACCCAACTTCTGTGACTTGCTGCAAGTTTAGATACTGGCCTTTGTAGAAGCCACTGCACTTCAACCAGTGGATGTGAATACAGGCCCAGAGAAGGAACTCCACTGCTGTTTGGAAACCTCGAGATGAACACTTGCCTTTCTAAGTCCCACCAGGGACAAAGAACAGAAGCCCTGGAGACTTCCAGATTTTGTTAAGTATGATTCATCGTGTACTGACTTTTCATAAACATGTCTGCCTGGACACATTGTTTCACAGAGAGAAACACAGATCTGGAAGGGGTTTGAGTGTCCTAGCATTCACTGTAAGGCATTGTGGTCATGAGTCAGGTGCAAAGATTTTGTCCCCAAACCTCTTAGTCTCATTCCCATGGCAGACAGCTCTCACTGCTGACCCTGCTCAGTGTGATGTTTTTTTTTGTCTGCTTTATCATGATAAAGAATTACCAAGTTTGTGAAGAGTAAACTTGTGATGTAAGAACACATATCCCTTGGCACCCACCTACACTTGATGTAATAGTTGATTGGTAGGTTTAAAATCATTTATTTGATTTAATTCATGCAATAACCTGTTTCCTTTCCTCATTGGCTGGCAGTGACCTATAATCCAATTCATTTTCTCCCCACCCATTATTTCTATGGGAGAAAATTACTTATGTTCATACAGCACAGACAGCTGAAAACCTGTTTATGCCTGTGACTTGCGTAAGGATTTTTTCTTTGTTTCTTCTTGGCAAGTGAGAGGGTAGGAAATAAATGGAGCATAGGAGAGGGAGTGGAGGGACAAGGACTTTAGGAATATTATTGTGTCTCTAGTAGCTTCATGTGGGTTGAAGGCCATCTGGATGACATTATGGGAAAAGGGCAGCCTGCTGGGATATTTGGAACTGAATGGGGCTTATTAGGTAACTTGGATGATGCAATTCAGACTCTGGGACACCTGAAAGGATCATCAGAGGCGGGAAACTGTAAGGGAAAACATTTGATTTTCATGTGAGTATACCAGAAATGGATCTGATCTTATAGGTAGGGACAATTGTGTTTTCTTTTGTTTTGTTTTGTTTTGTTTGTTTTGTTTTGTTTTGTTTTGTTTTGTTTTGTTTTGTTTTGAGAGGGCAGAATTGTTAATGCCCCTCTCCCCCCAAAACACAGTATTACTCAAAACAAAATGAAAATTCTCTTTCTATTTTTGAGGCAGAATTTATTTTTCCTTTAATGTTTCTACTTAATGTTTACCTACCAAAGTTTACCTCATGTTAAAGATAATGCTGGTTCTTGTAGCCTCTCTTGAATGTCGCACAATTTTTAAGAAGAGAAAATTTTTCTTTCTTAGAAAATACCTAGAAGATTTTGCCATTCAAATGATATATTAATATCAGGATAATATCAAGGTATTACAGTGATGTTTCTCAACCCTAGAGTTTAAGTTAAAGCAACTAAAGATAGACCTGTGCTGTATACTTAATTCTGAAACTTAGAGGCTTTTTTTTTGTTGTTGTTGTTGTTGTGGTTTTATTTTTTTTTCAGTGTTAAAAAATACATGTGAAGGCATATAGGAAAATTGTAATAAAACATTTTAAGGTATAGATAGCCATTCATTTGCCAACAAAATTGAAAAATATTTGCTGATCTTTTAAGTAATAATGTTCCCAGTGGTGTCACTAACCCACAAGTGTGACTACTGTGGACTCGGTAACACTAGAGGCATCCATGCAGTGCAAAGGATATTTACTTTAGTCTATCAGTCAAAATATATTCTGTGTTATATGTATGCATGTGTCTATGTAGAATGAAGCTGAAACTATATACATTAGTATATTTGGAAGCCTGCTACTCATGGCCCCTACATGGAGAACCATTGATCAAAACAATTCCTTATCTATGTCTATTTAACTGTCATGTGTGATTATCTTTATAGTACAAAAGAAGGGGGAGTAGATACCATAAATCCGCACAGCAACAGTCATCATTTTCATCATTTGATGCTCTAGGACCTCCACCAGTAGCCCAGCTCAGCAGCCTCATGTTGACAGGAAACTGACCCAATTCAATTAAATGATTAGACTTAGTGGCAAAGTAAGTAAGACTCAGTCTTAGGTGCCCTACTCTTTTTTTTTTAATTGTATATTTTCATTATTTACATTTAAAATGTTATTTCCTTTCTCAGCCCCACCCCAACCCTCCATCGTATCTCTCCTCCCCTGCTTCTATGAGAGTGTTCCCCAACCCACCCTCCCTGCCCTCGGATTCCCCTACACAGGGGCATCAAGCCTTCACAGGACCAAAGGCCTCTCCTCCCATTGATGCCCAACAAGGCCATACTCTGGTACATATGGGGCTGGAGCCATGAGTCCATCCCTTCTTGGTTGGTGGTTTAATCCCTTGGAGCTTTAGAGAGGTCTGGTTTGTTGATATTGCTGTTCTTCCTATGGGGTTGCAAACGCCTTCAGCTCCTTCAGTCCTTTCTTTAACTCCTCCATTGGGGATCCCATGCTCAGTCCAGTGGTTGGCTTTGAGCTACCACCTCTGTGTTTGAGTAATGCTCTTCAACACACAACTTTCAGAAAGTCATTCCATTCCCATTTTTACCTCAGCAATGGGGAGAAAGTGTATGTTCTTGAGGTGAGATAGACAAATGCAGATAACGAGGTTAGATTAGCGCTCGGACTTAATTTTTTTGTGGGTTTAAACTAATTAAAAGTAGTTTGTGCCTTTCATTTTCTTTCAAATGCTACAATTCAAACTATTATGAAGTTAAGCAATTCTTTTTTATTTTCTAGTTGAAGAAAAAGTCGTCATGTTACATTTGTTTTAGATGTGAATTTTAGGAACTGCCAAATGAAGGGTAGATTTTGCTTTATGGGATGCTGTGGGATATGGCGGGAATGCTTTGGGGTATCAAACCTGAAATATTACATTTGAAGGGAAATGAGCTTTTCTGTAAAGACATGGCTCATTTTTTGCGATTCTATTCAACTTTTCAGTTCTCACCAAGCTGTTTCACCCCATCGGCTGTTTCATGCATCACCCTAGAGGACTTGACTCTCCATCAGCTACCAATGTTGGCTTGTCTACTATGTGTGCTTCTTCAGAATTTAGCTGCATACATTCTATCAAAAGTCTTAGTTTTTTTCCTAAGTCAGATTTCATGACTAATCAAAACAACAAGGGTGTCCATTTACTTTCCCGATATTTTTCTCTGTTTGTACTCCAAAATGAATATTATTAAGCATTGTGTTTATTAGAGTGAAAATTATTTTTGGCTGTCATGTTTTCTCTTAATATTCGTGTATATCCTGGAGAAATGAACCTAGAAGGAATTAAATAGGGGAGACAAGACAATGAAACCAAAGTTGTCACTCATAAGCCCCCAGCCTTAAGAGGGTCACAAAGAGAGCAAAGTGAATGCAATTATTTATGTATTCATATATTTAATTTATTTGTTTATTTATTTGAAGAAGGAATAGCTTGTTTGGTCTCATGATTGATTTCCTCCATTAACTAGTGCTAAATAGTACCTCACAGGACAAGAGTATATAGACAGATAAAGTTGTTCACCTCATGTGGTTTGGCAGCATCGTGGTATGGCAGCCAGGAAGCAGAAATAGATGAATGGGGAAGAACCAGGACAAGACATAACCCCAAGGAACATACCATCAATTACCTACTATCCCAACCTGGATCCTACCTCCTAAAATTCCTAATATTGAATCCAATAAAAGTTGATGTCCCTTCAGCTACAATGGGATGTTAATTCTGGTTATCAGGCCCTATTGCCTGCATCCATAGTGGTAGAAGTCTGTGTGATTCATCTTACTACTCCGCATTGTAAGAGACTTGCTTCCAGTAAAGGATTAGTAGCAATATGCTGGAGGAATGCCTGGGAAAAATACGGAAGGTAAAGGAGCACTTGTGTGAGGTCTGAGATGTGCTGCAGCAGGTGCTGATGGTGACAAGGGGCTGACATTTTATCCATGCTATGCCTACTAGAGGAACACCTGATAAAACCACCTTTAACCTCCCCAAGCAATCCTAAGTAGGTTATTATTATTATTATTATTATTATTATTCCCAATTTACAGAGCAAGAAACTGCCTCATAAAATTGGCATAATATACCCAAAGCCATAGGACTAGTAGATAGCAGAACTGAGAATTAACTATAAGTCCATATATAACTCATCAAATTGACCTCCATCTATAGAAACTGACTTCCTTTTACCTTTCTGTCAGCATCCAAGCTTAAGGCTATACCAAACTCTTCTCAAATAAAGCCATACCTTTCTAAGAGCTAACAGAACAGCAGGCAAAGCCCAGGACCACTGGGTGTGCTTTGCTAGGTGGGCAGTAATGTCATTTACAAGAAGGCATCTTCAAAATCCTCAGCTTCTGTAGCCCCTCCTGGAGGTTAACTGCACAGAACTAACTGGCATTCCTGACATTCTTTAAGTCTCTGTCACATTTAAATCAAGCACTTCTTACTTTTTAATCTAAATATAGTTGCTTAAGGGGACAGTGAGTTTCTCCTGCCTACATTGGGAATTATTTTAAGCAAAGACATATCCCCAAAGAGCTCCCCAGCTCCTACCAGCAACCACAATTTAGAAAGTAACTTGTACAGACTAAGACTCTCATTTAGTAAATCAATTATTTAGAAAGAATAGCCAAAGAAATGTTTTCCAAGTAGGGAAGCAAACTCTCAATTATAATTCTGAATCCACACTAAAGTTTTTTTTTTTTTTATTACCAAAGACGTACATTGGTGACCACTGCCTCAGACTTACCTTGTGGCTACTCAATAAGAATTCTCCTAAGGGTTATTTAACTTATCATAGGGTCAACACTGAACTATAACTAACCTGACAGATGCAATGCACATGACAGATCAGAAAGCTGGCTTCACCACTGCCTCACTGTTTTTCTAATCTACCTTTATAAATATTTCCAAAGGTCTCCTCAAAGTCTTAGACTGAGTTAACACCCTAAGCTCTTGACACTCATTCCTTCATTTAGAAACTCTTATCTAAGTTTGTAAAAGCCACTTAGTCTATTCATTCTAGGAAAGTAAAGATTTATTCTGATGAGACATCAGAAACCTTAACTTCCTTTTCATTATTCATCCTTATTGTCCTAGCACAGCAAAACCTATACCAACACACTTTCAATCTGTAGGCAAGTGTGGTTCTTATTTGCAAAGCTGCAAAGGACATCTGATGTTCAGTCAACAAAAGTCTGAGTCTTCCTTAAAATTAACCTGGAAGCCAACCTCCCTCCCCCTCTCCTTTTCCCACTCCTTCCCCTCCCCCTCCCTTCTCACTACCTCTCCCTCTCTCTTCACTCCCCTACACCTTCCTCTACCGCCCACTCCCCCTCTCTCTCCCTCTCTCTCTTCTATTTCTATTCCCACTTTCTTAATTTTTGGCACTTATCCTTTCAGCTTTTTCGTACTCTGTTTTTCTACTGGCATTTCTGTTTGAGCTCCAATCCTTTATTGCAGCAGATCACTCTGACTTCCTTCTGCCTGACTATTTCAGAACCTATATTCTGCTCTCTGTCAGGATGGTGTGTTCCTGATAGCCACTCTTACTATGTTTCCTAGTTTCTTACCATTCAGGGATGTTACCATTTATCCAGTCCATTTGATGAAATCATTTCTCCTTCTAGAAATAGCCCATGTTGATAGAAAAGAGCCCCTTAGAAAAATTTGAGATGATTGTCTTTAATAGAAGATAATAGAAAGATCTTTTGTAGATAATACATGACCTTTTAGCTTAGAATTCTCTACTGGTTTACAAATTAAATACTGGCTTTGTTAATGTATAAATAATTTCCTGCAAGTGTTCACATACTGCATGCAGGAGTGTGTGTGTGTGTGTGTGTGTGTGTGTGTGTGTGTGTAGGAGAGAGAGAGAGGAGAGAGAGAGAGAGAGAGAGAGAGAGAGAGAGAGAGAGAGAGGGGAAGGGAGGGAGGGAGGAGGGAGGGAGGAGGGGGCTGTCTCAATTTGATTCATTCTGGACTTGAAGGGCTATAAAGATGCCACATATTGGTCCTCTTGCAACCCAGCAACTGTCCAAACTTTTTTTCCTGCCAGCCCCTTGTTTCCTAGCCTGGTTCTAACCTGACATGCATAGGGTTTTCCTAGTCTTCACGTCTTCAGAGTACTAAGAATTGTGAACCTCTTCAATGGTATCCTCAGCCTGAGAGTAACAGAATACAGCTTCAGGATATGTGTGCTTTAGGGTCAGAGAAATGTAGTTAGTACATATATTTGAGCTCAGCTACGACTTTAAGATTTTCTCTCCTAACGTTTTTATTTTCTGCAGCATTTTAAGAATGAAGCCCATGTGCAATTAATTAAGTGTTTTCAAGTTCACCTAAGCCAGAAATTCTTCCAATCATCTACCTGTGCCTATGTTCAACCTAATTATTCTTTTAAAATTCAATTTTTGACGGGGTTTTGTGTTGTTATTGTTGTTGATGTTGTTTTTACTTAAGAATACTGGCCTGACAAACTGCAGTCACTGCCCTTACAACCGGGAAATAATCCATTAGATGTCTTTGTGGATACATGTAATTCCTCCCAAGCAACTATGGTGTCTTGGAACATTGTGGTGACTATAACACAGGCCCAGAAGCATCACTACGAGCTGTGGTTGATGCTTTTAAAGTACAGGTAGTGTTGTGTCTGCACTATGAAATCCGGAGAGGAAAATGCATTCAGGTTAGTTTTTGTCTTTACAGCAAACAATATCATCATTCCCTCCTTGCTCTTTAAATACTGCCTTACATTGAGCATTCTTCTGAAAAAGAACATGGCTTTGTTTTTTGTTTTTTTAATGTGTGTGTGTGGTTGTTCTTTTGATTTTATGCATGGACAATAGAGTTGAGTGATTTGCTGTTAATTATTTGTTGTTGTTATTGTGTTAACTTAAGCCTTAAGGTCTGTAAGCATCTCTTTTCATATTAGTGAAATGAAATTAGCAAAGTAAAATTTCCCAGTCTGATGAATGTAGTGACTAAACACAGTCTGCTTGACGAATCGCATCTCCCACACCTGTTGTTCCCTTGCATTGATTGATGCAATGCTCTCCTGAAAGAAGTACCACCTGCATGCAGCAATCCCTCCATGGTCCTGATCTTGCTTCATTAGGTAGCAGAGCCTGACAAATACAGAGGCAGATGCTCACAGCCAACTATTGGACTGAGCATGGGGTCCCCAATGGAGGAGTTAGAGAAAGGACTGAAGGTGCTGAAGATGTTCTCAACCCCATAGGAAGAACAATAATATCACCAAACCAAACCCCCAGAGCTCCCAGGGACTAAACCACCAACCAAAGAGTACACACGGAGGAACTCAAGACTCCTGCCACATATGTAGCAGAGTATGGCCTTGTTGGGCATCAATTGGATAAGACTCCCTTAATCCTGTGAAGGCTCGATGCTCCAGTGTAGAGGAATGTGAGGGCAGGGAGGCAGGAGTGGGTGGATGAGTGGGGGAACAAGCTCATAGAAACAGGGGAAGTAAGGAGGGGATAGGGGGATTCCAGGGGGAAAATTGGGAAAGGGGATAACATTTGAAATGTAAATAAAGAGAATATCTATTCAAAAAAGTATAATCATGGTAGTTGCTCAGAGGCAACTTGAAAGGTAGATCTCTCCCTCAAGCTCCTTAGTAACAAGACAGCAACATTCCTATTTAGAAGGGCTCCACTTAGCAGGATTCTGAAAGAAAAGCATGGACATTCAACACTTGAACAGTCTTTCAGCTGTGTTTCAGCCATAGAAGAACACCCATTACATCCTTATTCCTGTATGGGCAAGACATACTCTATCTGCACAGAAGTGGGAAGTTGCATGCATGTCAGGAAACCTGCAGTGAACTGTTCAGATTTGTTGACATCTGAGTCCCAACAATCCAAAGAAGGGTTTATTTAACTCTGTAATCACTTTTGTATCACTGTTTGCTGTCTCTGAGTAGAAATAGGATGAAATCCATTTGCTGACTTCCCACCAGTGTGTTAGATGGATGGAGAGCGATGAGCCTCATTCATCCCTATCCTTCCTTCCTTCTGAGCTGGAGGCCATAAGGCACTTGGCTTCTAGAGCTCAAGCTGTTTTGTTCTTCAAATATCCCTGACAATCAATTTATTGAGTGATCCTGATGTTGCTCCAGGGATGAGAAGACAATTACAGACACACCAGGAAGCAAAAAGGTGGTAAGAATAACAGTGACCATATAGTAGTGAAGATCAGGGACTTGTCGGTGTATGGTGTGAGGTAAGAGTGGGAAAGAGAGAGAGAGAGAGAGAGAGAGAGAGAGAGAGAGAGAGAGAGAGAGAGAGAGATTCATGAGTAATACCAGATTAACTTTTATATTTACAAGTTATCAAAATGTGATTCCACTCAATGCTGAATATGGTCACAAGGATGAGAGAAAGGGCTGGATAGGAAAGAATTCGTAAGGAAGGAACAGGGCAGAGAGGGAAGTGAGAGAGATGAGAGAGAACAAAGCTAGTTAGCTAGCTGGAACAATGGACTGAAAGACCCTTCTGCCTCTCTTGGAGGCAGGGGCTGACCTGCTCCTAGTTGTGACAGCAAACACTAGAGTGGATAAGGTTGAAAAGTATTTTGCTTTCAGTCTTGAGTTGAAGCCAAACTTCTGTTGAGAGTGTCTAAAGAGTGTTCCATCCTAGAACTGCCCTTTTCTCTCCAACATGGACCTCCCTTGGATTATATTAGTGTTGATGAATAAGAGGGATGAAGTAAAGGGGAAAACCAGGGCTTTAGAGACTGAATTGTTGTACATTTGTGTGTGGCCCATGGTTGTATAGAATATACCTTTAGTAGCAACTGGTTTTATTTTTCTCTTAAAAAGACATACTAGCAAACAGTTTCCCATGGGCCCATCAAAAACATAAAATGCTAGCAAAATATATAAACAAGCATAGCAGATGGATGTAGGATGTGACGGATTAAGTTTGGATGCTTTATATTTGTGTGCTTGAGCATTTCTCCTGTGTAAGCCAGTCATCTTATAAGTAACTACAGAAAATGCAGAAGCTACAACACCTTCAGTGTGTTGTTAAAGCTAAGAGTAAATTAGATATATTAGGCTTCATGTTTTTGAATAAAATTCCAATGAGCAGTCTGTGTTTACCTTTGTATCTCATCTCCTCTGATTCTGTGTAGAGAAAATAAAGTCACTTATATTTATCAATTTATCGTTGATGAGGACAACCACAATGTGTCTGATATGCATATAAATGTGTGAGAGAGAAAGCTATCTGAGGGTATCAAATATGTGTGTGTGTGTGTGTGTGAATATTTTTGTGTGTAGTGAGTATGTGTGTGTGTGTGAGGGTATGCATGTTTGATATGTATGTTTAAAACAAACTGATGAATAGAGACATGTATACAGGTTTAAAATGTCTACACATTTTTTATTAGTTTTGTTTTAATAAATAGCATTCTCCTAGAGCTCAAGAGATGCTTAATTGTATGAGAACATTTCATCTAAAATCAGTCCGAAATCCCAAACATACTGATAACAACTGCCACATGTCTTTTTACATAGCTCCCGAGAATATCAAGGCATTTCATACCAAATTTCTATGTTAAAGCTTGTCAATAGGATTAAATTCGACCCAGAGCAAGGTAGCAAAACTATGTCACCAAGGCTTACAAAGCAGCAAGAGCACAAGTGGACTCTGTCCAGTTCTGATGTAAATTATAAACAATTAAAAGTACACGTGTGACAACTGAGCACCGAGGATATCACTGCACACTTGAGATAACTCTGAGAGCTGAAGATGCCATTGTTTCACAGTATAACACGAAAACAACAAACAGTATTTGTGTCTTCAGTGTCAAGCAGTCTCATTTTACTTCATCATGTAGAAGCTTGCATTTATTTATTATTTATTTATTTATTTATTTATTATTTACAAAGCTTGGCAGGCACATGAATGATGCATAATGGCGGTGGTGAATAGTTTTTAGAATAATAGATTAGTAGGTGACGTCACAGATAAAGGACTATTTATCACCATAATTTAGCATGAGATGCAACACAATGGCTTGATGGATGCATTTTATGGTCTTCAGCCAATCATAATAATGGAGTTATTGACTAAAGTTTTATGTGTCCTCTACACATCCTTCATCTTTTAGAAAAAGGCAGAGTGATAACTCAGAAGGATCAGCCCTCTGTAGAGTATGTTTTGAGACTCTGTCCTCTAACTACTACACACAAACAGGTAGCCAGTGCTAAATGAAAGAAAGCATCTGAGATGTGGTCATGGGGCTCAGGCTATCCCTGAGTCAGGTGGCAAGAATACACTGATATGGAGAGCTAAATTGCTACTGGTTTTCTCCAAATGAGGCAAAGGATTTTATAGCCCACTAATGTTTCTTGGCTAGTAAGATGACAAAGTTATGAAACACAAAATAAAAGTCAGATCATGATAAGTCCAACTTTTTATTTGAAGATGGAGAGAGCAGTTTCCCACTCACAATCTACCTTACTTTTTTGAGACTGGGGCTCTTTGAATCTATAACTCACGGATTAAGCTTGGCTGGCTGGCCAAGCTTATGTTTGCCTTCCCACTGCTAGGACTACACCTAGTTCATTGGGTGAGTTGCACAATGTGATTAATGTAATATGAACACCATGGTGCACAGCTATTTGGTGTAGATGCTTCAGACCCATACTTACTTGGCTTTACTGACTGAGCCATCTTTCCAGTTCTCCTCTTTGGTTTTAAAATGGCCCATCGAAAGCACCTGGATACCCAAAGATACCAGTATGCATGGTATACAAACAAGAACAGAGTGAGTGGAAGGAATGGGCGTGCCATGATTGGTAGTGCTTCATGTTCTCTTACAGCATAGCAGGGAAGAGATGCTTTCCCACTCAAACACAATAAAGGAAATAAAAGTATTAATACAATGAAAGATAACAGACATCCTGATACCAGTAACTCACATCCCCATCGCTAGAGGACTCCTGTCTTGTTTGCAAAGGGAGGAAGCATTATTTCCCAAGGAACATAGTATGAAAGAGAGTTCAGTGTAGTGATGTCAAGCAAAGCACTCATGTGAGTGAGTTCCTGTTGTCCTTGAGTCCTTGTCAGTGCTTTGATGCTTGACTCCCCAGCTTGTGTGTTCCAGCATTGGGAATGAGGATAGGATAAAAGTAACAGGTCTGCTGGAGACTGGTCCTGGGTCATGGCCATGACACTGAACCACAAAGAAAGACTCAAACTTTGTAACTCAGTTTCTCCTTCTTTCAAATGAAGTCTATGTTAAGTCCTGTTTTATCTACTGACTCTGAAAGTGACACATTAAGAGAAGATGAAGGATATACCTGAAGTAAATATTAAATCAACAGAAGTCATCACTGGAATCACTCCTACTTGTAGCAAGTAGCCTGCCAGTGATGTAGGGCCTGGCTCAGGTTTCACAGCGCCTGTTTTCAAATGTGGGCCACGTACTTGCACAAGTTCTTTGTGGTTTAGTTTTTTACTCTAGTGTACTTTTGATTTTTGCTTTTACTTGCTGCAGTCTAAGCAATGAGTGAAGTAGAATTTCCATAGGCCTCTGAGGAGAAAAATAGTTACTGAAACAGAAAATAAAGGAATGTGTTTTATCTGTCTCTATCTATCTATCTATCTATCTATCTATCTATCTATCTATCTATCTATCTATCTACCTACCTATCTATCATCTATCTATCTATTTTTCTAAACATTTTTTGAAATTGTTACCTTATATAGTGGGCCAGATGGTACTGGAAATTTGAAATCCCAGTCCTTTGCATTGGCAAAGTGCTTTTTAAATTAAAAACTACAATCATCTTTCCAATATTAGCTGACAACTCATTAGCATTAGCCCTAAGATCTTTGGTTCAATCCAGCCCCATCGAGCTAATTAACAAAAGCATCGCTCACTTTTGCCCTTTGGGTGATTTGCACAAAGTGGTTACAATTTGTTACCAAAGAGCATACAATTGCACCAACCATGAGTGTTTTAGATTTTCATTTTGGTTTTCTTATGAAATAAGTCCATTATATAAGTAAACGAACGTTTATATGTGTGCAAGCACATGCATGTGTATGCTCGTGCACTCGTGCGCGTGCACACACACATACACCTATGTATCTACATAGATGTATCTATGTGTATATATATATAGCCATAATGTATCTATGTATCTATGTAGATGCATAGGTGTGTGTGTTTGTGTGTATTGTATGTATGTATGTATATATATATGTGTGTATCATATATTTTGTATATACATATCATTCAATTGGTCTTTATTCAATATTTTTATGTTCCTAGGCAGAGAGTGAGAATTGTTATGTCAGTTGACTACTAATTATATGGAGTGTGAAAAATATAAATAAATTTATTATTTTTGTTGTTTGTTTGTTTGTTTTTCGAGACAGGGTTTCTCTGTGTAGCCCTGGCTGTCCTGGAACTCACTCTGTAGACCAGGCTGGCCTTGAACTCAGAAATCCACCTGACTTTGCCTCCCAAGTGCTGGGATTAAAGGCATGCGCCATCACTTCCCGGCAGTTTATTATTTTTTAACCTTAGGAAGTAAATATAACCACATAGAGACTCCCGAAATTTTGGGAACTGAAAACAATATTGCAGGCTCTTGGTAAGGATAATCATATCTTCTTTTGAAGAGATACATGTCTTAAAAAAATGGAAATAGTACCAAGAGAATGTTCCAGAAAATAAGCGAAACCATTATGCATAGGAAGCTCTGTTAAAATTAAAAGAGAAATAAATGGTGATCAGTATTGAAGAATACTTGGAAGACTGAGGCAAGAGGATTGTTGCAGTTCCAGGCCATCCAGGGCCTGCATACTGAGGCTTGTTATTTCTTATTATTCATAATTATTAGTATACAATATATTTCTTATTTTATTACATAATTGTATATGCTACATAATATCTTTATTATATATTATACAGCTATTATTATTGTAAAGTATAGTGGTTTAAATGTGACATGTCTCTCATGGGCTCCTATGCCGTGGATACTGTTTATAAGAGGTTATAGAATCTTTAAGAGGTAGAGTAGAGCCTTGCTAGAGGAAGCATGCCACTAGGGAACACCCTGAGGTTTTAGAGGTTGGCCCCATTTGTGTTTTCTCTGTCTGTTTTATGAGCAAAGATGTGATGTGACCAGACATCATACTGCTCCTTTTCTGCATATGGCTATGTCTTATTCACCATAGGAGACTTCATCTCTATGAAACAGTGAGCCAAAATAAGCGTGTTCTCCCTTGGTTTTGCCAGGACATTTTGTCACAGCAACGCATACAGTATCAGGAGGGAAGGGGGTGCTGCATTTCCAGTTGGCTCAGAAGCCAGCTGTCTTTAGTGATGAGGAGAATCAGCAAGCTGACTGATGGACTTCTGACTTCACTGAGAGGAACACGTGACGTATTCACAACTCATCCTGAATTTTCCAGTCTGGTGTCAAGGCTTGTAGGTTTCTCCACTCTGTTATTGTCCAAAGAGAGGATTTTTTAAGAAGTAGTAAGATATGAATGATAGACACGAACATTAGAAATCATTAATTCTGTGACAACATGTGGTACTTAACAAAGCAAAAAGTACTTTCAGAGAAATGACTCTACATATATTTCTGACAGTGGTTATATTTCTGTCCATTATTTTAAGTGGTGTCTTTGCTAAAAAGTAAGAATGACTTACTTTTCTGGTGGTATATGGTAAGATAAGGTAGAGAACTCAAACATCTGCTTCCCTGTCATAAAGCTACCAGAAGGCTGAAATCACTGATCAAATATAATGAAGAGGAGGCCAAACTAGGTAAATATAGATTTGCATTCTCAGAACCCCTTCGTCTTTTGTACATGACAAAAAAAAATGAAGTGGTATGGTAGTGTCCCAGCTGATATAAGCCAAGTCTCCTAATTCTGAAAGCCCAGCAAGAGACAACACTGGTGTGAACCATGGGCAATGATGTAGTGATGTCTTTCTGAAGTGACTGCTGGTCCTATTCAGAGTAGACTGGAGCCTCTTTGGGTCATTTTACAAGCATCCTTTCAGAGGATACAGATGGATTAAACTGTTGTAAGTAACAGGAGAAGGCAGACCTTGGAAGGGTCTTTGTAAAGTCAAGGCTGTGCAGTGAGGCCGGGTGGGTGTTAACACTGTGCATGCTTTCTGAAAGCTTGGTACCTTGGCTGACCTGAAAGTCCCCACACATCTGCTAGGTACTTTAAGGGATGAATGTGTTACCTAGCGGGCTGGACTATAAACCTCTAATGGTATCTCCAACCCAAGAGTCTATAACAGAATATCAATTTGAGTGAACTGTGCAGATGAGATTGGATACTAAAGAAATGAGGTAAATAGAGAACAGTTGATATGCAGATATACCTAGAGCCCAGATCTTTCATGCTTTGCCAAGTGTCTCATAGTGTGTTCTGATACAATTTGTGTCATAGCAGTCTAAAAAGAGAAAGTTTCACAGTTGTAATTAACCTATGGACTTTTATTTAATATGTGGTTTGGTGAATTCACTGTCAACAGAGGATTTGGAAGTGACACCAGGAAAGGACCTACTTGTTCCAAATCCTCAGGCAAGTTTCACAGGTGACCCCAAATCCCTATTATAGGTGACATGATGAACCCTAGTTGTTTATCATCCATTGTTTAAGTGATAGCAATAAAACATTGACCACAATGACAATCTGAAGACTGCACATAAATTCCCTGGCTATTTCTTTCAGCCATCAATTATTACTTTTTTGAAGCAATGGCCTTCTGAGTTTTGTTCATCCACATTATAGTGTTTGATTTTTGTTTTTTACATCTCAATGTTTATTTCTTTCCTATCCAAAATAGATCCCACTTTGGTGTGTTTTCCAATATCTAACTTTTAGGTTTATTTTTATTTCATATTAAATTATGGGTATTTGAAAGACCAATATGATCTCTGCCATCTTGAAGCATGACACAGTCGAGCCAATATGGCGGACTTAGATGCTCCCAGGAGACTAGAGGAAATTAAGGAAAAATGATGAATGCCAGGTACAACACTGTTGGGAATCTTAGACCAGTGAAAGGACATTCAGAGGACAACTGGTGATACTGAGTAAACTCTGTCAATTATATAGTGACTGTATTTTAATGTTATCTCCCTGGTTTTGATAATTGAACTTATTACACAAAGAAATATTTGACATATGCTAACATTTAGGGAATCTAGATAAAGGTTGTACTTGGATTCTTTGTACCATTTTTGCAAAGTCTGAAAAAACAATAGAATAAAAAGAAAAAATTTAATAGTGTCTCTCAACAGCCTCGATCATAATAGTTCAGAGCAAGATGAATTGATATTTTACTAATCACTAGACACTTAGAGGAGAGGAGGAAGTTCTCCCATGTCTTGCATAAATCATAGACAGCGTGTTGTGAGCTACTTTGGCAAGCGCCCCTTGAAATTAGCAATATCAGATCCCAGGAAACTGGTGGTTGGAGAGAAGGCCATTTGTCCACCTGATCTTTGGAACTCTGTCAACCAAATTGATATGGAGTGAATTCCCTACTTAATTCTATAGGAAGGATCCTAAACGATGACTTCAAGCTGACTAGGATTTAATTTTCAATGCTAACCTTCAATTAATTTGTAACTTTTTTGGCACTCGGTTTGCTGGAATGGCTGTAATTATGTTGTTTTCTGAACGGTGAATTCATTCAGGGCATACTCTCCAGACTGTTTATACAGCTGGAAAATAGCTATGGTAACAGATGAGGGGGAAAAGTTAATAAGGAACTCCCTTTAAAAATTCAGTTATCTCTCTGTGTGTTTTTAAGCGTCCCCTGAGCCCTTATTGGGTAGCTTAAACTAAATTTTTCATGGTCGCCATTTTAAATGAGCTAGTAATAAACTCACTGGATGTTTTAATATTTTAAATGCTGTCTTGAATTTGAATGCACACTTGAAATGGCAAAGGAGGCAGCTTAATGCCTTTTTAATCCACTGCTCACCATTTGCTGAAGAAAGGCATGTTGGTTTTCCATTAAGGAAACCAAGCTTGTCATCCACCAATTTCTTCTTCACCAGAACTGCTCTTAGTGATTTCTGGAATTCTCTACATGATCAATTCATATCCAGGCAGGGTGTATTGCTTCCATAATGGTTTCAGCTGACGTATCACAAAAACTGCCTATGAGGCAAGCAGCGACACATGTGAAGATCTTCTGAACTTAGAAATCTGCATCATGAAGCTCCCATTCTGTTTGGACAAAGGATTTCCCATTCTGGAATCTTGCCTTTAACAAACTATTGCATGAATTGGAGGGAGGCTGGCTCTCCCACTGAAAACAAGTAAGAGACTCCTACAGCCATCTCTGAGTTTCTCCTCTAGAAGGATCAGGGTAGGAATGGTGATCAACACTTTTACGCAGTTCCCAGGTGACACTGATGCCACTCATCCTGGGGACACGGATTTGTGACCATCCAAGGTAGAGCCTGAAATATGGCTTTGGAAACAAGTCTCTCAAGATCGTAAAGATTTTGTGATTTGCTTTTCCCCTCACATCTTTCCATGGCTGCTTCAGGTTACAGTAGGAGACTCGAAAGAATCGGCCCTCCATAACTATGCCTCTAGCCAACTGTGCATTGAGAATATTTGGGAATGCATTGATGTGAACAGATGTTTCTTTTGTAATTTTTCTCTAAACAATGCAATTACTATTTACCCAGTACTCATGCTGCACTATCAATAATTTAGAGATGCCATAAGGAACACAGGAGCTGTGAATGAGGTATAGACAGCACCAAACATTGTAGATGAGAGGTGCAGATACTTACAGATCAGTGCCATGGGGTCTTAACATCAGTCCCAAGTGCCAAGAATTCCTGCAGTTGGGAGAATTCACGTTATCCATGCACTTGTTCTTTCTTTGTTTTTAAATTTTTCTTTTTAAAGTTAGCCTGAAAAGTGATTGGTTTTATATGTATATGTCATTATCTTTTGTTCTTATATTTATTATATGGCTTTTGTAGAAGCTGGTCAGTACCTGCCATAGTGTAACACTTGTAACTCAGCTATCCAGTTTGACTGAGGTGTGGATGTGTTCTACATTGTGTATCAGGACAGAAACCCAGTTCTTTACCTGTGTCTCCTCCTTCTCCTGCTCCTGCCCCTCCTGCCTTGCAGAAATGACTCTCTGTTAGTCATTTATCCCTCATCCATTTGTTTCCTCTTCTGAGAGGATTTGCATCTTAATGATTCTCTCTTATTAGCCTTCTCTCCTGGGAAATACATTTGCTATATCACAAGCAAAAAGAGTCCATGTGCCATCCCCAGCTCCATCCATGCCGGGAGCCGGGAAAGCTCTCTTTTCCAGATTCATAGGAGGGATTTTCCTCTGTTGCCTCCTATCCTTGACCTGCTGAATCCCTAGTTAGGAAAACCCATTTTTGATGCTTCCTTGGTGGATGTAGTGATGTTCACAACATCTTTAAATAATGGTTCTTATCCACACCAGTATAGATCCTGTAAAAAACTTCTTCCCAAGAGTCCAGGGTTTTGATGCTCAGTGTCCCTGTCTTGTACTTCATTCTTTTATAGCCACCAGTCTGGGAACTCATTCAGAACTTACCTCCACAAACCCCACCCCTAGCACCCTGCATTCATGTGGCATCTGAGGTTATTGTTGGATCAATAAACAATTCAGACAAACTTTCAGGTGGGTGAATGTCTTAGGGTTCTACTATTGTGAACAGACACCATGACCAAGGCAACTCTTATAAAGGACAACATTTAATTGAGACTGGCTTACAGGTTCAGAGGTCCAGTCTGTTTATCAACAAGGCAGGAGTATGGCAGTATACATGCAGACATAATGCTGGAGGAGATGAGAGTTCTACATCTCATTCCAAAGGCAAACAGGAGAAGATTGGCTCTCATGTGGTTAGGAGTATGGTCTCATTCCCCACCCCCACAATGACACACTTCCTCCAACAAGGCCACATCTCCTAATAGTGCCACTCCCTGGGACAAGCATATTAAAACTACCACAGTAAAACTAGATTCCTTCATGATACACATACACATGCATTAGGAATGCTGAATTCATAAGAGTTAAACTCTGTGAGTCCCTCAAATACAGAATTCCCAATCTAGCGTTTTCTTTCCTATCTACCTTTGGGTCATCAGAGTTACAACTGTGATGATGATGGTGATGATGATGGTGGTGGTGGTGGTGACAATGACAGTGATGATGATGATGATGAGTTTCCCATCTATCAAGTGGATCAAGTCCAACTTGGTTGTGGAAACCTCCACCCAAAAAAACAAACAAAAAAAAGAATCAAGAATTTCGGAATCCCAGGCACCAGCTCCATTTGTGGCATTTGTATATCCACTTTCTTTTTTCAGTGTTAGGCCATTTCATCACCTTCTAGGAATTTTTTTTTCCCGGGATTGACTCTTCAGTCTTAAGGTGGGTAAACAAAGGTTAAACCTCATTCTGCATTCTGTTTTCAGTCTTAAAGTGGAAAGAGGGCAGGGGCATGATTCACGTTTTGTATTTAGTGCTTTTCAGAATTGCTGGCAAGTGTGTCTGGGGAGAGGGCAGCTCTCAAGGCCCTCTATTTTAAACATCTGTTTTTAAATAGTAGCTTTCTCTTTAGAGATGCTCATGGCTTTGACATTTGCAGATTGGCTACAATGGAAGGTCAGTAACCCTGTAGTGTTACAAAGCGCATCCCCTTTCTGCTCAGTCCCTCTGGGGAGAAGTCATTCAGACACCTTTGAAAGCCTGGACCATTGCATTGCCCAGGTGGAAAGGTGACTTTTAACAGCAGTAGCATGGAGTTTTCTTAGTTCATCCCAATTATGAAAACACCTACACTAAACAGAAAATTGAAAATTACAACGCTTGGTTCTGCAGAGATGTGTGCATGTGTTTCTGATTGAGCAATCTCAGCCATACGAAAAAAAAGATAGTTGCCCACTTTTACATTTTGGAGTCACCTGCATTTATGTGCCCCTTTACGCTTCAGGTCACCTGTATCTGAACATCATTAGAAATCCCAGTGTTTTACATAATAAACATTATCTTTCGTCACCACTTCTTCATTTGTTTATAAGCAGACACATCAATTCTGATGGCCTTCCAAAGCTAAGGTAAACATTGGTCTCACCCAGAGAAGAGGCTAAAAGGGTAACAGGAAAAGACAACACATGATCAAAACCTGCTTGATAATGCCATAGATTCACAGGCAGGCTTGCATCCATGAGATGGTATTTGAATACTGACTTGAAGAAGGCATTAATCAGCTAGAGAAGAGAACAAAGAGCTTTTGGTGCAGCAAGTAAGGGTTCAGGCCAAAGGCAAGTGCATCTGTGTGCGTACGAGTCCCGGTGCTCAAGCCTGTAGGTTGGAGAAAGTGGTGTGGGAAGAAAGTTAAAAACTAAACAGAAGCTCAGATATGGAGAATGCTTGACTAATAAAGCATTTGAGTGCTCTGTAGAACACAGAGAACCAAACTCCATCGGTATCCAAAACCTTCTGGAATCCTCTGGGACTTTAACACCAAAGACTGATGATTGCTTCTCATTGCTACACTTTCTCAGTGGAGTTTTGGAGCACAGAATTTATTTTCCTGAGGAGGAAGTGATACTCTGGTGTTCTTGATCATCAGAGCTGACAAACTTACTCTAGGTCTACGTGTGTAAAATAGCTCCAGAGAGTCACTTTGGAAGCCAGAGATGAGTAACCCCCACATCATTATCTTGTCCCTCCTGGGCACAGAGAAATCTTCGCAGCCTCCTTTGTCCCTAGTGTGATCCACATTCCTTCTGGTCAATAGAAGGGATGACATTTAATTTCTAGTCAAATTATTTGGACTTAGTATGAGATTTTTTTCCCATGATTTTTTTTTTTTTGACTTTCTACCAACAGAAAACTGGTAGACCTACTCTCAAAACATGAATGAGAATGGATCTCTGAGTGACCATGTAGAAGTATCTCCTGTCCCATGTAAAACAGGAAATCCATTGTGTCCCTGAAGATTTAGAATAATATTACTTCCATTATCATGTGACATTCAGGATGGCGGGATCCTGAAAGCTGCATGATGTCCAGGGTGGTGCTCTTAAATAAATGGAACAAACAAATAGCTTACCTTTACAAAATTACAACAAACAAGCAAACAAAGTAAGACCATGGAACCCAGTGCCTTTTGCAATGCCTTTGTAGCCAATGTGTTGATGGTGGTCTATGTAGTTAACTTCATCAATTTTGCTGTGAAAGTCTCTCTCCTCATAGCACAATTTACTCTAACAATATTCTAGGGATGTTTTCATCCCTGATCTGTGTTTCATTTTGGAAAGAAAGCTTTGTTTCTATATTCGTATATTTCTGCATTCCTGTAATGGCAGGGATGTTTTTGGAGTGGGGCTGGAGACAAGCCTGGTTTCTTTGAAACTATTACTTACAGTAGCATATTTACATCCATCTATGTACATAAGACAAAGGGTAAGTCTTTGGATGAGGTGCATATCGACCTTCATGTTTGGAGGTATAGTTTGCCAATAGCCCTACTTTCAGTGATAACTACCTTTGGTAGTGTTGGTAGAATTCTGCAAAAATTCTCTATGACAACAATGACCAGCTCATCTGTCTCTTTACTCATTACTTCACCGACCATTTCTTTTGATTACTACTCTAGTTGCTAAAGTGTCATTAGGAAGAAGGTATACATTTTGCCTGACTCCTCCCAAACTGTTGTCTATTACAACTAAAATACATGAGTTCATTTACTGTCTCTGATCTGTAGGGGTAAGATTGTCTGTCTGAGCAAAGAGGGTTGAATGACATTTGCCCTTTTCCTACTTTCTACTACAAGCACACAGAGAAATATAAAAAAGGCCATTCAGGAAAATGGATATGGACCAGAAAGAGAAGTGCTACTTAACTCCAAATCATTATGAATCTAATAATAGACCTATACATTCATAATGCAATAGAATAACTCTAAAATAAGTATGAGTGGTGACTATGAATGTCATAATTGGAAGTCTGTAGGTGGAAATGGGATGAGGGGACTAGAAAACCCTTTTCTTTGGTCCTTTTCAACTGTCCAAACTTGTACCATGTTCCTTGGTAGTAGATTTTGAGAGTCTCTGACTACAAAAACTAATGTGATTAGTTGCTTGCCTGAATTTTTACGAAATATATGTTCATGTCCTTTTACCCTATTTCTAATTGTTATTATTTAATTTTGTTAAATTGGAAATATCTCATAGCAGTCAAATAGCTTTTGTGGGACTGAAGCAACATTCAGAGCTTGGCTGCACTCAGTTGCCAGCTGTGGTATGAGTGTGGTTCATGGCTTAGCATGCACCCATTTCTCAGATGCACAGCAGCTTCTCTGTGAGGGTTCTTCATCCTCACTGTGCAAAACACAAATGCTCACAGTTACAGATTTTCTTTTCTCGGTGTCAACTCTTTGCCTGCCCCCCCCCAAAGCTTTATTTTTTTAAAAAATAACAGCCACATATTTTAAATGAGAACAAATTTAAATGGGTACAAAACTGTCATATGCTTTTAAGGTATTATATAAGTGATTAAATTTTATCATGAGGAGACAACTAGCTAATGGTTTTAGTGGAACACATAAAACCTCACAGAACGCAAAAAGTTAAATTTTGTCATATAATAGGAATCAGTTAGAGGAACTAACAGAGTTCCCTTTTCTCCCTGAATAAATCCTAAACAGACCTTAGAAAATGTGTTAACAGACTGCAAATCAGGATGAAATATTCTATAGCCATAAAACTAAAGCAACTTTCAGACCACTTAGTTGGGGAAGGAAAAAAACTTGCCAATGCTGTTGTAGTTTCCCTGCCAAGGGCATCAGATGCTGGGCTCTGCCTCCATTTTAACAGCTTGACCTTGTTTAGAACAACCTGAATCCAATCCTCAGACCTCCCTGACAGTCCCCACCCGGGATAGAAAGCACACCCCTCCAAGAGCGCTTTCTGTTGGAGCTTTGCCAATAGAAGTAATTACGTGATGAAACTATTTAACTTTGACTAAAATACTCTCACCAGGTTCTTGCAAACGGTGTGTCTTATATCTTGTCGAAGCAATTTTATATCATGCCTTTAAAGTACAGTAATGGCCCCTTGCATTGACAGAATCCTCGTAAAAGGAGAAGACCAAGACCTGGCTCATGAAGTGGTATTGATTTTCTGAGTCCCTGCTCGAGTTGCCAAAGATACAACACTGTTGTTAGGGAGGGGCGCTGCTTTGGC
The DNA here is from genome assembly GCA_021653895.1 of Mastomys natalensis. NCBI lineage: Eukaryota > Metazoa > Chordata > Mammalia > Rodentia > Muridae > Mastomys > Mastomys natalensis. Next base: position 2,675,598 of record JAJTUV010000327.1, on the reverse strand, counting down.
CTTCAATATCACAGGAGGGTTCCGCAGTAAGCACAGGCATCAGGAGGCCCTGGCGATAAATAATGTATTGGGGTGATAACTGCTTGTAGTACTTGGTTAGCTTTAAAATGACTCAGCGCTTGTTCATCCCAAATGCTTCTGTGTGTCACCAGTAGCCAAGACACACTGTTCTCTGTGTAAACAGTGCTAGACTCCTGGGGCTTAATGTCTATGAAGGCTTTGTTTTAAGCAGATTTTTTATTATTATTTTTTTTACACATTTTAATCATTACTAAGGACAATGAACAGATTCAACTGCTAGCTAAAGTGACTTCAATTTGTTGCTTAAGGGAGCTTAAATCTGTCTGCAGAGCTGTAGGTATATCTAATACAGGTTAAGTTTGTGTATAGTCATTTCCAGCAAGTCTGTTTGAAGAAGATTTATAATCTTGGGCAGAGCAGTGTAGAAGGCATTACAGACAGCAAGCCTAGGGAGCCAGGCATCCCAAACAGATGCGTCAAACTATGCACTGCTACAAGCATACAGACCAACGTGACCTCCCTTGTTTTGTTCATTGTTGCATTGATAAACTACATAGTGCCTAATTCTGAATACAAGTAAGATGGAGAGAGGGGCTGATTTTCAAGGAAAATTCCAAGATATATCTTTTGATCTGTTGTAAATATGAATAGTGACACCAAAAATTATTGTTCTTTTTCGGTGGTTTGGTGACAAATAGCTACAGAAAGACAGACTTTTGGAACATTGCTATGTTGAACAGACCCTTGATCAGAACTTTGCCTTTTAGAGGATGCTCATGGGGAGAACTAGCTCTAGCAGAACCTGAGCTGAGTCTCTTTAGATGGGTGATTCCTTGTCCAACCCTGGCAGAACCCAAATCCTACATGCAAAACCCCCATCACCATCACACTCTGTAATCATCACTCAGAAAACAAGAGACCAATCAGAAACAGAGAACCACCATCTGCAACCTCTCTACTTCTCCTGAGAAGACATTTGTCTATTAGCTTCCTTTTTCTCCAAATAGAAGGAGAAACAGGCAAAATGACAGTTAGTCTACTGAGGTTCCATTATCAATTTGACACAGCCCAGATTCATCTGTGTGAGTCTAAACTGAAGGACTGCCCATATCAGACTGGCCTATGAAAATGCCTGTGAGGAAATGTCTTGATTGAATATTGGTGTGTGAGAGCACAGCCCACTGCGGGCAGAACCATCCTTTAGGCAGTTCTTCCTGAGCTTTATAAGAAGACAATCTGAAAATAAGCCAGTGAGAATGAACATGAGCTAGTAAGCAGTGTTGTTTCATAGTTTCTGCTAGAGTTTTCACCTGAATTCCAGCCCTGAGTTCCCTAAATGATGGACTATGACCTGGAAGTGTAAGGCAAACAATCTCTTCCCCCTGCTAAGTTGTCTTTGGCCATAATGTTGTCATAGCAACAGAATTAAACAGAACAATATGTATATTTGTTGTACTATATTTTGAGGGATTATCTTAGAATAAGAGAAACCATCAGTTAGTGAGCAGAGTAGTGTCTGCATTGCAGTCTGCCTAGCAGGATGGCTAGATCAGTACAGGGTTAGCAAGTCTAGCAGTATCTAGTGGCTGGGGTAAAGGAATTATTTCACTACATAGCTATGTTAGAAAATGTTTTGGAATATGCATCCTTGTCTTATTTTAAACTGTTAAAGACTACAGATGACTATATTCCAAGGGTGAGAGGGACTTAAAAACAAATGTAAGATTTTGTTTAAAAATAGTGATTTTTTTGTTGATTAAATTTGTTTGTAATTTCATACATGTATATGGTATACTGTTTTCTATCACCCTACTTATTCATTTTCCACCATGTCACCCCTGCCTCTTTTTTTTTTGTTTTGTGAGTCCCTGTTTTTAACCTGGAGCGACTGCATAACCACAAGTATGAAACTACCCACTGGAATCTGGGGGGTTTACCATTTGGAACACAACTGAAGACAATAACTCTCTCTTCTCCAGAATCTCTCAATTAGCCAATAGTTCATCAGGGAGAAATTATTCCTGTTAGTCCCTTCCAGATCCATGAATGGCTATTGACAGGCTCAGCCTTGTGCAGGTCCAGTGCAGATAACTGCAGATACTGTGAGTTCATGTTGCAATGTCTGTGCCATGTTCTGAAGATGGCATTACAAGACTTCTCCCTATCTACCAGCTCATACATTTTTCTCTCTCTTCTGCCATAATTTCTGAGATTTATAATGGAGTTATGTAAAGTTCTCTTTAGGGATGAAGCACAAAAAAATTCATGTATTCTAAATGTTTTGCCTAGTCATGAGTCTTTGAATTAATTGGTGGTCATGACAGAGAGAAGTTCCTCTGATTAAGAATGAGGGTACCATTTGTCTATGGGTATGACAATAAATATTTAGACAGTAATTTGACCAAGCCTGTTATCCTGCTACTCAGAAGACTGAGACAGGAGAATCACCAGAATCTAGAATTTCTGAGCTATGGTGCACTAAGCCAATCAGATGACTATATAACATTTAACACCATTATGGTGACCTTTGAGTGCAGGGAAACTCCAGCTTGCTTAAGGGCAGGTGAACCAGTCCACTTTAGAAATGGAGCAAGTCAAAACTGTGCTGATGAATAGAGATTCCTGGAGGAAACCTCTGTAACTACCAAAAGGGACTGTAGACTTATGAATCCAGACCAAGGCATTAAAGTTAAGATAATGATTTGCCAAAAGAAAAGAAAAAGAGCCTGACATAAAGGAGAATGAGAAATCAGCTACAGAATCAAAACAAAACAACAAAACCTTTCTGTGTGTTCCCATCAGTGTGTTGCTGCACCTCCGTAAATGAGGTACATAAAAAACAAGGAGGTTATTGCTTTCCTTCTGTGCAGTTTGAGAATATTTTCTTCAGGCCAAAATACATATTGATTTTCTCATAAGGCTAAGAAAAGTTACTTGCGTAGAAATCAGCTTGACGTTATATGCTAGTTCCAATAATGAGGTTTGCTCTTAGTTCTGTGATTGCTGCATGTCCTCTTTCTAGGGAAGATCTAGCATCTTTTCCTCTGTCTGCATTCAGCCTCCTTAGTATTTTTTCCCTTGAAATGTGGTATCTTTAAAATTATGTCCTTATTTAACTTTAATGGTTTTCTGAATCCTTATCCCTTCCCAAACTCTTACTTAATCTGATGCTACCATGTTAAGAGCTTTCCATGGGAACAGTCTCATGCTGATAGGGTAGGAGATATGCTTAGTACAAGGCTACAGCTAATCTAGTATAGAACTACAGAGATTATTACTGTTTGGTCCAAATGTACTGGCCATATGAATTCAAGAGGAAAAGGGCACCTAACCAGTCCCAACCATACCAAACTTTTACCAATGTTTGCTGAAGAACACTGAATCTGTAGGTCTAATAATGTTCATATTCTAAATCTTCTGTCATCTTAGATGGACGACTTAAGGATGGTTAAGGGTCCATTAGCCTCAGGCAAATGAGGAGGTCAGCCAAGGACAAATGAAAGAGAACACTAATTCACACAGTGGTAATAAAATAAGGGACCTCATTATCCTAAAAGGTGATTCTAGCAGGAGATATAAATGGATTTTAAAAGGGGTTGGACATATTTATGAATGGCAGGTTCGTAAATGGTTCTCGAGAGAAGTAAGGCATGGCCAACCTTTAAGGTGGATGTTGGAGGTCATAGTTGTGACTTCTCAGACCCTGTCTTCTGGGAGATCTTTTAGCAGTAGGTCCCATTATTGAAGGGAGCACAGGCATGTGCAATGTGTTATCATTCTCCCACAAGTTCTGAAGCACATGGTTTAATATTGGGGCAATGTGTAGAAAATGTATTTGAAGCCATACTAATTTGAAGGAGATGACCCTGGGAAAATCAAGCATCTGGAAAGAAAAATAATGACATTTCATATGTACAATTTTAGAACTGTGTTCTGAACTTACAGAGTACTAGACTTTCAAAAATTATAGCTCTGCCTGCCTGGCCTCTTTTTCTTAACATAGTATTCTGTTTCATCCATGTTGTTGCAATGACAAGAATTCATTTTTTAATGACTCAGTTCCACTGTATCTGTGTCCCATATTTTCCCTATATTTATCCTGGGGGTCCCTTGAGTTGATTCCTTGACTTATCTTGTACTGCTGTAACAGATACATAACATGAATGTGTCTTTCACATACTAATTTGATTATTATGGATCAATAACTTACAGTGGGATTGTTGGGTCCTATGACAATTCTAATTTTAATTTTTAGATGTTTCAATACTACATTGATAACTAATTTTACAAAGAATATATACTTAGCACATTATATTGTGTATGATAAAAGACAAAATGACTCAATAAGTAGATGGCCTGTTGTGAAAGCATTAATACCTGAGTTCAGGTCTCCAGCACCCTGTACAAGGTGTGGAATCATGGATCTGTATCCATCACTGCAGATGCAAGGCAAACTAATCCCTTGCACTCATTGGCCATCTAGTCTAGCCACTTGGTGGGCTCTAGGTTCTGTGCGAGACCCTATATCATAAAACAATGTGGAGAACAACAAAGGAAGACAAGGCATAAACCTCGGGCCTCTACATGTGTGTGTATGTATACATATAGGTTAATACATGACTACAGGTTACACCCTCTGTAACACACACAATTACAACTATCATGATTGTAAGTAAATCTATGAAAATTGAAATGACACTCTTTGTCACTTTCCAAGTATAGTCGCCTGTGCTGGGCAGATGGTTTCATTATATCCCTGGATACTCCATCTGTAGAATTGTGTATTCCAGAAGTCTATTATCCATGGAATTTTGGTGACCTGACATGACTTTGAAGAAACTGATTCCCCCATCCAGGCTAGCTATTGTGACTACAGATGCAGTCTCAGAGACTGGCAGAAGAATAAAATGCCCATACTCCATGCCTTATCTACCATTTATTATGTTGCCTGATGTTTTGCACAGAAGGCTAGACTTGGTAAAGATTAGGAAACTTTCTGAAGTCTTCTATTAAGTAAAAAACAGAACCTTTAGTAAGAAACTTCCATCTATGCTTTTAGGCAGGCATCATTGAGGTACCAGCCTGCCTAAAGAATTGGAACCTTGAGAAGTTTAAAACAATAAAAAAAAAAAATCTATTAATGCTAAAGATGGTGAGATTAAGAGGAAGATAGTGCCTTTGGTTGGGAAAATACTCCAAGGAGCCCTAACTTCTAAGAAAGGCAAAATCCTTTGGACCTATTATTGAAATTAATTAAAAGAAAAGAATAACATCATTCTGCATAATAAAAATGGCTATAAAATTAGACTTTTACAGTGATAGTTAATAAAATTGGGTGCCTACTCTTTTGCATCAGTGTCTAAGGAACGAATGACTGGTGCGGAACTGCTTGGTACAAAGATGGCCAAGAGACTTGAAGAGACCATAGTTCTCACTTTTAGATTTATCTTTCTTTCTGTGGGGGTATGGTCTCTTCTACTATCCAACGGCTAAAAGGTTAAACTTTGTTGCATGAAAGCACTTCCCCTGGATGGTCTTTTGGAGGAAGCAAAAGAGACAGAGAAAAAAGACTGATACATGAGTGAAGTGTTCTAGGAAAAAGGAGGCTGAGGAAGCGGTGCACAGGGAAAGAACTCAGTGGAAGCAGGACTTCCATTAATGTAGGGATTGAGTTACTTTTTCATTTGCGACATTGGGCTAAGTCATTTCATCAGGAAATTTAAATAGAAATGTGGTTTCATATGATGGGGAGATTTGGAACAGTCAGGATATTTGGATGTTATCAATCAAAGTCCTTTTAAATAAATTTGAATCTACAATCGCAGAGAAGATGGCCTATTACTTTCATCATTATTAATTATAGAGACATGAACTAAAGCAATTAACACTGATCAAATCAACACTTGTTATTAATTATTGCACACATTGTTTGAAACTTTATAAGACAATTTTATCTCCAGGGTTCAAGTGACTCCTTCAGCCAGCCTCTAGCAAGGTGATTTATTGATATTTTATTTCTTTTCGTTACTTTCTTCTTATTTTTCCCCAAATTTAGGTACCAAGAAATCCAATCTTTCACAGTTATATTTCATTATGTATATGCAATGCCTTGGATATTTGTTCAAGGTTAAATACTTGATTCACAGAGTTGGTTAAGAACCTGGCATGGGGTAGAATGTTGGATTTGCTATAGTTTATGAGCTGTGGTATTCAACATTAATATAGGAAAAGTAGAGGGGACCTTTGCTGAACCAAATGCACAGATCTCTGGTATCTTGGACACACTGAACAATATGTAAAGTAATAGCAAAAACAAACAGCTTAGGAGAAGCAGAGCAAAGTATCCTTGTAATTCCTGAAAAGGATTTACGACCTATATAAACAAGAGTCATAAACCCATGGGCAAATAGATCCAGCTCTTTCAGGGAGATGCTTCGTTTATATATGGAAACGAAAAACTCAAGATAAGAGAGAGGGTCAACAACACACACACAAAGACTGGTATTACCCAAAACGTGCAATGCTGTAGTAAATGGTTTCCCTGACATTTCAGTTACAGACTTTTGATTTTTAATTTCCTTAGCACCTGCGTTCCCTAGGAACAAGGCATGCCAATAATCTCGGGACATTTTGGGTTTAGCTCCTCCTAGAAGACATTCTCAATCGAATGTTGGGAGCATTTTCCTGTTAACTTTGTACTTTATGCCCACTAGAAAGAGTCCAATTGTCTCTGCTCAAGCTTTACACCCACAGAAGTTGTTTCTTGTCAGTGAGCAGAGGCATTCACTGAATTCTAGTCGATGAGAAGCACTGTGTTTGTCACACGCTGTGGTCAGTGTAAACATGAAAAAGCACAAGACTGTCCTCAGGCAGCTAAGTATTTGTGACTCCTGACCTCCAGCCCCAAAGAAGGAGGGAATAGAATTTCACACCTGTAATACCAGCACTCAGGAGACTCGAACAGGAGGATTGCAGGCTTAAGGCCAGTCTGGACTGTAGAATGACATTCTCTCAGTAGAACAAACTGAAACAAGATAAAACAAAAGTAAGAGAAGAAACTTAGAATGGTGTTGGGTTCCCAGCAGCTTAGGACAGTGTTGTGCTGGTAGCTTAGGATGGTGTTGGCTTCCCAGCAGCTCCTCTAATAAACATGTGTAATGAGCAAAAGAAAGCCAAGAAACATGGAAGTGACTAAGGAAGTCACACATATATGCATATAATTTATTGTTGTGTATCCATTCATACTGACTTCTATATGGAAGCATATGTATAAATGAGTTTATTCTATATGAGTCTTTCACAACTGGACTTCTTTTTTCTTAACAATGCACATATTGTACATTAGTTGGCACTGATAACAGTTACTTATAAGCTAAACACTTTAAATTATTCTAAAAATTCCTATACTAAACAGCCTCTATGGTAAATATCCCTTTCTGGTCTTGTTCTCTACCAGACATTTGACAACTTAATGGGACACTTTTCACATATTTATTTATGAACATTCAATTTAATTGTGTAAGAATTTTACATTTCTTTGTTTTTACAAAAGGTAGGATAACTTTGCATATGAATAAATGCATATGTATTAATGTGTGTGTACATAAAATGTACTTTTAGTACTTTATAACATGGATAATCTTCAGATCAACTGGCTTTAGATAACAGTCATTGCATCTTGGTGTGAACATCCAGCCATATCTATATTGGTAGGTAGTTATTTCTCTTTTTTAAAACAGTAGACCAATAAATATATTTGTGTAGAACTCTTCTGTGCTGACATTTATATAAGACAGGAATCTGAAAAACGATTGCTGAGATAGAAGAGTCTTTTGCATGCATATTGACAGATTGGTTTTCTATATGCTTAATAGTCTACATGTCACCAACACCGTGTGAGAAGACATGCTTTCCAACTCCACAGTAGTTCTGTGCTCCCTGGAATGAGCTTTCATGGTCTGCCTTGTGCTGTCAGTCATGCATAGGCACCGCAGTCTGGATGCAAACGCTCTACACAAGAATTCAGAGTAACATGTATACAGGGTCTTATTTTTTCATCTCTGCTCTATCTCCAAAAATCATTCATGTTGTCCTATTGAGTATCACTCTTTTAGAAGCCAAATCTATCTTTTCATTTACCCAATATTTGCCCAAGACTCATCTCCCATCTCTGTTCCTTGTCTGTCCTGACAACTCTTCTTTTTCCTGCTAAGGGTTTCCCTGTTCTTTCTGCTCTATGTTCTTCCTTAGTCTTTCTAAATCCTTCACCTGCCTGCTCCTGTCTACTCCATCCTATTTTAGTCATTTCTGTCTCTTTCCACATTGGTTCAATGTCTTGTGTTAGGTGGGGTTCTCTATGAATATGCTAGTTCTTCATACTGCATAGTAATATCTCCCGATCTTCCTTTAGGGTTTTTCATATGGACACCTAATTTTTAAATAAAATTGAATTAAATGACCAATGAAATAGAGATCATAACTTATCTTGATGTAAATTATGTACATGTAAGGAATGGAGCAGAGGAAATATTAAGAGATAATAAGTATGTTCACAACCAAAGTCACTAGGTACATGTGAATTCCATTGTCAAAACCAGTAACTAACAGGGAATGTTGTTTTGAGATGAAGATTCTACAACAGGACAAGTGTCAACTGGGGCAACAAGTGTCAACAAGTCATCAGGCTGGTCATCAGACTGGCCTTCAGGCTGACCACCAGACTGGCCATCAGGGTGGTCATCACACTAGTCATCAGACTGCCCATAAGATTGGCTATAAGGGTGGCCATCATGCTGGCTGTCAGATTGGTCATCAGGCAGGACAGATATAGGCTTCCCTCGGTTTGTTTTGCATGCTTTTATTTGGAGGCTGGAGACCTATAGGAGGAGAAACGACTATTTTCTATGTGAAAACAGTCTCCAAAGAAGACCTGACCAGTGAGAGCAGGCTAAAGCCTTTCAGGCTCCTGTTCATTACAACAACCACAGGCATCAAAAAATCTAATTTCTCGTGTGAGGCAATTTGATGGTAGTCACACAGGTGGAGTGTATGTATTTTTTTATGTCTCTGTGTGTGTTTGTGTTTGTGTGTGTGTGTGTGTGTGTGTCTGTGTGTACCTGTGTCGATATATGACTATGTGTGTACATGTCTGCTTCTGTGTGTGTGTGTCTGTGTGTGCCTGTGTGACTGTGACTGTGTGTGTCTGCATGTCGTGTGTGTTTGTCTGTGTATGTCTGTATGCATCTCTGTCTCTCTCTCTCTGTCTCTGTCTCTTCTCTCTCTCTCTCTCTCTCTCTCTCTCTCTGTCTCTCTCTCTCTCTCTCTCTCTCTCTCTCTCTCCTCTCTCTCTCTCTGTGTGTGTGTTGTTGTGTGTGTGTGTGTGTGCATGTAGGGCTAAGTGTTGTCACTACTTTTCACCAGCATAGATGACCTTCAATAGCTGTTCCACACTTGTATGTTTTACTTTTCCATTTATAGAAGTATTTCTTAATTAAATATTAGCTCTTTTATAGCCTGTTCCCATGTTCTCTCCCAGACAAACCTAACTTTTCATTTTGGTTGCTTGTCCTCACCATCTCACTCTGACCTCATACTTTCTGACAGTTGGATAACTTTGTGTGAATGACTGATTATTTAGGGCTCTGTTCACCCCACTGTATGTCTGGGCCAGGTGGACTCTGTGCATAGCCATATCTGCACCCCCAAATTCTAAGCTATCACTTCTTCAATGGCTTATCCTCACCATTTGGAAGAAGGAATTTCTCACTGATCTATCTCAATGTGAGCATTCTTGATCCATGTAGCTCCATTCAGTCTTGCTAGGAGATTAGTACATGAAATCCAGGCGAAAAGCTAGCAGTGGTATAGACTAAGAAGTCCACTGGGCCTACAGAAAATTCACCTCTGAAAGGACAGATACATGTATGCCCTGTTTGTTTCAATGTTTGCATTTCTGAATGCCAATGGCAGCCCAATGGCAGATCAAATCATGAAGCAAGTCCATTCATTCAGCAACTTAAATCTATTTAGTGTTAATCAACATTTTACCAAGGAAAGCACTGAGGGTCCTTTGTATTGCTGGTATTTGTTAACCCATCTATTGTTTCTTATAAAAAAAAAAAAAAACCTGAAGAAATAAAAAACTATTGACCTTTTATTATTGACTTCCTTGTGAGTATAGTTAAAGTTGACACTGATCAATCACAATATAGTTAAATAGATAGTATAATATAGCACAACCTGGGATTGTAAATGCAGTCTTAATTTTGGGAATGTTCACATTTTCCTATAGGCAGATTTGGTAGAAATAGGGGTTTCCAATGTCTCTGATAACTGAGGTGGGCAGAATTGTAACCAACTCTACACATCGTTCATCAGTGTTTTCATTTTCCTTGGAAGAACAGGAAAAGGATGCAGTAACAGCAGTAGAACAGCCATTTCCAAAGTCTACAGTTAAGTCTGTGTTTCCCTCCATTATTTAGAGATCTTAAGTGAAAGTAATTTGCACCTAACAAGGTAAAGTTGGGTGAATGAGAGCTACTGAGACATGGTGAAGCAGCTTTCTTCTATAGAGCAGAATGTCAGCCCTCTGCGTGGAAGTTAGCACCATGGCTCCTTTCCTGTTGAACAAAACACCTCAGACCTACTCCTCTCCCTTCTATCACTTATATCCACAACCTTTCTGTGTTTCTGTGCAGAGAGAAAATAATTCTCCTAAATGTTACAGAAGGAAGAGTTGTTCTCCATTTCTTCTTTTGGAGTTGACTTGGATCACACTGGCTAATAACATGTGATTCTGTCTCCTAAGCAAATAAGGATAGTTATACTGGTGCCCATTAGTGGGATAAATAGATATCTTTGTATTTAAGATAGTGGGATTCTCACTATCCCCAGTCATCTACAACGTCACTCCCAATTCCTCTATATCAGATTTTGCCCCAAATTAATTATTTGTCCGTGAGTAATATCTGCTGACCAACTAGGGGGCTATATGAGGACTAAACCTCCTTTATTCAGTTTCTGTACAGGAGAGATCCCACCAAGCACGTTGACCCTCTCACCTTTTGTCCCCTGTGTCAATACAATTCTTAGACTACTGACCTTGTCCAGCCTTTTGGATACAGTGGAACTGGGTATTCACAAATATTATAGGCAAGTCTTATATTCCTATTGTTGTGCTGCATAAAATGTTGCTGTGTATATATATTTTAAAAATCTGATTTTATTCATAAATACCACATGTCAAAGTTAGCAATGCTAACAGGATTTCTGAAAACGTATGGTCCTGCCTATATTGTACTTCTACGAGATTTAAAGTAGTAACAAAATATTTTGCTGGGGCTTAGAAATATGATTGTACCATGCATATGCCTTTCTCTTCCCTATTCCCTCCACAAAAAGCAGAATTGATAGAAACCATTCATGCCCTTATGTAACGTGAAAAAAATGGAACTACTTCACAAGGAATAAATGTTTCTTTGATTTCCTTTTCTTTTTCAATTGGTTGCCATTAATTTTAAACTTTCTTGGCATTTTCTAGGCAATAAGAAGAGGAAAGTGAGGGGCCTCTGGAGGGGGACTCTGGCCCTTTCTGTAATGTGCTCACAACTAGCTGTCCATTTTGAAACACAGCTTGTCTGCATACAGAGATCACTTCTATTCTTTGCATTCAAAGACAATTGACAATTGGTCCAAATGCAGGAAATAAGGTCACAGCAATTTCTGTAAGGGGCATAGTTAATGCGATTCTGGCCATTCCTAATGCTGCATGAAAATACCAAGTTTTGTGCAAAAATCAGCTCTGAGTGCATACCTCTATCCCCCAGTAAATAGAACCTCCAATCTCCTTGAAGAGACCCAGAAATCAAGAATGGCTAACTCATTTTTGGAGGGTGGTGTCTCTAAGCCTCTCTCTGTCAGCCACTTACAACATTTACTTGTGATGCTCATAGCACATTTCCTGAGTCAGAAGTCACACAGAGGAGAATGTTCAGAAAAAATCATTCCTTGCAAAATAGCAGGTTCTAAATAAATTATTTTGTAAAAGTCTATTTATTTATTATGATGGGCAGCAATGGTTGAAGATATTTGAGGATTCAAGTATAAATCACAGGACTTCGTAAAACTCTTATTGGCATATTAATTTCATTTAGTTATTTTTCTTTATTGGATATACACGTGGCAGTATTTGCTATGCATTCAACAAATGTTGATGAATAGTGTACTAATTAGGATTAGGTTCAGCTACTAATAACAGAAAAAGAGATGTGGTAGTGGATTGGAATGAAAAATGCATGCTTATTTATTTGTGACATGAAATTCTGGAAGAACAAAGTCTAGGATTAACCTGAAAGTTCTGTGTCCTCAAGGTCCTTGCAGCAACCTCCTACTCTAGCACTCCTAGATCACAGACTGCAACTTCACACACTGAAGTGTAGGGAGAAATATGCAAAGGAGAGACCTCTCTCTCTCCTCTCTCTCTCTCTCTCTCTCTCTCCTCTCTCTCTCTCTCTCCCCCCACAACATGTCCCTGCACTACTAGGAGTCTGTTCCATATATATCATCTTAACTCTAGGATGTCCTGTTACTACATTAATATCAGAAACTAGGAGAACAGAAATTGGCTCCTCAAGCATTCTCCTTCATAAACCACATTCCTGAGAAAGTCATAAACCCAACTAAGGGGCTAAAGGAGCCATCTCCTTATTACTTCAATAAGCACTTTGGAAAGCACTATAGAAATTTCCCTTTCTCCTTGATATCCTTGTTTTACATTATACCAATGGTTAACTATATCTGCACCCTTTTACCTGACACCTAAGCAAATAGTGTCCATGCCACCATGGAATTTGTGTCATGGACTGGGTATTCAATATTCTGCTTGATCTGTTTCAGTGTAGATCTAGGATTCTTAAAAAGTCATCAACAGTGAAAGTATGAGAATTATTTGGTAAAAATATAGTCAATAGGTTTTTTTTTTAAACCAGATCACTGTTACATAGCTCAACCTCGTATTTGTTTATGACATTAGGGTGTGTCTATGCTTTGTAGATTTGAATAGAAACCATTATATTCTCCTTAAGAAGATTCACATGTTAACATCATTTCATTAATAGTACCTGTGACTATTCAAAAATTCTATCAACCTTTCTTGTTTCTTCCATGTGGTGGCTCCTTTTCCCACTTCTTTAACAATACTTTATGATCAAATCTTTTCCATAAGGAATTCACACATTCTCGTTCTATTTTGGGTGAACTGGAGAATGGTCTTCCTTCTGTGGCAACTCTTGCTCATTAGAATCTGCCTGACAACAACTGTATGAGGGGCAGCACCACGGACAGCAACCCTGGTCTCCCTCAATCTTATGGAAGCTTTCTTTGTGTCTGTATCTGCTTAGCCAGTCCTTGTGCTTAAGTGACAATATTTGGAAGGGATAATGCTAGAGAGGAATTACAGGAGAGGCCTCTATGGCACCCCACCAACTCTTCTCATTCTTCACTTGCACCTCAACCTGGTCAAACACAGAAATTTCACTCCTCAACAATTTAAAAACTTTTAATTAATTTTCAATTTCTACCTCTAGTATCAGACCACAGGAAGTATGATCTACTCAAAATATTTCTTCTAATTTGTTCAGACTAAATTTCTTCAACATTTGGCATCTTTGTTATTTTTTTTAATTCAAATCAATGAACAAGGCATAATTCAAATGATTTGATATAGTGCCAGGATTAATTAAGAGGAATGCCTAGACTCCTGAGTCACTGGGTCCTGTTTGTTGTTGCCCAACTCAAATCCAACTTGTTCTAACGGTTCTGATTCATTCCTTCTTCACACTTATTTTTTCTGCAGTGACACTGGAGTCCAAGTCTTTATTTTGAAGATAATTAATTGAAATCCAAGAAAAATTGTATAATGAGCTCAGTCATGAGGAAGCTTGGGCATGTGGAAGGTTGCGGACTTGGGCATGCATTTTTTATTACTTGACCACAGATTCACCCCCATTCTGATCTATTCTAATGTCACTTCTGTGAGATCTAAACATTAGTAAAAAAGTCAAGATGGCTAAAAAGTACATAGTTTATGGTCAGACTGAAAAATATCTAATCCAACTACTTCTCAAAGAAATTTCTGAAACATCAATGTTTTCTTACTCTGTTATCTCTCAATCTTCATTTTTGACTCATCTTTCTTTGAAATCAGAATTTCTGAGCATCATATACTATCTATTCTGGATAAGCAACTGGTTTTCTCTGCTTGGATTTAGCAGCTGTGTGATATTAAATTAAAATTAGATGCACTCATGAAACCAAGAACTCTTACTCAAGTATCCTGAGTCATAGATTACAGTGTGTGTGTGTGTGTGTGTGTGTGTGTGTGTGAGCATGTTTATAGCATATGGCCACAGGTTGTGTGTCTGTGTGTGTGCATGTGTGTGCATGTATGTGTACATGTGTATGAATGTATACCTGAGTATGTTTATAGCATATGGCCAGAGGTTGTGTATGTGCCTGTGTTTTTGCATGTGTGCATGTGGATGGTTGTGCATGTGTGTGTGTGTATAGATGTATATGCATGTATACTTGAGCATGTTTGTGACATGCAGCCACAGGTTTTGTGTGTGTGTATGTGTACATATATATCATGTATATCTGAGCATGGTTGTGGCATATGGCCACAGGTTGGTGTCCAGTGTCTTCCTCAATTGTTACCCACCTGGTTTTATGAAACAGAGTCTCTATAGAAACCTGAAGCTCACTGTTTGCTTTGATGGGTTGGTCGCAAGATCACAGGATCTACCTATCCCCATTCCCCAGAGGTGGAACTATGAGCATGAACTGACACAGAGATTTTTACATAGATGCTGGAGGCTTTCTTATATCTGAGCCAAGTGTAGTGGGACATGTCTCATGTCTTTAATTACAGTACTAGGTAGGAGAAAATTCAGGTAGATATCTGTGAGTTGTAGGCCAGCCTGGTCTACCTAGTAAGGTTCAGCTATGCCAAGGCTACACAGTAAGATTATGTCTCAAAAAAGCAACTACAACAAAAGCAGATAATAAGATCTTGTGTGGCAAACATTTTTTTTTGAATGAACCATCTTCTCTACCCTGATAACCCAGTTTTTAAGAGATTTTTCCCCTGTACTTCTTTATATCCTTGACTTAGCTAATAGAGATCTGTGACATGTGACTGTGTGTGCTTGCCTCTGCTCTAAACTGCTCTAATCTAAAAGAGATATGTACATTTTCTACATTGGAGAATTCTTAAATGAACGACTGACATGATTCTGGGGTAGGTCTAATTTCAAACATAAAATTCAAAAGCATCAAAACAGAACAGTTGTATTCCTCATTCCTCCCTCCCTTTCTTCTCTTCTCTTTCTTCTTGTTTTCACATTTAATACAGTAGCCTGGGCTCATGGTTTGTTTGCCCATTTCCTAAAAGCTTTATTATTTAATTTTAGATTGTGTGTGTGTGTGTGCGTGCGCGCGCGCGTGCGTGTGCGTGCGTGCGTGTGTGCGTCCCTGCGTGTGTGTGAAGTGTGCCCATGAATTCAGGTGCACATAGAAGTCACAAGAATGGGAATTTGCTGGAGTTGAAGTTGCATGCATTTGTGAGCTGCCCATCATGGATGCTGGGAACCAAATTCAAATCTTCTGCAAGAGCAGCAAGTGCATTTAACCACTGAGCCACTGATCTAGTTCAGTCTTGTTATAGTTGTGATCAGATTTTTGTTTGTTTGTTTAATCATCGTTTCTGTTTTCCATCAAGGGTCACAGCTAACCATATCCACTGAGGCTTCTGAAGAATGCTGACTTGTCTTGTGAGAGTTTTACCTCACACAAGGGAGAAATTAGTTGATAAGATCTACCTTGTTCAGATTTATTGCTTTAGCATATTTCATGCTAAAAATATTTTTTCTACCATCTGCCAAGATTAGCACTCTAGTGGTATAATAAATTTACTCACCCTGTTTCTTTGATGTAGTTTGGAACCAACTTTATGCTTTATTCAGCCTAATTGAAAAGAAGATAAGATAAATGACGCACTTTGAATTTCCCCTCAGATGTACCATTGTTCACTACTTCAACAGAGGATGAACACATCTGACTGCAATCTTAGTGTTTCAGTAAAATAAAAGTTCCCAAGGCAAAAATTCAGCATTAGCTATGTCGCCATCCAACAGCCTTTTGTAGAAAATATTTAACAGTGCTGTGACCTCAAATAAAATACTACTCTCCATTAAAATGCAAAGCTGGTGACTGTTCTTCCAATAGATGCCATGGAAAGATATATTGTGGAGTGATAATATAGCACTTACATTTATTTACATCTGAGGCTCAAACCAAAGGCCAAATTTTGATTTTGCTACATTTATCTTTTCTGAAAAAGTTTGATTTTCATCTTTTCTTTAGTTTTCTACCTGGTTTAAGTTACTTCTTTCTCTTCACTATGTTTAAAGCAATCTATTATGTGTTAGATGGCTGAAGGTCAATCCTGCATAGCTCCCTCTATCTTTGATCCTGGACTTGGTCATGGGACTTGTTTTGGCTGAGATTTCAACACTAAGTATGACACAAGCAAGGGCGTTTGAAGTCTTTGCAAATCGGACTCAGCACAAAGCCAAGATCTTGTGCTAAGAAGCGTGGGCTTCAAGCACGAACTGAACCAGGAAGACACCAATGAAGATGGCAAACCAGACCTCAAGTCTACACAAAGAAATACAGACAATTAAGCAAAGCTGAAAGTAGGAGACGTGAGCCTTTCCAGGGAAAAGCATGTCAATTTGTTGTTCAGTTCCAAAAGTCAGCTCTAAAAGCATGCATACAAATAACATTGTATGTACTCATGAGGTTATATTCAAGAATATATATGTAAATGCATTATGTATGTCCAAATATATGTATATGCAAATGGATGCAATAACAATTGATAAGAAAGAAGTTGTCCATTTGAAGGAGGTTTGTATGAGAGGTTGGAGGGAGGGAAGAGATGATGGAAATATTGTAATTAAAATACAATTAAAAATGTAGAGCATGGGCTTGCCTACAAGTGACAAGCGGCTGAGTTGACAGCAACTGTTGGACAGGTAAAAGGGGTCATCTTTGATCAGATAATCCTGCTTGAAATACTAGGTGACTCTACCTGATGGAAAACCCATGGTGACACTGGGTGAATTCGCTAGTTAAGTTCCATTAGAAATGTTTACCTGTAGAGGAACACATTTATAAATAAAGCTAGGCACTATGATCTTAGAAATTAAAATGTAATTGTTAAAATATGCATAAAATAGTGTAAATTTTTTATTAGTTTCTCAAACAACTGATACAGATGCATAAAAGCTTCTCCAAAGTCAACAGACACTGAACTTTATGGTTAAGATGAAAACAGATAGAGAAGGTCAGAAGTGTATCCACATGGATGTTGAGATGTGCAGTAGAAGAAATAAAGAAGAAAAACATGACAATCAAACACACTGGTAATATTTACAGGTATTGTTTGCCTCAGATTTCTTAACCTTAAAATTGATATGGATAAGCCTAGTTCTTAAGAACTAAATAATCCACATAAAGCACTCAAGACAAGGATTGGTACACAGAAAGAGTAAAGAGTGTAGTTCATCTAAGTTGTTATCGACTTGTGCTAGCTGAGTATCAGCATATGACTATTATCCAAGTTGAAGAAGAGTATCTGCAGCCATGTTAGTTACCCCTAACGTTAAGACATGATGATCAAATGAGGAGACAGTCTCTAGATTGGTTCACTAGGCAAGAACATGTCCTGCCCAGCTGCAGTGAGCTCAATACAGATCAGAGATTGGCCCTATGCATACTCTTCACAGGAAGGTTAATTTTGAGTTTGGCTAACAATTCCATTAGATTACTGGTTTTGGCAGAAATGGCTTAGTGCCCAAATTTATGGTTGGAACTCTGTATTGTCAGACATGAGAAAAGAAAACATCTATTACTATAAATAGTACATGTATCTTGTGCTGTTTCCCCATGCATAGCAATCTTCCCAATAAAATAAGAACTATCAAGAAATGAATGTGTTGTGTCAGTTTGTTGAAAATAAGTAAAAACAAAAACAAAAAGATTAAACTATGTTTTCCTTCTGATGACAATCTGTTGATGGTGGAAATCTATACCTGAGATACCCTCTATGTGAGGTGAAATGGAGGTGTCCCCTATGTGTAACTAGAAATGATGCCTTTAGTCACCCCAAAGTATAACTTGAACATTTCCCTATGAATTAGAACCATGACTATGAAACTCATGTTTACAAGAGGAAAATTTTCATCAATCCTTGAGCTCGACTGAAATGCAACAACTGTGCTTGGAGATACATCCTCCATTATCCCACCCTCTGTCTTCCTTCTTCCCTCTTCTGTGTGAGTGGGAGGGAGTCACATCTGGAAGAAATGGGAGTGATTTGTGTCCTAGAGTTTTATCTTTTGGTACAGCACTACCAATTTTACCAGATGAAGTCTTTACCCTTTCTTTGTGTCATCCTCAATTTGGGAACTCCTTTTAATAGGAATATGAGAATTCAAAGGCTTTTATTTGTTTGTAAAAGCAGCACTTCCTGGTGGTTTAGAGTCTGGCTGTAGGTTCTATAAAGACTTAGTTCCCATCCACAAAGTATTTTCTAAAAGTATGTCATTGTGTGCGTTAGTTTCTTTGAGGTTCGGACTCATATATGTTAAATACAGCTAATAATGCCCACATCACAGGAAGTTTAGATGATTAAATTATTTTATATGAAATGTAGACACTATATAAACAGTGCTGTAAAACCATGAGATAATCATCTCATTTATGGAAGAATGCTGGGCTATTTCATGAAATTGTATACAGTGACCCACCCTTTCTACTCATGGATAAGTGGAATAAAACAACTGATTAAGAAAGATTTATAGGCAATACTATCCAACACAGATCTTACTGGATGCTAAGCTCAAACATGCGAGCACAAATACAATTCCTATACCATTCTGATATCACCAAGTAACGAGCTAAACCGATGTTCTCAGCATGTAACTTGTTGAAAGTGAAAGGTTCAGGAATATTTGGATTCGTTGTGGCATGCTGTTGTTAGAGAAGACAGAAGCAATGACTCCCTGCCTGATCTCTTCAATCGTGTGCAGTCCAGCATGGTAGCCACCTGGCACATATAACTCCTGTGCTCTTATTGTAATTAATATGAACTGAAACATGCCAGAAGTATAACATAGACACCTGTTTAGGGAGTCTTAGAATGAAAAATAAGTATAAAATGATATATTATTAATTTTGTATTGATTATCTGTAGAAAGGATACCATTTGCGATTTACTACGTGAAATGAGAAATTAAAAGTCATTTTGCCCTTAAGGTTTTTTTCAATATGGTCAAAAGAAAGTTATAATTTACCCATGAGTTCACATATGAGGTTGAAATTATGCTTCTAATGAATGGTATTGTTGCAAACAATGCATATTAAGCATAGCGATATAAAGTTCAATGCTCAATGTAGCTCAGCTGTATCAAAATGCAGACATGATCCCAGGGCCCCTGGCCTTTCAGTCTGCAACCTCCCCAATACCATGATTCTGTGTGTGTGTGTGTGTGTGTGTGTGTGTGGTGGTGAGAGAGAGAGAGAGAGAGAGAGAAAGAGAGAGAGAGAGAGAGAGAGAGAGAGAGAGAGAGAGAGAGAAACTTTTGATTATAGAGTAGAAATTGGATTCCCTGAAAATGGGCTTCTTCAGAAAGCTTTGCCAGTTACTTTTCTGGCCAGCCACATTGTGTTTTCCTTGCTGCACTGCCCTGGATACTGTGCTGCTATCTGCTCTCTGTGCTGGTTACAGGAATTGGTATTGTATCTAAAACAATTGCTGTTATTAACAGGTTAAGCGGCTGGGATGTTAAAATAAAGGCTGCCCAGCTTTAGTGCGTTTTGTTGTAATCATCTCCCAGATGCCTTGTCGGAAATCAATTCAAGTTCAAAACTGGCTGGAATTGGGAGGTCAAGGCTTTGGCAGACTAAATATTTTATCTTCTGTTCTTGTCTGAAGCTTTTAAAGATGTGGGTTGGGGCTTCTTTCTCATACCCCATCTGGACAAAGATGATTGGCTTTGCCATCTTGCCCAGGTTAGGACAAGGTTAAAATCAATTATAATCAATTATTAAGAGTCTTCTGTGGCCACATTGCTTAAAAGGGGATTTTAAAAGTTTCTCAGTTCTGAAACATGCATATCTTAGTTGCTGCTGGATATGTTGTTATTCTGGAATGCCAAATACAGATATTATCAGCTTCAGAAGTAAATACATAGAATTTCTCCCTCCTATTTCCTTGATGCTTAGGTTTCAGGACAATGGGGGAAAAATCCTCCTGAAAGCTAAGATAACCATCACTGCTGCACTGAGCTGAAAAATCTTGTTACCTTCTCATATGTGTTAGAAGGCTAGAGCTATTTATAATTTAGTCACATTGTCAAATTATTTCCCAGGAATTTGTTGCAACGCTTTCTGTGTTTCTTATGAGCTTGCTCGCAGTGTGGCGGTGTGTATGTGACTGCTCTGAGTCTTGTCAGCAGAAAGAGTCACTGAGTTTCAATTCCACAGTGATTTTGAGACAAGCTAGATCCAGCCCTCCATTCTGTGTTATGAAGCAGGGATTTGAAGAATTTAAACGACTTTTCCAAATTCTTGCCCATCTACAGAGAGAGTTGCACTAGGTACTTCCTAAAACCACAAGGCCTCTATACAGCCAAACGAATGTTTGTCTTTTGTACAACTCTTTCATTCATAATGCTCTGAGAAGAAACCTACTCAGCCAAAGTGAGTGTCACTCTGAACCTTGGACCAGGATATGCATTCAATAAAGAGAATGCAATTACAAAATGTTCTCAAAAGGTCACTTAGCTTTATTCATCACCTTCGATTCCATGAATGAAAGTGTCTAAGACTTTCAGGTTTTATCTAGATCATATGTTCAAGTTCAAAATGTTGCCAGGAAAATATGCTATCTTAATTTTTGTCTGTGGAGAAGGAGAACTCTGGCAAATTTAGTTGGAATTTCTCCATGAACATGTCCATTGGTGGAAAGTGTGTACTACCTACTGCCCAAGAAAAAGCCATAACTAACAAACCATCCAATCCATGCTTATATTCTCCTTATAATGTCCTGAGAAAATCAGTAGTCTTACTTTGAGGAAAGGCCCTTCATCCTATGGGCCATGCTTTTGAATTGTAGAACATGTTCATCTCACATCCACAAAATGAAAGTCCTTCATACTGACTGTTCATTGTTTACCAGATTGTGTTGATTATAAATCTCGAGTGGGATATATATATATAATATATATACTTTATAAAGTGAAATCACACAAGATTACAGGTAGAGTGATTACATACATATCAAATCAACACAATATAAACTCAGATTTAACCCAGACAGCCTGGCTTTGTTTCTTCTTGGCCATGAATATGTTACTTACCTTCTCATGCTTCCTGTAACAGTAGCCTTAATGCTTATCTTTGCAATACTTTAAATGAGAAGATGTCTGTAAAACTCTTACCACCATCTTGGTGTATGACAAGCTCTCAATCTACTCTGCTTGTCATAGTGATGACAGTCACAGTTATAATAGGAACAGCAGTAATCATGGGGGTAGCATGTGCCTTCCAGATTTTAACAGTATATAAATTTCTTAAGGATCTATCTTCACACATATGGGATAAAAATTGTTACACATGCAAATTTTGTTCAGGTCAAACGTTTCAGATTAATTTTCACTGGTTTATTTCCCAGGCACACAATGGAGATGACCGAGCCCTTCAGACCTTTCTATGTTGAAAGACCATATTGTTTAGGAAGCTCAGCTAAAAGAAAAGTTATTCACTGCATGTTTGAGGAAGACCTGACTCAGATATTCCAGAGCTCATTGATTAGAATTATTACTCTTTCTTTCTATAGTTAATTTGTCTATTGAAAGTTATATGATAATATGCTTTCAAGGACCGTTTGATTTTGAAAAGCAACATCATGCTGTGGCTAAAATATCTGTCAGTGTAAAACGAGGTAGACTGACTTTTGCTACTTATTTGCCTAACTTTAGGCAAATCACTTTTAACAGAACCTCTGATTCATTATCCGTAAGATAGAGAATAATGTTGCAGGTAATATTAAAAAGCGGTGCCAAGTCAAAGCTGTTCCCAGACAGCCGCTATTTTCCCACGGCTCCGGCTTAGGACCGGGGCTCCTGCTACACAAACACTCGCCCTGGCACACACGAGACTCCAGCATGGGGGATGGCTCTGCCAATCCCTCACAATGTCTCTACAAAGCTAGACTGAACCCCAGGCAATATCCACCATGCCCGCGCCACGATACCCAGTAGAATGAAGACTCTTAGAGCTTAAAGGTTATCCAATTGGTTCATATTAGAAATGCTCAATTAACAAGATGCCCACACAATTAGAATTGTAAACCCAAGTACCTACCCTAGATATTAATAACTACCTCTGCTAGAGACACTCGGACATCCTTCGCCATCTTCTCTCCTCCTCCCCCCTTCTCCTTCTCCTTCCCACCTTTCGTTCCTCCCACATTAGCTCCTCCCAAATTACTGAGCTTTATTGCAATTGTAGTGGGGGAAATATTTTGCTACCGAATAATATATACTTTCAAATATTATTTTAGGTTTTAAATTAACATGACACAAGTAAAGCTTATTGCTATGCCTAGTACATGTAGGTGTTTCTTAAGCGGCAACTACTATTTTCATATTTTTATTCATCCACTCAAATTATAGCATTTAATTTCAGGGCAGTTCATAAGTATTTAAATTATGTTCATATTGTCAGTCCACAAGTATTGATTGAATGATGACTTTATATGTCCAAAACTGTGCTATATGGGTATGGCTTTTTGAGCAGAGACGCATCTTTAAAGAACGATTGTTGAGCACTGGAGGGGGGCAGTTACTGCGTAGAAGGAAAGAGTTAAACTCCATTAAATTCTGTGACACACTCATGGTGTATTGATTCCTCTTGGACTTGGTAGCTTTGGCTACTGTCATTGTAGCAACAAGATGATTCCACATGTACAAGCTGTATTAGAGTTGATGACACCTTTGTTGTTGGTTATATAACTGGCCTATTTAGCCACTTCCACCACCTTGGATTGTCTGAAGAAGCTACTGTGTAACTTCCCAGCTAAGAGAAGAACCTGAAAGTCTCCACCGGCTTGAGTGATGACTTGGAGACAGGAAAAAAAGCTCCAGAAAACAGTCCTCCATTCTCACAGGCTCCCTACAATGGCTTGATGTCTACTTCCCTTGCCTGGGTGTAGAGTCTTATTAATTAGTTTTACATCTAATAGGAGGAACACTGAGCATTTGCAATATGCTTGATGTTTGTTGCCAAATAGAAGCTCACAATCAGTAGCTGAGTATGCTGTCCTTGCGCTCGACAGCATGTATTCTGGTTCAGTTTGGATCTACTGTCTTAGTACCAGTCACGGGAGCATACAAAGGAGTAAAGGAAAATGAATAACTTGTTTGGTTTTCTTTGAGCAGCAAGTGTTTTGGAAGAGTGGGTACCACAGAGGTCTCTGATTTCCTTTACCTCTGTGAAAGGAACACCCTATGCCTTCAATAATGATTCATGTAGCATGTGCCATATTCAAAGCAACACAGAGAAGAACACTTCTATTTATTCTATACAGTGAAAAATAGAAATCTGGAAACAGCATCTGCTTCTCATTTAAATGTATTTTCTAATTATTTAGATGTATAGAGGCATCAAGCCAGGTTTCAATCATCAACAAAGGTCTTGAGCTATATAAACAAAACCTCTTTCCTAGAGCCACTGGTTCTAACAGAATTGTGGCTTAAAGACCTTAACATGACTTTCAACACAAAGCTATTGTAAAGCCTGGGTCATGAAAAAAGATACTATTTTTGCTTTTTAAAGCAAGTTTGAAAGTACAGGGAAATACTGTTGGAAATATATTTCAAGAGACCTAGAAATACCATGCAATTAACTTCAGTTCAGTCACCTTCTTTTCTGGAAATTAAATCCTGGAATTGGGACTTCTGCCTCTGTTTTTAACAGAGAAGCATAAAGACACTGGTCCTTCAGATGACTTGACTGGATTTCTTCTTAGGAGCTCGTGGGAGAAGCAATATCTCAAATATCAACCTTTATAATCATGGCTTCCTCAATTTCACAACTCACGAAGCAGACTACAATAAAGAAAACCAGTTCCTCAAACATGGAAACCACTCAAAAGTACACACAGAAAAGATACTCCTTATGTAACAGAGAAGATATTAAACATTTTTACCAGAAAAGGCTATGAGAACTACTAACCTTCTTAGGAGCTACTTATGGCATGAGTCTATGTTGTAGATCTGTGTCTTCTGTATTATCTGATCTGCACAGGATGTCCCAGAACCAGTAGGAAGATAGAGTCGGGAAAGCTCGGTGCAGAACATTACAAGGGAATGGAGTGGGCATGAAGACCAGAGAGCATTGGCCTGTGTTGGTTTAGAATGTTGTTTGCAGGCCATGTTGAAAACAAAGCTGTCCCTACTTCTGATGATCTGTCCAGGCATCTGCTATCCTGTTCTTTGGTTTATCCACCCCATTCTGAGATGCTACACTGCCCAGTCCTCACATCAGATAAATGTATCTCTTGTCTGACAGTTTTCATTAATCAGAAAACTTAGGACTTGGGAAAAATTGTATTTTGTGTTGTTTTCAGACTTTATAGATATGAATGTAAAACTTTTAAACAACTCACAAAACTGTCTACTCCTGTGTCCCTTGCTCTCCTTGTCTCTTTCCTGCAGGCAGTCTCCTCCCTCTCCCATGCCACCCACTTCAGTCTTGACTTTACCAGCTTTCTAACTTACTACACAACGATCCCTCTCTGATATATAACTGAATTAAGGTCAAGAGTTTATACTTCAATTTTTTAATGATTTATAATCTGTCTATTTTCAGAAAAAAATATTTGAGACCAGAAGAATAAATGACAGTGGGATTTACATGGGCATTTTTGCTCTGTATTTGGTGCATACTCTTTTGGGCTGCACATATTTCCATTACTCTGAATGAGATCATACCAGAATGAATTTTTTTTTTGTCCAGGGTAGAATTAACAAAATTGTAGAAAGTAAACAAGAAGGAATTCATCATTATTTATAGTATCACCAGTGACACATGTGAATGAGTACAGTATTCCTGCAAAGTTAAGATCATCATTCTGCTAACTATGTTGTTGTGTGTTTATTTAAAGGTTGTTTTTTCTGATATGGAGGGATAAGAGTTAGGGGGGTTAGAGAAGATGGATTCTGTATTACTGTGTGAGTTAGGACTAATCGTGGCCACCATGAGTTCTGGACTCTATTTTAAAGGGGATAACAAATCAATTACGGGTTCCTTGTGAGAGCTGATGGAATGTACATGGAAATGCTTGGCAAACTAAAGTCAGTGTGGATCATGCAGTCAGTGTGGGTGGATGCCCACTTGAGTTGTTTCAGTCTCAGCTTCATCCAGGAAGAGACCAGGGCCTAGCTCTCTGGGATGCTCCTGGAGCAGTGCTTCATTGTGTTTGGGCTTTATTTATTGAATGCATTTGAATGATGATCATTCTGAGAGCAGAGAGTCATTCAATTTGACTTCACAGTGGGATGATGGGTGAGACTGGAAGCTACATCCTCAAACACATTATCCAGAACAGGGGAAACAAAACCAGTTTTCAAAACTCATCTTTAAAATATCATAGCAGTTTTGAAATATTTCATTCATTCATTTTCACAGCAAACTCCTAATTGAGAATGTCATAAACCACTTTGCAGAGAGAGGCAATCATGACCTGGGAAATTAAGTGGAGTAATTTACAAATAGGCTTTTGTCTGGCAGGAGGTTTAGCATGCTCAGGATTTGCCTGTGGGTTATGTTGGCAAGGCGTGTTCCCGCTTCTCTACACCATCAGTAGTGTGTGTGTGGTGTGTGTGTGTGTGTGTGTGTGTGTGTGTGTGTATTTGAGTTCCCAATACGTATTACAAATAGAAACCAGTTTCCCATATGTTTTCTCCTGGGTCCATATTACAAAATCTTTTAAAGCACTGTCCTCCCTAAAACAAATAATATCCCTTTCATGCTTCACTTTTCATCTCATTTGTCTACTGTCTGTCCAGTTTCCTGACCACATGGATATGCAAGGATGAAGTAAATATAAGAGCTCAGGAGCCATTCCAGCATTGTCTGAGACAGTCACCTGGACCTCCATCTAGACTCAGTTCCTTATTTAAATTTTATGATGACTGCTGCTTTCCTTTTGTAAAATATCACATTCATTCAGCCTAACTTAAGGATGAAACACACACACATACATACAATACACACACACACACACACACCACACACACACACATACACATACACATACACATACACACAAACACACTGCTGTCTGAAGAAAGCTTGTACAAAATCAAGTAAAACTCTTCATTCTACCCTTCGCTAGCTGGAATAGCTGAGTCTGATAATAGCAGGTGTTTCACAGGGTTCTTCAAGGCGGTAGAGCAGGCTTATAATCCCATTCTGAGAGAACGGGGTACTGGAACCCTTTGTCACTAACATTTGTCAACATCTATGATAGGAATTTTACCATCTGACATCCTTCCCTAACTCTCAGCCTGTAAGTGTGTAGTGAATCTCAACTCACACAAGGAGGATGAAAAAGGCTGAGCCAAACCCTGTTAACAAAATAGTCCCCTGAAGGGCTGTAATATTGCTCAGTGCTAATATCATCCCTCTGCATTTTATCTTGTACATGAGATCTGGGCTAATTATCATTTTCTCCTGCAGTACATTTTAGACCATTGTGTTTCTGTGTCCCTGCCTAGTTCATTAAGCAGGGTTTTACAGCTCCTCCAGTAACAGGATTGCTATTGACACTTTCATTAGACCCATAATTCAAATGCTTGTCTGCCTTCCAAATGGAAGCCTCTGAGTCCAGAACCACAATCTGGCCACCGACCGTATGTTGGCTTTTAGAACTGTCGTAAACTCATCATCACATTCAAGTTCTTGAAGGGTCAAAATCTGCTTCCTCAGTGAACTGTCTTCATCCAACAAATAGTCAATGTGTTCTCCAAGATAGCCAGCCAAGTTTTCTCCAATGCTCTCTGAAAACTCTTCCAGACAGTTCTCATTATAGTGTGACTATAGCACCAATGATCATTGTCTGGATTTAAATATAAATGACTTGCTTCATTCATTCATTTAATCATTTCACTATTCAAGACCAATATACCAAATAGTATGATGTTATAGCAATTGAAAGTTGAATAAAATGGTCTCTGCGAGTAATATTCTGTAGAGCAATAGGTGTGTATAGACATAATGATACAATCAGTCGAATGAGAAATAGTCACTACTAGAGTTCCAGAAATGGGAACAGCTATGATATAGATGTCTATACTTGAACTAATAGCTATTCTCAATTTATATTTTCTTATACTGGCTCAAATAGAAATTGCTTCAACTGTATGTAAAACTATACAGATACATATATGAAATATGCGGAATGTATCCCAGAAAGCAAACTCAGGAGAAGATAATGACATCCCGGTAGAACGGTCCCAATAGAGAATGAGGGAGGTGACACTGCATCAGATAATTGTTTTAGCAGTCATGAAAGGTAGCCTTCATGTAGAAGCATTTGCTTTTTCTCACTAACGATCTTTAAGAAGGTCAATGCTAACATCTCATTTAATTGAGAAAAATAAACTATTTTATTTAGGCATGCATGGTAGACATAAGACATGTCTGCTTTCGGTGTCTTTAGAGCTAAATATTCCAGTCTTAGCCAAGATGCAGTAAATATTAGTAGATCATGTCACATCAGCGAGTAGTTGAGGTTTTCACTGCTTAGAGGCCTTCCACTATATAGCAATGTATGTTAATACAGTGTGAGTTACATATTTCAATGTAGTTAGGTATGTTTGATTTATGAGGCTGTGGATTAAATAGATACACTGCTTTTGCTTTCTACCAACATTATATAGGAAAATATTTGAGGTAGTTAATCTTCCTGGTATCTATGCTTTAAGAAAAGATAGATAAGAAATAGACAAGACAAAATATAATGGTCACATGTTATTTATTCCAGTCCTTTATGGTCTTGGCCACATATTGGACTACCTATCTTACTTGGTCTCTCCTAATGAAGCCAGTAACTAGCTAGATTCTTGTATTACAACGTCCCTCTGCTGGGCTGGACTCTACCTCAGTCACTGGGCATTAGAAGGATGTAAGGCTGCATGGCATTCCATGATCCACAGTGTCATATGACCTCATTGTGTGGTACCACTGCTCTGCTATTGAAAGAGACTTCTGCATCTTTCCCAGGACACTTCACTTTATGCTTATGCCTTCATCAACATGTTCAATTGTGTGGTGTAGGTCAATGACATATAGGGTTTAGAAATTTTAGCTTGGAAATCACATTCACTAATACCTGAATCTGTCCATCTGACGTGCTGTAGCTTATCTGGAGCCTGTGCCGAAGAGTGATTTGCAATCTCTTCCCTTTTCAGTTCAAGTGGCTTCACTCACTTTAAGCCAGATATTCAGGCCCCTTCAAAAGCTTTCAGAATAAAGGACAGGAAAGAGGCTTATGGAGTCTTCCAAACCTTGCCCGCTACTGCTTCTCCATCCAAATCAGTACCTCTGTCTTTAGTATTTCATTTTAAAATCACACATTCTTCCTTCCATGCAACCAGTAATGGGGATTTTTGTCACATAGTCTCCAATCCAGATGGCTCTTTTGTGCATCTATACATTTAATTACTCTCTGACCAGGAGGAGAGCCAGCCAGGAGTGTCTGCAGAACGGGGAGAGGACATAATGTTTACTTGAATGCAGGCCTCCCTCATGTTGAGTTATCTTCTCTCATCTCTATAACCTCAGGTTGGATAACTATATTCTATTCTTTTTCCCCTCTTTTCACTCAAAAGGACCTACCAGTTTGGGCTTCTTCCAGGAGCAGAAAACCAATTATAAATATGAAACAGATTCACTAGTGGAACCAAACTTCACATCCAAAACCAACAAACTTTTCAACCAAGAGTATCTGTAATACGAAGAGCAAGATCAAGGACATTAGGTAAGTAAGCCTGGAGGAGAACAGCCTTTCCTATGGTAATACGTGGGAGGGATTCTTCTAAGCTAAGGAAGACGCTACCTCAGGTAGATGTTACAAGATGGAAAGTTTATGGTTTGTTTTTTTAAATCAAGGGCAAAAAACCCAAAATGGTCTATATGGATTTATGTTTTGGTGTGGCTAGCTGGCTGTTTCCTACAGAATTCTTATGGTGGATTCTGTTCCAAAGCTTGATTATGGGAAGGGCTGATATTCACAGTAAGGGAAACAGATACCACAAAGACAATACACATGCACACACACAAACATACACACAAACACACACATGCACACATGAATGGACACAGAGATGGGGTGGGGGAGGAGGGGACTAGACAGAAAGACAGAAACACAGAGAGAGACAGAGAGACAAAGACAGAAAGACCAACAGAAAGACAGACCGAGAAACAGAGTCAGAGAGAAAGACATAGATACAGAGACAGAAAGACAGAGATGGAGATATAGACACAGAGAGAACAGAGAAGTATATAGTCTCTTTTGACATATTAAATAATTTTCTGTCTGTGTCTACTTTATCCTGCCAGGGAGAGTCTATGAGTTGCCAGATTCATTCCTTGGGCTTTCGTAGGAGAAAATCTGAAGACTGGAGAATGGATAGAGAACAAAAACTATGATGATCTACTCTCAGGAGAAAAGCAGTGATCTTAGAATTTAACAACAAAAGGTTTTCTGTCGCTCTGAGAGAAAGGGCAGAGGCAGTGGAGTGAAAGGGAGTTGGTATCCGAGTGTGAATGTGGAGAGACTCTAGTGAGAGGGAAAGGATGAGGATTCCAGGAGCTGTGGTGGTGATTTCGAGAGAGATGCTGGAGAGGGAACTGTGAGTATGAGCTCACACTGTAAGCTGTTCAGAGGGGTTAGAAAAGAGGGGGAGGTAGGAGGTGTTAATGGTAATTGGCATGAATGGTATTCTTGGCTTTTGTTTATTTCCTCAATGAATGAGTGACAGACAGGCTTTCCTAGTTATAAATGAGATATCTCTCCAGGTCTGAATGCATGGGTATATCTAATGAGATGATTTCACCCAAAACAGGCTTCATAATATCTTCTTAGGTGCAAGATTTCCCTTTTCCTTTTCTTTTTGTTTGTTTGTTTGTTTTTGTTTTTGTTTTTCCTCTACTCTGCAAATGGCTTAGGTTGTAAAGTTCAGATCTCCATGGTAGATGCCCTGAGAGTTAACACTGGGGGAGGAAACACAAGCTACTTTAGGACCTCAACCTGTGTTAAGTAATAATTCACCCTAGCTCAGAGCACAGAACAATGAAGTCATGTGTTCTGCATGGATTACTCAACGTTTAGGCATTGACTGCATGTCTACAACATTAAGACTTTAGAAGCATCTCCCTTGTAGGGTTTTTCATTAGATAAGGAATGGAAAACTTCATAGTGGGGAACAACCATCATTGCAGCTGCTGCTGTTGGTTTTTGGTGGTTGTGACATTGTTTGTTCTGACACTCAGATTGCTTGTTTGTTTGTTTGTTTGTTTTAATCTCTAAAATGAAAAGATAAAAAAAATTCCTCCATAGTTTCCATTTCTAAAATACTATTTCTGAAACTCCTAGGTTTGAGAAACTCTCCCACAAACAGCAGGCACTGGCCCATGAAGAAACTAGTTATCAGTTAATACAAATTCTCAGGTTATTTGAAAAAGCCACTCTGGGGAGGGCTTAGAATGCATTTAGCATGTATGTCACCACTTCAGTCTTGCTGAGGACAGCATGAACCCTAAATAAGGAAAGGAGTTGGAGCTTTTCTCCTTAAGTCTATCAACTAAAGCCCACTTGAGCCATTTGGGACTCACATGTAGGTGTGGGGTATTGGTTAATAATTATACCCTAACTTTGAGCATCCATGGAGCCTGAAAGCATGCATATTTTTCTTTATCCCACTTCCCCTTGTCTTAATTCTGCTTTTACACATGTAGAAGCTCAATGTCTGTCACCAGAAGTCGACTGATCTCCTTTGAGATCTTCATAGCTGTGCTCAGTCCTTGATGTGGTTGGTAGCATCTTGGCCACAGGAATGCAATACTGAAGGAACTGTTAGTTGGTCCTGTGACATATCATAGTCTTTAAATACATGAAATTAAAAAAGAATGAATAAAGAAGAGAGAGAGAGAGAGAGAGAGAGAGAGAGAGAGAGAGAGAGAGAGAGAGAAGGAAGAAAGAAAGAAAGAAAGAAATCAACATTGTTCTGAAAGGAAGGTAGTTAAAATTCAGAAAGAGAGATTCTTTAATTAACTTAATAAAATTACTAATGGAAGCATTTTAACTGCTAAATTTAATTTACTTGTCAAGATATCAGGCTACAAAGAGAAGGGAAGAGTCGGAAGTCTGCTTCCCATTATGATGTACTCTACTATAGAATAAATTTGCTTAAAATGAAATATATCACCAAAAGCCATCAATGACATCTTAATTTGGAACAGCCAGTTGAAAAGTAATTAGACTATGAAGCAATCAGTCCTAGTAAATCAGTGGTTCCCCTTACATAAACATACACTTTTTTCTATTTATACCCAGGAAAGACTAGACTTACAGGTAGTAAGCAGGCAGAGAGACTGGCTCTTTTGACTGTCGGTGTTTCTACTTACATTACCAGGCTGTCAAAACAAAATGTTTTATGATGGGATTAAAAAAATGTATAAGCATCTGATTTGATTTAGTGTTTATATTTATATGTTGAACTAAGGAGACTTTGCTTATGATTGGATTTTAAAGATTTACATTTGTCTCCCTCTTCCTTTCAAAATGCTTTCCAGATCCACCCGCAACCCTGACACCTTACTTCAACAAGTGAATTTCAGTCAAATATCAAAGTGCCCCACTCAGTTTTCCCTTGGGTCCTGCCTATTCTTCTAAACAAAAGTGGTAAATGTGGCTGCTAATGAGACATGGTTTAGAGGATGGTACTAGTGGCTAAAACTATCCTTTTGTTTAATGTCTGAAGATTCACCATGAGCTGTTTCTCACACAGTAATTAACTTAGATGTATAATTGACAGTTTATTAGTATTAAAAATGTTCTAATAAGAGAGGTAGGTGACCAGAAAATAATTTATACATAGTTTGGTTTTGGAAATTTGGCAAAGGGGACACAAACCATCCAGGTACAAAAGGACTTCGTATAAGGAAACATTTTTGAGTGTGTCTTCACTGATCACTGTAAACCTCAGGAAGGTATTTTCCTTTCCACATTAGAGACACTGGAATAGAGGCTTGGGAAGGTTAAGTGTTTCCTAGAAATCCCCAAGATAGTTAATAGGAAGGATGAACTAGAGAGAGCACTTTGGGACTCCTGGTACTTTCTCTGCAACATCTTTTTGTGATGATGGAATACCATCTGTTACCTGTTGAGGGGAAGAGAGGTGTGAGGACAAGAGCTTGAGGATAGATCAATCACCCAGAGAATTATTTGTAAAGGAGCTCGTTCAGATATTATGGGAGTCAACACTGTCACCAGTCCTGAAAGCTCAGAGGAGGACATGATGAATTATGCCATAGAGGACACCAGTTCATAGAGCATCATCTGCATGGTAACACCTGCCTGTGTTACCAAGTCTTCCACTCCAGTGAGAGAATATCCAGAGAGAAGACAGACGATTTCAAAGGACAGAATAGGACGCCATTAAGAAATGTGGGGAAATCTTTGAAACATGTTTCTGGCATCTGCCAGCATACAAATCACTCAGCAGTATGCAAATATTTTTACCCTAATAGAATAAATCATTTTCATTTTTTCCATTGCCTATGTAGAAATGTGATCATTGATAACTATATTACAAGGCCCTGTTTTTCATTGTGAAGCACATTGGAGGGAAATCTAAGACAGACAATGCAATGGGAATGAATGTGTATTAAGGCTTATTATTGTTGAAGGAGAAAAGTAGTCCAAGAATATAATTAAAGCACAAAAGCTTCCATTTCCAGTGTGGAAGCAAGAGAACTAGGCCTAACACAGGGGTACAGTGCCCTCTTTCTCCAAGAGTCTTGTAAAATGAGAGTCTCTTATCCCAAATGGCTGTTCAAGACCCACATCTAACAGGACAGTTGCCCTGGTACTGAAGAAGGCAGGATCTATATAAAAATTGATATAACAAGTGAAAGTTGGGGGGAGAAAGATAAGAAGCACAAATGTGGGAAATGAGATATTGCTAGGAAAAGAGGTTAAATGGAGTAAGGAAGTCTTTTATAAATGTATCAAGAAAAAAAAAAAAAAAAAGCAATCCTCAAGAGGAAAAAGACCAGGGAGTAAATGAGAAGAGGAGGGCGTGAAATTAATGATGGCCATGATATTGACCTCCTTCTTTAAGTCAGTTTTTAAGAGAAAAATGAGAAGAAAATTTGGACAGCTGGGAGGCAATAATGACTTTTAAAAATCGGTATCGACAAAGAGGATGAAGGGAAATTTAGAAAAAAATTAAGCGTAGTGGCATATACTGATTGTAACTTTCAGATAATATGCTTCCTGAGAATTCGATTCCTTACCTATTAACTAATGCACAACACAGAAGGAGAACAATACAGAGCCAGGAGATGTCAGAAATCCCACAAAATGAATTTATTTTTTATCACAATAAAAATGGCTGGGGAAGATTGGGAAGGCAGACACACACCAGGCCCTCCAAGTATATAATTTAGGACATATTTTGTTTTACATTTTGGCTATTTCAGTTTTTTAGAAATTAAGATTATATGTTTCTCTTTTGTTCAGAGAGAAAAGGAGGAAAATATGTATCGTGGATGTTTTGGAAGTACAAGAAGGTTGTCATGATTTCATGGGAGAAATTTGGAAAGATGATACAGTCCCTATGTCTGTAAAGATGATACAGGTTAAAGTGATTAGTACAATATATACATAAATGTTTAAAAATCAGAGCATTATGGGAAAAATTGTGTGACAGGAATTTTCAAGTTCAAATAAAGTTTCCAGGTGAAATCCTCAGCCATCCAATTCAGTCTGCAAAGCCACTAGATACTTGGGTAATTGTACTTCAGGGATTTTAGTTGCTATCAGGAAATAAGTTTGTGTGGAATAAAAAATAATTGCAGGTATAAGTTTTAGTATTTTACAGTAAGCATGGCTAGTAGAAGTGACATCTTCTGGAAGGTGGTATCTAGGAATACTAGCCCTGATGTCGCCCTCAGCGTCCTCCCCTTTGGCTCAGCGCATGGATTGCATTAGTACATTTCCCTTGCTGTTTCTCAGTTTTCCTCATTCAGATTTTCTCTGTTCTTATTTATTCCTATTTCATAATTGAAACAATCCAAGGCTTGTGATAGAACACGCCATAGGCACATGTATCCATTAATCTAAAGACAGAAACTGTTTTTGACTCGAGCAGGAGCAAAGTGATAGTAAGAAGGGTGTGGAAACAGCTAGTTTCTTTACATGAATCACTTCCGTAGGCAGCAAAATATGTCAGCCTCTGTTCTCTGATGTCTGGCTGGCTGTTTGTATTGTAGGAGGGAAAGAGGGATGGGACACAGAAAATAAAGAAGGAGTGACAAAAAGCACAGGGAAGCAAAGACCAACAAGGAAGTTAGAGAAACCATGTAAGGACTCATATTTGGCTATCTTAATTCAAAGCAAAATTTACAATGTCTATCCAAAAAGTGGACATAGAAAATAGAAACCATTAAATATTGTTTCCTATTCAATTGCAAATTTTCTCAGTTCCTGTACTTAAAATGATCTCCCTCTCCATCTCTTCTTTACTGAACGATACCTTTTAGGTTTTGTTTGTTTGATGGATTGATTTTGCTGTGACAAACACTGTGACCAAGAACAACTTAAGGGAGAAAAGGCTTCCAATCCACCATTGAGGAGTCAGGGTAGGGAAGTCAGCAGAAACCTGGAAGCAGGAACTAGGGAAGAGAACTTCTTGTTGTCTCACTCACTCATGTGCCCATTTGTTCTTGGCTAGCTCTCTCATACAGCTCAGGTCTACCTCCATAGCAGTGGTGCTTCCTACAGTGCACTGGGCCCTTCTGTATAATTCACAACCTGGACAACCCACTACAGACATGCACACAGGCCAATCTAATCTAAGCAAGTCCTCTTTCTAGTCTTTCCTCAATCTGAACTGTGTTAAGTTGACAGGTAAAGGTAATTCAGACAAAAAGATAAACAAATTTGGGGATTTTCATTGGAAAATTTTTCTTTAAAAAAGTGTATTCCACACACCTTCCTCAGTCTTTAATTTCTTAGTTTCTATG
Organism: Mastomys natalensis; assembly: GCA_021653895.1. NCBI lineage: Eukaryota > Metazoa > Chordata > Mammalia > Rodentia > Muridae > Mastomys > Mastomys natalensis. The sequence goes on along the minus strand of JAJTUV010000327.1, from coordinate 2,640,135 downwards.
TTCTAAAAATCATTCACAAGGTCTGGAAAATCATGATAAACATTTGCCAGTGTTGTAATAGGCAGAACTGGAAGCTTCCAGAGAGATACACATGCATATATATATATATAATAATATATATATATATATATATATGAAACAAACATGGAAAACATGGCTTCTTGTAATGAATATATGTATATGTATATATATTTTATATCAAAAGGCAAGAAAATATTACAGTGTTCACAATAAACAAAATATATAGCAACCACAAACATGAAAATAGTACATTGAAACCCTATGAAGATTGTCTATTAGTTAGGGAATTATTGCTGTGAACAGGCACCATGACCAAGACAACTCTTATAAGGACAACATTTACTTGGTGCTGGCTTACAGGTTCAGAGGTTCAGTCCATTATCATCAAGGTGGAAGCATGGCAGTGTCCAGGCAGGCATGGTGCAGGAAGAGCTTAGAGTTCAACATCTTGTCCCAAAGCAAACTGGAGAAGACTGGCTTCTAGGCGCAGGGAAGAGAATCTTAAAGCCCATGCCCACAGTGACACACTTCCTCCAACAAAGACAGACTTACTCCAACAAGGCCTTACCTCCAAATAGTGCCATGCCCTAGGCCAAGCATATTCAAACCACCACAAAATCATCCAATGCTAGATTCAAAAGTGAAGGAATAGCCTTAAATATTTCATTTCCTTGGGAGAAATTAAGAAAGAATATCTACAAATGAACTTAAATTGAATCTACAAACTCAGCAAATAGAACCATGAAGAAGAAAGTATTGAAAGTCAAATACAAAGATAAAAGAATGTAAAACCTAAAAACAACAAGAGTAGTAGATAAATCTATAGGTATCAGTGAAATATTTTTTATTTAAAATTTTATTTTAATACATTTATAGGTGGAATTAATCATATATTTATATTACATGTTTGCAACATGACATAAAATTGTTCATCCATTTATTTTATTATTTCATTAAATTATAAAAGCTTATCATTTATAATAAAATGGAGAGTCTAAAAGCTTAGGAGGAAAGTTTTGAGAATAAAAGAAATATAGAATGTCATGCTTATGTTCCTATAAGTTTGAGAACATCACAAAACAAAAATACTTTTGCAAACATATAAATTAACAAAGTTGATAATAATTCTAAATAAATAATAAAACAGCAACCAACAAGAAAATAAAGAAACTAAATAAATATTGTTTTTGTAAATGATTAAGGTGGTAAAAGGGTTACCTCTCAAACAAAACAAACACTGGGGTCCTCAATATCCCTGACTTTAAACTACTTATTAGTTTAGAAAACATTAAAAGAAAAATGTCTATTTTTCCATTGAGATTAGCATTACTCTGATAGCAAACATGGAGAAAATATTGATACAATTAAAAAGAACCTACAGAATTCATATGGAAATATAGATGCAGGATTATGAAGTCAATTAACCCAGCCATTCATAGTTTGAGTAGCCTTCCTGTCAGGCTATGTAAACTTTAGGGTGTGTTTAGAAAGAAGCAAAGGCCACTGCATTTCCTCTTTATCTGAAAGGAGCTCACTGCTGAAAGAGTGATAGGCAGGTGGAATAGCTTCCCAGACTCTGACAGAAGAGAAGATCACAGAAATGATTACACAGTGTGTTTCCAGGAAGAAATTTAATTCTGATTTTTTTTTTTTTTTTTTGCTTAAAAATAGAGACTGCAGTTAAAGACAAGATATTGATTGCATTTAATTTTTTCTTGCTTACATGATCTTCCAAGTTATCACTTACTTCACAGAATAATTATAAACCATCATTATCTCCGATGTTCCTAATATAAGAGAGTGTGTGCAATAAGGAACTGCATACAGCTCAAAGTGTAGAAATTAACTGATAGTTGCTGTAAAACTCACAAGAGTGGGCAGGTGCTTTATTGTATCTATTAATGTTCTCTCTCTCTCTCTCTCTCTCTCTCTCTCTCTCTCTCTCTCTCTCTCTCTTTCTCTCTCTGTCTCTCCCCTCTCCTCTCCCCCTCTCTCTGTATCTCTCTCTCTCTTCCTCCCTCCTTACTTGTCTTCCTAGCCACCACTCCACACCCAATTCTCTGTTTTTGCCTTGGGAATTTGGTATGCAGGGCCTTTGTCCAGAGAGACCTGCATAGCACCCTCCTAGAGAGGAAAAACTGCTTTTAAACACCGTCCTTAATTTATGGGTAAGAGCTGCTACTTTACCTGTGTGAAAGTCCCATGAGAATTTACTAAATGTGTCTCTGCCAATACCAATGACCGAAAGAGACCTTCCATTAACTTCTGAATTAGCCAAATGGGACAGACCTTAATCTAATATGCGTTATTTCATTTTCTAGGTTACTTGTTTTAAAGGAAATCAAGTATACTCATGGCTGTCAAAAGCTGTCCTGGGAGATGTGCATGGAAGGACTCTCTCTAAACAGAGCGGGCTTCTGAGAAAGCTGGGTGCGTGCCCGAGGGCCCAATTTAGCTCAGTTGCCTTTTCTCACAGTAGGCAAAGCAACCCTCACTCCAAAGAGCCAGGAGAGAAATTGCACATTAATGAAAATAATGAGTGCCGGCTCTGGAGTGTTAGGATGCAAGGGACAAGGCAGTCTTTTCCTGTTCTACCATCTCAGCCAATACTTCCTTGCGATCTGCTAGAAAGTCCATTCCTCAAAGTCACCCATCTTTTCTTTGTGCTTGATGTGACCAGGACAAGAACAATCTGGGCATAGACACAGGTAGATTGGAAACTGATAGACCATAGTGAAATGCTCTGAGCAGGCAGTATGGCACAATGGGAAAACACTTGACTCAGTACTGAGAACTGAGTTTCAATTTGAACACAGTCATTAATTAGCCCAGTGGGGACATAACTCCCTCTGTGCACCAGTATCTTCACCTCTTTGCTGGGAATAATATTTTTATTCCCCATATTTTCATGGATTCTTATATTAATAAATCTAGATAATAGTTTTGAAAAGTACAAACTGCATTATAATTTAAGTTTCTTACTGTGTATTCAGTATTGAGAATGTTACAACAAGTTACTAAGACTTGTAGGTATCATGGCAATTTCTTTCTGACTCTCTAGGATTTTCATGAAAGCACAATTTGCTCAATAGAGCTAGATACAAGCAGCTCTCTCTCTTTTTATAGCCATTCCTCCCAACTGCCAACCCTATTCATGGGACTCAGGGATGTGCCAAGGTTAGACGACGCAGACACGGGGTGTGAGCCATAACTTCTAAATCAGTTTTGGAAGGAGGCCAGAGCATCAGTTTAGAAAAGTGATTGGAGTGTCTTTCTGAGGACAAAGAATTACTTAGAGAGTACATCTTTAAAGAATGTGTTATTGAAACTTGGAGAAAAAGAGTTTTAAAATATGAGAACACTAGTATTAAAGGCACTCTAAACCAATTACAGTGTATTTACTCAGATCTCAATTGGGGTATACCCTTTTCATTATTCACAAGCCTCAAGAACATTAGACACACTTCACTGAAGACATATAATATCCAAATATGAAGTAGGCTGCTGTTTGTCCATTTCATCCACTTTCTTGCTTTTACCTTCTTCACAAAGGCAGAAGAGCACTTCTGTGTTTTTAGAATGTACAATACACAAGAAGCAGGCAATGTACTTTTGGATAGTCAACACCCTTTGTCCTCAGAGAAAACATACAGTGTTGTATCCATCTCTCCCAGAAGTTCCCTAGAGATATTCTGTCTGTATAGGAGCTATGGAAGGGGCACATCTAGACACTGGAGCCTTAAACACTGCAAAGCTCATTCTACATGCCACAGAGAGAACTTCCTTATGGCCATGGATGAAAGATGGAAATTAAAAATGTAGAAGTTCAGAGGCAACACATTCATATGTATCCAGGATTTTAAAGATCTTTTTCTCTGAGGATCTGGCTTCTTTCCACTAATAAATACGTTCAGACTCTGTGCCCCGTAGCCAGAACCTGGTAGTTAGACATAATGGGAATAGCCATTCCTCTCTGGGAGCTTAACTTAGTCTATGAGATGAAGTGAGGAGCCCACAGCACCTTGGTATGTGTTTGCATTGACATATATATTCAGATCTGGTCCTTTCCCCAGTCCAGCTACAAGGGCACAGTCTAAAAGGGCTTTTTCTCTAAGCCTCAGTTTTCTTTAGTTTCTCGGTTGTGGAGGACTCTCTCACATGGAAATACCCTAGCAACATGTCAGCTCACATAGTGTTTCCCTATTGTGTGCCAGTTCCTTATCTTACATGTCATGGTGCTACCCTGACATCCTTCCCTATAGATGTACATGCTACCCTGATATCCTTCCCTGTAAATACACATGCTACCCTGACATCCTTTCCTATGGATTCACATGCTACCTGGACATCCTTCAGTGCAGGTGCAGGTTTCCCCTCAGCACTTGGCTTTGCTTCTACACTGTGTCTACCAAGCCCTCCTTCTAGACTGGTTCATGGAGATGAAGTAGCCTTCCATACAGTCTTCTCTAGGAGGAAACCCAACATTCCAGGTTTCTTCCCTGTCACTGACTGCCCCTCGCTACAATCCCAGAACAGGAGTTTTGCATGAGGTCAATGGAGATTTCTACTATGAACACTTTTGGGACATTTAGCTAGGTACTTCATGATGTGTAGCAAGATATCTTCCTCCTTCTTAGGCAGAAGTATAAGTACTATATACAGACTTCCCTGGTCAAGATGACTTAGACACAGTTAGATTAAGTACATATTAGTTTTGTTACAAGAAAGATAATTAAAGGAAAATCCTGGAGAGTGACAGAGATTTTCTTGCCTGCAGTGAGCTTAATTCAGGATGCTAAGAATCCTGGACAATCAACAACACCAAAGCCATCCTTGTCCAGTAGATTCATCTTGTGAACCCGAAGAATGAATTTCACAGACAACAGGAAGACAAATTTGGGGAAGAAGTTTATTAGAGGCTTATAGGTGAAAACTTAAGAAATAAGAAGCAAGCATAGCTCTTGTACAGCAAGATAAAAAGTTGCCACTGAATATTCCATCTAGGATTTGATGATGCTTTCTTTTGGTTAGAGAAAGTTAAGACATCGTGGTTTAGCTGGTCACTCCAATTGATCCATCCATAAAGTTCTCATATGTCTCTCCATCCCAAGTGTCTAAACTGGAGTTTATATTACATCCTCAAAGACAATTTTCAGGAAGGTGAAGGAAAAAAGAAAGAAAATATATCAGAAACTAGAGTCCTCAAAACTTGTGGCATGGCATCTGACCATAACTGAACCAAGGACAAAGGCAAGAATTGAGGTTCTTCATCCTTGAAACTTCTTGACCAGTTTCTATCTCTTCTCATCAGTTTTAGTTCACTTGACATATACTGTTCAACCAGATCATCCATGGGCCTCTGCTGACAGAAGCTTTGCCATTGATGACATGGTTATTAAGATCATGGGTCTCAGAGCTTCCAGGCAAGGGAAGGGGACAGCTTCCTAGGACTTGCGCAGAGCTCTTAAAATCATTCAATCATGGGAGGAACAATTTCTTCCTTTCATGAACTACTGACAAACAGGAGGGGAGGGCCAAAAGAAGAGGTAGGCCATTCCCCTCAGAGCTACAAAGCACACAAAGAGAAACTGTGGTATCTATCCATCTACCTGCCTTAGGATAGGCAAACTTATTTAGGCTACTATTAAGTGTTAAGAGTTTCAAGTGTGAGATCATTTTGAGTTATCTTCAACAGCTTACTAGTTTTGTAGTGGTCTATGAAAGTCTTGAATTCAAATATTCTTTACCTTTAAATGGAGATGATTTCTATACTTACTCTGTGGGATTAGAACATCTTGAGTACCTGGGATGAAACATGACACCTACAGCCACTCAGCAGATGTCAGTGTATTTTAGTTCTCAGTCAACACACTTTGAGATTCTATTAAGGCCCCAGAATGGGGCTTATGATAGAACAGGGTATATATTCCCTTTGTGATGGCTTTTAAGACAGGGTGCTTCTGGGCTTAATGGTGGCTTTAATAATGATGACGACTGCTTCTTGAGGTCATTACACAATCCGAAATGTCAAATGAATGTTTAGGGAAAGAGACACAGAGAAAAGCAGGCTGGGGAGAATGTATACTCTTCACCGTCCTTGTTGGATCTCCCTTAGAATGCTACAGCAGAGGGCCCGGAGCAAAGGGGTGGAGGGGGTCCTGGAGTGAGCAGGGCGGGAGCAAGAGAGAGAAAGGAAGGGAAGAAAAAAAAAGGAATGGGCAACCACATACCAGATAGATGCTAGAAAGAGAGTAAAATCTGAAGAAATATTGACAAAGTATGTGGAGAGTCCTTTAGCAAGAGAAGAGAGATGGCCACCTAGGAATAATGAATGGGGCTGTGCTTCAAGGGTGAACTCTGATCACTCAGAGGTTTAAAGGAGAAAAAACGATAAGGCTGATTGGTTTCTGGGTTTGAAAGTCTCATGAACAGTACTCTACCCTCCAGGCCTCATGGAGCTGGTTGAGATCCCCAGCCTTTTGTGCTCCAAGAGTAGAATCCCAAGCACTACTGTAATATAATGTAATTGATACCAGTGATGGAGCTGGGCTCACAGTGCATTCCTTCTCCTCTCTACAAAAGGACATTAATGTATTATAAATGTCTGCAGTCTCTGAACACAAACACCCAAGTGCATGTTCATCAGCAACAGACTAGTAGCATTATATAAAATGGAGAGATATTAAAAATGTTTTTCCATCTGTCAATTAGCACCTTTTGGCAACATGGTTTGCCTTCTTTTTATTTGCTCTCAAAATAGATCCTGACACATCCATTAAGCTTCAAGGGATGAGGTGCAGACAGCAGCATCGTAGATTTTTGTTAATGATTTTTATTTGCTGGAACATTTAAAAAACAATCTTTAAAAAATAAAACATGCACCCAGCTCTGAGTCCTTGTGTTTCTACCCTTTGTCATGATTAGATGTGTCCCCAAATGTTCATGTGTTAGAAACCAATACCCCATTTGTACCTGCGTGATATTTGGGGCTGGTGCCCTGGGTAGGTAATTAGGATTAGATGTGACCATGAAGAGTAGAGGACCCATAAAGAAATTACAAACAAAAGGCCCTCACCAGTGAGAAAAGATTGGTTCAGTACTCTTGGACCTCCAGGTCTATAAGCCAAAATAAATCTCCATTCTTTACAAATTACTTTATTTCTGGTATTTTGTTACAACAACAGAAAAAATGTGCATGTTCACCATGATTTATTTATGAGAGCTACTTGTTTATCCAATCTTTCCTCCTGTCTGTCTTTTGTTCTACCTCATTACCCAGTTCCCTAACATGTTAGCATGCCTCAATCAGGCAACCTCTGAATAGATGGTTTCTCCCTTTGGTGCCCCTCGGTGTATGTGGTAGGCTCTACTCTGCCTGCTTCCCTCATGCCAGCTCCTTACTTCGCTTGTCACTACCTTCTGCACTCTTGGTCTTCAGGGAGGTGCTGGCACTGTGGACACATGCCTAGCTAGCATTCCCACTTGGCTGAGCAGCTTGCCCCCCACCCCCTAGTGTAGTAAGTCTCCTGTAAGATAGGTTCCACACAGCAGCTGAGCGCTCCAGGCTTCCTGCCCTTGCTCAGTGACAGAAGCGACTTTTCTGACTCCTTTTGGGGGCCTGTTTGTTTAAGATGACCCAGATTGATTTTCAGAGTTCTCCTGTAGGACACACTTACTGTGATAGAGTTCCCCACAAAGGCCTGACACCCTTCAAGTTCAATCAACCTAGCTAGGCAAACTCAAACATGGGAAAAGCTCTGAGTGCTGGTCAAAACCAGTTTGGCTTCTTCCTGACATGCTTTTAAAAGATGCCTTATATGTAAAGATATTGTTTCACTGTCACCCAGCTTCTCTGAGAACATCTATATATATTGCACAGTAAGGAACAAGGACCCCTTCCTTCTACTTTGTCAGTCTGCCTCGGTTGAAAGTAAGTGTGTTAAAGATTTGCCACACCCTGGGACAAATTGCTTTAAGCTAATTGGGAACATGTAATTTTCATTTGGCTTGTGATCCAAGTAAACTATTATTTGAAGCCCAATCTGTCTGTATTAGTGGCCCCAGCATTTCTTTTTCTCTGCCATTGAGGGCATGCTTCTCCTCACCCTTTTAGATTCTGCCAGCACAGATATTCTTTAAAAACAGGTAGGTTTCTCCCATCTGTGTGGTTCTTCTTTGTCTGCCTGGTGCTGTTGCAGGGCAAAGGGCATCTGAAAGCATTGGTGTTCACATAATGCTACCACCTTGCTCTTAGCTTTCTCCATCACCACATGAAAGTTGCGGTTAAAAAACACACATCAAAGAGAGAGCCCCATTGAAAAGGCTATGACTGCCTGCTGAGCTGGCATTGAGAGCCTGGGCTTTTTGTTTCAGTGGCCACTCTGACTCTCCATCACTGAGTTTCCTGTTAGCTGGTGTGGATTTCACTTGTTCCTGATGATACAGGAATGTGAGCATGTGGGGCTCACTTTTAATCAGTTCATTGGAGTTGCCGAAGCAAGAATTTTTTTTTTAACCAGGTTATAACTTTTCAATGGAAATTTCATGTTTGGTTAGATTTGGGCTTAATGCCAAGTTTCAGGGAGCATCTGATAATTATGCCTATTTATTAGATATGGTGACCCATCCACGAAGATGGGTGACGTAAGGATCTCGGCCAGAAAGAGTTTTTGTTTGTATGCAGGTCAGTTTCTCCCAGACTCCCTGACCTGGCTCTGCTTCCAGGTTCAAGTATGAGAGACTGATTCTGAGCTAGTCAACCAAGCAGGCACCCCTGCGAGTTTAGAAGTTCCACTGTTCCATGCAGATGTACATGGGTTTGCAGGTACTTTTAAAAATGGGGCTGCCTAGCAAGCCACAACAGGCTAATATGATGTGCATTTGCTAGATTCTTATTGACGGGGCATCATTTACGGAGAATCAGCATCCACAATTCTAAACTATCCTTGTGCAGGTGGCAGCCAGACACAGGTCTAATTGTAAATAAGGTCAGCATGCCTTCCTCAACTTGTCCTGTCCCCTCTCACTCTTATCTGATTTCACACACAAGAAAAGAGATTTTCAAGATGGCATTGAGGTTCAAACTCAACACCTTGGTTTCTGGTACCTCAGATTATTGAGTATGTTTAGCTGAAGGACACAAGAAAAACTCTGCCTTCCCTGCTCCTTCTCTCCTGTTCCTACTCCCCAAAGCAAGTCATAACACTTAGCCAGGTCCCTCTCTGACCTACCTCCCTTGAAAGCACTCTATAGACTCTTATAGGATAGGTGATACATTAGTACTTTTCCATTGCTGTCATAATAGCATGACCTATAAGGTAACTTATAGAAGAGAGAGTATATTTGAACTTCAGAGGGATCCAAGTCCTCCATGGTGAAGTGGCATAGCAGCCAGTTGCAGGTATAGTGGTAAGAATAGAAAGCACATCGCTTCAACTGCAAGCAGGAGGCAAAGAGAACAAACAGGAAGTGGGCATGAGGATTTTGGCTCTCCAGCCTACCGCCAGTGACGTACTTCCTTTAGCAAGGCCACACCTTCTAAGCCTGCTCAAACAGCACCACCACCTGCACCACCATCCTGGGACCAAGTGTTCAAAGACTAGAATATCCAGAGGTATCTCTCACTTAAACTAAAATGGGAGTCTTCCCTTGTGCCAACAGGAAAGGAATGGGAATATAGTTACATCGGGAAGACTAGCAAACAGTCCTTGTTGGGTTCCCCCTCTGTGTACTACCACTGAGTCAGCCATCTTTGTCTACCATCCTTTTTCTATCAAAGCTATTCTTTCCTTCTTCCTTAACTCAAATAAAAAATATACTCCCAACCCCCTGAGTCACTGGATCTCCATATGTAAACGCACCTTTAACATATAAAACCTTATTGAATAAATTTGCTCTGATTTTCATCTAATTTTTTCCTTTGTGTAGGAATGCAGTTCATGATCTTCTGACAAGTAAGACATTATTACTTTTCTCTAACATGGTTGTAGTACTTGGCCTGATTAATTTGGTGGTGTAACCAGAATTAGAACTAGAATTTCTTCTTTCTGTCTTCTGTATATATTATTTTATATTACATAGTGCAGAACATGTACAAACCTTGGGCTTTTGCATTTGAAAATTATAAAATTTAAGTTAGCATTTAATGATAGAACTCATTGAGTTCCTCATATAAACACCTTCCATAGATGTGAGTTGAAGTGTCTGTGCATATGTGTGTCTGAGGGTGGTCAGAGTTCTCCCAGAGAGTGAAGGATTAGCTGACCTCTTGCTCTGCCCACAACTAGGCCCGTCCCTATGGCAGTGATAATGGGAGACTGACATTGGGAGACAATGGCTCTGAGTGATATGAGTACAGAAGTTTTCTCCAAAAAAACACATGCAGAATCCACTGTATCAGACCTCATCGTGTGAATGTGAAACCTCAGAGAAACTTTTACAGAAAGTCCCATCTAAGTCTCATATAGATCCCTTTAGTCCTTGCTTCTGCCACAACCTTCATTCTCTTAGTACTACCTTCATAAACCAGCTTCTTTCCATTCTTGATAGCAGCATTAATAAGATTGGCTCATTTCTATGCATGGAAAGAAAATTTTTGTGAGAATGTAAACTGGATATGTAACCTACCACATGTCTTTATTGAGAACTGTGGGCTTTCTTTAATTTTCTGTTGCTATTATTACAATAGGTAGTACATGAGAAGATCCTTCTGCATATTAATATAAGCTTAAATAATATATAAAGTGTGCAAAATATATTAGGTTTGGGACTTTCCAAGCTGTACTACCAGGTAGCTGAAGCTGATGTAGATATCAGAGAGAAAGCCACTTTTCAGAAAAGGAGTTTGTCTTTCTTACTCCTCAGTGACAATTCAAATGTGTCTAGAAGCAGAGTTCATGGAAAGTCAGGATTTATATTTTATATGATGAACAGAGATCTCAGTTACCACCAATACTCCACACTATATGATCATCATGACAACAGTTGTTACACTATCATTTTTACAGAGTAGGAGTAGAAAAAGTCCAGGTTCTCAGTACAGACCCATTTCCCCCACATTTTTGTATGAGTTGATTGAGTAAGTTGAATGCCGTTGATTGAATAAATATGGAGGGCAGACTTCTTGCTAGAAGTTTATGGAAGACACGTTTACTGTAATAATCTCAGTGCCCAGCAGGAGACAATAGGATAGCTTACTTCTTTCTACATATTTACACAAAAATGCCTTCCCTTAGTGCCTTTTTGCCATCAGTTATGTGCCATTTTCTCCCTACTTCCTTCCCTATATCTCTGAACTCCCACATGGTTAACTCTTGATTTTTGAGAAGGACATGCCAGGAGAATGGTGCTGACATATAACTTTTGTCTGACACCCTGCGTATATCATCACTCATGTATTGAAAAGGCTTTACTCAGTATTGACTGTACTCCACACTGAAGATCAACTGAAAATGCACTAAACACTGTCTCGGTCTTCATGGAGCTTACAATCTTGAAAATGTCTCCACTCATTCATTACCCAAGGTCTTTACTTATGAGAATCTGAAATTGGTAGACTCGATCAGGCTGGGAATTTCATATTGTTCACAGGAATAGGGGAAGTTTAAAAGCCATGGTCAAGTTCAGAAGTAGGCTAGATCTAAAGGAAGCTTGACATAGGAGAGCATAGCAGGGTCCTGCTGCAGGAACATTCCAGAGAGTGCCAAGTTCCTGCCCTGCTGACAGTGTTTCTGCCTGGATTATTTCTCACCCACTCTGCCTCTTTATTTCCTTAGATGTACCATTATTAATAGGAATGTTAGATTATCTGAGCCTACACTTTTATCACCACAGTGTAGAAAGAGCTAAAAAGACCCTTGGCTCTCTATAGTAGAAGGTAAGCTTATATTTATAACACCACATCCTGAAGCAGTATTTTCTTTTACAATTGTGAAGGCCATACAACCACGATAAGGTTTAAAAATATATCAAGTATATAACTGGAGTCACTTACATACTTTAAGATATAATACAAGATAGATCAGTTTACAGTCTCAAAACAAAATCAATGGCATTACAAAAGACCAACAATAGAAAGTCTAAATGACCATGCAGTCCATAGAACATTTTAAACTTCTAATTATTTATGTTTAAGTAGGAATCTTAAGTTAACACAATATATCTACATTATATGTTTAATATTGTCAAAAATGTTGTAGCAATTGTGAACTCTTACTCATTTAATTTTTTCTCATTAATATAAAGTCCAGTGCAGATGTTATCAGTCTTTCATATGAACTTTCAAGGCTCTGGACTCCCTGCACCAGGTAGATCTGCTATCCCTCTGGGGCATATATTCTGCTGAAACTTGATTATTTGGCCAGAGGTTAGGGAAGGAGTCAGCATAAATGATCACGTGATATATTTTGATGGGCTAGATATGCTTTTATCACCTCTTTCAACATCCTACTGGCTAGAATTTAGCTGCATGGCCATCTGAGTGCAAAGGATTCTGTATGGAAGCAGAAAGAATAGGTCTTCATTAACACCAAGAAACCTTGCCATGAAAATAACTAGTATTTTTCAAGTCCGTTCAGTCCCTCAAACTCAAGCACCTCCAACTCTTTTGAGAAGCCATGACAAGAAGCATGGTCCTACAAGTAGCTCTATGCAACATACTCATGAAGTAGAAGCAATTACTAAATTTTGGATGGTTAAACTCCAAAGCAAGGAGTCACAATTCAATGGGCTATAACACAGTCATTTATATGGAAGTATCCAGATATCCCTGTTACACAAGCTCAGTACTGTACACACAATTTTGTTCTCCTTCATGTGACACTTGGAAGTCCCTGAGTATTGCTTATGTACCCTAGAGAATAGAGATACCCTAGTTAAAAGCTTGGTGACTGGAAAGATAGTTCTGTTGGTAACATCTGTATGGCGAAGTGCTTGCCATAAAGCATGATGACCTGAGCTAACACTTGAGTTAAATCCCCAACACTCTCTCAAAAAGCCTGGCATGATGGGATGCACTTGTAATCAAAGTGCTAAGGAAATAGGAACAGGAAGATCTCTAACTGTCCCTAGGCAGACAGCCTGTGATAATCAGTAATCCAGGAAGAGAATTTATCTCAATTATATATATATATATGTATATGTATAGTATATGTGTATGTGTATGTGTATGTGTATGTGTATGTGTATGTGTATGTTATGTGTATGTATGTGTATGTGTATGTGTATATGTATATTATATATAAAGTGGCGAATGCTGAGGAACCATACCAAGGTTAACTTCTGATCTCCAAACTTATATGTACACATGCACATATGTGCCTGCCCAGGCAGGACTATTCATACATACATACACATCTAAGTTGAAAGGAAAGAAACAAACAAACAAACAAACAAAAGGAAGGAAGGAAAGTAGGAAGGAAGGAAGAGATAGATAGAAAGTTGGATTGGGAAGCCTGGAGAGTGACAGGTAGATCCTGTTATTATGACCTTCAGATGAGATGATGGTACCAGTAGATTTTAGGTAGGAACTCCCCTTAGCATGGGGTTGTGGATGAGTATTTGAAGGAAATAATAGATAATCTGATGCCAAAGAACATGTTTGGTAATTCACACCACCATTCCATTTCAGTGCCACAGATTAGCTTCTTCATGACTCCAACTGACAGTAGTCCCAGGCTCCTTTGCTCTATTGGCCAGAAACATGGAAGCACTTGAACAGAAGTCAGGAGTTTAAGAACAAAAGAGATATGGGTATCCAATAGATTTACCAATTTTAGCCATGATCTTCCCCTTCCTTCCTTCCTTCCTTCCTTCCTTCCTTCCTTCCTTCCTTCCTTCCTTCCTTCCTCTTCCTTCCTTTATTCTTTTCTGTTTTCCTTTCCTTTTATGTTTTCCAGCCCCCTGGTGGTTAAAGATTTACTCTACACTATGATTCAGTCTCCCCTGTGGAGACAGAGACATTAAAGAAGAATTAAGAATGAAGACAAGTATATTGATCTCCCTCACCAATCTCCTTCAACCAATACCTCTTAATCACAGACAAAATTGGAGCCCAGTAAACTACTTTAATGAGCATCCGTTCTATTCCACTGTTCTCTGATTGGGAGGGCAGCTATCTTCTGCCTCCCTCTTCCTCTTTATTTGTGTTTGTGAGTCACTCTCTCCTACCATATCTATATTTTATCTTATGTATATATGCATATATTTTTACATTTTTATCTGTGTTTTGCTGTTGCACTGGAGGTTTATTATTGTAGATCATTGTGAGGCACCTGAATATTTTGCAAGACAATGAGCCTCTGGAATCTCGGTATCCAAGGAACTAATTTTGTGCAGCAAGAGAGAGCAAGGAAAAGGGAAACAAAAAGAAAGCAGTTACTATCCATCTGGTTTCTAGACAGTATTAGGAGGGCATAACTTGTTCCTGTCTGAGTGAATTCGGTGATGTGTATTATACAGTGGCTGCTTAAAATGTGTAACCAAATCAGAGCTGTTCCTTAAATTAAAAACAAACCCCATGGCTTTCCCAGCACTGTGTGGCTCACATTTGCAACTCTGCTCAGGTGAAACAAACTCTTATCCCAAGAGGGTGGGCAGGCAGGAGAGCTCTTACTGCAGAAGCATAAATTTCTTCCGCCTTCCAAATGATATTTTATAAAATTGTAAAGGAAATTGACACCCTAAAGTGCCTGGGTAATGCCATGTCATAAACTTCCTACTGGAAATTGGAGAACTAGGGAGGATGTGTTCTAAGCAGCAATCTGTGGACACAAAAATGGGGTCCATGTTCCCAGGCCTGCTCCTGGCTTTGTGTCACCCAGGGGAAATCAGTCCTTTTGTCGGGGCCTGCATTGCCCATCTCCAGGGTGTGGATAGAGCTGCTTGCACCCTCCCTTTCTCTGTTGTCAGCCGTATCTTGCAGTATTGGGATTCAGAATGAAGATGAGGTGATGTTTATGAAACACTTTAAAAGCCTGGTTACAATATTTTTGTGTAGACCTAAGTAATTACCAATTGTATTGTTATCCTTATCGTTACTATGTACATGCAGTTGAATATTTGCAAATTTTAGATAGTAATTATCTGAGTACATACAAGAATTCAAGTACCATCACCAGTGCTTGACATTAGTATTTCACAGCAACTTGCAGGGCAATAAATAGTATGGAGATGCTTTCCTTTGACAGTTGTTGATTATTTATTGGGGGCTCAGGATCAGTGAGATGCTGTAATTAAGGGAATTTTAAACTATATCTGCCAGGACCTTCATCGTCTCTGATATGCTCTAGCTGGCAATCATCCTGTATCACTGGAAGTTCCCAGAGTAGCAGAGATTCACACAAATCTGTGCATCCATAGCCTCTGTGAAAAGGTGAGGGACCCAAGGTTCAGAGAGATCCACTGATTCGCCCAAAGCTGTAGACTAGTCAAGATGACAGCACTGAAGATGGGCATCACATACAGCTGCTGTGGTCCATGCGTGACTCTTTAATCATGCTAATATGGTTATTTTTCACAATACTGGATTGTCCCTGGCTTGGGTTAAGAATGTGCCTGTAACACTTAATACAACTCAGTCCAGTTTGATTTGAGTTTTCTCCTTGTTGCTATTACTTAGCCCTAAGAATTATTATTTCCATTGCCTTTACTTAGCAAAGACAGATGGTGCAGAATTCCTCAGTGGTGGAGCTCTGACCTCTTAAGGGTTGAGAAGTCTTCCAATGGTCCCTGTAAAAGAGAAACTAAATTGATGAGTAAGATTGAAATAAAAGTATACCCCATGGGTTAGAGATACAGATGCCTAGAAGAAGATAGGATGAGGCTCCCTAGGAAGCTATGGCATCATCCTCTAGCATGAAGTTATAACTTTATTTCTCTGGGGAGGGAAGATCTGTAATGTCAATCCCTATCACTTAACTGATGTTGCCTATAGAAGTCACACACTTCAGTTGTTGACAATAGATAGAGCAGTGTACCAGCCCACCACAGCAGTGGCTCCTCCCTGCTGGATAAAAGCATATTCTCAGAGTGGCTCCTGGGCTGTTCTTTAATTGCAGTGATGCTGTTATTTCTCATAATTCCTAATTTGTGGCATGGATTAATAATGTGCCTGTGGCCGATAATACAACACAGCCCACAATGATTTCTGTCAGCCACATTTCCCCTTCTTACTTTGTTGTCTTGTTGATAACTCTTTTCTTCTAGGGAACTGCTCTTACTTTTGTAACTTGGGACTTGAGAGGTTGAATTTTAGCAGGAAGATGCATGTTACTTCTAGAAATAGGGAAGAGTAATTATGTAGCACGGTGCTGAAGTAAGCTACGGTATTAAGGATACAGAAATGGAAGCCAGAGGAGGAGATTGCCCATCTGACTTACCAAGTCATTGTGCAATGTAACAACTCACTTAACATTTCAGGGCCTCACCTTTCTCTTCTGTAAAATGACAGAATTTGATTAAATCAATTCTAAAGCCCCCTCTGGTCATAAAATTATAGGAATCTAAGTGAATTGAAAATTGATGGTACAATTTAGGAGGAAGCTTCCTGAGTTATGGAACTTCTAGAAGACATCATTTTAATTCTTATATAACACATAAATTAGAGCAAATGACCCAAGAACTGAACAGTGAAGTACTAAGGCTTCCAACATGTGAGAAGGTAGCTTTGTTTTTACACTGTACCCCTGGCCACTGTTTCTGGAAAAATAAAATTGATTATCTTCGATTTTAGAGACTGAGAAATTACATAGCTAAACCTTAGCCATTATAGGATAAATTGGCATTCCGTGCATTGCATACGATACAATAATGTTGATTGGTGTATACTATAGTATACATGCCACACAGACATAATTCTGTTGTGTATATGTGTTACAGCACACACTTCACACAAGAATATCAATGGTGGTAAAGTTCCTGTAGTCCACAGTATTCAGATAAAACTCATGTGTATGTTTGTTATATTATAGATATCACTCATAGTAATAATGCTGATGTGTCTTGGACATGCAACACAGATGTAAGGATGCTAATGCTGATGGAACTGAAGACCCATCTCAGTCTGTTAGAATATTTTTGCACATACATGAAGGAAAGCATACAGCAGTCAAGTGGCCACACCTCAATCTGCTATAACTGTAACAATTCAGAGACTTTACAAACCCATATCAACTGTCGTCACAGAGTACAATTTTTACTGAAGCACAGGGTCTTACAGGAGAGAAGCTTCCTTATTTTGCTCTATAGAGCCACCATGGAGTTCAGCCTGTGCCTCCAGCCCTGTGATTTAAGGAATTAAAGCAATTTTGGGAGGAGATGTCAAGACCTTTCTTGTTTCTGCAAAGCCATCTTAATCATGCCTGCCTCTTTTCTTCAGGTTGATTTACATAACAGCATGACATTTCATCATTAAGGAAGCAGGTCCCAATCTTCCATGTCTTTTTCTTGGCTTGTCTGGCAAGCAATTCTCTTTTGCAAGCTATGAAATCCTTAAGGAGGACTTCCTGGCAAAGGAAAAATCCTCAGTCATCCAACAGTCTCTCACTTTTCTATTTTAAATCTTGGCCATGCACATATGGTTGGGCATGTGTGTCTAAAAATTTCTTCCACATTGACTAACTTGAGCTATTTAATAGATTGTGCTGGCCGTGGGCTCTGCAGCAAATCCTGTGATGCTCATCTCCCTCCCTTGGGAAGCAGGAGAAGGCCGCACACATTTGCTTTTGTGCTTTACTTGTAATTCCTCTCCCTTGCCCTGTTAGAGCATGAAAGTTAATGCTCGCTTCTTTGCCCATTTTCTTGCAATTAACAATGTCCCTGCTCTCCTCCTTCCTGCTGGAAAGAGAGATCCCTAAATACCTTGCTTAATGTCCCGGCCACTCTACCTTCCCTAGGGCTTTGCTGGGGTGTTCTAACTAATTTCTAAGGACAGGAGTACTGGATTCCATTTCTACCCCTTCGCTATGTAAGGCTTGATGGTGTCTGCATATGTGTGTGTGTGTGTGTTGTGTGTGTGTGTGTGTGTGTGTGTGTGTGTGCATTCAAAATGTGACTCAACTCAACCTCAACTTGTTTCTAAAACTTGGAACATCTTACTTCCAACAGTTTTAAAGCACAGGCCTGGGTCCTATTAGGTCCTCAGAAGTGGTACTTAAAATGAATGTGAAGACAAGGCTGCCTTCTGGCAAATTTGCTCCCTCTTCCAGGTTGTGGTGAATTGGGCCCAAAGGACATAGGGAGATGGGGGAAGCATGCACCCTTAGCTGATCTCCAGCTGTGTCTCCTTCAGGCATAAAGCCCAAACCCCACAGTTTTCCCAGCAATTGAACAAGTCGGAGAAACTGGCTAAATCATACCCTGTGATCCAAAAAAATGATTACCCTGCCAGAAGGTGAACTCTACTAACTTCCTAGAGGAAGTGACTCCCCAAGATGACACAGAAAAGCAATAACTACAGCAAGATAATAATCATAGGATCATGGATATGTTTGTCACAGAGTGCTGTACATGTTTACAGAGGCTCCCTTGTCCGGAAGTGACCTGTGTAGTTAGAATCTGAGACCATGTTGTCTGGCAGTATCTTAACACTCTTGCTGCTGTTGCAGCGTGACATTATCTTCCTGCTGGAATGGCCCCCAAAACTTTCTTTTTTGTTGAACATTAAGCATGTCCCTTTAAGTTTATTGCAATCAGCATGAAGGAATAAAAAAACCACATGGCTCATATACAGTGGATCTTCCTCCCTACCAAGATGACAAGCCCTCAGGTAAAAATGTCAGAAGGGTGTGAGGTACTTGGGGGTACTGGGCTTCCCATCTTGGAGGGATGCCTTAGCACATATTGCTTCAAATGTTATGTAAAAACAGTGCTGCTATAATAACTGGGAAAATGTGTGGATTTTTTAGACTCTAGACACAGAGAAGAGTAAACATTCATTAAAAGTGCATCTCTATTTTTAACTTACCTTTCTGTTTCTAGAAATCACATCAGTATAAGAATACACATACATCCAAGTGCCTTTCAAACATGTAGCAACCTAATGGCGGTCTTTCCAATGTCATGGGTACCCCCTCCTTTAGGGGGTTGCCTGTATGTCTAAAGGTACCAGTGATATTCTGACTTTAAGAGCCCTGTTTCTTTAAAACTGTGCTTTGTAATTAGATGCTCTCCAAGGCTCTGCTTTGTGAGAAGAGGTTTTCTCACTCCTCTGGCCTCCATGCGTCTCTATCTTAAGTTCCCTCATCTCTAGGGAATTTTTTTTTTTTTGTTCTTTGAGCATAATTCATTCTGATTTGGGTTTATTACTCACCAAAACCAGATGATCTGCTCAAGAGCATCAGCACCAAGAGCCTCAACCACAATGGGGGTCAAAAAAAAACAACAACAAAAACCAAGGTGTGCATAATCAACTTGCTTTCTCAAGAGCTGGCTCTCTGCTGTCTTCTGACTCCCTCTGAAGAGGGATGAGTCCCACTGAAGATTTTCCAATACACTATTTGGAGTTTGTTTGTAAGGAAGAGTTGGCAAGTGGGAGTGGTCCAGAGTGCACCCTGACTCGTAATCAAGACTCATGTCATCCTCACTTCCATGGGCATTACTCTTCCCATTTTCAACCTTGACAGATACGTACAAGGCTGTCACTGCTACTCTTGACATAACATGACTGCCTAACGTGGCCAGGTTGTCTAGCACAAGAATCTAGAGCATTCTGCTCTGTCTGTTGCCACAGCTAGCTGCACGTTAACAAAGACACCTAGAGTTTTTGTATGGTAATATCCCCTACTGTTTGACTAACAAGGCAGCAGGGCTACCAAGTGCACAAGGCAGAGTTTTAATTTTTTTTTTAATTTATTTTATTTCTTTATTTTATATAGGAAAAAAAATATGTATATATACATACATATATGTATTATAAGCATACTGCAGCTGTCTTCAGACACACCAGAAGAGGGCATCGGATCCCATTATGGTTGTGAACCACCATGTGGTTGCCAGGAATTGAATCAAGACCTCTGGAAGAGCAGTCAGTGCCCTTAACCACTGAGCCATCTCTCCAGCCCAAGAGTTTTAATTCTTATGTTGATATTCATTACTCATTATGCTGGATTAAGTTGGTGTTAGTTGCTTTCTTTATTTTGATACTTACTAAGAACAAAGACCCAGTCCTTAGGCACACAAAGTTCTATTTGCAAAATAAACACATTTGCATTGGGATTGATGATGCAATACTGATCTCATTGGTCTATCCTTTTATCTAAAGAAACCAGACAGCTCTTGTGAATAGTAATTGAACACCCTGTAATGTACCTAAATTCAGGTACATCTAGTATATCAGATGAGGTGGAGAGCTGTGGATATTTAAGAAAGTGACTACTGTTCACTCACATAACAAATGATTGTTGGCCCTAACTGTATACATTGAATTAGTCTAGACGAGGCAGACATAACGAGGTCTAAATGAGCTTCCCTTACTTTAGGGAACTGTAGGCTAGTTTGGGAAGATGACAGAGAAGGAAGAACGTATACATAAATGTGAACATAGCAAGAAAGTAAACAAAATAACTTTATTACTTAAGAGAAGTTTTAGAATTTCTCTAATCAGGAAGAGTGATGGACAGATAGCTACCATTTGTTAGAAAAGCAAGCTCTTAGATCACAATACAGTTTTCATTTTTGCCACAAGGGTAAAGGAAAAGCCTTTCCCAGCAACAATCCTTGTAGCTAAACCAAGGAGAGATGACAGTACATTATGTCAAAGAATACAAAGTGAGGAGGGCACACGTATGCAGGTGAAGACCTGGAGATACTAGAAAGTATCAAGCTATCTCTACATTAATTTATTACACAATTAATAACACTAATGATAGGAACCATAGCACACTACACACTTTCCACTGCATTACTTCATTGTATTTAAAATATGATAAAACATGTTTAAACCTTACATTCATTCTGTTGGCATTATTTTTTTATGAAATATTCAGAATTCACAATAAGAAATGATCTCTGTTTCCTGTATTCAGCAACTGTTTACTGAATCGTTGGTCACATCATCCTCACCACTCAGGTCATTACTGACTTGAAAGAAAAGAAAAAGAGAAAGGAGGGAAGGAAGAAAGGGAGGGAGGGAGGGAGGGAGGGAGGGAGGGAGGGAGGGGAGGAGGGAGGGAGGGAGGGAGGAGAAAAGAAAGGAAGACCACTGTGGATGTGAAGGTGTGGCATGCACTTTGCTGGGACTTCCAGAGGGCTGGGAAATGGTGTATACAACTACAGTCTTCTGTGTGAGACATCAGTAACTTCCTGAAAATCCCTCTGCCTGACTTTAAAATGTTACATCCTAAAATATTCAGGTTGCTATTGTTATTCGTTCCATAAAATATTAATGATGCTAAAAGTATTATCATGTTTATTTTAAAGCAACTATTTTCTACATTTTAATTAAAAGTTGTAATTCACATCCTTTGACCAATTTATCTTAAATCTTCATCTTCTTAGTCATGGGTATTGGGCTAGAATGGGAGAGAATATGTGTTACTTAATGCAAACAGTAAAATCTTGGCTTTCTAGAGAGATGGTTTTACTCATTGCTCGTGTCTCTCCAACTTTACCTTTTTAGTTAGAAATATCGTCCTGCTTATGCAAGAATACTGGGAACAGGCCATTGTCTCACTCCTTATGTATCGCATGAGAATCACAAGTAGACAAACCCAGACATAATGCAGTGAGGGTGTTGTTATTAAAGCATGTTAGTCAGTTACTCCATTAGTACAGGGAACCTCTTGCATTCAAATATCTTTTGGGGGAAAGATTCATACATATAGTCTCATAGCGCTCCCCTGGAGGGGGGGTGGCTAAGGCCACTTCTCACATGTATTTGCAGATGTCCATGGGTATTCAGCCAGCACCAGTTCCTCTTTTGTTTCAGTCACTACCCTACCTTAGGGAGTGCTGTCCTAGAAAGTATTGGATTTTCTATTTTCGTTCTATGCTATATAAGAGAGTGGTTTAAAATAATGATATATGGAGGAAAGGTTCCATGTACAAAGACATGCTATGTGAAGCACATCTCTATATCAGTGTCTTCCTGCATTACCTCTGGGTCTGTCCACTTCTTCCCCCAACTAAAATCACATTTGTCAAGATGTGATGACAAGTCTTTCTTCCCTAAACCAAATACCTTATGGTACTGGAAATATGTTCAAGAGTATAAATGGAAGGAAGGAGTGAAGAAGGTGGAAAGAGAGTGACGAAGGGAGGGAAGGAGGGAGGAAGCAAGGGAGAGAGGCAGGGAGGGAGGGAGGAAGGGAGGGAGGGAGGGAAGGAGGGAGGGAGAAAAGAGAAATTTTTAAAGGGCCCACCCAATTGCAGCAGAGCAAAGACTTATCTATATGCATTACTTTGATTTCAAATTATTTTTAGCACGGCTTTTATTGTACTCATTGTTACATACATAAATCTTTAAAGTAATACGTTTTGTAAGAAATGGTCATAAAAATTTACAGCCAGTAACTTTTCCCCTGTCCCTTACAATGATATTCTACTAAAACCATTAAATGGTTCTCATTAATGCCCTTTAAATGATTGTGTAATGACCCACAATCGCTTGTAAGTGAACAACCATTAAAGAATTACCAGTTCTTAGCATGCTTTTAAGTACAGCTTAAATACATGGGAGGTAACATATAATATATTAGAAAAGGTATTAAATTTGAAATAGTAGAAACACAATCATCACAAAAGCGTGAATAGGTGTGCAACTTTCGCCGGCTGTGACCATGGTTCCCACCGAACACATTATTACAGTCGATTTTTATGACATTTATTCTTTGTCTGTATTGAATCTGCTCCTTTTTACTGAGATTAATAATAATAATAATAAAACCCTGCCACAACAGGAGTGAAAGTGCATATAAAAGCAAATGGGGAAAATAATTAAGCCCATGCATAAGCGACAGCAGCCTATCTCAACAAAAAGTGAACAATCTACCCCTCAGATATTCTGTATATGAGAGCAGAATTTACCCAGCCACATGGATATTGGTCATGAAATAGTCTAAGCACTTGGATCATTACAGATTTTAAATACCAAACTTTCTACATTATTAGACTGTGGCCAACAGTAATAATTAATAGTAATCTCACTGAAGGTATGGGCCCAGACCGACTCTTGACTCATCCAAGCACTTGTGGCAAGGTTATTCATGTATGTAGAGGGAATTTATTTAACCTCAAATTTAATACCTTCTAATATATTATATGTTTCCTCCCATGTATTTAAGCTGTACTTAAAAGCATGCTAAGAACTGTTAATTCTTTTATAGTTGTTCACTTACAAGCGATTGTCATCTACAAATGTCAAGAGAGATGTAATAATTTTTGAGGTTCTTACACATCTAACGAAAACTTGTTTGGACTCAATTATCATTTATGGGGCCAAGAGATCTCAGGTCACCCAATCCTGGAGGAAATGGAGCAGGGCACAGAATCAGTGTGAAGGTAGACTTCACAAAGGATAAGACTGAACTAGGGATGAGGGAGAAGCAAGGGGCAGACTGAGTACTGGCTTTTGGACTAGAGGCATACATTAGAAGAGCTAGCTTAACACAGAAGAGCACTTCTCTCCATTGCCAGTGGCCTCCCTGGGTTGGTGCAATCTGCAGTTTATATTCTCTATAAACTGTTTGTCTCCTGCCTGCTCCATCTCTTTTTCCATATGAGGGATGAGCTAGAGTAGGGAGGACTACCCTAAATTTAAAGCTTGTGACATTAGACTAATGCAGGTGGTCAAAATTGTTTCTCTGTACTAAAAGAGTCTCAGATTAGCTCTCAGGATCTCTGAAGCCCTTCTACAACTCCATATGTTATTTTCATAATGCCTATCACAAGGTGTTACAGCAGTATAAGCAGATAGGGACCATCTGAGTTCTTTAGAACCTGAATCCTGCCTTATTATAATCCTAACATGTCAGGATCATAATTAGACAACTACAGCTAGATATTTCAAATAGATGGTTACTTATAAATAAAACTAAGTTGGGGATTTAGGAAATTGACCACAGTAGGTAGAAATTGGGGCCTCTCCAGAATGAGTCTCAGACATACCCCAGTCTTCATTCCAGCACTGATTCAATTTTGACCAACTTGTCCAGCCTCTTTGCAACAACCCTTCTTACAACAACTTGTTCTTGTTTCCTGCATCCCTCTAACTTTTATGGGTGTCATTTCCACCAGAAGCCGAGCTGCAAATGTTACTTCCACTTTATCCTCATCCTTGGATACCTGTGATTTTAACTTTATGTTCTCATGAGAAAGAGAAAGTTGTCATTCTTTGACTGTAGTTCTTGTGGGGTACTCTCTCATGTACCCTGAACTACTTTGATCTAATGTTGAGAGGATGTAGAATAGGGCTTCAGGCAGCTTGAGCATTGGCTTGATAAAAGAATTTTTCTCTTAGCTGATGTACAAAAGAAATGAAGCATGAAAGTATGGATGAAGAGGACACAGGCACAAGATTCAACCTGGCTGCAACTATTTTCTCAGCCCTTTTCACCAAGAATTCTCCTAGGAAGCCAGGCAACATTCTACCTCAGATTATGAGAGAACATCCAACTTGATTCTCCTCTCTGAGTGCTGACAATAGCTCCCACACTGTTGTGAAAACACCCCACTCCAGTCCAGTCCACGCTTTACAGAAGAGGGGCATATGGCCTTGTCTGTTCAAAATACTCATAAGTCATGTTGCCTAGTACTAGAGCACATCTACCTTAAAGAACGTTTCCCAGCAGCTCAAATTGAGATATAACATAGAATGAAGACCAGGTGAAGTTCCAGGAGGTGAGCGGGGGAGACAGAACACAGCTGTTGAATACCTTCTGTAGGAAGACTCCAAGTAGGTTTGGAAGTGATGATCAGGCTATTCATTGACTCCCCAACAGGTTTCTGCTCTCCTCCAGGACAAGTGAGAACACACTGTGTTTGCTGCAGAAAACCACAAACTTGAATCCCCACACCCCTCAGGGGAGTCTTTCAAAAACACTGGCATAATTTAAAGAGGAAATAAATAGATATTACAAACCAAAAGGCTCTGGCATTTCAGGAATCTGAAAAATTTCACATTGTGTAACATGGTGGTGGTGTTTGGTTGATTATTTTTATTTTAACATTTCTGAGATTTGCAGGTAAATGTGTTTGGCTTCCTGGGAACATTTTAGGTGATTTTCCCCAAACACCAGGATGCAAGCAGCATAGTTAAAACATATAGGGGATGACAAGGCTTGGCTGGCAGGTAGTCTAAGAGTAGGCAGATAGGCTGACTATAATAGCTGCATGATTTAGAATACAATATGCTATTTGCCCTTTGATCTTTCTTCCTATTGTAAATTAATCATTAGAGGGCTCATCTGAAACAGTTTTTTCTCCCCTCACTGTGTATCCTATTTCAACCTGCCCATGCGGGCAACTGCACCTGACTGTAATTTGGGGAGCACAAATTGCAGTGGTTCAGCACTCTGTGGCTCTCTAATAGGTGAATGTCACTTCTCTCTTCTGGCACAATTCACTTCCGTAGGGTTGCAATGTATCATTAATGTATTAAAAAAAATGTTGTGTTTTTAAGCTGAATACCTGGAATTACTTAGGAGTGTGATGATCCAAAACAGACCTTTTCGCGGGGCTCGGAAGCCCCGAGGAAGCAATTCCTGTTTAAGCATCTACATTATCAGAGCAGTGCAAGCACTTCAAAGGCCTGCATAGGATGCTCAAAATAGGCACCTTGCCAAACAGAAATTGAAACACATATATGTACTAGACTATTTACCTTGCAAAAATTAATTTTCAGCCAGCAGCACCTAGGATTATTTAATATTTACCTTTAGCTGCAGGAAGATGAATCTATTATTTTATTAGTTGATTTTGTTATTTTTCTCAAGTGTTTCAGTCAGTCTTCCAGCCGAGGGCCTGCCTCATGCCCCACTCTTGTCTGCCACCTTGGCTTTTGTTTTGCCTTTTAAATTTGTATTCAAGTCAATATTTTATTTTCTGTTACTTGATTTCCCCAATTAGTTAACTGGGAAGAAACAATCTGGTTAGTTCACAGATCCAAGCAAGTCTGAAGGGTCAGGATTAGACTTAAGGAATAGAATCACTGGGTGAGGAAGTGTTCTGATTAGAGTAGGCACCTTGTGTTCCAGAGCCTCTTCCTGTCTTTGCATTCCATTTCCTTTCCCAGATCTTCCCCTTCATCATCTGCGACTAAGAGGCTTGGGGTCAGTAGGCCTTCCCAGCCTTTTTCCCAGCGAGTCATGTCACTCCTTGTCC
Organism: Mastomys natalensis; assembly: GCA_021653895.1. Classification (NCBI taxonomy): domain Eukaryota; kingdom Metazoa; phylum Chordata; class Mammalia; order Rodentia; family Muridae; genus Mastomys; species Mastomys natalensis. Next base: position 2,613,801 of record JAJTUV010000327.1, on the reverse strand, counting down.
TGTTGCTAAGATGCCTAAGGATTGTGGACTCTGTTGACTGTTTGTGCCTGAGAAATTAAAGTACCAGGAAAGAAATATGTCACTATGTCCAATAATAAAATGATGGATAGAGTATCAGGGAGACTAGAGTGTATAAAAAGCCACAATATTGCAAAGCACCTTGTAGATGGGAAGTGTTAAATATCAAGTGAGCATCACTGTCTGCAGCGTCAGCACACTTGCCTGTGACCACAGTGAGAGAGATGCTAAAATGTCATTTCATGGACCACATTATGTGCTGCTTACGATGAATATTCTGGGCATGCTTTATTACATTTTTGATAAATTGTAACTTCTTGGGCCCAAATTTGGTTAGCTTATCTCTAGTGCCATTTAAATATCTTAAAAGACTGAATTTGCCCCAAAGATTTAATCATCATTCAGCAGCGGTCGGTAACCATGTGGTACTAATTTAAATTACTGTAGCAATGGACAAGTCTCTATCCAGAAATTAATAAATGCAATTTATAAGGAATGTTAAGTAACAACTAACAATTTAATGCTTTGTGAGTTTCAGTCAAACTGATTAAATAATTAAAACAGATTTCTAGGGATAGGGGAAGAGGTTTTACCATAAAAGAGATAAACAGTTTGGGAATTGTATGCATTCTTTGAGTCATTTAAGATAATTAAATCCAAAACCTATGTTAAAATAACACTAAAGGTCTGGTTTAAATCAGTAGTGGGAATTGCTAAGTTAAGAGTTGAACACCATCCTCACCGTCTGCCCTATTGTTTCAAATAAGACGTTTAGGGACTCTCAGATCTCTGGGTCAATTTGTAGAGTGTGCTATTGGTGGAATAATATTGATCTCAAGTACAAATAAATGTCTTCAATGGAACTTCTTTCTGTGCCGTTTCTAGGTTTTTCCAAAGCTTAGCTCAATATCCAGGCTCATCTTGGAGCAGCATTTCAAATATAATGCTGCCGAGTGCATTGCTGTCAGATTCATACTTCAGTTTTGTAAAAGATCAAGAAATTTTGGAAACATAAGGGTTTTGTCTTCGTGCGCAATATGTGTAATAGAACCCTTTATTGACTTATTATAATTCAGTTTTAGCACTAATTATTGATTGGTGTACAAGCAGAATATATATGCACATATGTGTGTGTGTGTGTATTTTATATATATAAAATATTCTTTATAATCCCAGTTTCTATATGCAGATATGCAGGGAGGCCTTCCATTGTTCAGTGACTGCCAGGATCTTAGACACATTTCTTTCTATATGTACTTATATTTTTTCAGAAATTTTATCAATGGTCCAAGAAATACCTATCAATAATTCTTTATGTTGAATCTGTAACCACTAAACGCAAATGGAGAAAGATCAGTGAACTATGATACACATGAGAGTGCATGTGCATGCATGCACACACACCACACACACACACACATCACTATATATGACTTCCTGGTATAAACATAAATAAGGCATGGCATGGAAGCATTCTGTTTTCAGATGTATTATAATGTTTATGAAAGTAGGAAAAACACATGGCAACCTCTTTGATGGAAATAACCATAAGTTACACTAATGAATGTATTACTTTAATGGTAATTCTAGTCAATTCCATCAAATGCTCAAGAAATACCCATCAATCATCTTTTACATTGAATCTTCAGCCACTGACTCCAAGTTGAGAAAGACCAGTCAGCCACCTTCTCTGGGCCTTCCAAAATCAAGTACATGAAAGCCCCATGGTGACATCTATACAGGCAGAGATTAGGAGTGCAGAAATTTGCCTTTAAAACTGACTTCTGAAAATGACACAGTCACTTGTAGCTAGCTAAATTCAACTTCTCTGGTCATCTGTTAGAGAACAAGTCAATCCAAGTAGGATGCTCTACTGTCCAATGGGTTTAAATGTATTACCTTTGACATTTACCTTATTATACTCCCTCATAGTTCATTTTCCTACCAATTCTCCTGTTTTCTCAGATGGAAGAATTCCTGAGTTGTAGATCTTTTATTGCTAAATTGAGAACGTCTCAAAGAGAATTTTCCCAGTCAATCTCTGTCTGATTTTACAACTCTAAACTTTTTGTTCCTGATTCTCATTATGCTTACACTCAGTCCTAAACTTTCCATCTTTTCACTCATCCAAATTTTTACCACAGTCCATCAAATATTTATTCTACCCCTTCACCTGCCTCACTGTTAAGGCTTTGTCTTAAGCAATACTGTGAACCTTGCTGAAATGCTAAATCAATGTCTAAACCTACCTCTTGACTCTATTACTTCAGATATTTAAAAAAAATGCATACTCACTTGTTTAAGCCTTCAGGTTGATATATTACATAAAGTCCCAATTTCTATATGCAGAAAATACCCTTCATTATCCAGTGTCTGCCAGGATCTCCAGACATATTCCTTTCCTCACTGTTGAATCCACTTCTCAAGACATCCATAGCCACTTAGAATTTTATAAGGACAGAGTACTATGTCATATTTTCATGTGTTGTCTCTAGTATTTCTTCATTGAGAAATGTTTTTCCAAGCCCCTGGAACATCTGGGAAGAACTGATAATTTTCAGCACTCAAGTCAAACACTGCATTCTGTTTTGAAGTTCTTTCTGCTCCTAAATGATATTGACCACAACTAATTTGAGACCAGACTTTTCCTTTTATACAAATAATGTTCTCATATACACACTACAGTTATTTCTTCACCTCTTAATCTTCTCTTCTAGACTACATCCTTATACTTATAAGAACTTGACATGTTAGCATTTACTTCCAGATTTTAGTATTAAGTCTAAGCTAAGATAGACAAATGTCAAGAAAGTAGCCAAATAAAAAAGTCTTTCCCAGCATCATGGACACCATCCTGACACACTACACTAATAATCTTCATGGTGTGTCTCTCAATGTTGGCAGTTTCCTTCTCATGTACCTTGGACCATTTTTGAACCATCATGACCTGTTCACAATTTGCTGTTATATCAGCCATTCAGTCATAAAATAGTTCCCCAAAGAAGAATTTAATTTACACATTAAGTGTGTACATTTAATTTTTTTTTGTGGCAGGCATGGTGGCACATGACTTTAATTCCAGTATTGCAGAGGCAAAGGCAGAGGCAGAGGGGCAGAGGGGCAGAAAGGCAGAGAGAGGCAGAGAGAGGCAGAGAGGCAGAGAGGCACACAGGCAGACAGGCAGAGAGGCAAAGAGGCAGAGAGGCAGGGAGACAGGGAAATATCTCCGAGTTTAAGGCCTGCCTGATATACAGAATGAATTCCAGGATAGCCACACAAAGAAATTCTGTCTTGAAAAAACAAACAAGCATAAAATTGTTTGTCTTATGCTGTATATTTGACTCAAGCCTTCCAAGTATTGTCAAAATTCATTTCTAACAACCCCAAATCCATTTCTCTGGCCAACCCTATACCATACTACAGAATCACCTGTCTTCTGATGGTCATGTGCTTCTAAAATAATTCTCTTCTTGAGGAGTAGTGTTTGGTTATTCTAAGGCAAGTATGATGTCCCCATCCTTAGTACCACCTACACAATGCTATGAGATGGAGAATTCTGGAAAAATTGTAAGCAGAGACAATGTATCAGACAAGTTTTTGGGGGTTCTTTAGAAAGCTTCACTCTTACAATATGGTACTGAGAAAGAAATAGTCTTGCAATCTCTGAGTTTGATCTCTAAAGTGTGGCAGCCACTGTGGTGTGTATCACTGAAGGAGGTTAAATTTGAACGTAATAAATAGAGACAAGCTGGGCAGAAAGGCAGAGGAACCCAATGCTTGATGTCCCTGCAGCATCTCTGCTACCACCTCAGCTAGAACTCTCAGTCTTCATATTGTCTTGTAATGATCTTACTTGTAGCAGACCATCTCATAATTTGTCCATGCAAATTTACCATTTAAATCCAAGAGGACACGAGCCACTTTCTGAATTTGCACTGCATGAATAAAACTGCTTCAAGACTTTCTAGAATGAAAGCAGAAGCCAGTGTGAGCACCTGTCCTGTCACTTGCTCAGTTGATGGGTTGAAGGAAAGGATCAGGGAATGACCATCCTGTTCAAGAAGTTCTACAATGTTTTTCAAGGGAACGCAAGTTCAAACCATTCCAAAATCCTTCCTTAGATGAGTTAATGGTCTGATTGTTGAGCTGGAGTCATGGTCTAAATTGTTTTTCAATCAAGAGGAATCTAATGGATACTGCAGTACTGAAAATAACATGCTATCTATGTAGCAGTTACTGTACACTGAACACAGTACTGATTCATCTTTTCTGCTTTTAGCTCAAGACATCTCACTATCTAACTTTAATTTTTTTCATCATTAATGGTTTTATCTGCTATACTTTTTTTTTTTGTGAGAGATTTTAAGTTCACAGCACAAGCAGCAAGAAGAGAAATTTGCCATGTATTCCACCTCAGTGATGCATGAATTATCTCATTTACCATCAGTGAGCTTGTGGTGAGCCACACTCAGGGTTACCCCAAATCCAGAGTGTCTTTCATTGTTTTGGGGTTTGCTCTGGTTCTGCACCATTTATGATCTGGGCATTCTTGTTATATCACAAATAAGAGGGATTTGTTTTATTTTTATTGTTGTTGTTTTAGTTTTTGTTTTTGTTGTTTTGTTGTTGTTTTTGTTTGTTTGTTCTTGTACTTTATACCCTATCTTTATTAAAGTATTATTAAGGTATGTCTATTCTTTATTAAGAGTTTTTGAACAAATATACTGAACATCAACTTCTTCTGAGAGTCTTTGTGTCCTATTCATCCTTTGATCTTCATTGCCTTCATTTTTCTAAAACTTCCATGGAAAAGATTGCTATTGACCATGAGGCTGACAATTCAACAACTTTGCTCCTGGTAATTATGTCTTCTGTCCTCCCATCAATACCAACACCAGCTAACTGTCCAAGCCAGGAAGCTCAGGCTGATATTTGACCCTTATCTCCCTTTCTTATTACCTCATTTGTTAATAATTCTAGAGGTTTCTGTTGCGTAGATTTCTCTTAAGTGACATAGATTTGACTTCTCTTATGCTCCTGCTGTTTCTTCCATGGATTGCTATAGCAAACTCCTGACTTAACATCATGCTGGCCTTTCCCAACTGTGAGGTCACAGTGTCCCAGTACCTTTTGGTAGCATCTTTCTTTCCTGGTACTCCATGCTTAAGATACTTTAGCAGTCTCTCTCTCTCTCTCTCCTCTCTCTCTCTCTCTCTCTCTCTCTCTCTCTCTCTCTCTCTCCACACACACACGCACACACACACACACACACATAGAATAACATCTAAATTGTTCAGATGGTGTGTGAGTACTAACACTTAAAAAGAACAACAACACCACCAACAAAACCAAGTGCTACCTTCCCAGGTACATAAAGCCATCTAGCCACACTTCCTGTGTGATTTCTTCTGTAAACTGAAATAGTTTATGTCCTGAGCTCTGAACTCTGAACTGTCATAGCTCTGAGGCTTTGCTTAGGCCATTCTTTCTGTTTGGTGCCCTCTGTTTCCTACTCAGGAAATGAAATTCTACTGCTCTTGAGGCACACTCCAAATGTTTCCTGCATCCCCATCAATCTTTTCAAGACACTTTTAACGTGCCTCCATCATGGAAGCCAGTGTGTTATTTTGTGATCAAAAATGTGGGGTTTTAGAGACAGGAGTCTACTGATTCAGATCAAGGTCTCCAGAGCATCCCTTGAGTGGCTTAGTCAGTTTCTGTAGCCTATGAATGAAGCCTATGGTACCATGGGAAGAGTGTGGTGGGAGCTCTGATGGGAACAGTTGACAGTGGAATTACCTTAATTCATTCATTTGTGCATGCAGCAAATGTAGAGAATATATTTACAGAGAATATTTATGTGCTCCAGACTTACAGGGGAACATTCTCTCAGCCACTGGCTCCTGGGAGATGGCATTTCCATTATCTACAGAAGAAAGAATGAGCCACCTGCTAGAATGGACATCTTATCTGGTAAGACCTGCTGTTCTGGTTGAGTGGTGGAAGACAGTCTGGCGAAGAACAAGTATCACAACAGACTGAAAAGATTGGATATAGGAGATAGGGTGAGGGTCAGTAATAAACTGGATTGTCTATGACCCACCCAAAAATGTTTGGACCTTTCTTTATGGTGTTGTCAAAGCGTCTTTGTTTCAAGACGTATTTGAGAAGCAGGAAGAAGAGAAAGATGGCAGAATTTTTTTGGTCTTACTTCAGTAGGCTTAGTGACAGCCCCTCTCTTTGACTTAACAACCTTTATTCTGTGCTAGTAGCTTTTCGGTATTTTCTCTCAAACTGCAAAAGTACTCCGAGACCTTTCTCCCTTAAGCAAAATAACCTGCTTCAAAGATTTTAATGGTGACGTTTTCATGTTGTTTTGAAAAAACTGTAGCCTCCAAGTGACGCACTCTGTTTGTGTTATTCTGTTCCTGGAGGAACTGAGGCTCCTGAGTCATAAGATGGCAGACATTGGCTCAGCCATTGGCTCCTGAAGAGACAGCATTTCCATCGTCTGCAAAGGGAAGAATTAGCCGCCTGCTTGAATCCACAGTATGTGTGTTGGTTTAGGAGTTGTGAGGAAATGTACCCCTGACAAGAGCCAAATTGCCCAGCCAGCCTCCCTTTATCCAGTGGGCCAGTGCCAATCCTCATTGTTCTCGGAGGTGATAGCAGGCGTTGTTCCTTGTGAGGAGATGGTGGCATTCTGGCAGGGTCACCATGGTGTTAAGATGCATAACATTTGTCAGGATTGCCTAGGACTTCTGGAGGTTTAGTTATGAAACTTGTTAATTGAGCTATAAATATAGCTCCAGCCTTTGCCTCCAGTGAGGCAGTGTGTTAATTTGGGTTTGGCAGGGGGATGATGCAAGCTGCCAATGTTATGTTAGGATTAGTAACGTGCGGTACATTTTAACTCCACTTGCCCATGTGCCACGCTTTCCTCTCTGTTTGTTATCTTTGTGAGAGAAGAGAGCACGAGAAAAAGCAAGCTCATCGCCGTGGGTATCTTATATTAAGGGTATTTATCTGTGAGCTGACTTTTCACCCCATAGCTCTCCAAGTCGAAAGTGCTAGGAGCATAAATGAAGAAAACCATGGAGAACCCCACTAGAGGGCTCAGCTCCAGGCTTCTACCTGAGATTATGGAGTAACTACACTTGGGAACAGGCGTCATTTTACTCTTTCTCTGTCCAAAGAACCCCTCTCTATATTCAGGATATCTCTCTGTACCTTAAAATGAAAGCAATAATAAATATTTTTTCACATATGAGATACATGTGGGATAGAGTTGCATTCATGTGCCTATATGATGCTGTTTCCTCATTAAAAGATAAATGAGCCAGTGGCTCCTCTCGGTGAGAAAGTCTATGAGCATTTTAGACTTCGCATGAGGGCAAACTTGGCTATATATACTGTGCTCACAAGAGGACAGAAGAGAAGGCAGCAGCAATAGATATGAATGTGCCTTTTTGAATTTGTTTAATATGAAGTGAACAAATGAATGATGATCTCAAACTAGTTTAGGGCCAGCCTTTGCAGGCCAGTCCAATAGCCAGGTATGCTAGGCTTTCCTAAAATACACCAGCTACCTGAAAATCATATGGCAAAATTAGAGATTCCTGGGTTTTGGCAATGGAAGAGGGTAAAGAATTAACTTCAAACTGAACTGCACAGAATCATTCCTATTTCTTCTAGGGAACATAGTTTGAGTGAGGGTTTGAAGGAATGGGGGGGGGAAATTCTGCCTTCTGCAGCTCTCTGGGCTGATAGCAATTTCCCAGTTTTCCCAGTTATAAAGTATTGAGGAGGAACTGGATTGGATGAAATCTTTGTTTTTCTCTCTGAGGCGTGCCTCTCCCCTCTGATAGGTGGACTTTTGTCCACCCCTTTTCTGTTTGGTTTTATTTAATTAGAGCCCTGTGTCTTTTGTTCCTTCTGGGTTGAACTCTACAAAGAAAGGTGCTATATCATGAACATGCAGCTGATTTGAATGAGGCTTGTATAATTGTTGTTGTTATTATTTACAGTAAAACTAGAACCCACCTCATCTATAGCAGCTGTTAACTGCATTTCCTTTAATCCTTTTGGTATTCATTTGAAATGCATTTTAGAGCCCATCCAGTAACCTTGCTGCAAACCAGCAATTAGAGTCTGACATCTGAATAGAAAGAATGTGGGACAAGCCATAGTTGTGCATGGAAACTTTTAAAACAATGTCTCCTTTAATATATTCTTTACTAAAAAACATTGTGAAGAAATGATTATAGTCTCACTAAATTCTGACATGCTGAAAAATGGCTGTTCATTCTTTGAAAATTTGTTCTAACTTAATGATTGTAAAATTGAAGGAATAATAATAATAATAATAATAATAATTAATAATAATAAAAAGCATCAGGCTACATGGGCAGCCAACCTCTTCTCTGCTCTGCACCTCTCCCAGACTTGACACAGCCTGACAATATTAAGTCCAGCAATTTGAGGTGGACAATGAATGTGTCTCCCCACAATGTGATGACTTTGGCGACTGGAGAGTCTGGAATCAAATTGGTAGTATTATTAGTGTCTGAAGCATGGCCGTTATGGGCAGTTGTGGGTTTTTGTACTTAGGCACCCAGCCGAGTAGGCAAGTGTGGGCTGGAATCGAGCCCTGCTACTGCTTGCCAAGATGTGTGCCCCAGGCTGGGGCTGCATTGGCCAGAGGAAAGGGCCTTTCTACAATTCATCTGCCAGGGTGGAATGCCATTTTGTTACTTGCACAAAGATACACTATGTTCTAGAGGTGGCCTTGGCTGAAAATATTATTGAGTTGGTCGTGTCTTATCCTATCACTACAGTGGAACAATCTTGAACTCTACCAACCCACTTGTTTACCTCCCATGAGTGGGAAGAGAAATGAGCTTTCTAATGTTGTAATATTATATTAGAAACCAAATGAAGGTGGCAGTTCTCTGCTGTCTTCCTTTAGGAAACCAGAAGTCTGTAGGGAGTACCTCTTTGGGTTGATATGAAAGGTAGGGAGGAATAGCAGAGATCTTTAACCTAACTTGGTGATTGTAGACATGAGTCTAGTTCCAGAGATTTCTGTTGCTTATCTTCCCCAGCCTTGCTTTCTTCAATAAGAAAGGTATTGATTCTTTTAGGATCTCAAAAAATATAGTTTGATCATATCCATCCTAACTCTTAATTCATCCTAGACCTGTACCCATTCTCTGCCATTCCAACCATAATTAATAACACATTGAATGCAATTTGCCATGGCCATATACTTGTGAATATGGGACCATCCACTGGAGTGTGGTCCTAAGAGCCAAACCTTGCAAGAAAACTCACTCTTCCTCGGAAGCCATCAACAGTTAGTTACAGGTGGAAGCTCATGTATCACTTCCCAATTCATACTAGACTCTTGATTGAGTTGACTATGTGAAGGCAAACACAACTACTGGGAGTTCATGAGGACAACAGTCTCATCGTGTCTAGAAAAGTCTGTTTTGTTCTAGTCCTTCCCAATGTCATCTCTGACCGTATAAGGAAAGAAACATGAAGATAGGTGGATTTTGGCTGACAGTTCCAGAAGTTTCTATCTGTGGTTGTTTTTCTCATCACTTAGATATTGCATTTATATTTACAAACTACACTCTGATATCCATACACAATGGTTAAACCATAGGAAACAAGAGAAAAAAAAACCAGCTCTGTCCGTGCTTCAAATTATCCAGTGCCCGTGAACTTGCTGGTGGGTTCAGTCATTTGTTATAAGCTTCAGATTACTCTGTAGAGTGATCTCCAAGGCTTACTGATCAGTATGAAAAAACTGGTGGTGTTCTAGTCTTGAACTACATAAGGTTTGATTACATGAGTCTTCCTTGCCTTTCTCCTTTCTAGTTCATATTTCTTTATGAAGATGGAGGTGTGAAGAATTTATCAGGACTAAAATAATAACTAATAGAATGTTTATAAAATAAAAGTTAGTATGTTTCTCTATGCAGTAGTGTTTGTTATTAGCACTGTCTCCATCTCTGATGGCTACTTGGTTTGTATTCCTTTGTTAGAGGCACATGACCCCCAACATGTTGACTTATTTAAAGGAAAAATAAAATTTAAATGTATACTTATAATAAAGGTTTATCATTAACATCAACACTGCTTCAAAAGTACTCTATAATGTTCTACAATGCTTGTCTTGCCCAGTGTCTTGAGAGGAGGAAAGTCCTTCTCATTTGTCCCAAGATAGCAGAGAAAGTATATTTGACTGTGTTTATAGATTGGACATTTTTAATAGAAAAGATCTCAGTAGGAGGACCCTGATACCTTAATGACACCAAGGCATCTAGATAAGTTACCAATAGTCTACCAGGGTTTTGAGGAACAGAATTTTTTTTTTTTTTTTTTTTTTTAGAATAGGCAACGAGATACTTCTATACTAGAAGCTCTCTTTATTCTCTGTGGTTCCATCTCAGTCTTCTCTCTTTAGGGACAAGTTCTTTTGTGGTTGTCATTGTTGTTGCTGCTGCTGCTGCCATCACACTGCTGCTGTTGTGTTTGTGTTTTTTTCATTTGTAAATCAGACAAGCATGATTTAAGGCTTTAAGTACAGTCTTTATAAGTGGACATTTGGTCAGTATTATTTTTTTTTGAACAAGAATTAAACCATTTTCCCATTTATTTTCCGGATACTAAGATGTTTTCAGTGTGTTACTTTCAGAATTATGTAGGAATATTCTCTTCAGTCAAGCTTTAGTTTGTGAGATATGAATACCTACATTCCAGTACTACCATTTTATCTCTTATTTTTAAATGTGCATACTGTGGAAGCCAGACCAGTCATGTTGTGAGTTAAGGGGACTGAATTGTTGATGGACAGAGAATGAGTTTACTAGGTGATTCATCCAATCCTTTTGAAAGCAGATTGTGAGTGAGCACATGGGTAAAAAACGAATCCATATATACTGCCCTTCTATATGTTCCTGTCACAAGGATACGCAGCATCATAAACTGTAGGGAAGACTTTGCAATCTGTTTCAGATTGATGTCTATGCTCCAGAGTCCCTGCATCACTAACCTTGCCTTGTCCTGTATCAGCCTTCATTCCCCCAAGGTAAATAGACTGAATTCCTTTTAGCTTTTTTTCTCTCAATTAGCTATCAAAATTTGAGGTGTCACAGAGTGTCCCCACTATATGGAAGGCCCCTCTCATAATGTTTGAAGAACATGAGCTTCTCCTGCCTTTTGCCAGCTCTCTGCTCTCCTATTAGTGCTCTCCAAGATAAATGCAGCCACACAAGCATTTTCTTGCTGGCTCCCACCACGTTGTAGAGATGGCGGCGCTCCTGCCCTCTGTTTGTATATAGAGCTGTCTGAAATGCATTCGGGATCTCTTGAGGTGAAAAGAGTTATATAAACAGAGAATGTTATTATGGATTCTTACTACAGATGGAAATGACTGGGTATTCTCAAAATAAATAACATTTCACATTTTTATAGATATGTAACATAATATGCATGTGTGTGTGTATTTATATGCTTTCCATCTTGAATACACAGCCTCTCCTTCCCCGGCACTTGGATAAGCCATTCATTTTGCCTCCTGCTTTTCTGATTCTCTTCTTAAGAATTCATTTAATTGTTGCCAGCGTTTGGAGAGTTAGGATGAAGCGGTTGTAGGCGTCCTACTAGCTCCTGCCAGATAAGCAGCTATAGCAGTGAGGAGAGCTGAACGCTGAAAACACTTAAGTTTTGTTTTTCCACCTTCCTCTAAAGAGAGATCAATCAGCTTGCAGTTCAGCATAATTACAAATGGAAGATCCTAGGAGAGGTGCTGAGTTAACTTACTCACTGTGAGGCCCCTAGATCCAGAAGGTGCGTGTTTGGATATGGTGCTGTTCTCTCGCTCCAACCTTATTAAACCTGTTTGTTTTCTTTGAGTTCTGGAGGGCATAGCATGCCACCTCACATTTGCATTGATCAGTTTCAGTAAAACAAACAAATGAATATGGGCAAATGAATGATAGGATTATCCTTTTTAGAAAAGTGTCATTCCCACGAGGAAAATCTCAAGTATGGGATCCTACGCCTGAGATTTGCAGAAAAGAGCAAAGACACCAAAGATTTATTGTGAGCCAGGGAGAAGAAAGATTGGCATCTACAAGTCTAGGCAACACAAGGCAGACAACAGCTGGCTTTGCCAGCCTCACCTGGCTCCAGTACAGGACAGGCTAGCATCCTTGGCAATGGCTGATGGGAAAGACAGGCAGAAGCCAATTGCCCGGAGGCTGGCCGGTTCTGGTGGAAAAAGGTAGGAGGAAGGAGAGGTAACTGGGTGATAAGGCCTCAGGCCCTCAGTATGGTGCAGAGAAAATGACTGACTTTTGGGAATTCAGTCCAATTAGAGTTATCCTTTCACAGCAAGCCATCTGGAGATGTCTGTAAGGCGACTGAACCATAATTGGGAGGCAAACTCAAGTGACAAATTTCAATTGTTAAAAGGATTTGCTAAGATTTTAAGGTAAGATTCATAGAGTACAGGGTATAGTATACAAACAGGGCCTTTGCTAGATGCTGAGGTCTGCAGCAAAAGGAGACTAATTGTGCTAGCGACTCGCTGATACTGTAATGGTTAACCTTTAATGACCATGTCCTAGGTGCCAGAATCTATCACATTTGTCATCCTGTTCCAATCCTAAGACTCTCTCCTAATGGAGCCATTGTTATCATTTCCAGATTAAAATGAGGGAATCAAGTTTAGGAAGTTTAAGCATGTGCTCAGGATCACAGAAGTAGACAACTTCATGGAGATTTGAAGACAAACTGTTTCAATACCTAGTTATCATTCTTGGCAAGAATGCCAAGGGAATGGCTTTATATTTCAAGGTCCAGGTCCAGTGAGTCCAGCTGGTGTGAGGAAATTATGTCGTGATCACCAAACAGTTAATAATCATGTTTATGTTTATACAGCGCTCCACTGTAGTAGATTCCTCAAAAAGCTAGCTTGATACATCATGATTCAATACTGGATTTCATTCCTGGCTCCTAACTCTCTTATATTGAGAATTGACTGTACAGCAACTTAACTTGTACTTTAAGGATAGATGTTTTAGATGCCACGCACATAGATTTGGGGAGGCAGCACTGTGTACTAATGATATGGTAATATCAGATGATATAAAATTGTTTCTACAGTAAAGTCACTATTTTTAAATCCTTAAAAGTATCCACAAAATGTTATTGTGTTCTGATGAAGCCCCATTGAGCCTCTGTGATCTTCACAAATGTCAGAATTGGTAACATGGAGGAACTGGGATTGGAGCAGACACAGAATTTCTCTCAATGGAGTGCTTTCTCCAATGTGGCATCCATATTATGCTATAGGGAAAGACTGTGTATGGTGTAGTTACATGAGAGAACACATTTAATTTTATGCAGGAAGTTTTGAACAGAGCAGGAGCTAACATTCATCCAGTGCTTCCATCATGAAGTGAGTATTTGATGTGTATTTTTTATTTAATACTTGTGAAAACCAAGTTAAACTCTTTACATGGTTAGAAACCATAGTAAGAGGCTTGGGGAAGAAGTATCTGGGACAAGAAAAGGGAATAGCATGCTCTAAAGTATAGAAGTGATGGGGTGTTTGTGTGAACTAAAGTGGTGTTGTTATTGAGTATAACAAGTATAGGGAGGGACCTGTGGGAATGGAGGGTGACGAGAGCTAGAGATAGGATGTGAGGTTGGAACTGCATCTACATCTGGAATGGGCCTTGAACCAAGGATCCGGAAGGAATACAATGACAGCTATTTGTACTGCAAACATCCTTTGGGTGGTAAAGTAGAAATTAACTTTTTCAACAAAAATTGAGAAGGAAATCTGTTATTCCATTTTATTTAAACTAGTAATTTAACTGATGGCTAGAAAGAAAGATGCAGGAGGGTGGGGAAGAGGATATACACCTCATCTTAATACAGCAATAAAACAACACAGAGCCCCCCACATAGGAAAATGAAAGAATTTAACCAGCAATTTTGCAGTTTGAAAGTGTCAACACTGAGCTTTGTTCCATTACTCTGTTACTTTCTGGACCAAATTTCCCGTCCCTACTTTCCTCCCTCCTTCCCTCCCCCCCCCCATTCCACAGTAAGTAGCATGATTCCAGAGACTGAGAAAATTTAACAGAATGTAGTTGCCAGAAAGTGCTCTGCAACTGCAGACCCTTTCCTCCAAGACCATCCTATTGATACAATAAATAAATAAATAATAAATAATAAATAAATAAATAAATAAATAAATAAATAAAAGAGATTCTATTCTTAGAGGTTCTTGTGCCAAATTCTTGTGCCACTGTGAAACTTTGAACTATCTTTGAAGAAGAATGATGCCGTAAGAGGGAGAAATGAAAAGTTCTGTGTATATGGGGCTCCTCTACCTTCTCCCATAAGCCTCCTGCCATTCAAAGGCCCCAGTGTCTAAGCCATACAAAGGTGCTGCATGGAATCAAAGAAACTATGCACTGGAAAGAGTTTTCAGTTCCCATTAAACGTTTGAGCCAGACTCTGCATCATGTATCGAAGACCATCACAGTAACTATTGTGTGAGGAATACCTACAGTGAGAGCATTTAACTTCCAATTAGTGCTACTGTAAACTTCTATATCAAGTAGATATCAGGCTTCCCATGCATTTGGAATTCTTTGTTGAGAGTATACATTGCTTTTTTATTCCATATATATTTTATCCTGATAAGTACATATAAGAAATATGATATGGGACCCTGACAACACACTCTCTCACTCAGCAACTGGGCGATTCAGCCATGTTAGTTACTTCCCACAGAATCCTGCTACACTGTTCTTTGCATTAATTGCACTAATGTCTACTTCATAAGGATGTGTATGGGGGATGTTCTTGGCTTGAAGGAGTGCTCAAAGTCATGCTCATTCTTAGCTTGGGATAGTGTACACAAGGAGACATGGGTTTAGCTTCACCCAACCTGGACTGGAACTTCATCCTTCCAAACCACACAAGCAACAAGCTCACTCTGGTTGTCAGTTGATGCATGGCACGGAGAGGCAGATACAAAGGTCAGTCTTAAAGACACCCAACTACACACTGTTTCCAACCCATTTTTTTCAAGTGTTTCTTTAAAACATTTTAGTGAAAATTCAATACAAAATCCACTTTATTAAATGTTAAATGTACAGAGCTGCATATTAATATTATGTAATAAAGATTTAGATTATGTATCTTCAGTAATTGAAGCATCTATTTCAAGTCTTTGAAAGCACCTACTCAGTGTGGTCTATCCAGTGGGACCACTAATATAAAATGCAGTCCTTTTTTGGCAGAATTGTTTTTTTATCCATTCTTATTTCATTTTTCTCTCTATATTATCATGTCCTGATATGAATACTGCTTGCTATTGGGGGGGGGGTTGTTTGTTTGTTTTTGTTTCTCCCAGAGCAGAATTAATGCCTCCCAAGCACCAGAACGCTACTGGTTTGTCTTTCCATTTTATTTTCAGATATTTGGTCTCCCTGTGCCCAGGTTGGCTGAAGTCCTGGGCTGCAGACCTGAACCACCATTCCCTAAGGATCTGATCATTTATATCCCCATACCCACCCCACACACAGTGCTTATAACAGTGCATAGGATTCAGTAGAGGCAGAGTTGGTGTTCCGTTTTCTTAACAAGACTTGATATATTTATTAATTTCCATAAAGATGTCAATTTTTCATGTATTTTGTTTTTGTTTTTAAATTTGTGGTTGTTAAGATAAAATCCCAGGGAATGGAGAGATGGCTCAGCAGTTAAGATTCTTACTGTTCTTACAGAAGACACAAGAGTTGGTTCCAAGAACCCACATTGGTGTCTCACAACTACCCACAACTTCATTTCTAGGCAGATCTGACACCCTCTTCTGACTTCTGCAGGCTTCTGTACACATGAGGTGAACATACATACACTCAAGAACACATAACATACATACATACATACATACATTCATATATGCATATTTGTGAAATAGAATAATAAACAACTATGTTTTAAGAAGATGCAATACCAGACATAGGGTCCCTAGTTAACACACCCAGAAGTCATATGTGACCTGTCACTTATAAGAAAGAAAGTCAGCTCTCCAGATCCTCCTAGGTAAGAAGGCTGGTGGTTGCCTTTGTCTGCTTCATAGGAAGAAATAAAAATATAAAGTATGTCTTTTCATCAATGATTTTCCTCTCATTGTATTATCATTAAGGACTTCTAAGTCTGTAATGTCAGTCTGAGGCATTGCATAATAGACAGTAATTAAAGACCTAAATCTTGACTCAAATGCTGCAATGGTATTGCTCTGAAAGGGAGAGAAATAAATTAAACTCTTTTTCAAATTACTGTATGGAAATACTTATTTGTAAATTCTCAACTTTGTGCGTGTGTGTTGCTTTTAAAATAATGGTTATTTTAAGCCAATGAATAGTTTTAATTTCATCATCTATGCATAAGACTCATATCGAAATAATGAGAATTCTTAGTGATTAATTGAGCCACTGAATTGTGAGATACTAGTTAAATAGCTAAGGCAGGGAGAAATGAAAAAGATGTCTTTTACTCTTTTTTTCAAAGTGTTATAATGGAAACAGAAATAAATTATAATATGTTTATGTTTTAAAAAGAGGACAGCATATAGATGGCTGTAGTTTGAGAGGGTGGAGTAAGTTTCTTCCAGAGAAATATGAAATAGTACATAATTCAAGATCATGGACACCTTAACTCATAAATATAAATATAACTAGAGATAACTCATTTTTATTTATTAACACCTTGCTTGTATATGCTATCCTGGAACTTTATTTTACTTAATTAGTAATTCTCTCTCTCCCTCTCCCTCTCCCTCTCCCTCTCCCTCTCCCTCTCCCTCTCCCTCTCCTCTCCCTCCCTCTCCCTCTCCCTCTCCCTCTCCTCTCCCTCTCTCTCTCCTCTTTCTCCCCACTGTCTCCCTCCCTCTCTCTCTTTCCCTCTCCCTCACCCCCCATCTCCCTCTCCCTGTCTCTCTCCCTCTCCCTCTCCCTCTCCCTCTCCCTCTTTCCCTCTCCCTCTCTCCCCTTCTACCTAGTTAACCTCTCCTTCCCATGTTTGGGAAAGGTGAGATGAGAATAGGTAGAACACAACAGTAAGAGATACTATGGAAGGCCTAAGTCATCTCTGCCTTGTGCTGATGACCTGGGTCTATTGTCTTTATGGGATGCACATAGTAAACAGATGTATTTCCCAGAGAAAGTCAGTAATTCTAGTTAGTTCTTCACTGTAAGGGGCATTCCAACCAGAGCACAGCAAGCTTCCTACAGAGCTGTCCTCAGCTGAAGCAAGCTGAGCTTGGCATAGAAGCTGTGCATCTTCTCCTATAAAATGTACTGCAAACAGTAGAGATACGAAGAGAGAATGTATACAGTGGCTTACTGCATGTTAGCAGGTCTTTTCTGGGCTCCTAAATGTTAACTGGATAGTAATGTAAGTTATTACACTCATTAAATTAGGCCACAAACAAGTCAACAGTGATTCAGCAAAATGGCTTTGTTTGTATAGTGCAAGGAAGTCTGATAGATATCCAGTCACACATTTATGGCTAAATGGATGAAGATTTTAACATTACAGCCTAATAAAAACCCCATACTGTGTGATTAAATAAGAGGGAACGCAGTAAAAAAGAGAACGCATAATGACGGTAACATGTAGGTCAGTTACAATTTAATTGCCATTGCGCTTCATTGCCAACATATCAATTCTCTGCTGCTTAGCTGAGCAGAAAACAACAACTTAACATGTACACTGGGCCCGCTGACGAGTCGTCAAAGCCCACTTCCATCACCTGCCTGTGACTACTTCCTTCGCAGCCACTGAAGTCTTCCTGCTTTAATGGGATAATCTCGCTGAAAGCCCCCGCTGCTTGTTTCTTCCTCTGCTCACTGCATCAGTGATCAGTAAATTTACTTCACACTCTACATAGATGCTAAAATTAGATTGTTTGCATTACAACTTTCAATACTTCTGCAACAAGAAACACCTGCCTGCAGATTTATATTGTTTTGTTTAATGGCTTAAAATAAAGATAGCCTCACAGTGGCGATACCTTGATGTACTATATCGGAGGCACACAATGGCTGATCATTTTTCTTACTTATCCAATTTGTACTGTATTTCTTGCCATATAAGGTATGGCTTCATTATCATTAATTGCAGCTTTAGAAAAACCGAGAAAGTATTTATTCTTGCCAACTTCGCTGCAGTTTTACTTATTCCGTGCAATGAAGGAAGGGGGGGGGGGAGCACTGTGTATTTAACTTTTTTCTCCTGGATCTGGATAATTCACACAGATCTCAAAGGGGCTTTGGCACCTTTTAAAAATGTTAGCTTTAAAGAATTGTCTGTCTAGCACACTTATGCTGATCTATAGTAAAGACTTAACGGAGTACATAACCGAACTATTAATTCAGGTGCCTAAGGTGACATTTTTTTTTTTATCCAGCTTAGCATAGTCTATTCCACATAGACTAGAGCACAGCTCCCAACTTAAAATGAGCCAGAGAAGCTCACTAACTTTATTAGAATGATTAGACACAGCAACGTTTTAAAAAAATATCTCAAATTTTGTATTAATTCTTATTTCGGCAAATCAAGTGTACAGAGTTCAGTTGTTCTCAGTGTGTTGGTCTGCAGATGGACTTTTGTGCTTCTGTATTTCACTTCACATATCCGGATGGAATTCTATGTCACCTAACACTATGAGCACGAACTTCATCATCATTGACGTGTGAAACAAAAGCCCCAGGATTAATCTGTGTCTAGACTGATGTGTTGAAGAAGGTCTAGGAAAGAGAATGCGTGAGTGTGCCTTGGAGATTTAAGGAGGGCCTCCTCCCTACTTTCAAGACTGGCTAGTCCTATTTCTGGAATGCTAATTTATGAGTTAAGAATGGATACATAATAATCTGACAGTATAATAATTAAGAAAATACAGACCACCGCCTTCCTGGTTTTTCTCCTTTCTCCCTTTTGCTTTACTCTCCACAGAGCAGAATTTGGGTTGGTTTTTTGCTTTTTTTTTTTTTTTTTTGAGTTCAACCAGGGAGAAGACCAAAGTAGTGCAGTGCTTTTGGTTTCCATGGTACTACTTATAAAGATTATGCAAAGTGCTTAATGAATAAGTAACTCCTCTTAACACTTTGCAGATGATACACTTAAGAGATTTGGACAAAAATAACAATATGAGCGAAAAGTTAGCTATAGTGTTCCAAATGCCAGTTTTCTACATACATCTGTCCCTTGGTGCAGCAAAGTGGCTGGCTTCTTCTATGGCTGTTCTCCAGTATCCCTCCTAATGTCCGATACAAGTCAAGTGTTGCCTCTGTCTGGGTGGGCCCCTTTCAGTCCTGGGTAATCATGACTATCAGAATCAATGATGTTCATCCCCATTAGGAAATGAATACTGACGGTATGCACACGATGTCTGTTAGGCTGGCTGTTCACACTGCAGAAATCCCAGCCATGGGGGAGGGAAACTGAAGAAGTTCTAGCAGGTCACCACTATCTCATTAGATTTTTCTTTTTTTTTAACTAGTGAAAGTTCTTTCTGCCTTTTAATCCTTACTAATAATCTGTTGAGGGGTCATTTACAATGTTTCTGCCCCTGTTAGAAATAAATTGTAAGTAAAATACTCATCTTTAAAAGAAACATATATCATCTGGGGGGACAAATGCATTGATTTTTTTCAATAAAAAATATGAGCTTTGTAGGTTTGCAAGCCTGGCCAGCTAAATATAGCAATGTGTTAATTTCAATTCACAACAATGGCTTTTGCCACATTATTGTCCAAAGAGCTTTTTAACCATATGTTAACTTACATAAAAATAGCTTGAAAAAGTACTGGAAGAAACTGAGATTTCAAGTGTTTTTAGATGAAAGATTTGAATCTTATTTATGACTTACCCAGTGCCTCCATCTTGATCAAATAATGCCATTTTATCTTCAAATTAAAGAGAATCGGCCAATTCCTACTACTATCAAACTCTGTTTAATGACTTGGAGAATAGACTCAACACCCAACGAGACAATATTGAGATCTTAATTCTTGTTTGGCATTGGTGGCTGCAACAGCAGTCATCATTCTCTTCCATTTTTGGAAGCTCACTAGACTTAAGAGTGATTGCAAATCACTAAGACTTAATTTAGATCTTTCTAGAAGCAGATTAGATAGATAGATAGATAGATAGATAGATAGATAGATAGATAGATAGATAGATAGATAGATAGGTAGAGTAGGTAGATAGATAGATAGATAGATAGATAGATAGATAGATAGATAGATAGATAGATGAGATAGAGATACGTATGTATGGACTAGCAGAAGAAGTGCTGTGTGTGTGTGTGTGTGTGTGTCTATCTGATTCCATGTTTCATTTAACATAACAGATGTCTACTTGCTCCAACATATGCCTTTCATAAGCTTATCTGAAACCTTGACACAATTTTTGGAAGCTCACTAGACTTAAGAGTGATTGCAAATGAAAGAGGATACTTGGTTACTTGCTGACATTCATGCTTCTAAAATCTCACGCTCTATTGTTACTGATCTTGATTTTACACTCAGATGCTTAACCCCACATTTATAAGTGTCTTTTGCCTCCAGATGAACATGGTTGCCTTCTCTACCTGGTATCATCATTTCCTGCCAAGAAATTAGATTACAGTAAAATTTGGAGAGGGAAAAAAAAATCAACCAAGACATCTTAAAACTTTATTCCATGTATCCTTTCCAATTCATTCTACAGTCCTTGTACATTTGTCAGTGCCTATGAGCAGTGTCTCTATACCTGGAACCATGCTTCTAGGTAGTTAGTTTCTCAAATAAAATGGCAGATATTTTTATTTCCCTAGGGTCAAACCAGATGTCTATTTCTTTTTATCTTTCCTTATTAAATTATGTTTACCTGAATACATCAGGTTCATTTCACCTAGGCAGGATGTCCCATTAAGCATGACAAGTAGAAGGTTGCAAGATTAATGCCCTTCCTGAGCTTGAATTAGTGTGTCAGCATCTTTCCAGACCCTGGACCACAGGATATAGGAAGAATTCCATAATGGATCTTAGCCTCTTACTGAACTGCTCTAATATTATTCTTATAACAAGACTACTTTTAAAGAGCCTCATTATTGGCTTCATTAGATATGTTACTTGCATCAGTGGCCATAGTAACATGTATAATATAGGAGAGGTTAACACAGCATATTTTTTATGCATTATATGCCATACAGCTTGAAGTAGCCAAAAGGTTTATGGCGATGTAATTGGTAGTTAGTGTGAAATTTGTAAGACAAATAGACAATATCTAGGGTAACCCTTCTAATCCTCTTCTTTCAGTTTTTTACAGCCACCAAAGGGCCTCATTAAAACAGCAGTCAGCACCTTAGTGAAAGATACAGTGCTCAGAGTGCCCAAATGTGACAGAAAATCTGCATTTTGTAAATCTGACACCTTTGATAGATTATACAGTGTGAAGCCATTTCTTCTAAGCATTATGATAACGCTAAAGGTTCTCGTCTGAATCCAACTTTGCTATATTCACTAGCTATAACAATGTGAAAAGGAGCCAATTGAATAAAACGAAGCTTAGAAGGTGGAGAGGAACCTTTTCTGCAATACAAAGCTCTTTGCATGCAAAGGAACTGAAGCACAGCTGTGGGCTTTTCCAAGGACCACTTAATCTTGGGGCAACACCGCTTTGCATATGAAGATACTGCTTACGAATATTCCAGTGTTTGTGTGAAACAATATTTAGTCTTACACAGGAAGACACTAGCTTATAAACTACATGAAAATAATCATTGGCCTTTCATCTTTTTAGAAAACAGACTTAAGTTTTATAAGTTACCCAGACTATAAGAGTCAAGGAAAACCTTCCTTTTTATTTTACAATAGAAACCTATGAAATATGAGATTTTGGAAGGAGGCAGTCCAAAGCAAAGGTAGCAAACATGGGCATATCTTTTCATTGAACTTGAGGTAGCCGCCATAGCAGAACAGGATATGTTTTAATGACACCAGAGACTGGAGAAGTAGTATTACAGCTGTCCTATGCAAAGATCCCACCATCCAAATGATACATAATCTTCTCAGCCTACAGAAGAGTTTGACGAGCCCCTTTTTTGAGGAGTCTATTCCAGTGCTTCATTAAGGAATATTTATTTAGACAATGAACAGACGACAAAGATGGAAGCTAAAGAATGATCCACAAGAAATATTGCCTCTAATAATTCTATTATATATAAATTATATTTTCACATTCACCATAGGGAAGGATGGTTTAATTTTATAATGGAGCTCCCACACCATTCGTACCCCATTTGACACTGAAGTTAATGTTTCCTAACTGTGATTAGATGCTCTCTCATGCCCTCATGTCCTTTGCCTTGTCCTATAACTGAGCGCTGTCCCAGCGCAGCTATCCTCGCAATTCCAGAAAAAGGAAGCAACTCAGAAACCCACTCTCCAAAGGCCTCTCTTTTTCTTGTTATATGATACTGCATTTAGCTAGAAATTTCTTTTCTTAGAGAAAAAAAAGTCCTTTAAATAGATTCTTAGACCATTTGACATGTTCGGCTTATAAACTTCATGAGCACACAAATTATTTAATATAATAGTATAGTATATTTGCTAAACAGTAAAAAGATAGAAAGGATGCTGAAACCTCGTTTTGCTTTATGTGTGAATGCACAGCATGGCAGCAGAGTGCTATGTATAACAGCTGCAATTCAAACGAAGACACATCTGCCTGTTGTGGATATTTTAGTATTGAAAGTATTTGAGGGCAGACTGATAATCAGATCTAAGACAAGTAATCACCCGTCCTTCTGAGATATACATTGTCATTGATTCCTGCTGAAATTCCCTTCTTAGGGTTTCATGTACAATGACTTTGAGTTTATTTACTGAAAGGGTTAGATTTTTCTCTCGTTGTGATAAAATAAACCAGTTCCTATTTAAATGATTCCATTTAAGTATTTGTAGTTATTAATGCAGTTTACAAAAGAAACGTTTTAATGGCAGGGACCTTGAGAGTAACTCTTGATGTTCTGGAATGGATATGGCATTTTTTAAACCTTTTTAACAATAATCTTGGACCTGTCTCTGCTTTTGCTAAATTCAGGGGGGTTTAGGGGGTTGGGGTGGGGTAAGAGCTATTAAATTTTAGTCAGTTGCTGGAGGGAGTGGCAGCCTTCTTGGCTGAAACACCTACTTGAAATTACTCTTTGGGAGAAAGGAGAGAGAGAATTGCCTCATCAGACCCATCTTTCAACCAACCAATCCTGCGACTCTCACTGCTCTTAATTGTTGACCTCTCCATGTGGGTCGTGCAATGTAGTAGCAACTCTCCCTTGGAATAAAGATCCACGGTACCTCATCAGAATGTGCTTGTTAACAGTGATAATGGTTCACAATCTGCCATGTGAAATACAATATCCTCTTTTAGAATGTGGAGGTTTCAGGCCTAAATTAATACCTTGGTATGTGTGTCATTATATTATCTGAAAATCACTTTATATGAAAAGCGAAATATCCATGTGATGCTTTTGTTCTCCAAAGAGTTTGAAGTACTGAATGTATTGAATTTGGGAGAGGAAGTTATTGTGCGCTATCTGCTGCTAATTGCTGAATATCCTTTAGCCTTTAAAATACTGTCTTTACTTGCTAGGTTTCAGCATTTGAAAAACACATTTTAGAAAGTTATATTTTTTTTCTCATCAAATAAATATTTGAAACATATGTTACATTATATTAGCCGGCCTGGGCTTTTTTTTTTTTTTTTTTTTTTTAAATCACATTTAAGAGTGAATTCTCTTGGCGTACATGGCTGGCCTTGCCCTGCAAACTGAACTTAAATGGGGCATCATGAATAGAATGTGTGGGTTTAAAATTCAATGGATTAGTCACATCTGTTAGGTGCGAATTAAAGAGCACTGAAATAATGCATTCTTATGTCTTAGCTGTCACTGCCAAAGGCTACTGACTAGGCTGTATCAACATCTGTGTTAGTTCTCGCCTAGCTCTCCTCAGTCAGTGTGCCTGAACATTTTGTTTACAACTGGAATTTTCAAAAGTAGTTTTAAGCCTATGCTTGATACACTATTTTACTGAAAGTTATTATTAGCATGTATTAGTTAGGAATTATATTTACAATTAGTCCTAAAGAACATTAATCAAATGTTGTGATTCATATTATTGAAAGGACGTCAGCCTCTTGAAATAGCAAAAAATGAAATAAAAATAAATAAAGGTGCCAGTATTTTGACAGTGATATTCCACCTCTGGTTTCCCCATGCACAAACATAAACACCTCTCTCTTTCTCTCTCTCTCTCTCTCTCTTTCTCTCTCTCTCTCTCTCTCTCTCTCTCTCTCTCACACACACACACACACACACACACACACACAGAATCATTCAAATGCCTTTTCTTTCTCTGACAAAAATATTCATTAAAAACATTTCACTGTGCTGCCTTTTAATATAGCACGGGCATTCAACCTGCGCGGGAAGCTTCCTGGAACCGCACAAATACTGTGTAATTATCTGGTGGCTCCCTGCTGGCTGCTGCATATTCCAAGCACAAAGTGAGCGGTGCATTTCCAGGGCCGACTCCTGTCTTCATTGTCCCTGCTTGGAATATGAAGCCTCAGTTCATTATAGTAGACCTGATCAAACTTGATAGATTTAGCCATTATTCTTGACTGTGTCAACTTTCCGCAGCTTTTCCCCTCCTTGGGCTCTTTTGTTTTGCCACCCAGGGAATGCAGAATATTCTGAGCTTAGGCTTCTCTTTTTCTAGCCTCTTCTTTCTTCCCTCCCTCCCTCTCTGGGCTCTCTCAATCCCCCTCCTTCTCCCTCCACCCCATTTCTTTCACTATCTAGCCTGCCTGCTCTCTCTCTCCCCCTCCCACCCAGACAAACCAAGGATTCAACAAATAATGTTCCTTCCACATCATGTGATTCAAGGAAAATAAAGCTTGCAATTTTTCTCTCAATTGTCTTCTTTGGTTTTCATTCCCCCACCCCCGTTACTATAAAAGAATTCTGCAGCAATGTTGACATACAAGGCAGAAATTCTTTGAAAATCCTTTTCTATTTCCTGTTACTGGCTCAGCAACTTTTGCCCTAGGATGTTGTGGTGTCAGTTGGATTTTTTTCGAGGGTGGGGGTGGAGGTGGGGGAGGGGGGGTCTGTTTCCTGACAACTTTTAAGGGAGTCTTGAGAGCTCATCTTTTCAAGGACCTTCCCCATTAGGCTGACTTAGCACCATTTTAAGTCTTAATGCATTTTTCTTTGCAAAAGATATTAGATCCTTTTCTAGGTAAATCCAGATGTTGATACAGTTGGTTTAGCTGAACAGATTACTTTGTAGTTTTAGAGAATCGATATCCTAGCTCTTAACAAAATTTTTTTAAGTTAAAAAATAAATATAGCAATAATAATAATAATAATGCAAGCCACACCAATATAACTACTGCTACAGTATCCTCTGTCATAGAATACATGCACTAAGATACTAAGAATTGCTACTGAGCTTAAAACACACATAAGTTCAATTTTTCATTGACTCTTGTTAATGAAGATTTTTGTGGCCAGACTATATTACTCACTTTATAAATTGTTTTGCTTATGGTTTTGGGATCCTTCTGGTGCTACTTAGATACAAAACAATGCTTATAAAGTCCATATTATTAATATGCTAAAGCATGTAAAATGGTCTGAAAAACATCTCACCCAGAGTCTCTGCATAATACAAACCATTCTCTAAGCTCTCTTTTCTATTCTTATTTTTTTGAAAGCCAAAGCTAGGCTGAAAATGTAATACTTTTCAGCAAGTTTGCTCTTCGGACTCTGATTGGCGATTCTTGTTTATACTTCTACAGACTATGAGGTAAGTAACCACTGTAACTTAAACTTTATATTATCAGGCTGCAATTAAAAATAAAACAATTATTTTTAAGAGTGGCAATTCAGTCCCACCAAAAGCTTCATGGCATCTTAAAAATGTAAATTGCCATGAAGCAACACAAAGGAGAAAGGGAAGATTTTTGAAGGCAGTCTTACTGATCACTTAATTCACCCGCTGCATATCCACTTGGCATAAGGTAATTAGAGTGCCACATTGCTGTAAAGACGGAAAGCTTAGGGTCCCATTCTGACTCACCCAGACGATAATACATGATTAGAAGTCAGTGACAGATCACAACTGCTGAATGACCCACCAAGGTCTTATCAAGGGCAAATCGCATAATTAGCATGCACTTCGCTGGCAAAGGAGTACTGCGCTATTGTTCCCGCACAATCAAATTAGCCCTGCCAATGAGGTCAGCATTCTGTGACCTTAGAGACATTTCATGTTTTATTCCCTCCTCCTTGTTATACACACACACACACACACACACACACACACACACACACACACACTGACCACACATGCATACACACACTGAACCAGTGTCCTGTGGACACTAGAAATATATTTCATGGAGTCATTTTCGATGTACACCATTGACTCTTTAGTTTATCATATGTGGAATGAGGAAAGCAGCTAATGTAGTCTGACCCTGGGGGACATATATGTAATGGAGCCACTTTGACATAAATTCAACCATCTAGTAAGGCTTGGATCACACATTATTTGCTCTTAATACATGTATAGCATCTGCTGAGTCCTAGTAAAGGCTCATTTGAATTGCAGGTCTCTCCTTCCATTTAGCAATCGAAGCCATAGGTGACCTGTCTACTCTGCCTCCCCTGTTGGCATTTTCTCAAGCTTTATGTGGTGCTATGACCATAAACTTCTCTGAGAAATGATCATGTTTTAGGAATGTTTCAATTCTCTCTTATCACCCAGTCCACCCAGCAGCCAGAACACCAACGGTCTATGCCACCAACTCAATGGACTGGATTCTATTTTAGAATGCAGCTGCCTCAGAGTTCACGATTTTTCCTTGAGGGGTGGGTGACATGTTGACCTATGGTCTGCAAGGTTGTCTTGTCTTCCTGGTGGAACCCAGCCAGAGAACCAGTTGCCTGACTAGCTCAGGAATTGCTAGGTTGTCTGGTCCAAAACTTAGGTTTTTTTATCTGGTCTTCATCCTCCGTCCTGTGTTTGGCTTTTCTCGCTGTGCAGAAGATCATGTTCCCCCTCGCCCTGTTGTCTCTCCTCCTTTCGCACATGCTCTCCCTCGCCCTGTTGTCTCTCCTCCTTTCTGTGCCCTCTCTGAACCTGGATTACTGTCACCCACCCCATTCCATATGACCTGCTTCTGAACTTCTATTGATTTTTTTTTTTAAAAGATATGTTTATATCCTGTCTATTGAAAATCCAGCTTTGTGTTCCTTCAAGGTAATAATGAAGATATTTTCTTCTCTTAAGAGCTAAATAATTCAAGTTTTCATTTTCTGAATCTTGCCCAGACATGATTCACAATTTACTACTATTAAGATAAGGCTTATACGAGCTGAGATTTCATGACATTTTGGGAAACATCGAGTCCAAATTTTAGTGTTAATGAGAAGTCTGGGGAATATGATTTTGGTAAGAGGGAGGGGCTCTGCCTTGGAGAGGCTTTGGCTGGATGGTGAGGTAGAGAAGCATTGCCTTGAATATCAGATGATGTAGGCCTTGCACTGGCTTTGAACTTGACTCAGGCGTGTTTCGTCTCCACTGTTGGCTTGGATGTCTTCATGTGCAAAATGACGAGGCTTGGCAAAAATTTCTTTCTGATAATTCCCCAAAATAAAATTCTACATTTTTGTTACATGTGCTTGAAAGCCTTCTCGCAGCCCTGTGGTTCTCTGTAGTAGTTAGCTGTGGTCACCAGCACTTGTATACAGCTCTGGTCACTGTAATCAATAACACTAAGCCATTAGAGAAGAACCTGGGAAGTCTCCCACCACAGGGAGGAGAGGGCTATGAATATTTCTTTTGTTTGTAAGCTTTCTTCGTCTCCCATCGTTGACACATACACCTTCTATAATTAAACACTACAGAAGGGGAGAAGCCAATGAAAGCAGAACTGATTTATGTTTAAATACTATCTTCCCAAAGTGTTACTAAGGAAGCAAGTTCATCTTTGAGCCAATTAAATAATTCCAGCTCCAACGTCGCCTCTTCTGTAATTGTTCTGTTTTATGATGGTTATATTTTAAGAGTCAATGCATTTCTACATCTGTATTGAGTTGGTCTTATGCTTTCAAGCATATTTTCTTGAGTAGATGAAGGTTTTTGATTGACTTCTGAAACTAAACACTATAGATGTTTTAAGAAAAAGGAGACCTAAAATAGATTTTAGCATCACAGAGTTCTCCCTAAGAGTTTATTTCTGGAGTATTACATTTATTATAAATCCTTTGCCATTTGTGCTATATGCAGAATGGAGCTTTTTCCCTTGGATAGCAGAAAGATCATTTATAAAGCTCTGTTGATTGTGCAAATACAGGGATGCTTCTCTTCAATGAGAATTAATACCGTCTGTCCGTAGAATGGTAGCAATATTCATTGTGCCACAAAAGTTCCTGGAATCATCATATTTATAATGATTGTGATAAGCTATTCCATCCTCCTGGTATTTAGCCTTCATGGTAACTTCTTTTTGATGAAAAATATAGAGAATTATGCACAAAGGAGCAGTTTTTATACCGGTAATGGAAATATTAAAAAGAGACCCATTTTTTATACATTGTCTATCTAATAGAGATTTTATGGCATCTGTAAAATATAGACACTGCACCTTGCAGCACTGTCTCTGCCAGAAGGGTGTGTGCTAATTTGCATAAGTTGTATATTTACATATGTGTGTTCTGTGTACATTATATGTATCACATAAAAATAGAAATCATGGCACCTAAGTCTCAGGAACAGCCTCATCTTAGTTATCCAGAGCAAACGACAAAATTCCCCTAACAAACAGGATTAAAATTCACTCCTTTCAAGCATCCCAGGCATTTATTCCTTCCTTTTCATTGAGCTACATTTGTCTGATTTAACAAGATAAGATTTGAGTGCTGATGCAGCCCGTTGTTAATGTGGCAGCCGCATCCACCATAGCATCGACACTCAGCATCAGAGGAATGCATAAATCAGGTATTCAAAAAAAATTAGATATGCAGCGCACCGGTTTTATAGTCCCAGCCTCAGAAATTGAAATGGCCCAGATTAATGTATTATATCTTACACACTGTCCGAGTGAATCAACTTTAATATATTGAACAGATTCGCAGAACAAGACTTTGTTATCTAAGGAGCACTCGGAAGGAGGAATTGACCTGAGGATTTGATTTGGTTCAGGTAGTTCATGTTGTACAGCAGCATTTGAATAGTTTCACAGAAAAATAAAATTTGTATTAGAAATATTTCACATCATTTCTGGGCTCTTCCACACAGCAGCTTTGGAGAGGACCAGTATCACAGAAACAATGTCCAGCCGACATAGGATTTTAACCTTTTCCTCTGTGGTGACAAAACAATATAATTGTAATTTTAATGCAGGCTGCAGTTTCTCAGCAAGGTAGCATGTATGGGCAGAATTTAACGAGGATTTTCACTGGAAATGAAATGCCCAATGAATTACCCTACAATAGAAGCATCACAGTTTGGAGCCCTGCATCCCCAACAGCTTGCTCTGGGTTGATGCTGCTTTATGAAGAAGCTGCTTTTCTACCACGGGCTGCTCTTCCAGGGAATGATCCACTTGGATGCGGTACGAGGTTGAGATTGTTGATTTTACTCTTGCCAGGCTAGGATAACCATTCTGAGGAAATGGTTTTGAGTTATGAAGCCAGAGATGATGTGTCCACTTCCCATAGTTGTCTGCAAAGAGAAAGATTCTGCATTCAGGGTTGCATGGCAGACTGCTTCCCATCACATTCTCTATTCTGTTTCCAATACCACTGCCATCTAGAAGGTCTTATTCATGTTTCCTCAAGATAATACCCTTCTCCCAGGATAACAATGATGGAGCCAAAAATCATACCTTACATCTTGGGGTAATGTCAGCCATGGGATCTGCAAAAACTTCCCTCTAGCCAGAAATGGGTTCTGCTGTTTAATCTATATGCTAGAACTAATGTTCCAGTAGTAATGATTTTTTTTCAACCAACTAAGAAAACCTATGCTCCTAAAACACAGAGAGAGTTGACAGAAGTAGACTTTAACTGCAAATATAGTGAAGAAGTGCACAATGGTTAAACCTTAGTTCCTGTCCTGTCAATATGCCAGTGGAACAAGAACCAATAAAAAAAAAAAAAAAAAACAACAACAACAACAACAAAACCCACTTTATCCTAAGAAAGCACTCCCACATTGCATATGTAATTATTTTATTTCCTTCGTTAGTCTTGCCTTCTTTTCATACCATTGGATTGATCTATGTTCCTGAGATTGAGACTCCAAATCCTTTAACCTATACTAACAACCAAAAATCCAGGCAGTCACACCCATGATTGACGGCTGACATTCTTCATTTCTCAACGGTTGATGGAGCTATGGGTGAACATGTCTAATGTTCAATATCTGGCCATGCTTTTATGATTATTCATACCCCTTCTCATGTGTTGACATTACGTTTATTCTTTAGATCTCAAGACTGATGTCATTATTGATGGGAAGCACAGCTTAGCCCCCTTTCTCTCCTACCTATCAATCAGAACCAAGTTATCTACTTACCTTTCACCCCATTGCGTTCTGTGTCATGCTGCCTCAGCATCTGTCTATTTGTTTGAAGCTGCTGATTTGAACCTTTTCATCCCAGGAGAACTGAACACCTCCCCAGCAGATATGGTCTTAATGCTGAGCACTGTATTTGGCATGTAACGTATTTTCAATTGTTATCATCAGAATGTACCTATGCATTTGTTCTGTAAACAGTTTAGAATGCTTTCCTTAAGCCCTACCCTGTTCCTAGCCATAGGGATGAGGCAGGGGTCCCTATTCTGACAGCACCTACCTTCTGGGGAAGCAGAGAAACATGAGCCTACCAATGAGCCACATGAAACTGCCAATAATTGAACATATGAGCTCAAGATAAAATGGTGAATTCACATGGTCTAACCTAATATACTGCGTGTCATGTGGAGATAATGAACACATTGGTCCGGCAATGGTGTTTGACAGTCTCTGAGCCATGTTATACTTAGAAAGTCTTCTGTTTAAGCTTATCATACTTTAAAATGATAAATGACTTCCAAAATCATAGACAAACATTAATAACGGTCAGGTGTAATGTAACAATCCTCTAAGGATACACAAAACGGTAGTTGCTATACCATTACATATGTGTGACCTTATGAAGCATGTGTGTAGTAGTAGTGGTGGAACTTTCACCTCACTCTGAGAACCCCACAGAAGCATGGTGCATCTGGACACTGTGTTGTGGCCAGGAGGTGGTTATGGCCAATATCTAGCCTGGATTCTCCTTACAGCCTTAGGCCTTTTCCAGGGACTCCTTAAGCCACACACCACTCTGGGAAGAATGGCGTGGGAGTAGAGTAAACCGAGGGAAATGAGATCAGACATGTGATCTTCTCCACTCTCTGCTCCTCCTAGCTGAGCGGATGGAGACAGCATTGATAATATTGTAAGGTGTAAACTTGGCTCTTGCATCCTCAGACTTCTCTCTATTCAGACACTGCTTGAGTCCCAAAACTGCATCCTCTGCAGAGTGGGCGTCATATACTTCCCTCCAGCAGGTACATTTGCTGTGTGCTTTCTCACAGCCTGTTCTTATAATACCCAGCTTTGACAGCACATAGACTGAGTACGTATGGGAAAGTGTCAAAAAATAAAAAGTGCTAACATTTCCACTGGTTCAGATCATTAATTTTCTCAAGGAATAACTAAATACAAAGATGTGGAGCTTCTTGAAGAAGAAAAAAACTCTCTTACGTTGACATTTTTGAAGTTTTCTTTCAACGCTGGAAGGCCCTAATGCAGTCCACTTTGCACTTAACATTACTTTTCCAGTTCATTGCTATGTTATATGAGAAAATAAATATTTTATATGCATGTGTATGTGTTGTGGCGTGTGTGCATGCCACATGCAACAAATGTGCCTGCTAGAGGGAATCATGTAGAGGACCACTTTACAGAGGATGCAGTTTGGTGACTATAGCAGTCTCTGAATAGAAGATAAAGAGGCAAACATCACACTTGTCCCTTGAAGTATTATCAAAGCTGTCTACACCTTCTCCCCAGCTAGGAGGACCAGGAAGTGGAGAGAGATCAAATTTCTGATCTCATTTCCCTTGGTTTATCCTGATTGTTGGTGTGTGTGTGTTTGTGTGTGTGTGTGTGAGTGTGTGTGTGTACAACTGAGGATGTATAGAGGTCAGAGAAGAACTTGTTAGAGTGAATCCTCTCCTTTCACTATGTGGTCCCCAGGCTGGGACTCAGTATGTCAGTTTTAGCAGCAGGTGCCATTACCCTCCTCATCTCATTAGCCTCATCTTTATTGTTTGACACAGGGTCTTTCACTGAACCAGAACCTCACTAATCCAGTGATGCTGGCCAACCAGCAAGCTCCAAACATCTGCATGCATCCCCACCCCCTCAGCACTAAGGTTAAAGGCGTAGGTCACCAGCCCTGTCTTTTTATTGGATAACAGATCTGAACTCAAGTCCTCATGCTTGTGCCAAAGGCACTTTGTCTGCAGAACTGTCACCCTGGCCTTAGTAATTTTGTATGTTTTAAACAAAGAAAATAGTGCTGTTCTGTAGTTTATGCTAGGATTAGAAACGACATTTAAAGAAATCTAAAGCAAAGGAAAGCAAAGGGTAGCTGCTTCGCAGAGGACTGTTAGGGGTTTTGTCCTTGAGAAGAGATGTAGCAAATGGCTTTTAATTGGTAGCTTATTGAGCTGACTGAAAACCAAGGCTACAGAATCTTCTTTGAAACATCTGTATAGCAGCAGCTGCTCTAGGTAGGTCTGCAGTGACATCTTGGCAAACACTAGCACTGTGTCAGCGATCTCTCGACCCTGTGCTATAGGGAATACTCTTTCCATGGTAGATATTAGCAAATTGAGGTCCAGAGTGTCTCCTGTATGCCCAAATATGGATGGTTCACAAGTGTCAGGGCCAGGATCCGAAGTCAGATTTTACCTAGGGTAAGTGGCCACTGCCCCATTGTCTCTGTCAGGGCAGAAGTCTTCAGAAAACTAGTGTTCTGCACAAGAGAGCATTTTCCAGGCAGAGTTGGCTGGGAATGCTCCTGCAGATTCATCATATTCTCCGTTGTGGTCTATATCTAATGATGTGTGGTCTTCCTCACATCATTTAGTGCTTAGATCCCACCTGGTGCCTGTACTCCAGAAACTTGGTAAGGCATGACCCAGCTGAAGAAGGTCACAAAGAGCAGGTCCTCTGGTGTGCTATTTCCACTTGTTTTCTGCCTTCCTCCCTGCCTCCAGGTCCTGTGAACAGTTTCTTCTAATACCATAAATGAAACTGACATCATCCCTTTTCTGCCGTGATGGACTGAATCCATGAGCCTAAATCAATTTTTCCTCCCTTTATATTGTTTGTCAGATGTGTCTTCACAGCAACACAGAATGGTTAATTAATACAAGCTCAAAGATGTATCTGTCCCAGGTTTGCTTGAAGTCACCTCATTCTTTCCTTCCTTCGATGTCAAGGACTTAAGGCCTTCTGAAATCTCTGTCCTTGGCCACCACTTACTCAGACACCTCTCGTCATGGAGCCTGGTATAGGGAACTGTACCCTTTGTTGAGTGCCTTTTCCCTAGATCCCCTGCACCACCTCCCATCCTAGACCAGCAACATGGGCATATCACCACATCTTCCAGCAGTCTTTCACCATTGATTGAAAATACTTTCAATGAATAATTTCCAGAGAACAGGAAGTAGGTCTCAGAGCATTAATGTCATCATCTTTGACCTAGACTTCTGCGATGGTTTGTTTGTTTTTCTGCTATCGCCTATCGTGTGAGACAGATGTCACATCAACATGAACCTGTGGCAGTTCTTTCAAATCTAGACATGACTGTTTGCAATTCACATGTAAATATGACATGCTCAGTGTCTTTAATGCAAGATTTATCAACTGTGGAGCATGACCTCCTTTGGGGTCACCTAACTGAATGGTGGGGTTCACTGTGAAATATTTGGCAACAGTATAAAGTTTCTGAACATTCAACTACCAAAACATTCAAATCAAGCTTGTGGTAAATTCGGTGTTTCTTGTTGCCAACTCCCTGGTTCTGAGCACAGATTAGTGTTCTGCACTGGACACCATGCCTGTAAGGCCTATAGGGTTGCTTGTGATTCGTGGCTGTTGTGTGTTATGAACTGTACTATTTTATGGATCAAATGTCTCTACTTTCATAGAAATATAACTGTTAATCATGGAAAACAAAGACTTTTAACATTTTCTTGCTATCATTTCATCAGCAAAGCATTACTAATTAGTATTTGGATTATACAGTGTTCGTGTTTCATTTTAAAATTTGCTATTTGAGTTATTGACTTGTGTTTCATTTGTAAAAATTCATTAGATTAATTTTAGATTGGGATTTGGACAGAATTTCAAACAATATCCTAAATGGCCGTAAACATACATCTACCATTTTGTACAACGTATTTATGTGAAGCAGAATTTTCAACTTTTAGGGTTGTAAACAAATACTACCAATGAACTCTGATCAAGATTGTAGTATCAAATACTTAGTCAAGAGTTAATCTTATATGAAAAAGAAACAAGCTTATCCATCCCGTTATTATAAAAATCTCCTTTTGTTTTTTAACAAGTAATAAAATTGTATGTACGACAAAGAATTGTTTTCAAAAACAACTAGTAAATTTTTGTATCATTAAATCAATAAATGCTTGACTTTTATTACCTATCTATTTTCTATACTTACATTTTTAACGTTGTACAAAAATATGTCAGATGAAAAGGGGTGTGAGTGAAAATAATTAAGAAGCTATGTGTCTTAAATAATTGGAAAGGTAACTACAATGTACAGAGGTAATATAAATCACCACGCATTAGGAGCTTTCTATGTGCAAGGATTCTTATAGTCTATCTTGAAGGTTTTACAGGATGGCATGAGATAGACACTGTTGGCACATTTTCCAGTTGATGAACCTAGAGTACCAAGAGTTCAACAGATGTGTACAGTAGAGAATGTGTACAGATGAAAAGCAGGTTGCCTCTTGACTTTATCTTCCTAGTCATTCCACTCGGTTTTCTCCGCAGGGTGGTAAGAGGCCTCCCTTCACAAATGAAGCAGATAAACCCCAGGAGTTGAGGTTAGAAACTGGGAGATTCTAAAACCCTTGGAAATAAGTTAAAGTCTTTGATTTATTTATATTAGTGGAACGGTCTCTTTTATTTACTTTCAGTCTACTTTCATAAGAACACCTTATAGCAATACACTGCTTATTCTACTCTCTTTTGAGTTGCTCTGGAAATTTTTTACAACATATTCTAGACTGGAGATTACTAAATGAGTCTTTTTTTTTTTTTTTTTGTAAAGGAAATCAGACCAAATCAAGCATTGGGCTAAAGTCTGGGGAGACTGATTGTAGGATTTTATAGCTGATATTACAGTGCTGCTGAAGGATAATGTTTGGAGTGTGCCTCAGAACTCTCTTTGTTACTTATCCTATGGGCCCAGAATGCAGCAGGTACACTTACCTGCACGTTAGGATTCTCTTAGGTGCCTTCTTTCAAAATGGCATTCTGCAGCAGTGAAACCTGCGGGAGTCATGGTGCCTAGTGTCGGAAACTACACTATTCCAAAAGCAAGATTCTCATGGGCTCCCAAGGATCTCTTGTGCTCAGGCTTAAAGTTACTGTGATGCTGTGTAGGGTCCCCTCAGAGAGTTCTTATTTTGCAAATATCTTTAGAAAGCTGAATATAAGGATCAGAAAGAGAGGAAAAGACTCTTGTTAATCTTCATAGAGTTGTCTAAGCAAAAGCAATAATGATAAAAAAGAGGGGGAAAGGCTGCTGTTGAAAGCTCAGTCACTTAGGTGTTGTGTTTGGACATCCCTCATTATGTTGCTTCAATACTGGTTCCAAAAGGACACAGAATATTGTCTTGGTCACTGGTCCTCAAAGGGTAGAGTGACCTCACATTCTAAGGATGAGTTTTTTTCTTTCAGATAGTGAGAAAAAAATCCAGCTTGAAATTTAGTAACAAAGTGGGCCTTGAAATGTATCTAGTGTAAATACTTCTGTATCAAGTGGTAGAAAAGGAAGCCACGACTTTGTAGGATTCAATCATGTTGCTAATTCCAGAGGCAGGAGGCAAACAGAATTCTTCTGCTTCTAGTTGAGTCTTCTTTCACTTATGCTATACTGGATTGAGTTTTATGCTGGTCCACTGTGGATTCTGGATAGGTTTGTATATTTCCAAGTATAAATGCTGTTAAGTAGAGGAGTCTACTACCATGAACATTCACAGGTGAGATGAAGGTACTATGTGCACAAAGCCCTAGCTAGACCTCAGAGAGATTCAGAAGAACTCAAGACTTTTAAAGCTGCCTTTTAAAGTTTGGTCACTGAAAACAGTCATTCCTGCAAACTGCCTTTACCTGAAGAAAATCAGGCCTGAGTCAGACAGATACATGAGTGTATTTCACCTTTTAAGAAAACCCAGTTTTTCATGGGATGTATATAGAAAAATTTGAAAGTCTTTAAAGAATGCAAACAACTATGCGAGCCAGTTTTCATAAGGAGGAGGCAAATGTTGGTAGGCATGTAGAGGCTGAGTGTTACAAGCATGGGTAACACCAACATGCTAGGATAGACATTCCCTTTAAGTTATTAGCCCAATGAGCTCCTAAGAGGACAAAACTCATCGAATGGGCATCATTTCATCTATTTTAAAGGAAATGTGAAAGGGCCTATATTTGAGTTTTTGTTCCTATAAATGTCTTCATACTTTAAAAGCAAATGTGACTTTTCTCCTATTTAACAAAATGTGTCAAATATTTGTTGCTGATGCCAAGTTCCAGCTTTGATTCCCTAAAATTGAAAGTGATTAAGATCCTGTCATGGTAATAGGAGATCTTGGTGGGGGGGTGGAGGGGGGAGGTGGAAGATCATTGGTCTTTAGATAGTCTTGAGAAGAACTCTCAACTCCTCCTCCCTCCCCCTCCCCCCCCCCCACGCACCAGTGCCACTGCCATATTCTCACATAGAGCACAGATTGCTGCCCAGCTCCTTGGAGAGAGGCCAGTGCATTTGTCAGAATTGAAAAGTTTTGGAGCCAGTTCGAGGACTTTCTGGTACACAAAGTATTGGCTGAAAATGTGGTAAGTATTAAATGGGATGTTAATTTTCATGAATATTTCCTCATGATTGTAGCTTGTGGTCATTGAGCAATTTAGCAATCACCATGTGGTCTGTTGGACACACAGCCTGGGTGAAGTTCAAAAAATTAGCAGCCAGACAGTGGGGAGCATGCCAGAACTCAAATTTATGTGTTTGTGTTTTTTTTTTTTTTTTCTGCTTCCTTCTTATCTTAGTGGATGGATGGATTTCTCTTCATTAAAACTTTAGGTGTCACCATACTCCTGGAATGTATGTTTATCTCCAATACCAATGTTCTTATACTTTCACAATCCCCAGACTTGTATATAGTCTCCAAGATTTCTGAGTCAGTGAATCTTTGCTCATTCAGTCTTTGCTTCTTCACACAGGATCCACTGCATCCATATTTCTAAGGACACTTATGCATAGGTTCAGAAAACACTCCTTCCAGTCTTCATAATGAGAGATGGTTTAAAGAGTGAAAGTCTAGTAAGGGAAGAGATTCTGATACAAGGCTATCCAGGAACAATGGTTGTTTATTTAATGTGACTTGTACCATAGCATTTTCCTCCACTTCCCTATGTCATATTCTCTCAATTTGCTTTCATAATACCAATGAGGCATCATAGGGCAAGATCACTTTTAAAATTCCTTTTTTTTTTTTTTCTAAAAAACCAGTCTTTAGAAACGAAAATGAGTTATCCAGTATAGTGCATTTAGGACTGAAAGATAAGTCCCAGTCACACCATCCTTCCCTGTCAACACTTCCCCATCCAAGTTACCACATACTGCCACCAGGAATGTGCATTGTCAACAAATATCACACAAATTTTTCTATGATTTCTTTTTATATTCTTGATAAGCCATACTAAGGATGGTTTCTGTACTCACTGACTAATATTAAAATATGCTCTCTTGTACAGGGAATGAGTGGAAGTATTCCATGTGCTCTCAGATTTGATAGTGACACACAAATTTAGTGTATCTTATGAGTGTATCCTCCATGGTGTGTGTAGGAAGCAAATGGTGTCTGACATCACCCTGGTGAAGGTGTACCTGCCTGCTCTCTCTTTCAGTTCACCCTGTCATCCTTGGTGTTAAGAGGAGCCATTTAGCAGATTCTTTTCAACAGTTCTTACCACTTACTCACCAACTGTAACAGGAAGTCGAATAAGTGAAGATCACACAACACTGAAGAATGGAATACCTGATTTTGCCTTCTAAGAGTTAAATAATGTCTGAATCTAAGAATTTGACTCATAAATTTCATTATGCAGTTGTATGACCTAGGGAGAATTATGCATATAATTAATATTATAGTAAAGTACATATGTCTATTTTATAAGCCTATTTAACTTATATATTTATATAGAAATATATGAGCATCATATTTTGCTAATAATGCCAGGAAGCAAATTGATCTCCATATAGTTCTCTTATTTAAGTACTTGTGGGAGTTAACTATTCTGATGAATTTTCTATAAACTGTTTTACAACTATCCCCTTCAGAATATAAAGAGACATGGAGCTCCTAGATTCCTTTCTGGAAGGCTTGGATTTCTTTAATCAGAGCTCATTTGTCTGTCCTGCCAGTGTTAGATATGGCTGTCTTGCATTCTTTTTAGAGACCGTGACTGATACAGTTGTGCACCTATTAGTAGAGCACCTAGTCTGATGTTCACAAGTTTTAGCCAGATGGTCTCCAGTATTCTTAAAGTTCCCTGTTCTTAATCTGTCTTTAGCTGCAACATATGATATAAAAGCACAGATACATTGTCTCAAACAGGGGTGTGTTAATAAGCTTTGACTGTTTGGGTATACATAAATTATAAGAGAGAGTTATTTACAAATAATAAATCTGACTCATTTATTCCAGGGCCCTGGTTTGCACTTTCTCTGGGGTTCTTAAGATAGACTCTACAGAGTTGAACTTGCCTGAAGAGTGCAGAATTACTCTCCGTTAAAAAACAAGAAGATGCCTGTTAAACATAAATCTTAGCAGGATTAGCACTGTTTAGTTTGGGATGACCAAAGGATGAGAGCTCCTGGCTGTGCAAATGAGAGGAGTGTTTTTGTTTGTGTTTGTCAAGGATGAACACATAAGCAGACTACAAAAGGCTGCTCCCTTTTTTCTCAGCTCTGGCTTGTGTTCCTGGGAGCTTCATGGTGTTCCTTCCTAAAGCAGCGTGAGAGAGTTGATTTTCATTTTATGTTGTGCTTGCGAGGCATTAGCATGATGCTCTAACACTTGTAAATGAATACAGCTCTTGCCTAATCCGTCATTTTAATGCCGTATAGATTTTATTTCACTCCATGTTGTACCAGATTCTCAATAATAATAATCAACGGCTTTGTTGTTCTCTGGCAGAAATTAAATTTCTGCAGTGAGTGTGCAACTAATAAAAGATGTTGCTTGAGGAAACAAAAAATAAATATGATGAATCATAAAAGTTGGTGGGGCGGGGGGATTTGCTCCTAGATGAAAGACAATTACGGATCTAGTGGTGAATTGTCTGATTCTCGTCTTGTCAACAGCTTAATAACCCTCAGAAAGTCTTCAGCCACCGTGCTTATGTCTGCGCATTAACCTTGTGGACTTGGTGTTTTCCCTGATTTCATTTGGAAGCATTAGTATAAAAAGTGAGGTATAAGATAGCCATTCTCTTTGCTGTGCAGCCCAGTTCAGTTTGCCCACAGCTGCTAGTTTGCACATTCTCACGTCCCTTTTATCTTGTCCCTGTCACAAGCTATCCAGAAGTATGGCATTAAAGGCAGCGATGTGGGACTCTGAGTATTGGCAAAGGCTGTAAAGTGGAAAATAAACAGTGTGTCTATCACTAGGCTACAAGAACGTAGCCCTCATAGCTCAGAAATGACAGTCAGTGGCAAACAACTAATTGGTCACCAGTTTGGAAAAAAATATATTCTTCCAGATCTCTGTCACTTGCCATGTTCTTTAAACTCACAAAAAAAAAAAAAAAAAAAAAAAGAAAGAAAGAAAAACTACCAGGTTGAAAGGTTGAAGTGTTGGCTCTACCTCCAAAAGAAAGAAAATGGAGAGTTCAGGCTGCAGAGCTGGGCAAACACTTTGGAGACTGAGGACTGGAAACATTCAGTGGTAATATGAAAGAGTTGTTTCCTCTACTACAGCAGGCTCGCCCGATGTACACAGGTAGCCTGTGAGGCTAACGCAGGTGTGAGATGAATGGAATATGTCACAGAACACTTTCCTAAGAGTGAACCTAATGTGGTGACTGAGTTTTCATGTGTCTCTTTCCCCTTTTGTCCATCTTGGTGAGGTTGTGACATTACTGAGCTTTACACACGAGTGAACATGTTCATGTTCTAAGAGAAGAAGGACACTGGGAGGGGGCTTAAACAAACATTAACCAACAGAACTAAGGGTAGGGTAATGGGAATTTACAGGCTGGATCTATAATTATACCACAATATTAAGTATAAAAATGCTGAATGGAAGATTCTTAAGATGTAAATGAAATTTACCTAAGCATCCATACTTTTAACACTAAATGTAGACACATGATCTATGGAGATAGAAAGAATAAAATCAAGCTCCCTGCTGTCATATATCTATTATTTAAATGTGTGCCTCCAGAGTCTGTCTAACTTGCTTAATGATGCTTTCATATGTCAAACTAATACCATCTTCTTAGGACTAGCCATTTGGTTACCTTAACACAGATGTACACAGTCTAAGAATTGGAGAATAGTTTACAATCCTATAGGCTAGAAGCTGTATAAAGTAACACTGCTGATGTGCTGGTGAGCTTTGTACCTGCTGGCACTGATGGACATCAGAAGATTCCCAACCTGTAGAACTGTACCCCTTTTCTTTATGGGCATATGTGAGTGGTACAAAAGGAGAACTGGTCTTGTCAGATTCTTACACAGATACATAACTATAACAGTAAAAATCACATAAGTATTGACCAAAAGCAGTGCTGTGGTTTAAATGTAAAATGTCTCCACAGGAGTTCTTCATAGGTGATAGCATTGTTTTGGGAGGTTGTGAGCATACAGCCTAGCTGTTGAGCATGGGAGTTCATGTTTATTATGCTAGAACTCAGATTCCTGGGAGGAGAGACTGAGTTTGGAGCTAGCTTAAGCTAATATAGTAAGATCCAATCTCAGAGGATGGAAGAGGAAGAGGAAGGAAGTGCATACACACACACGAAATTAGCATTTTTCCAATCTTTCTTCTTTCTGTCTTTGGGCAGGGGGTAGGGGTGGGGTGGGTGGTGGGAGGGAGTGGACTCCAAGGCTTCTCTGCTTTCATCCTTATTTTCTTTCATAGTCAAGTACACCTCTAAATTCCTTGCACATCAAGTCCTATCTTGGCACTGGTTTCTGGAGGATCATAAAATTCACATTTTTAACATAATAATAAAATTCACATTGTTTTCACCGTTCAGTGTATGCCAAATAGTGTGTTGCTGTGTTCTCTCATTTAATCCCCTCAATTCGCAAGAGATATGCACTCCATTTATTGGCGGGGTTTTGTGAGCATTGCTGCAAGAAGAGGCTGAGGCCAGCCTGGTTACACAGTGAGACCTTGTATCAGCCAAAACAACACAACACCACCAAGCAGACAACAAAAACCAAAGAATTTCAGTTCTTTAGGAGAGGAAATTGTCCATAGGGCAGTAGATTGTAGAGTTACCACATGGAGCTGTTTTACCACACAACGCATGGTCTCAAACACTAAACCATCACCTCCTTAGAGTCGCTAGAAAGAACACTGCCTTCCAAGTCACATAATAATAGTCATTGCCTTTATGTGCCCTAGGATGTTGCTGTGATTGAAAAATGAAGGGTTGGTTACACAGTCAAGTGGTCTATGGCTTTGTTGTAGGGAGACAGTGAGTTGAGTCACTGGAAATGACTGGTGTGGAGACAATGCAGGTTTTGCTTGGGAACAGGGCACCCATAGGTGCCTTGATTCCTATTGCTTCCAGCTTCAACCACTGCTCAGAGCCATGTGATCACACAGGGAAAACTCAAGCCCGGCTCCTCCCCCCACCCCCTCCACCACCGCCACCTGTGACTTGGAGCATTGTCAGGGAAACTCTGAGGTCAGAACAGAGTATTTGTAGGAAAATGAGAAAAATAAATGTTCCTCTTTCAAGGTTTCTGTTTGACAGTGTTTGCCAGACAAAGTAGAATTTCACAGCACAGGTCCTTAGCTCAAGAGGCACACTCGTCAGCAGTTATTCTACGTGCTTTCATCCGCCTTCGCACTTACAGAAAGGAAGAAGAGAAATTTATCCACTCAGAGTGAGCTTTTCGCTAAACTTGTGTCTTTCTCTTGTTTGTCATGCTAATTATGTCCCAAACAACCCCCTTTCAGAGAATTCTGCAATCAAACTCCAAAGCCCCATCAGATGTACAATGGCTTTTAAAGCGGACTGGTTGTTTGGAGTAATAATGAACTCCATAGTATATTTACCTCGAAATACATGCAGATTCTGTTCCTTGCTGTTCCTGCTCTTCACTCCTCCATGACCTGATGCAGGCAGGTACTTATCCTCTCGCTCTCTGGCTCCTGTAGCTGTAAAGTGGAGACACATTTCTTCCTATAGAGAATACATAGACTGTGCTGTATGCCAGATATATGCTCATATTCATATCTTTCAGTTAATAAGCAAATATTGCAACTTGACCATACTATCATAGTTATATTTTAAATGTGTATACAAGATATGGGTTTGTTTGAATACTCCTTGGCTGAAGGGCATCTGTGGTTTCAGAGACACCCAGAAAGCAGTTTTCTCCACTATGACAGAATTCGTGGTTCTCACTGAATGGACATAGTATATGCCATGAAAGTGTAAAGAGAGCAAAAGGGAGAGATGATAGATAGATAGATAGATAGATAGATAGATAGATAGATAGATAGATAGATAGGGAGAGATGGAGAGAGGAAGAAGGGAGGAGAAGGAGGGGAAGGAGGGGGAGGGGAGGAGAGGGAAGAAGAGGAGAGGAGAGAGAAAGAGTGAGAGAGAGAGAGAGAGAGAGAGAGAGAGAGAGAGAGAGAGAGAGAGAGAGAATATGAATATGGCCTTTGGCCCTCCATAGTAAAGGTGAAAACAGCCCTAAGAAACACAAATGTAAGTATTAGAAGTATGACCCACATATTGTAGGACAGATGTACATCATCTACCATAGTTGTGCACGGATTTGAAGATTATTCATTTGAGATTGTTTAACTAGAATGCCTCCCTATAGGCTAGTATGTTTGAATATTTGGTCCCCAGTTAATGGAACTGTTTGAGAAGGATTAGGCTGTCACCATTTTGGAAGATGTGACCGGGAGTGGGCTTTGACATTTCAAAAATCCATGCCAACCAGGTTGGAAAGTTCTGAGCTACTACTCAAGTACTATTCCTGTCCCAACATGGTGACGATGGACTAACCATCTAAAGCTCTAAGCAAACTGTCAAATAAATGTTTCCTCTGTCAAAATAGTCATGGAAAGGGCATCTTTTCCCAGCAACACAATCCCAATGGGTGAGAATAAGACCGATAACACAATTTGAGCCAAATTTGAAGTAAGCTTAATTTTATTAGGGTTCAGATTCACAGAAGACAGATAATGGAGTAATAAGGACATACAAAAAATCTAAAAAAAAAAAAAAAAAAAAAAACCAAAATGAAACAAAATTCACATTGCATTTGCCATGTGATTCAGGAGGGTGATTAGGGAGGGCCAGGGATGATCTGGGTGTTCTCAAAAACAAGTCAAGGTCATGGG
Organism: Mastomys natalensis; assembly: GCA_021653895.1. NCBI lineage: Eukaryota > Metazoa > Chordata > Mammalia > Rodentia > Muridae > Mastomys > Mastomys natalensis. Next base: position 2,569,664 of record JAJTUV010000327.1, on the reverse strand, counting down.
TTGGAGCAGGTCTGGCTCTAGGAGACAGGCTGACTCTTATAGTAAATATAAACTTATTTTTAGAAATACAGGGGCGGTGGTGGCGCACGCCTTTAATCCCAGCACTTGGGAGGCAGAGGCAGGCAGATTTCTGAGTTCTAGGCCAGCCTGGTCTACAGAGTCAGTTCCAGGATGGCCAGGGCTACACAGAGAAACCCTGTCTCGAAAAAAAAAAAAAAGAAAGAAAAAAAAGAAATATAGTTAGAAATACAGCATAATAGCTCCTGCCTTCAAAATGGAGGCAGGTAGGTTTCTCATGACCATGACAGACACAAGAGGACAAAGAATTTTATTTCACTGAAATAAGAGAAAACTCATGTGAGAGGAAGAGAGGCTAGCAGGCCTCCTGTTTACATGCTGCTCTCATATCCACCCTGAAAGAGTGTGCAACCACAGTGGAATCTATGCCTAGAGTGAACTCTGCTGTGGGAGGAGCTTTAGTGGGCCCCATAAGACCTAGGTCATCATTCCTGTACTCACGGCCGGAAGGCAACTTAAGAATGAGAAATAGTGGAGAAAAGGCAGTGGAGTCCTTGACCAAGCTGTAGTGTGCTCTTGGGAGAGTCTCTGTCAGCTGTCAATGCACACCACTTACACCAGCACTGTGTCACAGTTCCGCGTTGAGGAATCTGTACATGACCACCTATCATAGTCCTTCCTCCTAGATCATCCATAAACTCATTATAAACTAATATCACTTTTAACTAAGTAGATCCTCTAGCCAGGTAAATAGGGGACCAATTCTTGTTTTGTTCTGGGCACTAAAGATACAAAGGTAAAGACAACATTCATAACTTCAAGAAGATCACTAGTGGCCATGTATAAATTTTATCAAGATTCACATTTGTATGTCTTAGAGAGCAATTGGCAAAAAGAAGAGAACACAAGGAATGACTGGAAAGTTCATATCTAGAAAGAAAAGGCCATTCGATGATATCCACTGGGAAGCATGTCCAGGAACGGCAAGCAAAAAAGGTAGCATATTGCATAGGAGAAGATTCTTCAAATCTTGTTATAATGTGGCTCAATGTCATAGCATATTAGCAGAATGAATGTTTTCTGAATAGACTAGCTAATTTTTCTCGAAGGGCATCCTCCTACTTTCTAGTTGGTAGAGGCTTTATTAACTTTAAACATGAATTTACTGGAAAAGAAATGAGATTACATGTGAGTCAAATAGAACTATACCTGCTTAGCTAATTCATTTCTCCTTTCCCTGGAGATTGAATGGCCAAACAGCCCACCCACCCCAGCAAGATTGCTGTCCGTTGGTGGATTTATGTTGAATGGGGAACCAATTGGAATCCAGCATGCCACAAAGGGAAGTTGGGTCAAAACTGTCAATTAAGCAGAGAAATTATGTATAAAACTAGGATTTCAGAGACTGAATCTTTCAGTATGTGGCTGGGTTCTCATGCCCTTTGAGATCATTATATATTAATGACAAGCTGGGACAAACCATTCCACTAAGTTTACCGTTCTTTGGTGCTTGATACAGTCCAGGCAGCAAGCAAATAAGACTTTATTTGGTAATTTTCCCCTCCTATCTCCCTTAAATTCTGACTCTAGTTCTTTTGTGGCCTCAATTGCAAGGGTGTGGGTTTTATGCTAGTGCCATCTAGAATTCCTGCTGCTGAAAATTATGAATAGCTGTAGTGCATCTTTGTCATAACGTATTACACCTGCACATAAACAATGTAACAAGTCTCCATTTAAACAAAATGAAAGCTTAGAGGATAAAAGGGTTCTGAATACAGAAGTGTGTGTAACCGGATGAAAATATACAACTAAAGGACATTGTGTGAGCAAAGCAAGATAGATCCGTGGTGACGTTCCTATCAGTTTATCTCATAACAATGGGACTCATAGACTTTAAACCCTCTTGAATATTAGCTTCTGCATAATTAGGAGTCTGTCACCACCAAGTTTTAGCACACGAGTCAGCAGCGTTTTAGAAGCTGCTTGCAATGAATTGTGAGTCTATTAAATTTTTCTAGTTCTTTCCGTGCTTTCCTTTTTCTCTAACCACAAAACACCCTAAAGATCATTTCTTTAATGCATTGCTCTGTCAAATCTGTATAAACAAGTATAAATGTTAAAAAAGTAAAGAATACTAATCAAGAGACACAAGGCATACACTGCTTAATAAATCTTGCCTTCAATTTATTTGTCTAGTATTACAATGGCAGAGGAGATATCAATTAATATAGGCAAAGAGGACCCATAATTTATAATTAACTGGCAAGTGTTTGTAGCAAGCAGCAGCACCGAGTCTAATCGCCGGTAGAAAAATAACTAGTGTTGATTTGTCCCTCGGCAAATTAATAGAGTGCTTAGCAATGACAGGGTTACATAAAACTGCTAAATAAATAATCATCAGTGAGTTCGAGTGAAGCAGATCTTTAACAAGCTTAATCTGAACCTCTTGACATCTGTATCCTATGAAGAGATGAAATGGTAAGAAAGAGAAGATACGGAGCACACATTGTAAGCCTGCTCCACAACTGGATGAGATCATGTTCTTATGTAATGAGAAATAAAGAAACAGTTTTATTGCAAAATTACATTGAAAAATGATTTTCATTATAATTAGAGAGAAATTATAAAAGATATATCATGGAAATGCTGGACTGGAATTCACCAGATGCGAATTTCACTACATCTCTTAACAATGAAAACACATCATTTTTGTCATTTTTGATCTATTTTTGCTCGTTTGCTTCACTTTTATTGCTCACCTCTGTTCATGCCAGACATCCCTGCTCATATGTCACCACAGCCACAGCCGTGAAGCTTATTTGGGGTTGTTAGGGTTGCACAATAGAAGAAAATGAATGAAGGCTTGATACTTCACCAGCCGCCCTGGCCTCCCCTCCCACTCCCAGCCGTGCCTATGGACCCTAAGGTTTGGTCATGGATGTTCTATTGCTCATGGTATTTGCTTTGCACTGTTTACATTCCTGTGAATTGTTCCTGTACTGCCTTGGGATTTTGTCTTTTAAATGACCTTCATTTCTAGATGTTTTAACCTTATCATCCTATCTAATTATTTTCCCTGCACTTGTTCTTGGTGGGGAATTCAACCATACCTTTCAATGCTACTCATATTCAATTAGACTCTCACAGAGTCCTCAGATGCCTCAAAACTTAAACAGAAACCTGGTGTTCGGTGCAATAAGCATGTGTTCTCATAGGTGTTCATATCAGACAGAAGATGGTAGCTAATTCTGTGCAGTGATGCTATAAGTAGTTGCCTGAGTCTGAGGAATTTATAAGAAATAGAATTATTTTCTCACAGTTCTAGAGGCTGGGAAGTTCAAACTCAGGGCCTTTCCAGGTCTGGTGTAGCAAGGGCTACTCTTTGCTTCCTGTTGCTTAGTTCTCTAAAGAGAATAAAAGTCTGTGTGAATTTAGAACAGAAGGATAGGAAGGTAATGAGTAAAACTGCTGCACAAAGCCTCTCGTAGAAAGGCTCTATCCTTCTGTGAGATGGCAGCACTCCTGACCTGCAGTCTCCAACTTGTACTAACACTGTTCTGATGCTAAAGTGACCTGCACACAAACATCAAAACCGTTGCCCTCTAGAATGGGCACTAGGAAGCCATGAGCTTTTCCGTGCCTCAGAGACCTTTGTTGAATAGGACACACCTTTTCCTGTGGTCTTTGGATTTCCACTACTTCCTTGGTTTTGGGAATGCCTCCTTAGGATTTTACTGCTATACTTGCATCCTTGTGATTCTTATTGGCCCAATCAGGTCAACTGAATTGTGGTTTTCTTGTTAGTGGTATTTTGTTTTCTACTAAGATAAGCTAATTATGAGAATGAGACCAGTTGAACCAACCAGAGTCTTTTAAAGAGGAACTGGGGCACAGAAAGAAGAGCCATGTGACTCCACAGGAGGACTTGACAAATTATTGCTGGCTTTGAAGACCCAGAAAGGGGTTTCTGTTCTCACATGAAATCTCAAGTAATAACCAAAACAGCAGGCAGATACCATGGTGTTGCTGTGTGTGCCTGCCTTTAGTGTGCCTGCCTTTACCCTGTGGGATAACTTACAAGGAGGGACTCTTGATAGTGACCTCAAATTACTTGGCAATGCTCACATCCTAGGTATCAGAGTTACTGCTTTTCTGCACTTCAGTTCCACATTTCCAGCACAACTTGGCACAGCCCACCCTTAATATTCTATAAGAAGTTTATGATTGCTTCTTGGCCCTTTGGTTGAGATCAAGTGCACTGTAAGAACTTGATAGTCACATATGAGAAACTGACCTCAAGAGGCTAATGAAATAATCTTTTACGTCTTTCAAACTTAATTAATGACAATGTCCTATATTTATGCTCATTTCCTGTATCCTTCAAGCCCACTAAATAAATCCTTCCATCCTTTAAGTTAGGCACTTAAAGATCACTCTCTAAGACTTTCTTTCCTTTCTGTTTTCTACTACCACCACCACCCTTTGGGTCTTTCTCCTCTCTTACACAGAGTTTTGCAATAGCTTTAGAGCAAGGAGAAAAATGGGTCTCCTGAAAAATGTATGTGTGTCCCAAAGCCCAAGATGTTATGTTGATGTGGCAAGGGGAAGCTAAGTTTACAGAAGGGATCAAGGTCATTCAGGGTCTGATGGTGGGTGAGAGAAATTATCACAGATATGGGTAAATCTGTTTGAACCATGAAGGTCTCTTAAGGAGGAAAGGTGGGAAGAAAAGTCTGTGTGACTCCGTGAGAAGGACTTCATGCATGATTGCTGGCTTTGGTGATAGAAAAGGGAGTTTACGTCAAGGCTGCATCTAGGAGCTGGAGTTATTACAAAGAGGAATTTTCTTTGGGCTCTCCAGAAGGGAGGTCATGATGCCAATACATAATTTAACTCCATAATATCTCTGTCAGATTCCCGTGGCCAGTCATCTTCCACTGCTCTGTCGCCACTGCTCAGGCCCCCTGGTTCAGGTTTCTGTCTGAGGTTCTGAAGCTATAAGCTTGTGTTCTCTTTTGCCACCAAGTTCCTTGGCATTTGTTAGGGCAGGAACAGGAAATGAGTGTTGCTCTCTGGTACTGCTCACCGTCAGCTTCCTTCTCTGATATTTGATTTCCATCCTTTCCCCCAAATGATCTTTAGTAATAAGGATTTGACTGTAACACCCTTCAATGCTATACCATGTAATGGTTTCCATGATAATTAGAATCCGATTTGTACTGCTGAGTCATGGTACACAATGCCCAGCGTCTCTGTTCTGTTTCCAGCTTTGAGTCTTGTGTTTGTCCTCCATCTCTCTACTCTTCGCTTCTCGTTCTGCAAAAATAGTTTCTACACTCCATACAACTTTAGTTATTTCCCACAAACATGCTGCATGCATGTTTACCTTGGTAAGTTTGGTGAGGCGCTGTTTTTCCTAGCTTCTTCTTGGCATACCCACCACATACTCCATTCTTCAGGGCTCAGTTGGAGGGTAAGTTCGTGGCTGTTCTGATGATGTTATCTATTTCATTGATTTTGCTGTGATACTTACTATTTCCTTCCTTCAGTTTAATTCACTTTTTAATGTGCCTCTTGTTTTTGTTTCTTAAGGTATAAGCTAGGCTTTATTGATTTAGATGTCTATGCTGTTTTTAAACAGGGAACTTTCTGTTAAAATGTCCTTTTTCCAATTCAAATACTACTATACTGAATTCTGCCAGTTTTGATATATTATGTTTTCATTTTTATTCAGCTCAGATGACTTTTTAGTTTCCTTTTATTTTCTTAACTTATGGTTTATTTAGAATTCTATTAAAATTTTCAAATATTTGAGAACTGATAATAAATCTTACTGTTTTCATTTTCCAACTTAATTTTGTTGTAGTTAAAAAAACACGTTTTTCAAGGCTTGAATTCTTTTAAATTTATGGGAACATATTTTGTATCCTGGATTATGAGCTATCTTGGTGTTTGGTGTTTATTTGGAAAGAATATGTATTCTCAGGTACATAGTATATTTTTCTCTGTGCATAAAATAGGTCAAATCATTATGTTCTTACTGATTGTCATTCTATCAATTAAAGGGATATTGAAACTCTCTGTCTCTATCTACCTCTCTCTGTCTCTCTATCTCACTCCTTCTCTCCCCCATCCCCCTGCAATTCTTCATGTGTTTTAAAAGTCTTTTGTTAGGTACATGAACACTAAGAATAGCCATAATGTCCTTCTCATTATGAACTGTTAATATCCGTTACTCCAGTGTCCGCTCATCTGCTGTGAGAGCAATAACACAGTTCCTCAGGCTATATTTTGGTTAGCTATATAATGGGAGGGTTTATTCTCACTATGTAGTTTGGACTAGCCTTATCACGTCATCCCCTGTCCTGTGTGAGATGCCTGTGCCATCATATTAGCTTAGAGTGGGAAATCTTTTATTTATTTATTTATTTATTTATTTATTTATTTATTTATCTATTTATTTCCCCATCTCGGTGTGTCTGACAATCTTTGGCACTATGAGTTTATGTATTCTATATGGATTGGATTTTAATTCCTTCCTGATCTTTTGTAGGTTTTTACTACATTGCCTACAATGCTTAACTTTGAAGAGCATTACTTTGACAGATTTTGAGAGACTTCAGAGCAGGGTGGGAACCAAGCCCTGGGTGGTTCCTATTCATGAAGCAAGGACTCCAGTATCTTCTTCAATATGTTCCGGACATTGCAGGATATCCCATCCTGCTGCCAGGAACAGATCCCAGCCCTGTCCAGCTACCTAGCAGTATCTCTCCAATTCATTTAGATGATTCTTCCCCTGGTTTCCCTTAATTTCCTCATAAGCCAATGCTGGCGACCATTCAGGTTAACCCAGGAATCTCTGGGCAATTCTCTTCCCTGTGAACTCTCCATGCTTATGGCGCTCTAGGATGCCAGTTCTGTGTCCATAGCTGAGGATTTGACTGGGCTCTGAAGGATTTTCATCTTGTTGTTACTAAGGGGTTTATGCTTTGTTTCCCTGTACTTGGAGACTACAGCCCTTAGTTGTCTGATACATAAACTCATAAATGTCTTAGAAAACATGATGGTCACCTTCACCTAGTCTTTGTAGGTTTCTTTTCCTTTTTCATTTTTTAAGTAGAGGATTATATGGACATGTTTGCCTCGTTCTGGTTAAATGATCTAAGTCAAGTTTACATCCTTGCTCATTGAGAAGCTTCTCACCAGAAACAGAAATCTTGGGACCTAATTCTAAATTCTGTTTTGATAAACTCTAATGGAACTGAAGATTTTTCCCCTCCTCAGTGACCTACATGTGTTTTCAATTGGTAGCCCCTGGTAGAGTGATATGTACAAGAAGGCTTCTAAGTAGCCTGACCCAAAAGTTTTCACCCACTCGGCAATGGCAGCTCTCTTCTGTAGCATTTACTATAGCCCAAGCTGTATCTGGAGCACCTCCACATGAGGCTCCTATAATAAAAAGTCACGCCATAAAAATGGGTGTAGGTTTTTCTTAGCAGACCCATGGCTTTGCTCTCAAAATAAATAGCTAAATCCTAAGCTCCGAAACTCGTGTTCAACCAACATTTTGAGGACTTGGTGGGAAGATTTACTGCTTGCTTGCATGACTTATTTTAGTCAGGCTTTTATTTTTTTAACATCCAGAGCTCCAAAATTGTTCTGGGGCTTGACTTTATTTCACAGGATCACTTGCTTTTTAAGCATGTCACTCAGGTTTTTTCTGACTGATCTACAAAGCTGAAATTAAATATTACTAATAAAAGTCCTCGCAATTACAAAGTAGCACATTAAGTCCTCAGTTTATGTTTTGAAAGGTTCTAGGACGTTAATGTGGAAATGGTTGTCAGGTTTGAGAAAGGAAAAAAAAATAACTTTGAAAAAAATTTTAGCTCAGAATTAATGTTTCCACTTCAGGGTTATCAGAGCCTGTCTGTACACATTTCCAGCATGCTGCTCGTTGAGGCTTTGGCTGTCCAGAGGAAGAGCGGAATGACAGCAGGCATCCTGCTTCTCTTCTTGGCTTCAAGAGAGAGAGAAGTTTCAAGTTTCCTTACGTGCTTGGTGCTAGACATTTCTAGGTAACAGCTTGCTTTATGCTTCGTAGATGAGTCCTCATAGAATACATCCCATCTTCCTTTCTTCTGCTGATGTCTGTAATGATTATATCCCTGTAAAGATGACAGTTCTCACAGCCATTCACAAAGACATTCATAGTCACCATAACCCTGTTCTCCAAGAGTACCACTTCAGGAAGGCTTAATCTCTTGAGCTGCCCACCTCAGTACCATTAGGTATTGGTACAGGTACCAATACCTGTACCGAAAATCTCCTACCTTTGACAAGAGATGGAAGGTGTACAGAAGTAGTTGTTGCCATGACTTCTGATTTGCTGACCCAGAAGAATGTTTCGTGAAATCAGTCTCTCTGGGTTTGACTTTTTCTGTTGTAGTACTCTGCAGTTTTTGTGTTGTGAAAACTATCTCCCTGGATGAGAGTTGCAGAAAGGGGAAGCTCCTTCATCACTGTGTCTCTGATCCTCTGTGTAAGCTGTTCTGTAATGAGGACATCTCCTCAATGGGTTCACGGCCTGCCTGCTGTTGCAAGAAAAGCCTGTCACTGTTCAAAAAAAAAAATCTTTGGGCTCATTTTTAATAACAAATCAGAAGTATGATTTATCCATAGATCATAAAGATAAAAGGATTACATACTACGTCTGTATAAACAACTACTGGACTCTAGTCACTCTGAGTCACACTGCGTAGACTACACCAGAGGCCAATAGTTCTCCCTAGGAAATTGAGTCCCCTCTTGGTGACTCTCATTCTTTGCTATAGCACATGCATTTCTCATTAACTGACTCAGCCCCACACCACCACTGTTCCAAAAGAGGACCTTGAGTCTTCATTTAAAACTACTGGAAAGTAATAGGCACCATCAGTCCTTCAGATACTTCTGAAATGTTTAAATTCTCTGATGAATACATTTTTTGACTCAAATGGAATTCATGCTCCCTTTCAAACAAATATCTCACCCAAGCATCCTCTTGAAAGTAATTAACAGCAAATTACACATTTCTGGGAAACGGTGCAGCCACAAGTCAGTGGACCAGTTAAACAAGTCATTAGAGGTAGTGGCTTCCTAGAAAGACAGGGGCTTAGTGGCATTATGTGTTCTCCCAGGAAAATGTGTGTGTGTGTGTGTGTGTATGTGTGTGTACTCCCGCATGCATGTCCATGTGAGTGTGTGAATGAGTGTGTGTCTGAGTGTGTGTGAGTGTACGTGTGTGAGAGAGTGTGAGTATGACTATGAGTGTGTGTGAGTGTGTGAGAATGTGATTGTGGGTGAGCATGAGTACATACATGAGTACATACTCTTACATGAATGTATAAGAGTGTATGTGTGTGAGTGTGTGAGAGTGTATGAGTGTGTAAGTATGACTATGAGTGTGTGTGAGTGTGTGTGTGAGTGAGTGTGTGAACGTATGTGAGTGTGTGTGAGAGTATGAATATGTGAGTGTGTGTGTGTGAGTATGTAAATGTGTGACTATGAACGTGTAAGTGTGTATATTTGTAAGATTGTGTGTGTATGCATGTGAGTGTGTGCATGCATGTGCGTGTGAGGTGTGTGAATGTGTGTGAGTGTGTAAGTGTGCATGTGTGTGAGTGAAGTATAAGTCTAAGTGTACCCATTTCAAATGTGGTTTTCATAGCTCAGATGAGGCCCAATGAAGCAGAGCCAGAGCTTTAATTGGGCTCATATTTACCTGGAACTACATAGGGAAATTTGTGTGTTTGTGTGTGTGTGTGTGTGTGTGTGTAAGAGAGAGAGAGAGAGAGAGAGAGAGAGAGAGAGAGAGAGAGAGAGAGAGAGAAATATCTCCTTGAATGAGAGATGAAGAAGGAAAAGCTCCCTTCATCACTGTGTCTCTGATCTTCTATATAAGCTTTTGTGTAATGAGGACATCTGAATGGGAGCAGGGCCTGGCAGCTGTTGTACGAACCTGTCACTGGCCACCTTTGTCGGCAGCAACATGATGCTGCCCTGAGGTTAACCATTGCTAACCTTCTCCATGGTTTTCATCTCCTACTCCCACAGCCTTTAGATGGAGCCTTTTAAAAGTGCATTTTTTTTTAAAAGTACCATTTGTTTATGTCTGGTTTTCTAACTGGATGAGTTAGTCTTTGGAAGTCCAACACAGTGAGTAAATCCAAGGTGATTAGAGAAAAGAGAGTCCCTAACTGTTTATAGAATACTGTGCTTTGCTCAAATGGCACCTTTCCTTTGAACTCATTCTTGGTGTAGTTTTCTCTGATTCCCACCTATATGCCCTCTTTTTGCATTAATGGCACACTTCTGAATACCAGAATATTTTGTGGCACACTTGAAGGAATTAAATTGCATCCACAACGATCACACAATTCAGGGGACTGCCCTTTATCACTACACTGCTGTTTGAGTAGTGCTACTTATTGCCCTAGCTCACTCCATTATGCTCTCAGGAGGCAATGTTCTTCCACATTCTAGAAAGTGCTCCATTCTATTGTGCATTGGTTTGGTGCTGCACACAATAATAATATTTATTTATTTATCCTGAAGAAACTTATGCCTATCATCTTGAGACTAGAGAAATTGTTCTAATGCATAGGTATGTCTGTAACTGTGCTGTAACACAAAGGGTATGTTGATAGAAATTTGGTGGCTCGTAGTTAATGTTTGAGAGTGTCTCAGTAGATTGTCCCACAGCTGAATAATATCATTCTAAATATTTGGCTAAGACTTCCTGATGACCAGTCCTCTAGAGTCTCTGAGAATACACTCCACATTGCTCATCACATATTGTTAGATTTTCTTCAATGTAATAGTTTTGATGTATGGTAAGATGTATATCTATGTAAAATTATTACAAGAAAGTTATTTAAAAATATTCTACCTTCTTATGAATGCATATTATAGCTGTAAACATATATGATTTAGCTCTCAACAAATGTCAGTAAATAAATAAATTTCTGTGCCACCCTAAATCCTTTCTGACATGACATATGGGCTATTGTATAGGTAAACTATTATTCTGTAATTACAAGAGAACTCTCTTGCTAGTGGTCTATTACAATTGTACTTTCCAGTGTAGGAGCAGAAGTTATTTATGAATAATCTTTTAATATGACCCAATACATTATGAATAGTGTGTTTAGATGTTGACAATTTTGTCCACCATAATGAACAACAGTAGTAATCGTACTCCATCCAAACCAACAAATGAAGAAGTTGAGCTGTCTCCTCTCCATTTTTTCCTTTCACTTCCAAGATAGTCGATCTGTATCTCCTTAATACTCTTTGTAGGTCGTTCGTTAGTATCATAATCTACTGATTTATTTGCAGTATGAAGGCTGGGTGTTCATACCCACTAGGATAGGGGAGTCTGCCTTGCATAAGTGATCAGGGCTAGAGTTGACACCAAGGCACTGGCTATGCTGCCTAGTCAGTCATAGAACCAAGCTCTCTCAGTTATATGAAAGAACAGTCGAGTATGTCTAAATTCTGAAAATCTTTTTGAGGACATGTGAAAGGAAGGGTGGAAAGAAGTAAGAGGAGGAAAAGAGAGAACAGAGGGGAGAGGGGAGGGAAGAGGAGGGGAGCACTGTGCCAAACACAGCACCTCTGGGCTGAGAGGGACTTTTGGAGATTGTCAAAGTAGACGACTTATGGGAGACATGTGCAGTGATCTGTTGTTTCCGACCACTCCCACAATGACTCCAAACCCAACACTCAAAAATATGATTGTCCATTTCCTCTCATATGTGGAAGTGAGGGAGTGAAATGGAATGAAGATAAATGAGGGACTATTAGGGTGTGGAAGGGAGAAGGATAGTGAGGAAGGGGATTAAAAAGGAGCAAGGGCAGAACATGATTAAAGCAATTATATACCTATATGCAAGTGCTGTAATGAAAGTTGTCAGACAGCTAAAATGAGCTACTTTTAAAAATTGGTTTTGGGGCTGAAGAGATGAGTCAGAAGATGAAGAACACTTGCTGTTCCTGCAGAGGACCAAGCTTCATTCCCAACATTTATGTCGGGCACCTCACAGCTTCTGGGGGTCGGAGGCCTAATTCTGATTTCTGAAGGCACTTTTACCCCACCCTCCACATCACATGTGCGCACACACACACACACACACACACACACACACACACAGATATCTCATCTGTGTATTGGCTATTTAACAATGTTTTTCTACCCAAACATTTTCTTCCTTCTAGATGGATGAACTCTATCAGAGACTCATCTACACCGTTCCTTGACATCTGCTCCGCTTAAGTAGTCTGAAAACGACTGTCCCTTACCAAAACATTAAGGCACACTGTCCACTGATGAAGTGCCTTTTGGCCCTTTCCCAAGGTACCATGCTTTCCCAGCGTTCATACTGACCAGAGTTGGCACTGACAGTTCCAATGCTAAGCTTGTATGAAGTTTCTCCTGACCTACAGGGATTATGTAAAACCAGCCCATTTGGTATTGTCTTGGGGGTCTCTGTGGCTTCAAAACACGCTGTTGCAGAGTTCAATCCAATGTCTCTATTTTAAGCCATTTCCGCTTGGTTCTGCTTAACCCATCAGTGAAACTCAGCCCCATAGTTGGCTCCCCCTGCACCCCAGCTGCCTCTATGGCCTCGAATGCTGATGTGTGCTAGAAATGAAGGAGCTTTGAAACCTCTGTTGACATTGGTCTAAGATCTCTGTCTGAGGTACTATCAGGGAATTCGCAGGGCATTCATCAAAATCAAGCTGATGCAAGCGTGAATAGTCACAAGAAAGAAAGCTTTTATGCTGCAAACTGCTGCAGGCTGGAAAGGGGCTAATTTATTTAAATTATCCTTCCAAGTGTCAAGCCCCACTCTTTCTGGAAGGAGCTGACAAGGGCGGGGAAAGAAAGTTTTCTCAAATTTATAAATAAATTAGTGATGGTAGCAAGTTAACCTGGGTAATCGGAATAATAGAACAGTAATCACTATCAATGTTGATGCCAATGGAGGAAAATACAGGTTTCTGCTATTAAGCTTTTAAATGTCAGCAAATGGCAGTTTAGTAGATCATTTGCTAATAATGATTAAATTTCTCATTAAAATGTTTCCTTCATTATTCTTCAGGTATAAATGTGTAATTCAATGATTGTTACATCAATTACACTTAAAAAGCTCATTAAAATACTGAAATATTATCTTATAGTCAGAGTACTTTAAGAGTACTGTACTAATTATAAAAGAATAAACTCTTATAATAGCACCATTTGAACTGATGCCTTATAAATTCTTAATGTAAAGCTAACATGTAAAGTTTAAATCAAATATATAGATCCAATAAAACAAAACCTTTTTAATCTTGTTTTACCTTCAAAAGGGCTCTGATTATTGTAATTAAATAATGCATGATATAATAAAGATCTTGACTGTGTGATTATTTCATTGGCAATTGAATGCTGGTGCTTTTTATTTATGCAAGCAATGTATCACAGGCAATATGTATCAAACATTAAAATATTAATACAATTACACCTAGGCTTCCGAACCAATAAAAAAAAAATCGGTGACATGACTCTGCTGATGATCCAAGGACAGTTTGAAATACCTTTTAAATTTTAATGCTCGGATGTGCTGGATTATGCTAATTTTGCTAAGAAGTAATGTGTCCAAGATTCACTGTTGTGATTTTGATTCTCGTGTGTGAACTCTGTAGTGAGGAGCATTTGTTTCTGTTCTCATTTGACCAGTGTTTGTTTTATTCTCCTTTTAAGGTAAAAAAAGAGGGGTGGAGTTTGCATCTTGTTTAAGGATCGTCTTATTGTAATGATCTTTCCCTTAATATTCTTATTTATGAGGTCTTATAGTACTTTCAACATTCGAATTATATTTCTGTCTGTCCCTTAACAGAAAGAAAGGGTAGGGAAGTTTTCTGCAATACTCTTCTATTGTTATCTCCCAGTCAAATGACTGCTTGTAGGTCTCTGAACCCATACTGAAGTCACTAAGACAGTGGCTCACAACCTTCCTGATACTGCAACTCTTTAGTACAGTTCCTCATGCTGTGGCAAATTCCAACCATAACATTATTTTTGTTGCTATATTATAACTGTAATTTTGCTACTATCATGAATTGTAAATATAGAACATACAGGATACCTGATATTCGACTCTGTGAAAGGGTTGAAACCTCAGCTGTTAGGGCATGTGTATACTCGGAGTTAGTATTTCCTAGCTGTAAAGATGGACTAGAAATGTCCTTGTTCTGTGCACAATGGAGTGAATTTATATTTAATTATCATCTCAAAAGTGTAGTCGTAGACGCAGACTTTCTGATTAGTTGACTAATGAAATATCTGTGTGGTCCTGAGAATCTTCTTTGCTTTTAAAAGGTGGCTAAGGTAGATAGATGTTCGTATTATCTATCCCCCTGGCAACAGACCTGGTAGAAGATGGGGAAACACAGAGGTGATCACAGCACAAAAGAGAAAAGTAACCACACAGCCCCCTTCCTTTTCCTCCCATCCGTTTCTTTTCTCTTTCTTTCCTTTTTTCTTTTCTTCTTGTTTTGTTTTCAGAGAGAGAGAGAGAGAGAGAGAGAGAGAGAGAGAGAGAGAGAGAGAGAGAGAGGCTGACTCACCCTTTCATCCAGGCTAGCCTCTAACTCCTATCCTCCCAGCTCAGCCTCCGGAGTGCTGGAATTACAAGCGCACATCAATCAGCAGACCCAGCTGCCTTCTGAGGGCAGGAATTACAGACACATGTCAGTCAACACATCCAGCTCTTTTCCACTTTCCTATTTTATAGGACAGGCACCCTACAGTGCCAAGAGGTAAAAGTTGCTGAGTCTTACCCCTCGACCAAGGCTCAAATTAGGTTCTGAGGGCTTTTTGTATCTGAGGGGCCTCCGATAAACATTCCAGTTTCTCAGCAAAAGCTGCTTGACATCTTTGCTTTCTAAAGAGGAGTCACAGATAATATGGTAGCTCTGAAGGACATAAATGTTGAGCCTATAAACAGGATATACACACTGCAACAATTTAATTGCATTTTAAGACCCCAGAGTTGTACTCTAGAGCAACAGCACTATGAGCCTCATCTTCGCCTGTCCTTCCAATGACTATAGTTCCCCTTTTAGCAATGTCAAGCGTATTTGCTCCCTCTTTTCCTATATGAACAAGTAGTCATGGCTGGAGACAATACAACACAGTTGATCATCATGAATGTCTATAGGATGTCATATTTATGTTCTTCTGCTTAGCATAAATCTTACTCAGGTTCTAATAGCAAACAGTCCAGTCACAACAGGCTGGCATGGCAAGCATCTGCTCAATTCAGATAAATAAGACCAATGTGTTTGAAGGGCAAAGTTTGAATACAAGCGGCCTGCCATTGCATTTGGAGATGCAGTTCTTCTGCCTCATAAATAACAAAGGGGGAAAGGATCATTTGCTAATTGATTAATTATCTTGTAAAGGAATTGCAAACCTGTGGAGTGATCTCTGGGCATATATAGAAGATGTGTCTGCTTTCTTTTGTCCTTTGTGTTTCTATCTATTAGTAATGATGGCACCCTGCCTTCTCAAAGCTGCCTTCTCACTCAGGGTTAAGGCCAAAACCAGGTAGCACGGGTTTTTTTCTCAGCACAGGCA
Source organism: Mastomys natalensis (assembly GCA_021653895.1). Classification (NCBI taxonomy): domain Eukaryota; kingdom Metazoa; phylum Chordata; class Mammalia; order Rodentia; family Muridae; genus Mastomys; species Mastomys natalensis. The sequence goes on along the minus strand of JAJTUV010000327.1, from coordinate 2,553,979 downwards.
TATATTTGCATGTATACCCACATACGAAGAAGAGCAAATTCCCTTTCCTTCCAGGGGCGCCACTAAGTTTGCACTTGTATTGGGGCAGGGGAACTGTTTTCCTTTGCCCTCATTTTTACATTGTAAAAATGAGCAGAGTTGGGCAGAATCACAATCTTTTGTGGACTCAAAGTGAAGTTTGCACTTGTATTGGGGCAGGGGAACTGTTTTCCTTTGCCCTCATTTTTACATTGTAAAAATGAGCAGAGTTGGGCAGAATCACAATCTTTTGTGGACTCAAAGTGCCAAGGATTAAAGATCAGAGAGAGGCGTATTCGAAGAGTGCAAACGCTGGTGGGGTTGCATCGCCTTGATAACCACGGACGAGCCGATAATTAACATTCCTGCTTCAAGGCGGAGGGCCCTTGGCCTTGCTGAGGTGCACCCAGGGCGCTGCTTCCCTCCCTGCATGGAAGGAGCTGATTTAGTCAGAAAGGTGACAGTCAAGGCTCTTGGCTGGCAGAATCTTCGCATCTTCCCGGTGCCTCCGTTGTGCCTTTACCGCAGAGACTGTCCATCAGGTTTGTTGTGTATGCAGGCTGAGTGAGCCCGTAGGGATCCTAGTTATTTACACTCTTTTTCAAGCTTCGAAGCTGTTATAATCATTCGCTGTCAACTTTATGCTGACACTGAATTTTATTTTGTGTCTTTTATGCTCGGTTTGGGTCTAAAATCCTGGCATCCATACCTTACACTGTAATTCCATGGGTGACTGAGCTGACCGGTGGATTCCTGTATTACTAACACAGCCCTGGCATCCTTCTACATATGGAAATCTCAAGATTTGTTGATTGTGGACAATACATTGGGTTTGCATTTTTATCCTGATGCTGGCCTTCCTCAGTGAGCCCCATGCCCTGTTCCATCCGATTACCCTGTCATCTGTAAGTACAGCTATGAAGTTGCAACAGGCACTTTCCCTCCGCAGATCTAAGATTGATTTTTCAGCTTCTCTTGTCTAAGTCCCTGTGGAAATGGCAGGGCTTGGGGTGTACCCTTTCTAAGCCCACTACAGTCTTCTCTGACTGTATGAGCTCCTGTAGATGTTCCCAAATGCATACATGAGTCACACGGAAATGCAAGCAATGTCCTAGGTGGTATGAACAAGGGGCAGATAAGAATTGAGGGTTCATCAACGCCCATGTCCCAGTCACATGGGGAATAAACATCATCATTTGCTTATGAACAATATTCTTTCCACTAACCCTAGGGTTCTTAAAACTTTAATGACAGGGCACTGAATGATGTTTCTGTATTTAAAATGTGGTATGTTCCCAGGCACTGGCTCTGTCTCTGATAGGGAGATTTCATGTACTTTGGGGCCCAAATGGAATGGTGAACAAAAGGGTATGACCCTGTTCTTAACTGGGCTTGAGGTAGAGCTGGTCAAGGAGCTTGTGTGCTCGGCCAGTGTAATAAAGTAGACAAATAATTACCGAGCAAATCAAACACACTTACACCTCAGATGATTTGGAAATATTATCTATAATCGGGCACTTCTGTGCTAGGAGGAAAGGTTAATAAAGTAATTTAAAAAAGATTGTGTGGAGTATTATAGAATCAGAAGAGGACTGGCGATCATAATTGTTAATCTCCTGAAACACCAGTTCTGAATTACACAAAGCAGGTATTTCCGCACATATTCTTATTGTGTATTCGACTTCTTACAATATTAGCTTGCTTAATTATCCTTTATGAAAATCTTGCTTTAGATGGTTTTGGTTATAAAAAAAAAATTGTTGATATGATTATTCCAGTTGACCTGCAGTGTGAATGTCAATCTTAAGATATGTAAGAGAGACTGATATCTTTGAAAATTAATTGTCTATATATGTTTGGTAGGAGAGCAATGCTAGTGTGTATATTAGGTATGTGCTGGCTGTGCATAATCCTGCCCATCAATACAGTTGCATGGGGAGGAGGGAAATATAACTTCTGACAGGGTGTGCAATGTTAGGATATTTATAGGGAAGGAACTGTTTACATTACTAAATATATATCTATATATCTATCATATATATTATATATATAGTGTGTGTGTATGTGTGAGATATATATATATATATATCACATAAGTATACACTGTAGCTGTCTTCAGACACACTAGAAGAAGACATGGGATCCTATTACAGATTATTGTGAGCCACAATGTGGTTACTAGGAATTGAATTCGGGACTTGAGGAAGAGCAGTAAATGCTCTTAACCTCTGAGCCATCTCTCCAGACCGCGGTTTATAATTTTAAAAACCTGTTTTCATCCTTAGTATTGAAAACATGTTTGAGCCACTATTTCTTTGTTGAAGATTTAGTTTCATACACAAGGAACCCAGGAGGATGAGAGTACAGAAGACACAGGAGAGAGCTTTTTCACTAGGCCATTTTGCTCCAGAACGCTGATAACCCTCATGGATGTAATGGGAGAAACAATAAGATCTACTTCAGAGGACTTTTGAAGACAGTGTGAAAATAAAAATCATGCAATTGTGAAACATACCTGATTAAAAAATGAAATTTAAAATTTTGTTACATTTATTTATTTATTTATTTATTTATTTATTTATTTATTTATTATTTGCTTATTTATTTGTGTGTAAGAAGTGCATGGGTGCAACAGTGGGAAACTAGCCAGAGGTCAGCAGACAGCCTGAGGGGTCAGTCCTCCCCTTCTACCATGTGGGTCCCAGGATTGAACTCAGGTCGTCAGACTCCACGTAAAGTGCCTTTACCCTCTGAGCCACCTTGACAGCTAGTACTGAAAGCTTTTTACATTTACTAATTTAATTCTTGCTCACTTTCAAATGAGTTGGCCAGTAGTAGTTTTCCAATGTAAGTGGCTTACCTTTTGATTTCCCTCCTTCTTGGAGCTGCAGCTCTTCCAGGCAGACACTGCTTCTCTTGTCATGTCCCAGTTTCTCAAACAGGAGACGGATGCCCACCTCCTAGTCTCTTAAATTCACTTAGTCCTCAGCCTACCTGATTATGTTACTGTGTTACCACTGAAACTGAACCTTGCGTTAAACCTCACATCTTTATAACACGTCTTTGCTTATCTGTGGACTTGGCCACTTCCTACCATTTCCATCTCTATGGGTGCTGTGTACTTTATTGGTGAGCCCCATGCCCTCCCCCCCATGTCTCTCCCCTCCTTTGTCCTGCCAGGAGAAGATGTGTCAGTAATGGGCTTTTCCCAGGACCCAGCTCTCTTCTCACTCCTTTCTTAGGCTGCATCTTCTCCAGTATCTGCAAAGCACCTGCTTCACTTGTAGGCTGGATTTTCAGGACGCTGGCCCCAAGTTCCTCATAAGGACATAAACACACATTTCTATCTACCCCTGTATGGAGTTCTATAAAAAAACAAGCATTGCTTTGGCTGCCAGAGTGGCTAGATTTGGAAAAGAAAAGTCAACATCTTTTCCTTCTTTGCTTCTGGTGAATCGGTGCCTTAATTTCTGTAGATGGACACAGTTATGAAGCTGCTTGATTTATATAATTTCAGTCTAGAACAAAGTAAACGCCATAGCATGCTGACACTGTGATGGGATCATCCTGTAAACGTCATCTCTCCTAGCATAGGAGTTAGGAAGGAGGGTTCTGCCCCACTCACCAGTTGACAGAATGATTTTGGGACTGTGGGTGTGACATCTACTCTGAGAGGGCTGTTTGAAAGATAAACTCAAGTCAAGTGTCTATTAGTTGCTTTATTAGGCTCCGTTTTTTCATATTTTTCTAGCAGCAAGCACAGTTTTTGGAGCCCTTAGCAGCAACATAGGCAAAATTCTAAGAAGCAGTCTCTTTAAAGACATTGGCCCATCACAGTGTAGTTTATGTGTTTGATGAAATAAAAACTGAAAGTATAGAAATGAATGGAAAAAAATCAGAATACATCGAGATCTTTGCATGGAATCCTAGATCATAAAACTGGGGCAAGGCTCTGTATATTTCCTGAGCAAAGGGCACTGAGTTCTTGCAAGTCTTGATAGAGGCCATCAGAACCTCAGCTGTCCCAAGCCATGACATTGAGAGTGTGGCCATCCTCAGAGACTAGCAATCGAAATACGTCCTCTTCTTCCTTCTGGCATGAACATCTGATCTTAGGAAGATCTGGGTGACTTTCTCAATGTAACCCATGGGTACAGAGTAGACTGTGGTGCCACAGAAGGATGAATTTAATCTATGAAGCAAAACTCAGTGAGTAAGAGCTCACCCCTTATGGGTAGTTCCCTTCTGTCCAGCCCTCTCCTTTGCGCTTCTGTTCTAATGTTCTGCTGAGTTGGAGCTCGAGGACATAGCTGGTGAGAACAGAAAGCCAACAGGCAATATTTGTTTGCTCTGGTAGTTTCCTTTGCCATTGTTTATAACTAAGACTTTCCGATGTAGTGTGGTTCTACCTGGAGGAGCACAGAGGACAGGGCAGGGGTGACTTGGGACTTCAAATCTGAAAACACTGGTTCTCTCATCAGGTATCACCCTCCTCTCTCTCCCTCCACCCATCCATCTGGCCCTGTCTCCTTCTTTCCTTCCTTCACTCCCCTTTTCTCCTTCGTCTCCTTTCTTTTTTCCTTCCAGTTTTAGACATGGTATAAACTAGTTTTTATTTCCTGTGATGACCTGAAATGATTTGCTGCCTTTCCTGACATATGGTATTCATGTCAGCTACTTCCGTTCTCACTGATAATCGTCTCATACTACCAACAAGGTTAGACTGTTCCTGCAGCCACTAAAATAAAAAAGAAAGAAAGAAAAGAGAAAAAGAAAGGAGTCACAACACAGGGAACACACGAAAGAAGAAAGACAAAGGAAATTGAATAACCGTTGTATGTCTCCATGGAAGGAAGGTCAGAGCATGATAACCAATGACTCTTTTTTCTTTAAACAGGGTGAAAGAATTTCATACTGTGAGTATTCGGGACCCAACATGAACAGGTTAGAAAAGTAATATAGTCAAGTAATTACTTTCATATGGCAAAATATTTCAGTCAGCAATGACTAGCAATAAAATAAAATGATCACCTTTCGTATATCCATTACAAAAACAATTGTCTAAAATAAGAATGTTTAAAATACTTGGTAGACTATAAAGCATTGGTACAAGAGGCCCTCTCTGCGCACACACTTACAGGCACATACATGCACTTTTCTCAAGCCTCACAGAGGTGTTAACAGCAATTTACTTGAAATGTAGGGCCTTTTATAAGGGAAAAATACCCTAATTAAGGATTTATAAATAAATATACTATTAGAACCACTATCTTCTATAAAATGAGTTTTCTTTTAGCTTTTAAGGTTTATAGAAATCACTTATCTGCTTCTTAAAAGATTCCTATTCTTTTTTTTCTCTCTTTTTATAAATATAGTGAATGTGGAACATCATTAATCCAGTCGTAATATCATCTGATAGTAGCTAATCCCTTCTTAGGCACAGCTTTTCCCGGACCTTTGGAATATAGCAATGTGCTTTGACTGTTAGGCATTTTCTTTAAGCACCAATATATGCTTAATGCCTAATTGCCTCTCTAAAAGACCACCAAGCAAAATGAACACCACTTTCAAACTTCCTTCCTTGAGAATCTTAGGAGATTCTACAGCCTATTATTTTGTCTGCTAAGGTCATGGATCAAGGTCAGCTCGGTGCCTGTGCTTTGGATGTGACTATCGGCTCTGACAGGATGATGCAGCCCGCTCTGAGATCCTAATCGGTTAGAAAAAGTCTATTAAGTTTGAGCCCCTAAGCTGTCTCCGCCAAATCAGGGATACCAAAGTTACATTTGTTTTTGTGATGACCATTCATTTTGGTCAAATGAAGAAATTGCTCATGTGAATTTTGTGGCTCCGGGGACAAAAACTGTGAATGTCATGTATCTCTTAGCCTCCCTGCTTTGTTCAGAGATATTATTGAGAAGATGCTTATGAAAAAATCATTTTTATTGCAGCTGTTTATAAGTCACCTTGATCACAAGACGAAAGAGGCCGGAGAGGGGTGATAAAATGCTGGATGTTTCTCTATGTGGAAGACAGAGCTGGGAAGGCTGGTGTACTGAACTGCTCGGAATAAGGCTCATGTAGGGGCCTGTCTGCACTAATGGGAAGGGCTGGCTCAGAACTTCTACCTCTGAAACCTGTGGTGCTGCCAAATCATTGAAGACCTGAATCTTCCTCCTTAGACCTCGATCCTAGCTTCACTGGTCATTGTTTTTGATGAATGATAGATTGTGGGTTTTGGGAAAAGTCTGCCAGGTAGTAGGCAGCACCCTCATCCAGGATAAACACGGTGATAGAATTAATTTCACTTTCCATCTTATTTTTTTTTTAAGTTTTTGGCTATGTAGTTAACTACATCCAGGGGTTCCTTGTGATAAGCATGCTGTTAATATGACCTTACCTTCTAGGAACAAATGTTAAGAAACGTTAGAAGGTCATCCAGTAGATATGACATCTCATCTGAGTAGGCCTATGGGATTTTGTGTGTCTGTCAGAGTGGACCCAAGCATTCCATTCCACAGACAAAAATACTGAGGCATGAAGTGATCAGGAAACTACCTCATGAAGACAGCTGACAACAGGAATATTACTGGAATCAACTCACCCTTTCACAAAAATGCTTTCATGGACAAACATTCACTTAAAGCTTTGTCGTCTTGGTGAGACCCCCTTTTTCATTGTTCATTCTTTCAATAATAAGAAAATACAATAGTAGTTACTGTGTGTTTCTAAGCACACAATATTGTCAATCAATAGAAAAATTCAAAATTTACTATCTACTCAACGTGATACACAAAAATTGACTCAAATGAGTTTAAAATAATGGACTGCCTATAACTTTAAAACTTTTCAAAGGAAGCACAGGAAGCTCCTTGACATTGGGCCACGATGTTTCTGATGTGACCCTGCAAGCAGAGGCAACAAAAGCAGAAGCTGACAAGTGGAATGGCATTGAACTGCAGAGCGTCTCTGCAGCACAGGAGACAATAGCCAGCATGAAAGATAACCCACAGAACGGGAGAAAACATGCAACCCATCTATATGATAAGGGGTTAATATCCAAAACATAGGAGGAACGTGAATGATTCCACAGCCATGAAAACAACAGCCCAATCAAAAATGGCAAACGGACTGAACAGATAGATCTCAAAATAAGATATACAAATGACTCAGGGGCAATGAGAAACTATAAGAAATTCCCAAATCATTAACCATCAGAAAAATGCAAGTCAATATCACAATGAAGTGCAGTCCAAAGCCTACTAGAATTTTAAATATCAAAAGATAAAGGGAAGAAGTGTCAGCAAGGAGGTGGAGAAATGTAACAATTGCTTGTTGATGAGAACGCACATTGGTATATCTATTCTAGAAAACAATGCCATCCTTCAAAGACTAAGCTAAGAACTACTTCTGATCAAGCAGTCTCATTCCTTAGTTTATATCCAGTAGAGATGAAATCATTGTCTCAAGAGGTTTCTCTGATCTTGTGTTCATAGCAGCATTATTCACATAGTCAAGATATGGGGTGAAATTGAAGTACTCACAGACAGGTGAATAAAGAAAACGGGAATGTACTTAGAAACACACTAAGTAAATATTACTTAGCTTTAAAAACAATATCCTGTTGAGGAGCTGGAGACGTGGCTCAGCAGTTTAGAGCACTGACTAGTCTTATGGAGAACTCAGATTCAGTTCCCAGCACCCACGTAGCAGCTCAAAACATCCATCACTCCAGTTCCAGAGAATCTGATACCATTTTCTAGCCTCACTCAGCAAAAGGAATGTACCTGGTGCAATCCATTCACATAGGCACTCATATCCATAAAATAAATAAATGTAAAAATATATCTTATAAAGGTTGCAGGATTTTGGCAATATAGATGAACTTGGATGACATTATGTTAATTGAAATAAAACCAAACACAGGATGGCAAAAATTTCATGACACCGTAATCTACAAAAGTTTAACTGATAGAAAAGCAGATTTTAGAGCATTGCTACCTTAAGATGAGTGAATGATGTCAAGAATTGGTTGAAGAATGTATAATTTCAATTATATAAAATGAACAAATTCTTAGAAGTCAGTTTGCAAAGACAGGTGACTGTAGTTAATGCTGTACTGTGTGCTTAAATCCAAAAGTTTGAGTCATGTATTAAGACACACTTCAAGTAACTGGATGAGGTGGTGTCATTTAGATTGGTATAGGGAGTCATCTCACAATATCCATCTCAGGGCATGTGCGTGTATGCGTATATATTTGCATGTGTGTGTGCTATGTGTACCATGTGTATGTTAATATATGTCAGCTGACAATCAATACACCTGCAGAAGTCCAGTCTTACTGATGCCTAACTAGTTTACTGACTTGTAAAGCAATCGAGGCGATTGTTTATACCCAGGAGTCATTGTAAATATTAAATGTTCAAAGGAACACACAATACTATATCCTGTTTTCTGAAAGATGAGGTGCTACTGCTCTCTCCTAACTTGGGGGATGGTGGTGATAGACAGCTCTAAAGGCCAAAGTTCCACCAAAGAAAAGAAAGGATATGTAAGAATTATATGGAAAATAATACAGTTTCTAAGATTGCATTGTGAGAACTGGAAAAGTATAAAAATTATGGTATTTCAAATTGGCATACTATTATGTTGCAGTACAGCCAGCAGACAGATGTAAAAATAAGGTACAGATGTACCTTTTTTCAGTCAAATCTGATATATGGAAATCTAGATTTAAAGAAAGATTGGTTATAGGGTCATTATTTGCTTTACAAAGCAATTTGCCATAAGGTTCTTTTAAAAGAATACATCTCTAGTATCTTTAATGTAATATTTCATTTGCTGAAAAAAAATCACACAACTTTACAAGAACTCATTTCATGCATAAAATGAAGTACATATGTTAAAGGTACAGAGAGAAGACTAAGGTAGAAAGAGAACATTGAAGACTGGAATAAATCAGCTAATAAATTGGTAAAGAAATGTACACTGTAGCTTTATGTTTTTAATAGTTTTTAATTTGATGATTAGAATGTCTCGAGATGTGACACACACAGACACACACACACACACACACACACACACAAGAGGAGAGAGAGAGAGAGAGAGAGAGAGAGAGAGAGAGACAAGACAGAGAGAGACAGAGAGACAGAGAGAGACAGCAAAAGACAGAAAGAGGCAGACAGCATGCACTGGTACACCTACAATGGTTTTTTTCCCTCCAATTAGTCTCCATATTAATGACATGGGCTGCAGAAAATCCTGCCAGAAGACAGGATGTTCAAGAATGACAGCTCAGTTGTTCTTCTCTGCTGGGAGTGCTCCTGGGACAGCATTCCATCTTGTCTGGAATGTTCAAGGTACTCCACTATATAGACACTCTAAGCATCAACAGGCCTTTGTTTGCAGAGTGGTATAATAGAACACAATGTCTAGAATTCAGTGATGCTGGCTTTGAGCTCTGGCTCCACATCCTCTGTACGTGTTTTAGTTTGTTGTGTTTTTCTTCAGTCAGGATCTTACTCTAGCCTAGCCTGACCTTGAACTCACTTTGTATGAATGGTTGTTCCTGAATTCATGGTGATTCTTCCTCAGTCTCACAAGTGCTCAGACTGCAGGAGTGAGCCACCACAACAGATTTATATAGCCATTTTTGTTTGTTTATTTTTCTTTTTTACTGTTTTGTTTGTTCAATCATTTCTTTGAGAATGGCATATATGATCACTGCATCTACATCATTCTTGCTCCTGCCTTTGCCTCAAATTCCTTGTGTCTCTCTCCTTTCAAATTCATGATCTCTTCTTCAATTATTGTTAGGTGTATGTGTGCAGTGCGCATGCACCCCTGTGTGCGCACATCCATAAACATGCACAAGCTTCTATATAACTTACTGACGCTATTTCTCCTTGCTCATACGCGCATGTGTCCAGAGCTGACTATTAGAGATTTATAATCCATGTTAGAGCTTCTCCCTGGAGGAAACTGATTCTCCCTCTCTCAGTAGCCTTTGAACACCTGTATTTAACATTTGATCTCCGTCTGAACTATCACTTGGTCTTGTATATCAGTGTCAGTGGGATAAACACATTGATCTCATAGGTTTCTGAGATATTTGATGAAGCATGTCAAGCCCTACTGTGGCTCTGTACAATGGTTGATAATCAATGCCTCCTTTAGGTATCACACCATGGTATCTGCAGACCTACTCAGTCATTCTCTTTCATCCATTATTAAGTCATAAGTTACTAAAAGGAAAAAGCTATGCTTTCATATCCCATATTGCCAGGGCCCACCTGCTTCATATAGAGGGCACTATGTACATGAGTGTGACTCCTAATTGTGAAAAAGTACAGAGTACATATTTAAAAAAAAAAAAAATATATATATATATATATATATCAAATCCTACAGTAAACCTGTGTGCAAGCTGAAACAAGAACCAAAAAGGAAAGGTGCAAAGGGCACATGCCACAAGAGAACACTCCAGATTGCTCCAATTAATTAACAAGCACTTATTGGCAACATTTATCCAAGCAATCTGAATCATCGTAATTATATAGGACTTGTTCCGTTGGTTCTAGAACTCTCTCTAGTAATATGTTCTCTGTAGAATTTTGATTTTGCGAATTAGGTTTTTCCTTCTGTAGTCACATTAGTCCATGGTCAACCACAATTGGCCAAAACAATTGTGAGGATTTCTATGATCGCATCTGGATTATTTTTGTTTTATTTTTCAGGCTCTCTTACTGATAGCACAGATCGTTTGTCTGGCTTGGAGCCTTGAACTCATCGAAAGGAACAGGTGATAACCATAGTGTGTCGGGATTCACCTTGGGCCCTGGCTCTCTTAGGTCTGTTTGCTCTGCCCCTTCCAGTCCAAAGATCATTCTTCTTGATAGAGACCATAGAATCAAAACAGGAGTTGAATCGTTCTGTTTTCTGTGACAGCTGTTAACATTTTGCTGTGTGCCCCAATCAATGTACCTATCCCTTTGTTCTTCTTTACAAACAGCTTAAAATAGCTCTCTGTTGTCCTTGGCAGTTTGTCAGCCTTTAGTCAAGCTTTAACCCTCCTGACAATATTCTTAGAGCACTTTTTATATTGGCTCTTCACCATGTCTTCGGCCTTCCATTTGGGGTGTACATCCCTTTATGTTCTACATTGAATAGCTTTAAAAAGGAAAAAAGAATGCTCCTTTCATGGTATCATTTTTATATACCTCTAAAATAATCTGTGATTGTTTTGTCAGAATTTTTAAAATAGGCTTATTTTCCCTTGAAAAATATTTAATTGTGGGATTGTCTCTTTAATTTCGGTATACTGATGTTTGCTTTCTTGAATTCTAGGATAAATTCTATGTCTAGCATTATTTTTCTGTTAATATAACAAACTCTCATGTAATAGAACACTCCTTTTAAATTTCTTATCATTATGGCTCAAAGTCCACATCTTATTCGTTGTTCAATGTTAAATCATGTGTTTATTCTATTATTCTTAGTCTGTAAATTATCATGTATCAATGAAATATTAGTCATATATATTGGATTTTCTGTTTTTGAAAAATCCTTGCCAATTCATTTGCAACTTAAAATCCTCTAATACACATGTCCTGATACAGGTTAGAATCATACCTGAAAGCTTTACTAAGTATTTGCTTTATAGACTTTATGTATAAAGAGTTTGTTTAGTTTGGGTATTTTGTCCACACACACTCTCTCCAATCTCTGAAGAAGCACTTCACCTTGTTTGGATGAGTTTCTTGCTGCTATTTGGAACAATTGCTAAAGACAACAATAACAAAACGAAAACCCCACTGGGCCACCCACTTATTTCCCAAAGCCTCCTAGTGTTCTTAACAGAGACAGAGGCAGACGCCCCTCCCACAGTGCATGGATGGCCTTCAATAGCTCATGCTCTAGATGAGTAGAGTGCACTTCTCTCTAAGACAGCACTGACTGTCACACGGAACCTCAGTGCAAATGCCACTTTCCCACACAGTTTGTAGTTGCATCCTAGAACTTAGTTCTTCTCTTTTGTTTCCTATGTGTAATCATGAGCCTTTGAGCTTGGCATGGGGTCCTTTGCTTTCTTTTCATTTCTGCCTTCCAGAAGTATTAAACCTCTTACAGTGTGGTCCTGAAAACCTTCCAGATTCTATGTCGGGTAAAGAGATTGTTACTGCTTTTACAGAAGGGCGCGGTTACTATCTGTGGAAGTCAGTCCCCACATAACACACTCGAGCCAGTCTGGAATGCCTTCTTTTACTCTTTGATACCAGTTTCAGATTTTCTCCAGTGCCTCAAAATATTTTTTCTATTCTATTTTGCTAGGCTCTATTTTTTTAATTCATATGTGATGTGAAACCTCTATTCTTCTCAATTAATTAGAAACACAGAAGGACACTCATCAAATGCTCAAGATAGAAGTCCATCCTGCATCCAGTCCATACTCCTGAGAACCCAGGAGGAACAAGAATAGTATCAGCAATATCCCCTGTGGTGCTTATTTCCCAAGCATCACACTTATTGTTGTCTGTCTCTGCACATCTTTCCAACTGTGTTCTGCTCCTAAGCATAGTTAGATTGATGTAGACTTGTAGGCTGTTGTGGTGGGTAGGGTATGCACATCACACAGGACATTCATTTGAACATCCTCATTTAAAACCAAAGCAGGAGTGTCTTCTTCAAATATTACTTCTTTGTTGCCTTTATCCTTGCTTCTCATCCTCCTAACGTCTGCTTACATCACCTGGAGGATGATGAATGCCTAGGAGGATGAAGAAGGCAGTTGATGTTGAAGCAAAGAAAACTGAACTGTGCACACTTGGAGAAGAAGCATAGAGACAGTTTGAGATACTGTGAAACGAAAGACCCTGGATCTAGGATCCTTCCTGCACACATAGGAGATTCAGGAGAGGATTCTGTCCAGCTCCTCCCCAAGCCTCTCTTCCCCTAATACTCTAGCTATTCACCTCATTTTCCATTCCCTTGCAGCCCATGACTTTCCGTTCACTAGAAGCAAAGGACAAGTCAAAAGACATTTGAATTCAGCACAGCTAAGTGATAAAAAAGTGTGAATCATCTGGGCCCACCTTGGAATCAAACTGGGTTTGACATTGTTTGCTTATTTGGACAGGATCTCACTGTGTAGTCCCTGGCTGACCTGTAATTTGACATGTAGAACAGAATGGCCTGAAACTCAGAGAGAGCCATTCTCCTGCCTCTGCTCCCAACCTCAAGTACTGAGATTAAAGATGTGTGGCTCCAAATCTGGCCTCAAATTATGATGTAAGTATTATTTCTGGGTAAAAATTATTTATAAATTCTGACTACTTTCTCAGTTAGCCACTTGTCCTTTAGGGCTGGCTCTGGAGGTTTGCTGAGTAAATCCAAAATAGTTTATATTTACTAGGACTATTATATTTCAAACAACTTATGAGTTCTAGCATACAATTTAGAATATTTTTCATAATAATAATAATAAAATTTAAAACTTCATGTACTAAAAGAGATACTATAATATTCCCAGAAATTTGCTCAATTGGAGGCTTTGGAATTTTATTTGGAAGTGCCAAATTAATTATAAAATTATAAAAGAAGTATGGATTTTAGTAGATATATTTGCAATTGACTACTTTAAGCTCCCCCATTGTGGCCCTAACATTTCGTTATTATTTTATAAACTTATGGTTTTTTTCTTGCAGTTTGAAAACTTTTATTATGCCGCTTACAAGGTCATAAGTGTTTTATCTTTAATTTTTAAGTAAAAGTTTCCACTAATACATATATGTGTATGTATAAATATGTATTTTCCAACAAAACTGAAAAATTAAAAGTGATGGACAAGAACAATGCTTGCTTCCATTCGTTGTACTTCTGAAACAAAGTAAATAATGACACTTTACGATTACCAGTAAAACTCAACTTTATTATCTGAAGAGTAATTACATTAACTTCTATGACCTAAAGTCCTGCTTTTTTCCCATGATAGTTACTGAGGGGACATTAACAATTTGTTACATTCTAGGTCTGAAGAGTAGAAATAGATAACATGCCTTTCTTCCTCTGTTCACAGCTTAGCATATGCTGAAATCCTGGTGTGGGTCCTTAAAGTACACAGTTGTCAAAACGTACCTGAAAGTTTTCAGGACTATTAGAGCAACTGGTGACAGGTCAAATGAAAGAAGCCTCGCTCCTATGAGTTTGGGAGGATTCAGCAGAATTTCTCATAATGTCACTTTGGGGGAGGGGGAAGGGAAAAAAAAAACCCTGGTGTATTACAGGGATGTTTCCTGCAATTAGAATAACAAACACAGGTAGGGCAGGTTCAAAACTGCTTAGCAAGTTGTTTATAGCTCTTTCCCATGGTCTCCTGAGGCCACAGAGACAAGGATGTGGTGTGAGCTCTCTCCTCACATCCTAATGCACATTAACAGTGACACCTTGTTAAGGGTCCTTGTGTCACTTCCTTAGAATCATAGACATCCCACCCAATTAAAATTGTTCACTTTGAAAACCAAAGAAACCTAGCACAGGCAAGCCTCTCAGATGTTAGAAACACACAGTCTTGCTTAACCCACCACACAGTGCCTGCCTTGGCCCCCTGAAAATAAACATATCTTTTGCATATATGCTCTCGTGGCTGCCAGCACTCTGCCAAGAGAAGTGCTATTCTAAATGGAGATTCTCTCTGTATCAGCAGGAAGAATTTATATCCAGTCAGAGAGAAAGTGGAGAGCAGCTCTTGTTGCTCGGCACATTTTAGTGCAGGGAAGTGCTTTGCCCTAAAGGTGCCAGGTAAAGAGAATTGCCAAGTAAAGAAAATTTATTGAATGCGTTTTCCAAAAGAGAAGTATATCTGACATTTTTGTTTCTAGGATCTCAGAAAAAAAAATAACTTTCCTTAGTCCTTAAATCAAGGAAGGACAAGCATAAAGGAAATAAAGCAGTTTCATTCTGTCTTGGAACGCATGCACATTAATGTTTTCTATTTAATCATCTGTAATTATCTTAAGCTTCTCTTTATTCAGATGTCTGTCTGCACCACACACCAGAATACTCAACTTACTGAGTCTCTCTTTCTGTGCCTTCTCTCCTTTAGGCAAGAGCCACAGACTGTGAATCCACAATCTGCCCCCCAACACACACACAGGCACACACACACACACACACACACACACACTCACTTCAGAGTAACATGCCCCACTGTTGCCTGGATTTTGTGTCCAGGAACACACCAAGGAACCCAGTCAAACTTGCCTGCTTTGAAAGTGCATGGAAATCTATGACCATTCTTGGGGTGAATGTACATTGGTGACAAACACTAAGGGTCACTGGGACATTCCATCCTTTCAACCCTCCTAAGCAAGTTACCCTTTATTTGACGCGGTTAAAAGAACCCTCAGTGTTGAAAGCTTTCTTTGAAGTTAACATTTTGTCTATTCTGGAACTTTAGAAATTTGGGGCTTGACTGAAAACAACAAACAAGCAACCAAACAGCAGCAACAACAAAAACCAAAACAAGACAACAAAAACATCGAGTAAAATAAAAAACACCTAGTTTGAGGTTTGATTCCCTCTTGCATCGTGGGAGAATGTTTCTCTTTCTAGTCAAGCACAGTGACTCCAGCTCTCTGTTCTGACTTGGTCGGGGACAAAGCGAAAGATTCCACCTCTGGGCAGGTACAATATGTTAGCTAGGGAAGGACCGCTCCTGTGGAAGGATGACAACAATTAGCACATGCTACTCATTAACAAACGGAGATTAGAACGCAGCCGAAATGGCAAGCTGCCATCAGCTCGGTAGTTACGGGGCAGTTTAATTTCTAACGAATGTGAGCGCTGGATCAGTAACAATATTCGACAAAACGCCGCCTGCATTCTCTTATGGCTTTCATTACCAAATTGAAAATCTGTGTAGATTTCTGAAAATTACTTTTAAATGTAGCCAATCTCCTAGACTGCAAGGCTTGATTTGCTGGTGAGGGAGCCCTGCTGTGAGATTTTAATGAAAGATCATAGTGGCCCTCCAAGGCCGGCAAAGAGCTATGGGCCCTGGAAGACCCGAAATAATCTGTTTTACTTTTAATGGCAGCCATTTTATATTCATTAAGATCAAAATGCAGTTTTGCAGGCAAATTGCAAAGCTGTTCCACTCACAGCTTGAGAACCTGGAGGCCCTACAGCTTTTTATCTTGTTCATAAGCAAATATGCAGTTAATATCTTTTAATATGCTTTGATGCTTGCTACCTTATGGGTACATTGTACCAGAGGTTAGGGAACTGCATGTTTCCTTGGCACAGTCAGCGCGAACTAAAGCCGCCGTCCTTTTATTTCCATAATGGTAGAAGAAATGAGTCTCTTTTTATCCCCCTCCCCATTTTTTTTAAATGCAAGCTTTGCTCAAATAAATTGTAAAGCACCGTATAGTGTACATTCAGGGTCTCAGCGAAAGCACAGTTTTTCACTGGGATCCATCTGTTGGTGGTTTGTATTATTTAAATTTATACAGTCACATTATTTGAATGTAAACAGCCAAATAAGATAGGATCAAATCATTGGCATCTGGAAACTGCTCTCATCCTCTTTGATTGTGAGGTTGTCTGCATTAATAATGGCGTTCTAAAGGCTGTGATTCCACCTGATATACCGTATGACCCTAGCAGTTGTGATCTTATCAGGGTTTCAGTGTAGTAGAAAATGAAGGTATTTTGCAGCTCATTTCCAGCAAAGCTAGTTTGCATTATCTGCTGTCCAGAGCAGTCCTGCTTGTTTGGTACCTTATAAAACACCTCCATCCCCTTTCTGATTTGCAGCTGTACTTCCGGTCTAGATTCAGGTTGTAGATTAATTTCCATCAGACTTCTTATAGAAGGCAAATGACATTGTGCTAAATGGGAAGGAAGAAAGGAGGGAAGGAGAGAGGGGAGGAGGGAGAGGGGAAGAAGAGGGGGAAGTAGGGAGGAAGAAGTGGGGGAAGGGAGGAGGGAGGGAGAGAGAAGGGGAGGGAGGAACGACGGGAAGATGGAGATAAATCTTTGTTCCAGGGATATTCAGTTTCTGTCTCTGAGACAAGAACAAAGGTTGATCCCAGGGTTGTTGACACTCTGTCTTTACCCCATCTTACACCATCAGTAGTCAGTCAGGCCTACATAGTGTTGTTAACCGTTATGTAACTAGCAGATAGAAGCAAAACTCAGGGTCCTTTATGGGTAGAAAAGGAAGCAACTAGGTCAAGGACAATCAACTTAAGATTTGGAGTGTAGATCAAGTAGGGTGAAAAAAAGACTTTTGCTCTGTTACTCAGTGATTTGGGATTTAAAAGTCACTCTGGGCCTTAGTGGCCTAGCAAAAGCAAGGATGGGAGGAGCTAGAGCACCTTTTGTGGCTAGAGGGAGGCTGTCCTGCATTATCCTGGAGAAAGTGAAGGCACAGGCTTCCTTGTGATGTGGCAGCCACCTCCACTATCTCAACAAGAACTGCAGAACTGTAGGACAGCTCGTTGAGGAACCCAAGGCAACTCCTTTATGAAAATTAGCATTCATTGTGTCCTCTGAAAAACTAAAACAGCTCTCTGGAAGGGAAGACCAGGGTCTTTTCTACCTCCATGGCACCCAATCTCGGTTCCTCACCACACTCACAGCAAGTTCTCACACAGAATGACGTGTTTCCACATTCTAAGGCCTCCTTGTGAAACAGCATTGCTTCTCTGCAGTCCTTAGAACACAAGCCTCCAGGTCCTGGGAGGAAATTTGATAGCCCCTCTCCCAGGGTCTCTGGGAGGGATCAAGGTATCTGGCCTGGCAAAGCTGGATTGAACAGGCTTCTGAAAACACTCCAAAAGCAGACAGAAATGTGGGGATGGGCAGCTAGCCAGGGTGGCCTGGGGGTGTGCAGGGTGGATGGGGCCTTCTGATTTTAAGCGAAATGAAGGCAGGAAGGAGTGTTTGGGTCTGGAGTCAGAGGGGTGTTCTGAAAGCCCAAGGGTCGACTATAAAAGATTTGAACTTGTCTCTGTAAATGAAGGGCTAAAGTATTCCCACCTGTCCAACTTTAAAAGAGAAACAGAGACTCTAAAGAACATATAATTAATTTCAATTACAAGCATTACATATCTCAGGCTAGATAGGCACTATCTTCATTTCCTGTCAGTTCAATAGTCTCCAATACAAAAGTCCCATAAATTAAATTAAATTAAAACATAAAATTCCTTCTCACGTACCTCTGTTTTCTATTCTTAATACCTCTTGACATTTAGTCTTTAATATGCTACATTTTCTTTCCCTGCCCAAATATATACTTCAGGTTTTGATCAGCAAGGCTGCATCAGCAGGCATCACGGGATTAACGTAGCACAAATCTTGTGGGAAAATAGTCAGAAAAAAAGAATACACTTAGATGAGAGAAGTTTGGCCCAATGTTTATTTGCCATCTAATTTCAGAATTAGTCTTAATTTTTCTATTAATTAGTATTCTATCATTGCTTCTTTCCAAGACAATATGGAGATTTTTCTAGGATCAATAATCTGGCTTTCTATGGACTCCACAAATGTGTTCTTCTTTTTCACTCCGAAGACACTACCATATGCTGTGTGGTATGTCGGCCACAAAGAGGTCAGTCTCTGGCGGAGAGTGGATTTGCATTTTGATCCAGTGCAAGGGAGAAAAAGAAAGTAATATTGCACACCATTTTCACATGGTGGTGGTATCAGCAGTGGTGTTACATCATTGCAAGTTGAATGCTGTGTCGATTCTTAAAAAGGAGGCATGTGTGTGTATGGGGAGGGGAGTGCCGTGAAGAATAATATCACCCTCTATGAGACTTTGTCAGGGAAACTGGAGAGAAAACAATCTACATTGAAGCCTTCTGCTATTTGGATTTCCTTCAGCACCAATTATCCATCAGAATATTTGAATCCATACATAATGGAGTTCCTTGGCTCCTACACAGTAATATCTTT